>CM045587.1:10969760-12169760 GCA_024721215.1 Cheumatopsyche charites
CTTGACGCCGCCTCTCGACCTTCCTCTCAGCCTCACTCTCAACCCCCTTCTCAACCTCGCTCTCAACCTCAAACTACCTCTCAGCCTCTCCCTGCAACTCCTCTTGTAGAGGAGTCCGGAGTTTCTGTCGCTGCCCTATTGGTGGATATCATTAAAGACGCAGACGACATGTTGAAATGTGCTCTGCCGATGAAGGAATCGGCTTTCTTCGAGGAGATTCATGCCTCCTTGACAGGCAAGGCGCTAAAGGCCATTCAAATGGCTGCCTCACTGGAGGGCCAGGCCAGGCTCCAATCAAGATTGGAGCAGTTGATAACACGCAATGCCGCTGGAGCGGCAAAGGCCCCCACCTACGCTTCTGTGGCTAAGCCACCTGTCCAACTTGTCCGCGAGACTGCTGAAAAAGCTTCCCCTCCTCAACCCACAATCCGCATATTCCCAATCGACCCCAATGTCCACAAGACATCGGCGGAAACGATGGAAGCGATCCGCCAAGTCGTTCGAGCCGATCCTGGGCAGAGAATGCGGGTAACCACCGCAGTCCCCATTCGCAATTGTGGGGCTCTGATCCGCCCCAGAACCCAACAGGAGGCGGCCGCGTTCGCTCAGAGCCCGAGTCTGGCCCAGAAGGGCTTCAGAGTTGTTGTAGATTCTGAGAAGCTCCCGCGCATTTCACTCAGGTACGTTCCTGAGTCGTACACAGAAACGGATATAATAAGCTTTGTTTTCCGCAACCATGTTGAGGGTAACCTCAACTTGACTTTCGAGGATTTTAAAAAATCCTTTGTCCTGTCCCACGCCCAAACTCTTGCTGACAAGCGGAAGCATTTTGTTTTCCGTGCGTCAGCAAATATTCGAAAAATCTTGGCCGACGAGGGTCGAGTTTATCTTGACCTAATGTCGGTCAAGGTAATAGACTACCTCCATGTCACCAAGTGCGGTCGGTGCCATCAGTATGGCCACCCGTCCAAATATTGTTTTAAAAAAGATGGAGCAATATGTGGTCATTGTGGCAGCACTGACCACGCAGCTGACGCTTGTAATAAGCGTAATGTCATTTTCTGCGCGTCTTGTTCTAGATACAAGAAAGCCGGCGGACAGCCACATCGTACGGGAGATGTGAACTGTCCCGCTAGGATTGCGGCCCTAAACCGCGAACTCAGCACAATCAATTATGGATTGTAGATTAAAAATTGCTCAGCTGAACTGTGGACGCTCAAAAGCCGCTACACTAGAACTTGGTACAATTATGAGAACCCTAAATTTAAATATTCTGCTTATACAGGAGCCGTACTCCTATAATCATATTATATCTGGTTTCGGCGGTGATTGTTCGCTATTTTTTGCCTCGGAATCCCTTCAACTCACCAACTCTCCTACTAACCCTCCTTCTCCTCCACAAACTGCAATCGTAGTTTCCCCGAAATCCTTGAAATGTACACTTCTCTCCAACATCACATCCACCCATTTAACCTGTATATCATTGGAACTACCTTACTCAGTCTCATCCTTTTATTCTATCACATTAGTATCTCAGTACTATCAGTTTTCTGATAGTATTGAGACGCATTTAGATCAACTACAAAACGCCCTTAATGTAATTCCAGACGGTTTAATTCTGATAGCAGCAGATACCAACGCACGATCATCAATATGGGGTCCTGGTCCGTCTAATCAGAAGGGACGGATATTCGAGAGCTTTCTTGGTTCCAATTTCTTATTTTCTCTGAACGACCCTGAGTCTCTGCCGACTTTTAACGGACCTATGGGTTCTTCACATATTGATGTCACATTGTCCAGTTCAGAGTTGGTTTCGGCTTGCTCGGACTGGACGGTACACGACAGCATATCGTGCAGCGATCATCGTTTGATAACTTTCTCACTCCAATCTGATGGGAATGCGGTACACTCCACTTCTTCGATTCCGAGACCTTTTAGAAGGACCCAATCTTATGAAAATTTTGATCGGGATTTGACCGCTCATCTGGATTATATGGCCGAAAATCATGATCCAAGTCGGAACCCTGAGAGATATGCTCGAATTTTGCAGAGTCACATCATTTCGGCAGCCGAATCTGGCTTAGGCAGAACGTCAAACTTTCCAATTTTTCGAAAACGTACCACAAATTGGTGGTCTTCCGATTTAAACCGTCTCAAAAGGCTGTCTAGAGCTGCTCGTTCTGCTTTGAGTTTCTCGAGGGGGGAGGATTGCGATGAAAGTCGCAAAAATCTCCTCTTGGAAAATTACCGCAGGGCGGATTATGCCTACAAAAGAGCTATCATCAAGGCAAAGCGGGATAGCTGGAGGCGGTTTATTTCGGATCAATCGTATTTTGGTCCCTGGGGTCCAGCTTTTCAGGCAATTAAATTCGTCAGGAGAGGTTGTTTGATGCCTTCATGCCTAATAAATCCGCATAGTGGGAGCTTCACTTCCACTCTGCGAGAAACCGGCGAGGTTCTATTGAACCATCACATCAAGAGGGATATCATGGTTGATGATTCCCCAGAGCATCATAGCATGAGAACAACTCTTAACTCAACATATACTGACGACATTGCCCTTGAACTTCTCGATTTGGATGAGGTGGATGCAGTTTTTAAAAGCTTACGTCTGGGAAAGGCTCCTGGTATAGACAGAATTACTCCTGAAATTGCACGCAGATCTTGGCGTCTTGCGAAAAATGAAATTTTTCTTTTATTTAAGGCCTGTTTGGAGGAGGGGGTTTTCCCAGACTGTTGGAAGACTGGTTTATTGATTCTTCTTCCTAAGCCCGGATCCAGTAAACCTCTTACTGATCCGGCTGCTTATCGTCCAATCACTCTTCTTCCCGTTCTGGGCAAGTGCCTCGAACGGCTGATAGCTTCGCGTCTTCGTCAATCTATTGTTTTTTCACGGAACCAATATGGCTTTCTTCCCGGAAGGTCCACCGAAGATGCTATGCACACACTGCTAAATATTTCCAATTCTTCGATTAAAAAGCACGTAATTGCAATTTTCTTGGATATATCCAGTGCATTTGACTCGGCTTGGTGGCCCTTGATACTTAGTCGATTAAGGGATATGCGAGTTCCGGTGGCACTTTATAATATCGTTAAGAGCTTCCTTTCTAACAGAAATGTCTCTCTCGACTGTGGAACTTCAATTCTTTTTCGTAACGTTGATATCGGTTGTCCCCAGGGATCGGTTTTAGGTCCGCTTTTGTGGAATGTGCTTTTCGATTCCCTTCTGGAATCTGAATTGCCGGATGATTGTCATCTCCTTGCTTATGCTGATGACATAACATTAGTTGTGGAAGCAAATAGCGGAGATAGTATTTCTTCTAAATCGGAGTCGGCTCTGGAGATCCTCAGCAAATGGAGTAAATTCTCCAAACTATCCTTCTCCCCAGAAAAAACTGTTTCCATTTTCCTTAAAGGGAGAATGCGTCAACCTCCTATCCTAAATTTTCACGGTTTCTCCATCCCTTACGTTCCTTGTACAACCTATTTGGGAGTGGTGTTGTCCAACGGTCTTAGGTCATTTCGAAACCACGTAGATTATATTGTTAATAAATCTTTAAAATCATTTCATTTCGTATCACGTTTGGCAGGCGCAAACTGGGGTCTGCGGTTTACGCATCTTAAATGTTTGTATATGGCCATTTTTGTACAAATTGTATCATACTCGTCCTCCTTATGGAGGAATAAAATCACCGGAGTTGTTCGCCTTGCGCTTCACCGAGGCCAGCGTGCTCCGCTGATGTTGTTAACCAGGTCCTATCGTACTGCGTCTAACTCAGCGCTAGCAGTGATAGCCGGTGTTCTTCCCTTGGATTTACAAGTCCAGGTGAAGGCAGCCGGTTACTGTTTTAGAAATAGTTTAGATTTACGTATATCCGGTGTCCTGGTTCCAAAAGAACCAGATGACACCATTATAATTTTCAAGAAGCGCGCATTTGATACAGCTGTTGACGTCTGGCAGGAGAGATGGGATGTGGAGATAAATGGCCGCCACACCTACTCTTTCTTTCCGGATATCAGGCGACGCTTGAGTTACACGTGGATCGTGCCCGACCGTTTTGTCACGCAATTTCTCACGGGTCACGGCGCGTTCGCGGCCAAGTTAAATCAACTAGGTCTGCGAAATGACCCGCGATGTATCTGCGGAGAGTCTCAGGACGCAGATCATATTCTGTGGTCTTGTTCTCTGGTGGAAAACGAAAGAAAGGACTTGCGTTCCAGGTTCCCTCCCAACCTTCCTAACAACAATATTGACCTAGTGTCCTCACTTTCCGCCTTTAGAGCTTTTCGTAAGTTTGCTGAAAAAGTAAGCAAACGAAGAGACGTCCTATCGTAATGCGAATCCTTAGATTCCTTGGCATTCCGCATGCCCCCTGGAAAGCTGTCCTTCGCGATAGTTTTAATAATGATTAAATGTAGAGTTCCCTATTAACGTAAATGTGGCGCCCGTAGTTTCGCCTAGTTTTGCTGGTACCCAACTAGGCCGGCCTAACAAGCTGACATAGAGTTGGGGTGCAGTTAAAAGGCGGGATGGTGGGCTTCCCTCGTTATGCCCACTTTTATAAACGAAATTTGTATGTTTATAAGTTTTTAAAAATAGAATAGAAATGAAGGGTATTAATAGAGTTTTGATAAACGCATCTAACACATTTTGTTCGTTTTTATAATCTTAATTGTTTTATGGAATTAATTACACTGTGCACTAAACGAATCATAAAATTCAGAATCATTCGGCATGACCTACACACGTAAAAAAATAAAGAATATTGCTGAATATATTTAACATTTCATTTCAATTGAATATTCTTTGCGTAGAATATTCGTTTATAACCCCTTAATTTGGTGCGTTTTAGTGATTGGAATATGTTTCTTATTTCGATCACTGTTACTTATATTGAACGCATTAAACGAGAATCCACTGTACAAAGATTTTGTATATTTCAATAGGAATTTTCTTTCGTATTGGAGGCGCGGTGATAAATGGCGCGAAAAATGAATTTTCACGTGCGAACGGAAAAAGGGCGGGAAAAAATCCCGCCGAAATTCAAACAATATTTTTATGGCGCATAGAACCGGAAAAAAATTATTATATATTATACAACCTTTTATAACAATAATAAGATTTTTCCTTCGTGCGATTCGGGTACAGATAAACCGGGTCATATTCGTTTCGGGGGGAAACGTATATAATATTATTTTTTTCGAATCGAAGAGGTCCATTCGTTTCAAATACGCGAATCCTCAAACTTTTTTAATCAAAAATTAATTCTTTTACATGATTTCTATGTATATTCATCAAAGACCACCAGTAAATAATTTTGAATATATAAGAAGGGTGACAAATATGAGAATATTTACGTTTTAAGCGTGTATTTTCTACAAATGAAAAATAATACACGTTTTTGAGAAATAGATAGAGGCGAAATATACTTATTCTTAGTTATGTGTTAATTATACTAAAAGGAAGAAATAATCACAGAAATTTGAAAAAAACGACGATAACTGAAAAACTATATTTTCGTCATTTTTTCTTATGTATCAAATATGGAACAGTGGTGTTTTAATACGAAATGATCAAAGGGTGACTTTTATGAAACACTGAATTTAATTTGAAATTAACTTGTTTTAAATCCAACAAATCGTCAAGCAATAATCTAATATCATATCCTAAAAATTATCACACTTTAAAGTTATGGCTGATATTGTTAAAAAAAAACCTAGTAAAATATCAATCCTCAATATTTTTCGACTCAATATCGATCCTGTTGTTTTTCCTTTTGAAACCTAACAACAACACTATTTATTATTGATTTTACGCAAAATTAACAGATGATCGAAACTGTAATTAATAAATATATCGCGATATTCCATATTTGTCGCCCTTTTTATAATTGTGTGTAAATGAGCATCAAATACATCTAATAATAAAAAAAGGCGACATTTACGAAAAAATACAGTTTACGAAGCTGCACACTCGAGTTTCGTAATACACTGCGAGGTTACGTTATACGGTTATATTGTGGGGTTATAGTGTGGGGTTATGGGGCGAAGGTTCTGTATCTTTTCGGAAATACAACCGTCGGTAGGTGTGCGACATTCGTTTTCCTTTTTTACAGATTTATAGTTTTGTGTATGGCCTGGCCTCGGACTATGGCATAAATCCACCATCGGCGAAAATAATATTCCATGACAGGAAAGTGGTGACAATTTGTAAATGCGACGCGTTATTTCGACGGGAAAATTTGGGTCGAAAGCTCTGTAAAATTTATGAAGTTTCATATAAATTTTGATCGTTTGAATTTTTTTTTTTTGATTCTTTTTCATGTATGGTGGCTACGAAAAACCACCCTGAGAACTGTTGTAAAATTCAAAAAGTAAATTGTCAAGTGTGACGATTCAAAAACCTAAGTAGACACGCATAAGTACAGTAACTGGAAAGTTTCATCGCCGAAAGAGTCTATAAATATTATTAGATTTAATAAAAGATCAGACATTATATAGTGATTTGCGAAAAACTATAAAAGTTTAAACATCATCGGAAAAACTGTATCCACATTCGGCGATACATTAATATGAAAAATGATCGATTTCAACCGTTCGTATGAAGAAAAAAAAAAGCCTCGGGCGAATCGCGCCTCTATGGGTCATCCTGTACATTGTGTACAGGGTGCTCTCGCAATATAATACGTATATTTGTATGTGTGTATGACCTTTGTGCTCGAAAAACCCAATTTTTGCCGTCGGAACTATTCTCGTGGCCATTGTGAGGACACCGGGCAGATTCCACGGTTCATCGACGTGGAAATTTGCAGAGTTTTTCATGAAAAGTCGGAAAATTCGGATTCGGGTTGAATTGTTTTTAATTTTATTATATGACCATTGAATTTTACAAAGGGTGTAAGTGATATTTTTTATCGAAACTAAGTGAAGTACAGAAAATGGTTCTGTATCGTATACGTGTATAACCATTTTCTATACTCGACTCGATATCGATAAAAATGTCACTTGTGCCCTTTGTGAAATTCAGTTGTCTTATGCATTTGTGTATCCGGGAGAAGATCGGGAAGAGTTGATCCTTTTTTGTATTCTGATTCTTACTCAATTTCGTAAAAATGTCACTTGAACTCCTTGGTATTTTCAGTCGTCATATGAAAATATAGTCTTATGAATCGATATATTTTCTATTACATATGACGACTGAAAAGGCCAAGGAGTACAAGTGTCATTTTTGCCGAAATTGAGTTACGCACAGGAATCGCTCCAATGCACGCTCATATGATTGGTGGCAAAAGGATATAAGCGAATTTGAATCGTGTGCCAAGATATATCATCGAATCACTCGACCTCCTCCTGATACATGTAGGTACATAGTCAACATAGAACGCGTTTTTCTCGAAATCACCGCGAAGTCACTTGTACCCCTCGCCCTTTTCGGTCGTCGTATGTATTTTGCGGAAAATATTTTCAGACCATTTCGAAAATGAGAAATTTTTAGTCGTATTCGTCGTAGGCGATATATCATGGCAATTCACCATAAGCATACCTGGCGAATTTTCAAGAATTGATTACCGTTTAGTCATCATTTTTCAGCAAGTGATTGATTGCTGAAACTCTCTTCTCGAAGGCTTCACAAATTTCTGAATGTATTTCGTGTGAATGTTGCCATTTCGAGATGGAACTATATTTTGGTACAGTACAAAATGAATATATTTCGAAAGAGAACGCATTACTTTGAAATGAAATTCAGTATTCCATATTTACCACCCATTGACTATTTCGTATTTTAAAACACCATCGTTGCAAATTTGAGAAACATATGAAAAAAAACGAAAATATAATTTTTCAGTAATCGTCGTTTTTTTCAAATTTGAGTGATTATTTCTTCCATTTGCTATAATCAATACATAATTAAGTATATTTGACTTCAATATATTTCTTAAGAATGTTAATTATTATTCATTTGTGGAAAATACACGCTTAAATCAGCTTAAAAAGCCAGCCGATAGCGCAGCGGTATAAAGCGTTTGTGCATTCCGTGTCGATTCAGCATACTTGGGATGCATGAGTTCTCGAGTCCTATCTTGGCGAGTGTCAAAATGTCGTTTTTCTTAACTGATAAAAATGGATATGGAGATGAGGTCGTTTCTTTCGAATATTTGGATTCATTTGATTCGAAAAAAGTGTTAATTTAACGCTTTACGAAACGGCTCCGCAAATGATCATCACCTATACCTTATTTCGATTAAATTCGAACTATTTAGTGACACCTATGTGTGCACTTGCCTACTCTTAGGAGTCTTGCTCTTCACTGTATGAGTGAATGATATTAACTATATTATATGTCATTTTATGACTGATTAAAATACACACTTGTATAATTAGGGCAGGGCATTGTAGAGAGAAAAAAAAATCCTAGTTTCCATATTTAGAACAGTTCATCTAAATATAATCTCGAAAAGATCATATTTTTTCCAACCGAACGGTTTCGTAGAATTCATCACGTCGTGCACTGAACTACTCACAACTATAACAAATCGCTCGACGGAGAATCGTTCGAAACGAAACGACGTTTTGAATATCGCTCGACTCGTCGACGAAGTGTGTTCCCAGCCTATAATAAAAACGCGGTTGATTAGCTCAGTCGGCGGTGCTTTTTTCAAGCCGTCTGGGTGCTAATTAGCGCGACTCTCGAGTGCAATTGTGGTCGCGCTGCATCCGCGACTAATTGCAGTTTCGTGTAGACTCGTACAAGATTTACACGTGTCCGATGCGCTTATCCGAATCGGCACGTGCACGTTCCCTTGTGGGATAAGGGTGCGTTCACGTAACTGCTCTGAGAGCAGAGTAAAATGTACGGGATGATTCCGGCATATAAGAGATCATGGTCAGTGGTCTTTTATTCCAAAAATTAGCAATAGTTATAATTTTTTTATACTCGATTTGGATGTCTAGTCAACACAAGATGTCCGATATTAACAAAAAAATAATAATTTACGGAATAATTGGCCATAGTCTCCAATATCTATACCGAAATTAGCCTAAAGGGTCAGATACGTGTTTCTTTTATTTCAACCCTTTCGACTCGTTAGTCGGCTTTATGTCGCCACATTGATTTTGAGTTCTACTCGTTAGTCAACAATATGTCGCATTATATTACGATGTAATAGTATGTCGCATATTACATTACATATATTATTAAAATACCATTACAATGCTCCAAAAAAAAAAAATCAGTATGAATTCTGAAAAATGCGCGAAATTAATTCCAAGCCGAGGCTTTACCTCTAATTGAAAAAAAATTGCGAGTCGAAAGGGTTATAACAGACGATTTCTATGCATTTATACACAATTTTATCAATAAATATCATTCACTTTTAAGTAAGGAAGTAAGCCATAAGGAAAAACTCAGAGGAGAAAGTTATAGTGCACACAGGTGTCACTATTTAGATTGAATTTAATCAAAACATGTATAATGTAAGAAATGATAAATATAGTGGTTCGTTTTGAACGAAGTGTTGATTCTCGAAACGCTTTAGCGCAGAAAAGCTGCTAAATTTAATGAGATGAAAAACGTTATAAAAATGTAAAAGTCGGTTAACATCTTTCGTTCGCGCATCGCACTTGAATTTTTTGAAAAATTGAAAAAAAGCGGTATTTTCGTTTTTTTTTTGAAGTAAGTTAAATACTGAAATCTTTCATATAGTTTTATGGTTTTTCATTTGAATCAGTGAGTTAAAATTCGTTGAAGTGTACTATCAGGGCAGGAAAATTTAAAATCTGTACCACACAGAACGCAACATATTACACAGTTCGAACGTAATAAATAGTAGTCTTTGCTAGAAATAAAAGAGATTACAGTAACTAACATTTTCACATGTGTAATCATCAAATGTGATAATTATTTACATAAATATTTTTTTTCGCCCGAACATTGATATTAGAGGTTCGGAAAATTCCGAAATATCTCATCATACAAGTTGTAACCGAACTATCCACATCTTTCAGGCTCTTATGAGTGATACTTCATTGACCATTCACTTTTAGTTTAATGCCATTGTATTTTTTAACCCCGAAAATGTATTTCACGGCATCAAAATCATATTTTTTTCTCTATTGAGAGCGAAGTTGTAAATAAATCGACTTTGAGTCTGTCTCTTCGGAAAATCCTATATGGCGGCCGCTTAGGCCTTTCACGAAAATATAAAAAAATATATTTTTACTACTTATACTATAAACATTACGAAAATGTATATAAATGGTGCTTTTATAACAAATTACATAACTATATTAATTTAAATGGAACGGCGAGTTGTATAGTGAAAATGGGTAAATTTCGACTTTTTCTAAGGCGTCGTTTGAGTAGAAAAAAATAGGTAATTGATTAGAATAAAATTTATTTAAATTATTTAAGGCATGAAATAGTCATAAAATGTATTATTTAATGTAATATAATTGTTTTAATTAACTTAAAAAATTTTTGAAAATATCGCATTTTTTCAATTTTTCAAAAACTTCAAATGCAATGCGCGAACGGAAAACGTTGACCGATTTTGAAAATTTTTACGACGTTTTTCTCCTCATTAAATTTAGCAACTTTTTAGACCCCAAGCGATTTGAAATTCGACAAAAATGCAAAAACGAACCGGGCTAATGTACATATGCATAAATATGATCTGGCTTCGTTAATTTATATTATACATGTATTAAGTATAATACATGACGACAGAATAACACAAAGGATACAAGTAATTTTTTAATCGAAATTGAGTCAAGTACAAAAGATTGTTCTATATATTATAATATATAGATCATTTTCTCTACTTGAAATCAATTTCGATAAAAGAGGTCACTTGTACCATTAGTATTATTCAGTCATAAAATATTGTACTATGTATATAATTTTACCTTTTTAATTTATAGAATCAATCGAAAACTATTAAAAAGCAAGAGATCATCAAGTTTCATTTAATTTACACGATTAATATAAGAAGAAATTAAAGAATCAGAATAAAATTATATGTAATGACCTCTTCATCACAAAATGTCGTATTTTGAATTTCGAAATTCGAAGCTACGATAAGCATATTCAAAATCATATTGCACACTGCACAGTATCCTTATTATATTATGGTGTCCACACATGACAAACGTTCGTATTATTCGGCGGCAAATACTGGATAATTGCATAAAAGTGTGTGCCGAACTCGAAACTGCCAATTAAATGAATTTGCATGCGAATCGAGGAACGGATTTCGACTTGACGAATATGCACGGTTTGTTTCGTTAGGCTCTGTTCACACATGACTGTATCGCCGTGTCTGTCCTTCTCTACATTCGTCAATCTTGCGAATTTTAGACAGTTCGTTAAAGAAATAATGAGTGTTTTTTTTTCCCTCTAATGCACTCAATTGATTAATACTAAAATATATTTTTTTCGCATCAAATATGTAAAATCGAAATCTT
This sequence comes from Cheumatopsyche charites, assembly GCA_024721215.1. Lineage (NCBI taxonomy): Eukaryota > Metazoa > Arthropoda > Insecta > Trichoptera > Hydropsychidae > Cheumatopsyche > Cheumatopsyche charites. Next base: position 10,981,224 of record CM045587.1, read on the forward strand.
TTTTTTTGTATTATTACGTCTAAAAACTAAATTATAATAGATTTTTCAATCCTTTTTTTTGAATAAAATTACATTAATTATATTAAAACAGAAACATTTTTATTTCTATAATAATCTTTGGATGAAAACAACCATCTTAGACGCACTATCATCCGATTGCGAATAGTCGTAGACAAACAAACTGCAGTCAACACACAGTTTATACATATCTTAGAACTGTATACGTGTAATATGCTGTCGTTTGCCGTTTGGAGGTTTCAGTAGGGATTCCAAAGTTTCGGTTCATAAAAATCCCGGGATTCGAGACGCGATTGGTTGTAAAATTTAGTTATTAGAAATTTCATAAAAATTATTTATAATTTTATTTCACACACATTATTAAGGCATTTAAGAATATTTCTGTTGTGATATTTGAAGGTACATTTATTTTTCATCTGTGAATTTTGCAGTTTTTGTTAATGTGAATTTTTGTTATGTAAAACGATACAATGCAAACGTCAAATACAAACACTGAATTATATGAAGTAATTTAATAAATGATTCATCACAGTGCTGTGGCATTACACCAGACAGATGACGCAATCGATAAATGTAACTATTTGACGACTAAAAAGGCCAAGGGCACAAGTGAAATTTTTGCCGAAATTGAGTTATGTACAGGAATCGCATCGATGTACGCTCATATACTTGGTGGCGAAAGGATATAAACGAACTTGAAACGTGTACCGAGATATATCATCAAATCACTCGACCTCTTCCTAATAACTGTAGGTACATGCAAAACTTTGAACGCGCTTTTCTCGAAATCGCTTGTATCCCTTGGCATAAAATTGAAAATTGTATGAGATATATTTATGAAATCATCATCTAAAACGACAATCGCAATCAGAGATGTAGTGCTAGGGAGAACGCCGATCATTTCTCACTAGTCTCTAACTTTAAATTATTCCATTCTCGCTTTAAATGCGAACACTAAAGCGAGAAAGGCTATAATTTCTAGTAAAACAAACGATAAGCAATACCCACAGCACTATAGTGTTACACCGGACAGACGCACAAACAGAATCGAATCTTTTTATACTACAGTATCGAACATCTCCGACAATTTTCAAAATTGAAAACGGCGAAAATTCGAGAAACTCGAATCCCGGGAAATCTCGAAACCAATTCCCTGGATTTGCTCGATGTTCGCATAATCCCGAGAGAGCGATGCCAATCACTTAAGAGTGGATGCAGTTTGTTTGTGCGACGCAAATCCGAGCTGAATTTTTCTCCATTATACAGGTAGTTTAGCATGTTTTTTTTTCAATTTCAATAATTATAATATTCATTCGATTTACATATGACGACTGAAATGGCCAAGGAGTAAAAGTGACTGCGGTGAATTCGAGAAAAGCGCGTTCAAAGTCAACCATGTATGTACCTACAAGTATTAGTCGGAGGTCGAGTGATTTGATGATATATTATATCTCGACACAGGTTCCAAATTCGTTTATGTCCTTTTGCCACCAAATAAATGAGCGATTCCTATGCATAACTCAATTTCGGCAAAAATTACACGTGTACCTCGTGGACTTTTCAGTCGTCATATATGATAACTGAAAATGCCAAGGGGTACAAGTGATATTCTTTTTTGAATTTGAGTTATGCACATGAATCGCTTTCATGCACGCTCATTTTTTGGTGGCAAAAGGATATTAAGGAACTTGGAACGTGTTCCGAGATAGATATATGTAGATATCATCAAATCACTCGACTTCCTTCTAATAAATGTAGGTACAAGCTCAACTTTGACCGCGCTTTTCTCGAAAAGTAATTTGTACCCTTTGGCCTTTTCAATCGTCACATATGAGAAATCTAACCAAAATAAAACGGCTCGTATTTTATTTAACTTTTGTTAGTACATTAATGGGGTTTGTCAGTATGAAAATATGGCGGGTCAGTATATGTAACATACATATGTATAATATATTAAACTGCAAGTATCAAGATAAGCACTTGATACTTGATCACTTACAAGTACCAATTATTAAATTATTAATATTCAATTTTAACTATTTATTGCAAATTCCCTTTTATATTAAATTATATTCTCTATATATTAAAATAAATTTCAATACTATCAACTTTATTTACAATAGATACATAAACAAGCTTTTGTAACTAAGCGTTAATTAAGACTCTCTGGAAATCAGAGAACTAAAAAAAATACATCTAACTAGAGAGCAAGTCAGTCATTTGATTAGAATCTGAAAAAAATTCGACTCTGTCCAGCGGATTTTTGACAGTTCGTTGTTGAAATAATGACTGTAACTCCTTTATTAGTAATCTAAAGTAGTTAATAAATCTCAAAGTCGGTTATCAACGCCTGTAAAATATTTCCCATTGCCGTAGATAATCTCGTCGCTAGTGTAGACCGTGCATAATACTTGCTACGACTGTGCTACGAAAAGGCACCCCTGAGAACTGTCAAACGATAAAAATATACAACAAATGTGCTATAGAATGACAACAAATTATTTGGAAACTATTATTATCGACTTTATTTATTCACGAACAAAAAATAAAATATTCATATCTATTCATATTAAGAAAATATACATTTATCGGTTCTAAAGGTTCATTCGAGGAAAAAATTGATCGAATTTCCTCGAGTGTGGACTTTCCATTTCGATATTGGACGTATGGTCACATTAGGAATACTTGATATCGTACACATTGAAATCGATTGTATCTTTCGCAACATTTACTGTCCCTTATATTGTACATGCTTTATTTCATTTCTAATTTTTTCTTGCAATCGCCAGTTCCGCCAAACTCCATGGTATTTGAATGACACAATGAAGACCTCGCTCTTTATTCAACGAAGGTACAAAGATCCATTTGTCTTTTTTTTCGTCATACGCTTCAACTGAAGAAATTTTTTTATTGCCGTCGTATCCCCCTATAGAAAAAAAAATCTAATTAAATATGTATTCACAATGATTTGAAAGCAATTATGATGAATTCGATCTAATCATTGTTAGATATTCGGCATCATATATAAATATTAACTTTGAAATGTATACATAATTATAAACGTCGATTGACATTAGAAAAATTTCCATCTAAAATGATTCGTTAATTGCCGTAGCAATATTTTATTTTCTATTCTAATCACTGAAGTTCCATCATAAAACACCGAATCGAATCTCGATCAGTGCTTATTATCCTAACATAAGCACTCATTATCATTGTCACTTTATTTTTGTCTAACTTTAAATCCAATAAACAAGATTTAGAAGAAGACTCTTTGAGTGGAAAACCCTACTGTTACTCGTAACACTTTAAAATAGTTATTATTAGTAAATTTTGTCTGTTTTACTGCTACTTCTAATTATTTGATAACTCGAGTGTAATACATTCGTATACAAATAAATAAGAGTGCCCTCTATGCAATTAACTTATACTAAAATTAAAGATATGAATGGAAATACAGTTTCTGAGGACGATAAGAAAAAAATAGTTTTCACATGAAAGTCACAGACTATTTACGTTTTCAGACTCTGATAGATTCATAATTACACTAACTTTTCAATTATATACTTGTATGTGTTAAAAACATCTAATTATATTGAAAATATTATAAAATTAAGGTCTGCACGATACAGAATATTGTGTAACTTTCGTTTATTTCGTTTTCGTTTATTTTCATTTTGGAAAATTCTTGGAGCTTATTTGTTATTTTTGTTTGGTTAACATATTTTCATCAAATTGTCGCAATAAAAATGCATTATGAATATAAAAAATATATAGTTTTAACAAATAATATTAAAAAATTTTCGTGAATTTTATATTTTCTATATCGGTTGCAGATTTTCAACACATAAAAGTATGTCTTTTATAAATTTACTGCAATTAGGAATCATTCAAGAGTCTGAAAACGTAAATAGTATGTGATCTTGGAAATCGCAATGGTGTAAGTCCACCTTTTTTCATTTCTTAGTATTTAATATTTTATAGATTTTGTGCAGTTAAAAGTAAAGAGATAAGCCACGAACTAAAATAATTCGTCCGTTAAGTTTTTTTTTCAAATTTAAAATATGTTTTAATTGTACACATCAAAGTGTGCTGAAAATAATAATTGATTTTTTTAAATTTCGGACTTAGATTATTTACATAATTAAGGACACATAAAACACAAACCCGTAATCACGAGTCGCCCATTGAGATTTCCAGCGGCTATTTGAGATTTTTTCACTTCTAAAGATTGTATCACAGTCCATCTGTCGATTGACTTATCATATCTTTCAACTGTATTTAAATATTCCGAATATTTTCCTCCAACAGCAAATAAATATCCATTGACAGCAGCCACCTGAAATGAATTACATCCATTACATCAGGGCTTACCAACCGGGAGCCCGCGAGCTTTTTTTGTGCGCCCGTCAGTGGTTCAATTTACAGAACTTTTTACTAATTGAAATATAAATTATTTTTATTTATTTGTTAGAGTTTTAAAACTTCTTGAGTGTCTAGGTTTATTAAATACGTTTATATTGAAGAAAATGCTAGGTAACAATGAATTAAACGGGTTATTGTTTATTAAGCACCTTCAAGTGCTTAAAGAACAGTTTGAAAAGAGATTTGTGCAGTTTACAAATATCGAGCCAATTGCTTCCTTCTGTATCGATCCTTTTAGTTGTCAAATAAATGTAATGGAAATGGCTGCATGTATTGCAGATCTAGTTCAAGAGAAGGCAGAAAAACTAGTTAGAAAGTTTGGATCTTAAGAATTATATTTTTTTGTGTGTTTAATGAAATTTAAATTTTCTGTAGTGAAACATTAATACACACAGAAAAATCATACAAGTATGAATCCTCTTGTTCACTCAAATAAAAAAAAATCGATTGATATTATATAAAAAAATGTCTAAAAATTTTCGCCTTCACGCATTGTGTTTTAATTTAATAGATTAAATATGAATTTGAAAAGACTTTTCAACTAAGATTATTACTTCCTTTAAGGATAAAAGGATCATTTTCTTAGTTTAAGAATTTAAATATTTTCAATTTTTAGGTGTCAATTTTGCATAGGGGTTTGAAATATCGGACGCTTCTAAAAATTGTGAATATAACAAACATCTACATATAGAAAATTTCATTTTCTGAAGTGATATTTTAAAGATTATTGGTGGTGCCCGCCACCCTACCGATATTTAAGAATGCGCTCTAGAGTACAAAAAGGTTAGTAACCCCTGCATTACATTGTCATAATAATAATAACGCACATGGTTGATTGTATTTAAAACACATCGTTTCGTTTATCTAGCACTTTTTTCACTTCATCATTATTAAACTCATCTGTAATTAAATTCATTTTTCATTTCGTCAAAAATAAATTGTGCATGTCGATTAAATAATTAAAAGTGATAAGTATTCGACAACACTAATAAATATGAAAATACTATATATATGCTTGTGAATCCATGACGTTTATCATTAACAAAATTGGCATTACCCCAGGATTACGCCTTGGATGGTTCATGTCTTTACACTTCTTCCACGTGGTGGAAATCGGATTATAAGCTTCAGTTGCAGACAAATGATTAGCATTAAGTCCCCCAACAACGAATATTTCATCATCCAAAACTGCTGCCCCCATTTGATTTCGAGCAATACTCATTGGGGCAACTTCTTGCCAAGTCCTCATCTTCGGAGACCATCTGTAAATTCAATCATTGATTTTATCGATCAACGATTTTTCCATTGATACTGCATCAGCTTACTTTTCGACACTCGATAGGGAACCATTGCCATATCCGCCGAACACGAAGACTTCATTTCCATAGCTAACAGCCGATGCATAATATCTTGGGTATTTCAATTGAGGCAACGATTCTGTTTGACCGGTTTTCAAGTCATAGTATTCGACCTGAAATATCGAAATGTGACAGAAAATTATTTTCCAAACTGATGCGAAAATTACAAATGACGAAAAATTAAAAGGTCAGTACTTAATAATGGCTCGTATTTCACTGATAAGTATTTTATTCTAATTTTGTCAGTAATTATAATAAACGGTAAGTATCCATTGGTCAGTATTCTCACTGTCAGTATTATCGAAAAACGGTAAGTATTTATGTTAAATTGTGAGTATTAAGAGAAATACTTAACCTTATCATTTTTTTTTTGTTTTTTTGCGAGAAGAGGGAAAAATCTTCCAAAGATCAAGCTGCCTTGAACCTAACCTAACCTAACTCAACCTAAATATTTACAACTCATTTATATACACTTACCATTTAATATTTTTATGCTTACAATTTAATATTTCAATACTTACAATTTTGTTAATAAAATACTTACCAAAAATCGATTAAAATACTTCCCAAATAACTTGATACCTTTAATAATCGACTTTTGATAAGTGTCTTATTCTTTACTTGGTAAGCATAAAGTTTTATATATAACGACTGAAAAGGGCAAGAGATACAAGTGACTTCACGGTTGAGTGATTTAATGATATATCTGGATACACGTTCCTTTTGCCATATACATATACATACATACATACATACATACATACATAAATATAAGCGTACATACAAACAATTAGTGTACATAACTCAATTTCGACAAAAATGTCACATGTATCCCATGGCCTGTTCAGTCGTCATATCTGAAATGGATTCTGATAAATAAATTGAATCAAAGTTATAAATTGATGGTTTTTAAAAAACTTATTTTATGAATAAGAGAAAACTAACGTCAAGTTGGTATGGAGTTTGGGAAAAAATAAAATGTCGTTTGTAAACGCTAAGAAATACTGGCAAATATAGTTTCAGATATTGAGCACATACATATAGAGAATTAGTAGATGACTTAAAGTTTCTAATACTAAATTGGTTTAGTATTGGTACTGACCAGTATAATGGAAATAATTTTTACTTTAGAAATTTATACACAAAAATTAATTGAAAAAAATATATCACATACAGTCTTTAATGGTCCACTTGACTCTCCTCCAATGATGATAATCTTATTGTCTATCAAAGCTGTTGCATAATTTGTTTTGTTGCATTCACCGTAGTTAATTCGCATCCATTGTTTTAGATTCAAATGGAATATTTCGATCACTCGTGATTGCTGAAACAAATAAAATTAACACCCAAAATGTCACGGTTGAATCATGAAATCCAAAAAGAAATGTTACTTACTTCTCTTTCGTCACCTCCCATGACAATCAAAGTGTTTTCACCAGATGAACAATCCGTAACACTTCCTTGCAACTTCAAACCATCGAAGAATTTCAAAAGACACTTACTGTCTAAACCGCAAATGGCTTGAGCTTCAGATGAATCAATGGACTGGAAACAATTGTTTTTTTACATGTAATCAGCACAAAACGATCACATCTAACATAATGATGACGCTAATTTGTCTGTTTGTTTATTACAGTTGACGCTTCGACTATTTGATGAATGATTTATTAAATTGAATTTTGGTATTTTGGAAAATTGGTCTTAATATCATAATTCCTAAAATCCGAATTCGCGCGAACTATAAATGATGGAAAAAGTCGTCTATAACCTATTAACGCCTGAAAAAAATTCTCACGCATTGAGCCGGATTATATAATATTTTCTTAACACGATTGTATTTGCCTCTATATATATATGTAAAATTTATTTAAATTCATAATATTTTCATTAGTGAACGTACATATTTCAAATGATATTTAAACAGGATTATTTAATCGCATGTAAGCAATTACTCAGAAATAACTATCAAAAACTATAACTTCACTCCAACCAGACATGCTCTGATATTCGTAATATTATATTAACTCACATCTTTCGGAATGCATCCAAAATTGATATAACCCAGTAGTTCGGTCGAGTGATTTTTCCTGGAAACTTCATGGTTAAGCCATCGTTTTAAAGCATCGTACAGAGTTTTTTCTGATTTGGCTTTCGCTTTTGAAGTGAATATCTGCTTTATTCCAGCATAATCCAATAACACAAAGTCGTCAGATAAATAGATCTAAATAATGCGATTACCAGAAAGTTTATAAGATAATCAAGTATTACATATTATATAGCAATTATAATACCTCGCCAATGTTTTCTTTGATGAAAGGAATTATATGTTTTTTTATCGCGTCGTGTTCACCGAAATTAGCCGATTTCCATATAGAAAGACAGTTTTCAGTATTCAGAGTATTCTTCAAAACTTTAGCGCAGTTTTCTACGATCGATGGCATTCCCAAAATAATCGCCATTTGAAGCAAATTCAGTGCATTATTTGCGTTTATATCTAAAGGCACAAAGTTATAATGCATTAAATCATTCATTGACGAAAAATAATTAGTTTCCAAAGTTACCAATAGCTCCTTTGTAGCAATATTCTATTATCGAAAGCATCACATCCGTGTCGATGTCGGTAAATGATATTATTTTCTCATTTGCTTCAAACATGTTTTCAAAATATGTGCCGAAAGACGCTAAGACATTTGCGTGGACAGGAATCCTTAAACGAAAACATTTTTAAGTCGATTGTTGTACATTTTAAACGAAATATATTCAAAAAAGAAATTTACCTTTGATCATTGATCGATATATAGGCATCGCAAAATTTTTGCTTACGTTTAAAAGCCCAAAGTCTCTCTCCAAGTTCTCTGGGATTGTTGGTGACGGATACTTTGTCCATTGCTTTCCTCTTCTACTTCAACGAAGACTTCGAACAGACGAAAGACTTCTTCGATGTTACGAATGATTATGACACAACCTAGGTTCGTAAATATACTGTTTTCACAAACCGCAGAAGATAACTCGTAGATCAGGGTTTCCCGAACTTTTTTTTTCGCTATCCCATTTTTTTCAGTATCTATTCTTCATGATTCCATGAGCAAATTTCGTAATACGTTACGACTTATGTTTTGTTTAAAAAAAAAACATTCGATTTATATTATTGATGATGATGATGATATTGAAGATGCGCCGCAGATGAAATTTATTTTCATAATTGCTGAATGTTTTTGAATAATTGAATGAATTCTGAATTTTCCATGACCTATGGTTTGAGAAATTATGTAGTAGATAATTTTATCAGAACACAAAATATCACAGGAAACTGAAACTGCAGTCTTATTTTTCAAAATCCACAATCTTGTTTTTCACGATTCAACGCTGTAAAGAAAATGCACAATAAATTAACATCGAAAACATCATAAGGATAATAATATTTTTCAAATCGATTACGTGAAATCTTTATTTTTTTCAAATATCGGACTCTTATCACAATTTATTTGTGGTCAGTCAATTTTTTAAAGCGTATCGGGTATTTTTTCAATAATATACATATGTCATGATAAAAAATTAGAATGTTCTAGAAGTCTCCGAACAATTGTGGTTTGTGGTCGTTCATCGGATGTCTTCTTCCTTCGCAATATGATAACGTTGTTAACATTGAAATCCTTGTATTTTCTTGATTTTTTTTCTTATCGAATTATTATATTATAATATTTGAAATAAATATAAAATTACATCCGATGTCAAATTTTATATAAAATCTAATATAATATTTCGCTTTAACATTTAGATAGATGTTTAGGTATTTATATATTTTTCAATTTAATTTAATTTAAAATCAATTTAAGATCAAATTAATTAAATTAGGATCAGATAAATTACATTAGGATTTAGAAAGGATCTTTCAAACTTGCATTTTCATTATTACTGTTTGGGAAGTATTTTTTGAATAATTTCGCCTTCTACTGAGCGCCTAACAAACTCAAATACATACATACATGTCTCGATACGACAGTAATGAGACTTACAAGTGAAGACACAAAATAACATGAATCGATACGAAAGTAATGGGTCTCATACGATTGAAAAAATAACATGAGATCAATCGATACGATGTAAATAAAAATCGATTACTTTTCGTTCGTGTAGAATACGAATCATATACTGCAATAAAATTATCGCTGAACTTTATAATTATCATTGAATACGCAAGTTGGTCAAAAGTCCTTGGGTTCAATTTTGCATGTAAAACATTCAACTAAACAGCCCAAGTTTTAACGACAGACGACCAAGACAAGGTTCCCTATTCATTATCGTTGGAATATGGCCCTTCACATCTGGGAAAGGGATAAGCCATGTTTGTGCTCTCGATTATGACAACGGTTCAAGTTAACTTTCTTTTGTTTCATGATAATGAGGGAAGAATAGGGAATGACCTCAAATTCAAAAAACGTGCTCTAAAAATTCAAGAGTTTGTAGATTTGTTTCATGGTTGGCTTAACATTCGATTGATTTATCTGCATTCGTATTTTTTTAATTAATCAAAAAACCGGTTGTTTTCTTTATTACTTCAATATTTAGAAAATGAATTGAACATTGCTATCCCAAAAAAATTGAAAAATATTTATTCGATGTTTATGTGAATTTTGTTCATAATAAAATTATTCGCCGTACTTTTCGATCACACCATGCGTGTAAACCGACTTGTGTCTTACAAAAATAATTAACTCTATAAATAACTCAATTTCGGTAAAAATGTCACTTATACCCCCTGTTCTTTTCGATCGTCATATAGATTTCATTAAAAAAAGGAGAACCGTGACTTACGACGGATTCGACTTACGATAAAAATTCGGGAAAATATCTCGGTCGCGAGTCGAGGACTATCTGTATAGTCCACACAGATGTCGCTTAAAAGATCGAATTAAATAAAAAATGTATAAGGAATGAAATGGTAATCATTTGTGGAGTCAAATTTACACTTTTTTCGAATCGAATGAAACCAATTTAAGTCCAAAAATTATTATTGATGCTGAAGGAATGAAGGCATTGTGAGAAAATTGTTGAGCGAAACGCAGTCGAAAACTGACTAAAGTTTATTTCAACAACGATTCAAATAACAAGTCATCTATTATTTTTTGTAATTACTTATTACACTAGCAATTAAATAAATGATATTATCCTCGACGCAAGATGTCGTATTGTATTGACAATAAATCAATATTATTCATTATATAAAATAAATATAGGAAATCCTCTGTGTTTCCACACCTTCAACGTTTTTTTCAACGTGTTATTTTCATTAAAACCTAACCTAATCTAGTCTAATTTGTCGACTATTGTTCCGATTGTCTAATCTATATAGATTTATATTATGTAAACATAGCCTATGTATAATGAATTCAAACTTAAAAAAAAAAATATTTTCGAAATTAATAAAAAAACGTGACTTAGATCACTATCGAAATGATGCTCACAAAATGTATCGAAAATATTAATGCATCAAAACTAATGAACATACGAATGCATTTAACGACTGAAAAGGCCAATGGGTAAGAGTGATTTTTTTCCGAAATTAATTTATATACAGGAATCGCTTCTATGTGCGTTTATATATTTGATGGCAAAGGGATATAAATGAATTTGGAACGTGTGCTGAAATTTATCATCAAATCAGCCGATTTCCTACTAATATGTGAAGGTATATGCTCAACTTTTACTGCAAGTCACTTGTACTTCTTGGACTTTTCAGTCATCATATGTGATACTACAGATAGTCCTCGACTTACGACCGAGATCGGTTCCTGAACTTTGGTCGTAAGTAGATTTTTCCCCTTTTTTAATTATATCGATATGAAATTCGAATAAATACATATTAAAATTAAAAAAAATAAACATCAACTACATTATCTGTATTATTAATAGGTTGAACTATTTTTTTCAATTTTATTTTTATTAATATGATTGATCCAATGAATACATATGTATTTTTCAAGTAAAATCAATTTCATCATTTTCAGTTTGAGATTTATCAACCATTTTCAAAAAAATTAAATATTAAAAAAAATATTATTTTGATCGTAAGTGGGAATTGTCGTAAGTAGAAGATTGCTGTATTGAAATCGATTGCAGTGATTTCGTAAAATTGTAATTTAGCACAATGAAAAAAAAAGGGATTTTTCTTAATATTATACAGATAGTTTCTACCCAATTATACACAATCATCATTAATAAATATCATTCACTATATAGTGAAGACAATTCGCCATTAGGCAAACTACTCCTAAGAGTAAATTGGTGCACACAGGTGTCACTAAATAGTTCGAGTTTAATCGAAACGTATGAAAGATATAGGCGATGATCGTTTGCGGAGCCGTTTCGCAAAGCTTTAAATTAACACTTTTATTCGAATCAAATGAATCGAAACATTCGAATGAAACGACCGAATTAAAAAAAAAAAAACGACATGTAAACTCCCGCCGATATGGGACTCGAACTCACGCATCCCAAGTATACCGAATCGACACGGCACGCACAAACGCTTTATACCGCAGCTCTATCGGCCGGCTCGAAATCTCGACGTACCAGATTCGTTCTCGAGCCTCGGTCGTAAGTCGAGGACCGAGTACCTGTGCTCACAAACTAACCCCGAAACCAGTGTTGTAGTCGAGGGGGAGCGCATGGGAGCGCGCTCCCTTACCTCTTTCGGGCGTAGGAGCGCGCTCCCCCATGAAAATTTCAAATATCAAAATAGCATCAAAGTTTCAAACATATTGAATTCAAAAAATCTAGACAAAGGCAATGAAAGCACATAAAATCCTAAGCATTTGCTGCACATAACGAATTTTGTAACAACGTCCTTTGAATAGTCATCTCTTCATTCTCTCATTTCCGGTTGACAAAATTTATTGCATGTTATTGTTTGGTGAGTTCGAGAGCCATGTGCGTTTTCGCAAAAATCGAGCCCAATTCGATACGGTAGCAGGTAGAATTTCTAGGACTGGCTACAAAAAAAAATAACTTTGTTCGCTGAATTTGCGTAAAATAAGCAATTTGTGCCGACTATTTTTTTTTCATAAGTATTGTAAATATGGTTTCCATAAGGATGTGCAAGAAAAAGATGTATGGGGGGGGGTGTTGAAAATCAAGCGCTCCCCCACCTCAAAATTTACCACTACACCACTGCCCGAAACCCTCCCCCCCTCGCCCCCGCCCCTTCCCCTTCCCCCCCTCGGCGATAAGGTTTATTGTGAGAGGACGCGTAAAGATGTCGGGGAGACTGCGACCCGATTACACTCGCGGGTGCCACCCCAAGGTTTGAATTTACCGCCGAAAGACACTTTGCTTCGCGGCGTTTTTACCGCCGCCGGGAAAAAATCCCATGGGGAAAAATCCCGGGGAAAAAATCCCGGGAAATCACGGGATCTCGGCTCCGAGTTCGGGGATAATTGCGGTAGTTGATCGGTTTTGATCGATGTCCGAGTCGTACGAGTGCTTGTGACGTCTCGATCGTATTGTGTGAACGACGCTTCTGTCGGGATCGATTTTTTATTTTAATGCTTAGTATGTTTATAATGCACAGGTAGCCCTCGACTTACGACCAAATAGCCGAAATTGAGTTATGTACAACGATCGCTCTATGTGCGCTCATATATTCGGTGGCAAAAAGATATGAACGAACTTAAAACGTGTACCGAGATATATCATCAAAACTTCACCTCGAATTGATCAAACGAACGAAAAATCGCCGATTAATAAATGATGACTGAAAAGGCCAAAGGATATAAATGAAATTTTCACCAAAATCGAGTTATATACAGGAATGACTTCTATGTACGCTCATATATTCGGTGGCATAAGGATATAAACGAACATGCTACACGTTCCGAGAAATATCATCAAATAATTCTACCTCCTCCCGATACATGTAGGCACATGTTCAACTTTGAGCGCGCTTTTCTCGAATTCACTTGTACCCCTTGACCTTTTCAGTCGTCAAATATTATTAAATCGCGTCCAATTTGCGCCATTACCCAAAACTCCAAATTAAAACATCAAGATGTTGCGCCACCCCGTTCCCTTAATTAAATTAGGACTCCTCATGATATTCTAAAGTAATTTGTCTCTGTCTTAATTAACGGCCCTTTCCTCTCTCTCCGCCCCAATTTTCACCCCCAAAAAACCCCCTTGGGGGGTTTTCGAAGAATCTTTTCAGGTTTGGAATCAGAAATAGCGCGGATGTTCGTTTTCTGTGATCTCGAGTGTTAAAAGGGGACGCTTTTGTCTAAGCTGATTAATTTATTAAAGCTTGCACAGTTTAATATGTTTTATATATAGATAATTTCTACACATTTTTTTATACACATACCATGTATTTTAATCGGTCATAAATGACACAGATAACCCTGAGTATTTAGTATCATTCACTTTATATAGTCAAGTCGAGACTCTTAAGAGTAAAAGTGCACACATAGGTGTCACTAAATAGTTTGAATTTAATCGAAACATATGAAAGGTATAGATGATGATTCATTTGCGGAGCCGTTTCGTAAAGCGCTAAATTAATACTTTTTTCGAATTAAATGAATCCAAACATTCGAAAGAAACGACCGAGTTTCCATATCAATTTTATCAATTAAGAAAAACGACATGTAAACCCTCGCCAAAATAGGACTCGAACTCACGCATCTCAAGTATGCTGAATCGACACGGCATGCACAAACGCTTTATACCGCTGCACTAACGAATAGTTGGTGTAGAGCTGCAAAAGCGGTGTAGGTCTAGCTTTAGTCGTTTGTGCGTAGCGATGTTGGAGTTTGACCGATATGCAAAATTGTGAGGACTTCTAGACAGTTTTGATGCATTTTACAAAATTATATTGTATTTCTGAAAATTTTAATAAATTTTAGATTTTTTCACTAAATAGGTGTAAAATTTCATTAATAATATGAAGGATGATCGAGTACTGTTCTTATAATTGCATTTGAAACTTACATTTGGAGTGGTTTTCATAAAAAATATTTGATTAAACGAAAATATTACTAGGAAGAGATTATTATTTGAGTGTGTGAATTAATATTTAATTCGATTCCTCTTTTCTTTTAATGTAACACCTTGTTTTTTTTTCATAATTTGATGAAAATCATTTTAAATTTTGGTACAAAATGCAGTTTTATGAACTACATATATTCTATCGCTTTTTAAATTATAGAAGAAAATCTAAGCTCGTTTAGTTCAAATTAAAACAACTCTCCCCTTAGCTTAAAGTTCATAGAATCTCGAGCAAATCCGAACCACAGTATAATTAATATGTAGATTAAATATAGGATACTTTATATAATTGTACTTACTACGAATGCGTCATACTCGTATTAATTTTCATAGAAATATATTTTCGGATATGCGATAATTTTAGAAAACAATTTAGTTTCACGTAATCGTTAATATTTGATACTATTCTAGAAATTTCATACTCACGTTACGCATTTATAAAATACGCTATTTTCAGAATAAAGGTCGTTTCATATGGAGTATTTCATTAATGATTAATCAATAATTACTTAAAATAGAAAATATTTCTAAATTAATTTTCATGAACGGAATTCGCGTGTATGTTATGTTAACCAAAACGGAAAAATATTATAGTTCATATCCATAAACTTTTTTATTTTGAGTGGACAAGCTTTTTTTTCATCATTTATTCATTTAAATACATATTTGAAAGTAGAAAATGGCATTTTCGATAGTAAATTTGATTATTTATGAAAGGATTTTATTGAAAAGAAAGAGTAATTTAGACTGTTATAAATAAAGCATTCATTATTTTTCTTAAATAGCCGAAAATAAGCATTTATATTATTGTTTAGTTGTACACATTCTAATATTTCATTTAAATGTGAAATTTTTAATTATTTTTGAATTATAATATTATACAGCCTGTTGAGTATCAACGGAAAGGCGAATAGTTATTATATCAATAAATGTACTAATTCGTATAGTAGCTGTTAAATATTATTTTCATAATACGTACCTAAATATGGTTTAAATCCAAACATCTTGACATCTTTTCATAATGTGAACTTTTATGCAATTTTTTAATAGCAAAGAAAGCGACGCAAATAACACATTCATTTAACTTTTAATTTGAAGAACAAATTAATCAATTTATTCTTCAAATTGAAATGTAGAATAGCACTAGTTTCCCCGAATATATGATGAAAATAAGACCTATCGTAATTTCGAAAAAAGGGTTTTAAAATGAAGAAATATTTTCATACCCCCAAAACCTTTCCAAAAGTAAGACCTATTGAGATTTTTGAGTTTAAATTTGGATCTTATAATCGTAGTAGAATTTTTTTTATCATTAAAAACTTTTTTATTTTAACAGCGCATCATAATAGTTTACTATTCGATGGGTGAATTAAACAAATATAAACAGGAAAGAAAATCGCTTAAAAATGAACCCAAAAAAACAAAAAAAAACTAAAATTTCTCAATATGAACTTTAACCCTCGAGTGCCTCACGTAGCCGCAATCAATCAGCGTTTTTCGTAAATTTCGAATTCGCCAACTGCCTTCGAGAGGGTTGATTGTCGATTTCCCACGAGGGCCAAGAACCGTCGAAAAAATGGCGAAAATAAAATGAAAAAAAAAAGAAAAAAGCCGAAAAAAGCAGAAAAACCCTCGTCGATTTATTCGGGGATCGTCGTGTAAATTATCTAACGAGCTGCTGAGATACTATTGACATTTTTATCGCCAGGTCGCAGTCCGGGTCTTTATTTATTAAACCGCAATCTTCTAGTGGTTTTTTCCATTATTTTCATTTGACTTTTTCAATAATTGATCTCGTCCTGTAAGATAGCTTTCTAGTTTATTTATTCCGTGTGTTGCAGTTTTTTTATGTAACTATAGTCTTTACAGTTCACTGTGAAAAATTCACCCGATTTTAATCTAAAGAGCAGTCAATTAGAAATATTGCTGTATGTGAATGTTTTTTTCATGGAAAATAATTAATAACGGGATGATTGCTTCAAAAAAAATTTCTATTGCTAGAAATTGTAAAAAGTAATATCATCGATTTAGATAATGATAATGATCAATTTTAGGAAAAGTTTAATTTTTTTTCAAATAAAAATTATTTATTATTGTTTAAGGTGTTGCTAATATTATTTTTTATATTTAGAAACTAGAAAATTTAAACTAGGCAAGAAATTTAAGTAAGAGAATACACAATATTCGTTGCTGATTTGATTGAATTTAATCGATACAAATAAGCTGGGCGGTGATCATTTTAATTAATCATTATATTAACATTTTGAAACAAATATTCGAAAGAAACGATTGAACTATCTTATCGATTGAGAAAAATGACATGTGGCTCTTTCCAGGAATCATATACAAGCATCCTGAGTATACTGAATTGACGCGGCATGCACCAACGCTTTCCACCACTGCATCATTGGATGATTAATAATGTGAAAAAATCAAATAAAATTAAAAATGGGTCGTATTTTACTGGTAATTTTGTCAGTATTTATGATAATCGGTTGGTGTCCATTGGTCAGTATACTAATTATCAGTATTATCTTTAAACGGTAAGTATTTATAATAAATGGTAAGTATTTTTATTAAATTGTAAGTATTTGATGAAATGCTTTTTTCGCGAGAGGAGTGAAAAATCTTTCAAGGATCGATCTGCCCTGAACTTAACTTAACCTAACCCAACCTTAATACTTACAATTTATTTTGAATCCATACAATTTCATATAAATACTTACCAAATATTTTTTTGCCATTAAAAATCACCAAAATTCTAAGATAAGCCCACGGCCACGAGGAAGCCTTAACCCCTCGACGACGGTCCACTTTCGACCTCCACCCGAGATATATCCCCGTTTAATGATAATGGCCTGGTCGGTATGAGGGAGGCAGGGTAAGTGCGTTAGTTTGCGAGCGCGCGCATAGGAGGCGCTCATCGTCGGTCGTAAACCGAGTCCAAATAAATCACCGGCCCAACAACGAACATCAGCGCCCCACTTGGGGTGACTTGGCAGGGGTGGGTTTTCTCGGTTGAGGTTTCCCGGGAATTCTCGGACGATGATCGTTGCGGGGAGTTCGAGTTGTGTATGTACAAGGTAGGATCAAAAAAGTAACGATTAAAACTGTATTGTGAACAAAATATAAAGGTTACATTAAATATGAATTTATATTCGTCAAAGTACTCTTCTTGACTAGCTATACACTTATTCCAAAGATGCTGCCATGATTGGAAACATTTCTGGAACGCTTCTTTCGGAAGGGCTTTTAGCTGTCTTGTCGTAACTCTTATAATATCAGAAGCGACACGATCGCTTCTGATTCGTGAATATTTGGCTGAAAAAAATATTCATGTTTGTCTACATCCACCTTATTCACCAGATTTAGCACCATGTGACTTCTAGATCTTTCCAAAAATTAAATTCGTGCTGAAAGGGAAACGTTTTGACACCATTTCCAATGTTATAAGAGCTACGACAAGACAGCTAAAGGCCCTTCCGAAAGAAGCGTTCCAGAAGTGTTTCCAATCATGGCAGCATCTTTGGGATAAGTGTATAGCTAGTCAAGTAGAGTACTTTGAAGAATATTAATTCATATTTAATGCAACATTAATAGATAGATATCTATAATTATTTTATTGACACTTGAAATATTCAAATTTTCAGTAGATAAACATCACGAATTTTCTTCAATTCTCGGAATTCAAAAGAATTTTCTTAAGCAAAAACCTTACAAGCTGCACGAAAAACTACCCCTAGATATCGTAGGTCGTTTCAGGGTTGCATTGTTGTCCAAATACGTGTGTCAGTAAAGGCTTTTTCAACCCCTAGGTAGCCTTAGGGGCAAAGTTGCCGAAGCAAACGGCCCATTGTCGACGGTGTTTGATGATATTAAGCTTCTTTGTGGCGAGGTTCGATGATATTGGGTTATATTTTTTTTCACTTTGGGCGTTGGCTGTTTTGTGTATTTTATTTCGATAATGGAAGCTTATGTGAGGAAGGGTTTGATGAGAATTAAAATTCGAATGGAAGTTTGAAAATTTTGAGGTTAACGAAAGGTTCAACAGTGTAGTATCGAAGTATAATATAATAAAAATAGCATATGTATGTATTTTCATTTTAAGTACAATATTTAGTTATAGAAGGTGGACCAACGGGTTACGTCCAAAAATTTCCGAAAATATTCAATGTATGTTCTACCATTTTTAGTCGTTTAGAGTTATGATTTTTTCAATGTATTTTGGAGAATTTTCTACCGGAACAACTTTGAAATATCATAACGTTTTTAATACTTACGTTATTCCATTTATTTTTCACTAACATAATTGTATTGAGCCACTATTTTATTTTATGTATCAATTAAATAAAATTCTTCATGATAAGTTACTGAAAAAAGGGTCGAAAGTGAAAATTTTAGTTTTACGTTGAACAGAGTTAAATTTTCAAAAAATTCTTAACAATACAAAATTAATGTTTCTTTAGTTCAAACTATTTTCATAAATTTCAACAATACGTCAGCTTATCAAATAATAAAAAAAAATCTTAATAGGCGATTTCACGACGAAATTGGTTTCGAAACATAGACAGGTGGAAGGTGCGCTATAGCCCGGAACGGGGTACAAAAGAAGAAGGTATTTTGTACAGTTTTAAAAGAGTTTTGAAAATTGACAATTTTTATAGAATTCAATGTGTTCCTTCCGAATTTCGACTTTTCCTTGTCGTATTTTTCCGCTATATTGGAAAAATCGCTTCGAAAATCACTTTTTAGACAATATTTCCTTTTCGACTCATTTTATCATAAAAATTTTGTGCCACAATATATCATCAAATCCTCCTAATACATGAAGGTACGTGGTCAACTTTGAACGCGCTTTTCTCGAAATCACTTGTACCCCTTGGTCTTTTCAGTCATCAATTATCATATCAAAAATTGTATAAAATTTCATCAGAATCGTCAACCCGAGACGCGTTGGCAGTCGAATCAGCACAGTGTCCCATCGATGGGCGAAAAGCGATAGACACACCTGCGTCGTCGGCGATAGGGTGACAATAATGCATATAATAATCATAGCACACAATGCGACCGGAGATAGCAGAATGGGGGTGGCATCACATTAACGCGGACTATTAGTTGCCATGCAAATTGATTGACCCGCCATTAAATCGGTACATGGGGGTTCGGGGACGAGGTGGGGGGGGGGGGGCGGTCGTGTTTTGCATGACGACTGGAAAGGCCAAGGGGCACAAGTGACTTCGTCGTGATTTCGAGAAAAGCGCGTTCAAAGTTGACTATGTTGTACCTACAGGGTAGGTTCAAACAGTAACGGTAAAATCTTTCTTGTGAACAAAATATTAAGGTTACATTAAATATGAATTAATATTCTTCAAAGTACTCTCCTTGAATAGCTATACACTTATTCCAAAGATGCTGCCATGATTGGAAACATTTCTGGAACGCTTCTTTCGGAAGGGCTTTTAGCTCTTATAATATCAGAAGCGACATGATCGCTTCTGATTCATGAATATTTGGCTGAAAAAAATATTCCTGTTTGTCCACATCCACCTTATTAACCAGATTTTACGTCAATATGACAAAATTTAAGCTTAAATATTATACCAAAACAATCAAATTTGCATACGTATCTATAACTATTTCGGTCAATAACGATAATGAAGCTAATATTATAGTAATGCACCTACTGCATTTAGTCTGTTATCAGACTTGCACAATGTACCACATTATTCCCCCATCAAATCACTATTATAATAAGCAACACTCGAAATCGTATTAGGTTAGATATACGAAGTGTCCATATATTCATAAAAATATCTAATTATACACTATTGTGAGAAATTCTGGATACTTTTGACAAATTTGATAAATGTTGTATTTTTTCTAAAAATTTTCACTAAATTAGTCTATAGTTTCTTTTGTAATTTGAAGATAGATTAACGAGGTATTTAACATTGTATTTGATACCGATATGTAAAATGATTTCCAAAGAAAAATTCGATTAATCTCGAAATAATTGTTATAAAATTAAATTTTTATCGGATTACTCTTATTTTTATATATTGTCTCGATTCTACGAAACATAATTTATATTAAAATATTATTTTAATACTCTGAAAATTCTTATATTATGTATAATATTTTTTTTCGTTTGGCCAAACTTTTCCATAAAAATCATTGCAAATATTTGTGCCAAATTCAGCATTAAGAACTGTAATTGATCACTCTCTAAATTACAAAACAAGCTATAACATAAACCCATTTTGCACAAATTTTACGAAGAAAATACTAGAAAATTATCCAGAATTAAAATCAACAATGTATTTAAACCAATTTTATTAACAAAAAATCATTACTATGATATAAAAAAAATTCATTGAAGTCAACTTTTGATTTGGAATTTAGTCAAATTTTGATTTGAAATTAAGTCAGATCCAACATTAAGCGATAGAGATTTATTTTTTGAATCTTAAAAAAAATTTTTAGACTAAAACTTGGCAGAATTCAGCAGAATTTGCGTCACACTTCCGTCTGGGGAGAGTTGTCGACTTCCTCAACAGCTGTTGTTGCGAAAATGGACACACGCTCGATTTAGCACTTTGCGAATAAATCTGTTGCTGTGACGTGTCTTTATAAATCTTAGCATGTTACGAATTATTTTTATATCGCGATGATGTATGAAAAAAATGTGATAATTTGTATCGAGATGATAGGTGAGAGATTTACGCTCGAACGTGTTGAGAGAAGTTACTTATATATTTTTAATAATGCGATGAATATTTTGAAAATATTATCGCTTTAGTAAAAAAATATTACTATAAAAATTGTTATGACTTGATTTTGAGTTGATTGTGAATACTAAGAATAAAAAAAATGTAAAGCAAAACTTGGAAAGTGTACCTCGATATATCATCAAATCACTCGACCTCCTCTTAATACATGTAGGTACATGGTTGACTTTGAGCTCGCTTTTATCGAAATCACCACGATGTCACTTGTACCCATTGACCTTTTCAATCGTCAAATAATGAGAGCAAAAAATACAAATAGTTGCCAATTTTTAGCAAAAAACGATCATTGGTCTTATTGATTCTAATTAATTTCCGTCAATTCTGTTGAAATGTATTTAAAAAAAAGCATTAAACAACACAAAACACTCCCTGTTCTTAACTCGAAATTATTCCTCTATGTCTAATTCGTTCTTAGAGCGAAACTCTGTTTAATTAGAATTGTTTATTTGCATAAAAACGTCATTTCTCGAAAGTTGCTTTGGGATGTCGTTCCTTTCTACTAAACGACGATGGGGTTCGTTATTTCGTTATTGTCGTTTGCATTTCGTTGCATTAACGGAATGATTCGCTCTAAGGAACGCTGTAGTGATTGAGATAACGACATGTTTTTGTTTTCGGTACAGATAAATTGTTTCAAATATATATATATAATTCATTTATTTAATTGATAATTTTATCTTTATATACTCAACTCTCCTTTTGCACGGTTTTTTTTACCCGGTTTATTTGGTCTAACAAAGTTTGTTTGAAAACTTTATAATGAATATTGCGAAATTAAAAATGTCATAGAAAATCAAACTTCTTAAATATTTTTGTGTTCAATTTAAACTGCATATAATAATCTTGATAAAATTAATGATGAAAATATTAAATATTAACATATTTATACATATTATATATCATATAAAATTCACATTTTAAACATCATGATAATATTTTATTGAAAAATAAATTATACTTCGGTTTCTTTTTTAATCATGAGTTATCTATATTCTTATCAACGATATTGAATTTTATTTTATTTAGTTCGAATTTTTTAGTTTACAAACATGCGGTAAAAACTGTCAAATTGTACGAAAAAAAATCGTTTCATTACACTCGTGTTATATGAAAATATTACTTCTAAAAAAACAATGAACAACGATACTTGTGCATTACCCTAACCTTAACATAACTTAAAATCTAACCTAACCAGACAATTCGTCAACTTAATAACACAAGAATGTAAACTATCATAAATTTTAATTAAAAATGCGGAATATACGTGCAATAAAAATCTTCAGTTACGTATACAGGGTGGTCGTAAATTTGTATCACTTTACGCGTTCGTCTAACGTATGACCCTCTTGTGTATTGTCCTAAGAAACCGCCGATAAATAATAAAATTGCACCAAAGGAACAGACAAACATGCATTATATGAAAGAAAGTGGCCATCATTAAGAACTCGGTCATCATCATTAAGAATCCATAGCTTACTGTACCTTTAATACACTGTTGATATTAATTCTATACACTTTTCTAAATGAATTTGAGAAATGTTGATTTTTTTAGTAAAAATTGTACAAAATTGGTTTGTAGTCTTTTTGATAATTTAAAGAGTGGTAGAATGTGGTTCTCAATATTGCAGTTGGTAAGAATATTTAAAATTATTTTTATGGCAAATTGAAAAAAAAACAGAAGACATTATTATACAACTGATGTCTGTGGGTATAAAAATAATGTTTTATAGTAAGTTCTTTATCTATAAAAATCGAGAAAATGCATGAAAACGTGAGTTATCAGATTAAAATTAGATAATTTTATTCATTGCAATTTAATTCTCTTCATAGTAAGGTGTTTATTTAATTTTATATGGAAAGTTTCAATTTAAATAAACAATTATTTGACCAATCTTTAAATTATAAAAGAAAATTTGAATCCATTTATTAAAAGTTTCGCGAAAAAATACAATGTTTATCAAATTTATCAAAAGTATCCATAATTCCTTAGAAAAGTGCACTTGAAATATGAAAATTTATCTTTATACTGTTAACAGCAATTAGTTTCCCGAATATATCACAAATTTTTATTTATTCATACTGGTGATTTCTATCCAATTATTTTTTATACACACATCATGTATTTGATCGGTCATAAATGATACAGATAACCATAAATAGTTAATATCATTCTCTTATATGTATAGTGAAGAAAAGACTCCTAAGAGTAGATAAATGCACACATAGGTGTCACTAAATAGTTCGAATTTAATCGAAACTTACGAAAAGTACTAAATGATACTCAATGTGCTATACTTAAACCAGTAAAAAAATATTAAGAAATATTTATATTAAGAAAAAAATGACATTTAACTCGGAACGGTCAATGAACTTATTTCCTAGCCCGATTGAAAAAAACAATATTTCGACGCATGCAATTTATTAAAATCGGACATTACACGACTTTTCAGATCTTTACTTTTCTTTCAGAAGGCTTCAGACATTCAGACAGTGTGTCTTATGCTCTCAACACTCGCTTTTGAAGACATTAATCATGAGACGACCTCAAAAGCGCGTTTGTTTTCGAAAAGAAGCGAATTAATGACCCACGCTAAAAAACGTCTGAAAAAAGATCTATTTTCACGATTCGTTTACATAATTCGACTGTAATTCTTGTATTTTCACAGTATGATCTCACTGAAGTGCTTTTACATTCTAATTTATTTACAATTTCATCAATCAATATCATCTACTTTTGAACTGAAGTAGTAAGGCATATGGTCAAGATTTCTGAGAGTAAGTTAGAGCTCACACAGGTGTCACTAAATAGATAGAATTCAATCGAAATATACATAAGATAATAGATGATCATTTGCAAAGCAGTTTCATTAAGTGTTATATTAACATTTTTTCCGATTATTCGAAAGAAACAACCAAGTCTCCATATCAATAAATCAATTAAGAAAAACGACATGTGACTCTTGTCAAGATAGGACTCAAACTCACGCAACTCAAGTATGCTGAATCGATACGTCATGCACAAACGCTTTATACTATCGGCTGGATATATGGTTATATTTTTACACTAGTGTTTCAGAAGTAGAAAATCGATCAAAATAGAATTTTCAGAATCGGAAATATGAAATTTAAGTGGTCCCTTTCAGTATTGGCTGAAAGCGAATCCATGTAGCGATTTGTCTGACCAATTAGGGTAACTGTTGAAATAGTAATGAGTCGTGTGAGTGTTTTGTCGTAGGAGAGCCATCGTTTTAGATGTGTTATATTGGAATATTATGAATTTGGAACGTAAAATTGTAGCATACTGTAGTTTTGCAATGGACTCATTATATGGGAAAGTTAAGTGATTCTTTTTAAATGTGTAAATATCAAATTGGTTACCATTATAAAATGTTATTTCAAATTACAGATTTTCGAATTGAAGATTAAATTTCTGTGGTATTGTGTGAAATTTCTGATCTATGGAGACAAACCCTAGATGATTTTCACCCTGAAGCTTGACATGACTCATGTTTTTCATCAAATTTTACCCCATTTTCACGAAAAAATCGTCAAAATTAGACCTCTAGAACATGCCATCTCAACGGAGCTATGATATCTATTTGACCAATATAATATTTTAGACATAAATTTACTTAAATATACTTTCAAATAAAAAAAAAAACAAATATTGCTTTATCACTTATACAACTTATTTTATTCCATTTCAAAGTTCGAGCACGCCAAATGAAAAACCCATTACACGTCGGTACACGCTCAACATCAAGAGCACTTTTCTCCAAGTCACTTGTACCCCTCGGCCTTTTCAGTCGTCGTATATGAGTCAACCTGCATTGAATCATACCATACGAGGCAGCCTAAATTTTTCTATACGATATCCGGCTGGATATTTTTTGTCCGTTTATGTATTTACTTTTCCGAAGCTTCGGCCGTAAAACAAATTGGCCAGGATGGGAACGACACGTTGTATTCAATAAAGATTTTTATGAGCGAGGCTCTCGTAAAACTGCTTCGTGTCCCCCGTCGTCCAATTTTCGGAAAATCCCCATTTTTTTACTGTTATCGTCCTGACCGAACGGACAAAGTGTGCACTTTACCCTCAGATAGATTCGATATCAAATTCAAGATAGGCTCTTATAAGCAATCGCCTGAAAATCAACGATAATTGAGTTCAATGTCTTCATATTATTAAACCTACTCTACCGAGTCTCTGCCTTATGACTGACTTCATCACTTTAAAAGTGAATGATATCAATATTATAATTTTGCTAAGTTTATTTGTACGTCTTTCTTTATTTCTTTCTGTTGCAATTTTTGTATGGAAAATTATTAAGCGTAAATTTCATACGGTGCAAAACATAGCAACTTTGCATCCTTGCACTGCATTTAATTTGAAACGAGAAAAATAATAATAAGTTAATTTGGATCTTACGGCTTGTGCTATAAGATCTATATTCGTGTGTCGTTTGGATGTTTCGCAAAAAATGTGTATATAAATACTTTCATACAAATGTAACCCTTAACACCGATTATCGATAGTAGCATTTTCGAATATCAAGGTCACGGCATTCGCTTTGTTTACTTTTTCAAATATAACAATTAATTTTTCGAAAACAATTATTTTCGGTCATTTTTTTTCATTGCATCTATAAATATGTAAATCGACCGGAATTTCGTTCTTACACATTAATAACTGTACAATATTTTAACTCATTCAGACTTGATTTTTTTCAAAAAATGTACTCATAGGTACTACTGCTAGTCAATTAATAAAATTGTGTATGAATGGATATAAATTACATGTATAAAAATAAATTAAAATTATATAAGTATATGAATGTTATTCGTTCGTTCCAATTAAAAAACGAGGACGATAGTAAAACATGAGAAATTTTCGAGTGCAGATTTTTCTACGTTTCCAAATTAGTGACGATTATGTTTTCAGCTTAGAGTTTGCAGTAAAAACGTCAGTAATGAGTGGGTTAAGAACTGTGAAGTTTATAGCTGCTGCCACTTTTACGTCTCCACTACTTGAGACGCGAATAAATGGTGTTAATCCTCAGATGTTTTCAGTGGCATGATTTTGAAACGAATTAAGAAATGAAAAAAATAAACATTATTATAATTAGAAATTCAAAAATAGTTTATACTAAAATATCCCATCACTATTCATTTTTATTAATACAGTCAGTTGTGCTACAGATCTTGCTATAATTTTGAACAAGATTGATGCGAATGATTTCTATTAAATAAGAATAGACATTCGTTCGAATTACATATGACGACTGAAAAGGCCGAGGGGTACAAGTGACATTTTTACCGAAATTGAGATATGCACAGGAATCGTTTTCATTCACGCTCATTTATTTGGTGGTAAAAGGATATAAACGAATTCGGAACGTGTGCCGAGATATATCATCAATTCACTCGACCTCCTCCTAATACATGGTCAACTTTGAACGCGCTTTTCTCGAAATCACCTTTAAGTCCCTTGTACTCCTTGGCCTTTTCAGTCGTCACATTGAATTCATTAGAAAAGGGAAAACCTCGACATACGACCGAATTTCGGGAACGTATCTCGGTCGCGAGTCGAGAAGTCGAAAAATGCTCCTGGGCACAAAGGTACCAAAGGTGAAATCGAGATCTGGGTCACGGTTCGCGGGTTGTTTCTTCCTCACACAAGGCGTTACACGAGCACTGTGGAAAAAAAAGGCTTT
Organism: Cheumatopsyche charites; assembly: GCA_024721215.1. Taxonomy (NCBI): domain Eukaryota; kingdom Metazoa; phylum Arthropoda; class Insecta; order Trichoptera; family Hydropsychidae; genus Cheumatopsyche; species Cheumatopsyche charites. The sequence goes on from CM045587.1 coordinate 11,008,566, forward strand.
CACGGACGCCAGTGGAGTGAAAACGCGATTTTATTGCCGTTCGAAGCGTTTGTGCAAGTCGCCATTGTAAACTAATCGACCAAAAAGTGGAGCGCATCACGGAACACCGCCTTTAGTAATTTAGCCACTGCCATTCGAAATCGAGAAAACGCGAGTTCGTATTGCTTACGATCGTGAAGCACGTAGGCTTTTATGGAGTCGATAAAAAAAAAGAAGAAAATATATGACGATTGAAAAGGGCAAGGGGTACAAGTGACTTCGAGGAAAGCGAGTTCGAAGTTGGCCTACATGTATTAGGAGGAGGTCGAGTGATTTGCTGATGTATGTATTTCGTCTCACGTTTCAAATTCGTTTATATCCTTTTGCCACCAAATATATGAGCGTGCATAGAAGAGATTCTTGTGCATGACTTAATTTCGGCTAAAATGTCATTTGTCATTTTCAATTTTCATATATATTTTAAATAAAAATTAAAACGGAATGTAAAAAAAGTTGCATGTGCCGCTTCGAGCATTATTTTCATTTTATAGCAGCAATCAAAAGTTGGCCAGTGTCCACGTCTTATATAAATCGCAGACTGTTGACTCTCTGAAAATAGCAAATGTACGAAATGTGAAGAGCTTACGTCAATTCATTCATCATTTTGCTGCAGGGCAGTGTTGCACTGTTTGAGAATCTCCGGAAACTTTCAAAGATTATTCTCTACATGTATGACAAGGTTTACGCATTAAAAAAAAAAAGATTTTGATAAAAAATATTTTTTCGTAAAGTTCGACATTGTAATGGAGGACTTAGCTCATTTGACGACTGAAAAGGCCAAGGGGTGCTAGTGAAATTTTTGCCGAAAATGAAAAATTGAATGTACGCTCATATATTTGCTGGAAAAAGGACACAAACGAACTTGAAGCTTGTATCGAAATATATCATCAAATCACTCAACCTTCTCCTAATACATGTAGGTACATGTTCAACTTTGATCGCTCTTTTCTCGAAATCGCCGCAAAGTCACTTGGCCTTTTCAGTCGTCATTTATAATAAAGATAGCAACAAAATCGAAAATATGTAGACTACTTCTAGTTTTAATTAATATCGAAATAAAAACTCGACTCAACACAGTAAAACTAGATCCGCAACTAGATAAATCAACGACTCCCCCAGGAGTCGCGAAGTTCAAAGCTCTGCGAGTTTCGACCCCAAATTCCGAATTGTACCCCCAAATTTCGAATTGTACCCCCGAATTTCGAACCGTACCCCCGAACCCCGAATCGCACCCCCAGATAAATATATGCCTCGGTTTGTCCAAGAAGTCTCGGTCCGAGACGGGATCGGTCGGTCATTTGGACAATTACCCCCCACGGACGCCCTTTGTTCCCCCGAGGGGAGACTGGGGCTATGTGAACCCACCGATTTGAGGGGGATCCTATCGAAGGGTAAGTGACTGGTGTGGTGATTATAGTTTATTTTTTCGAGGAATCAAAGGATAGAGAAGTTCTAATAACTTTGGTTAATTTCGCGAAAGTCAAATTGTTCGAAAGCCGAGGTAAAAATATAAAAATAAATATAAAAAATAGTATCCGGAATTGTTAATTTAAAAAGCTTTCTTAAACATATTCTTGAAAATTTTCTTTTTTATTAAATTGGTGCACATTTTCTCTATTTAAACAAAAAATTTCAGCACAACTGTTATGTAGTTTCTTTACAGCTATTGATTATGTCAGTTGATATCGAGGAAGTTCGGCGATTTTTTTTCAATGGACAAAAGTATCGAAAAAATAATTTGTTTGTATTTTAAATGGAATTTCATTTACTAATTTGCTGAAAATATTACGAATGACTTAAGATAAATCGACTTTATCAAAAAAAAAAAAAGAATATGAGTGGTTCAGTTAGTTCAAAATCTATTTTTCAAAAATATGCGAAATAGCGAATTGTGCGAAAGTCGAGGTCTGCCTGTACTAAGTGCGAACTGTCATAATTCGAGGTAGATTCTTTTTCATTCCACATGCCCCCTAGAAAGCTGTCCTTCGCCATAATGATTTAAAAAGCAGAATGGTGGGCTTCCTTTGTAACAATGTTATAAGTCGAGGACTACTCGTATGTATCAATACTTGTAACAATAAATAAACGACATAGAAGAGAAATAAAGGACAACTAACGAGGGAGGGATGGTCATCCCGCCTTTTAACTGCACTCCAACTCTATGTCAGCTTGTTAGGCCGGCCTAGTTGGGTACCAGCAAAACTAGGCGAAACTACGGGCGCCACATTTACGTTAACAGGGAACTCTACATTTAATCATGATACAAAACTATCGCGAAGGACAGCTTTCCAGGGGGCATGCGGAATGCCAAGGAATTTAAGGATTCGCATTACGATAGGACGTCTCTTCGTTTGCATACTTTTTCAGCAAACTTACGAAAAGCTCTAAAGGCGGAAAATGAGGACACTAGGTCAATATTGTTGTTAGGAAGGTTGGGAGGAAACCTGGAACGCAAGTCCTTTCTTTCGTTTTCCAGCAGAGAACAAGACCACAGAATATCACCTGCGTCCTGAGACTCTCCGCAGACACATCGCGGGTCATTTCGCAGACCTAGTTGATTTAACTTGGCCGCGAACGCACCGTGACCCGTGAGAAATTGCGTGACAAAACGGTCGGGCACGATCCACGTGTAACTCAAGCGTCGCCAAATAAAGGACAGTCCTCTCGAATAAATGGCGTATGGTCACCGCAAGGACAGTAGGGGAAAGCGAGTTCGTTTGGAAGGCTATGTCAGGTTGGGGCTATAATAACCCCACAGTGTTAATTGGTCCAATTTCAAATCGTGACCATGTCGGGACAGTGTACGCCCTGCAATTAGCGATCGGTTCAGATGAACGACTTTCGACCCACCCTGTTTTCGCTTTCTGCGTGGGCGGGTTTAGATTTTGGGCGGGAAAGCGCCATTTGAATTTTCGCCTATGTAAATTTGACATATGGAAATATATTTATATGGAAACGAGAATGTGTATTATATGACGACTGAATTTAAAGAAGGGCGCAAGTGACGTTTTTTATCGATGTTGAGTTGAGTACAGAATATGGTTCTATAGATGATGAATATGGAACGTGCGCCAAATTTGGAACACCGCTTTATTTATCACTTAAAGTTTCGATCATCTGCTAATTTTAGATAAATTGTATTATTGTTAGATTTCAGAAAGAAAAACAAAAATATCGACATTGAGTCTAAAAATATTGAAGATTGAAATTTCATTAGGTTTTTTTTTACAATATCAGCTATAACATTAAAATGTGATATTTTTTTTAGAATATGTTATGAGATAACTTGGCGATTTGTTGTATCGAAAACGCATTACTTTGAAATAAAATTCAGTATTCCATATTTGTCACCCTTTGACTATTTCGTATTTTAAAATACCACCGTTCCATAAAATAATTTTTCAATTATCGTCGTTTTAAAGAGTTAATAAATATTTATATGAATAAATCAAACGTGTTTCTCAATCAGATTCAAATCTCACAAATCAGCCATTTAATTCGACAATCATCTCCGAAGTTTGAGAATCCTTTGTCGTCGCTAATGAACCAGATACATTTCACCGATAGTGAGTAGGACTCTTCACACGTTTATATCATCTATTGTTTTATCTCTTTCGCACCAGTTGCACATACATATACAACTGTCTCTGTCTCGTAAATAATGGACGGGAACAATTTTCCTGATGCTCGGATAATGGCCGATGATCATTATTATTGAGCTGGTGGAGTTTCAGCTGAAGGATTACTCCGATTTCACGGAGCAAGGTGCGGAGCATTAGCGAAAGTGCACTGTTATGCAAAACAGATCCGGATTAGGATTCGAATCTTAACCCTTATAAAGCAGTCGGGTTTTATCGATAATATAATAAATTTTTAAATTGAAAATAATTTAGTTTGGAATAAGTGAAAAAATATTTTATAAAATAAGGCGCAGAATTTTTTAACGAACAATTGCCTCAAGTGCCTTAAATATTTTTATGATAATATTCGATTGTTCGTTCGGCGCCATATCCAAAAAAATGAGGTAAGTCTTAAGGACTAACCATTCCTAACCAATGAAACCCATTGTTACGAAACTCCTCAAAATCAAAAATCAAGTCGAATCAGGAATATGTTTCTTTCACATGAATATTGATTGAATTCAAAATTTCTCAATTCAAAAGCTTATACGGAATAGTGTAATTATTTATACGATAGGATAAAATTGAGGGTATGAGGTCATTAAACACCTCGAGTTCTAAATGAGGATCGAATATGAAGTAAAGAGAGCAAAAGTCATTATTCTGAGGGTCAAATTTACTATGACACTAAAGGGGATGATAATAGGGGATGAGAATATACATAGTTACAGTGATTATATTTGACAAAATGTTTAATTATGATAAAAAATGGTAGAAAAATATTTTTATTTTTTTGAAAAACTTGAAATGTCTATTTAATATATTTATATGTCGAAATTGGGTTATGTACAGGAATCGCTTGTATGTACGCTAATTTATTTGGTGGCAAAATGGTATAAACGAATTCAGAACGTGTGCCTCAATATATCATCAAATCACTCGACCTCTTACATGGTAAACTTTGAAAGCGCTTTTCTAGAAATCACCGCGAAGTCACTTGTACCCCTTGGCCTTTTCAGTCGTCAAATAGAAGACTGTCCTTTCGAACGGAGGACGTATGGTCACCGTAGGCATAGAGTGGGTGGTAGTTCGGCTTATCGGTGGGAGGTCATTAGGAATAGTCCTCCTACTCTTTTCTGGGTTATGGTTATGTCCTGGGTGACCCTCGTCACGGCTTTTCGTGACAATCCTCGAGGACTTCTTGTCACACACTTGCGGATCCATAATGAAAAAAAGGGGAAGAGATTCCCGCCTTTTTTCAGATTTGTATCCATTTTTTTATTCAGTCAGTTTGTTTGCCTGAGGTGATTTTGAATCGGAATGAAGACGTTCGGTTGATTTCGATTTTTTTAAATGACCACAATTTTCATGCATTTTATACTTGCACAAAATTCTGTGAACTTTATATAATTTTTAATTTTTGAAATTAAAAAAAAATCATGTCAATTAATTATTTTATACCGATGAATTGAAAAGAAAATCGACGGGCATTCAACGTGAAAATGTGAAAAATTGCATTTCCTCAAAAATGCAAGCACGCATTGTGTTCGCCTTCCGCAACTTTTCCGCAACATTTTCAATTGTGATTTCTCAAATCGAGCGAAATAATTTCCGGAAAATGGGGAGTGGGAATTTTCCCGAACGCTTTTCCGCAGACTTGTCAGTTTTCCACATTCAGACTCGGATTCCGGTCGTTCGCGACTAATTCCAAATTCAAAACGTATCCGAAACCAAAATGAAAAAATAAAGTAAGTAAATACGGGAAAATAGAAAGCGGACGGTGGAAAAAATAAACGAAGGGAAAAAAAAGGCAAGAGCGAAAATAACGATAGTCGTTTCGTGTTTTCCGTGTTATGTTTTTGCGAAGCGCAGTTTGGTCGCGCGGCATTTAATCTAGCGGAATAATGCATCGTGAATTTTCTTTCTGTGGAGGCAGGTTTTCGGAAAAATTAAGTACAGGTGAGTCTCGATTCGTAATATGATAGATTTTTCGATTGTGCATCTTGAGAAATGTCTCTTATTTTAATTTATAACTACTGTACACAGCACGAGTCTCGCACTAATTTCTGTAACATTCCCTGAGACTATGAATTTTAATGCGAATTATAGTTGAATATTTTAAATCTGTTGAATATCTACAGTTAAATCATGCTAAATACAAAAAAATGAATAAACAATTTTAAATCTCGAGATATTAAAAAAAAAAAAACATTAAAATTTAATTTGTCACAATCACATCTCTTATTGATTCTATTGTACGTTTTCCTGTTTTAGATTGATTCTGCATATATGAATAAGACTAGTAGTACAAAACTCAATGAGTTAATTGTATGTTAAATTATGTTTTAAATCAGATCAGACTGATTACATTGGTGGCTCAACTTTGAGGGCTGCAACCCTCCCAGTGTGGTGAAAACAAATAAGATTATCGATGTTTTTATAGCAATTTTATAGAATTTTTAAGCAGAAGAGGTGCATTTTTGTTCTTCACTACTATTTTATGTCTACACTCTATATTTCTAGAAATTTTCATGGAAATCAATGCCAAACTTTATGAAGCCTCAATTTTATGTATTTTTACTCAATTATACAGATATAGTTTTATCAATTAATATCATTCACTATTACAGCGAAGAAACAAGCCGTAAGGCAGAGCTCCGGAGAATAAATTAGATCACACATAGGTGTCACTAAATAGTTCGAAGTTAATCGAAACATGATGATCATTTGCGTAGCCGTTTCGTATAGATATAAATCATCACTTATTTCGAATCAAATGAATCCGAACATTCGAAAGAAACGATTGAGTCTCCATTTCAATCAAGAAAAACGACACGTGACTAGATAGGACTCGAACCGCGCATCCCAAAGTATGCCGAATCGACGCGGCACGCACAGACGCTTCATGCTCAATCGGCTGGCCGCGTTGAACGAAACTGAGATGAATCGGCACTCCAGTGTATTTCGAGTCCGGCATTCAGAATAGTGTATGCGGATCACGCGCTCACAATGCATCCCCGGGCCAGAGGAGCAATCAAACGTGTACCACCTAAATTCTGTATAGACTCGAATAAATTATTGATTCTCCCATTTCGGCGTATGGAATTCCCGCAGAGGGAGACTGGGCAAAAAAAATAAGATGAAAATAAAACGAGGCGAAAGAAAAAATGGAGAAATTCTGGCGAGTAATTCGCGTACGCCGTCCGATTGCAAAGTTTGACGACTGTGTCCATCGATTCTGATGAAATTTTGTTGAAATGTAGTTTTTGTAGAGTTCCCTGTAGTTTCGCCTAGTTTCGCCGGTACCCAACTAGGCCGGCCTAACAAGCTGATATAGAGTTGGAGTGCAGTTAAAAGGCGGGATGTGGGCTTTCCTCGTAATGAAGTTTTATTATATAATATGTAGATGTACCCAACTTTAGTTTTACACGGTGGATACGTTCCAGCTAAAACCGTGTAAAAAGAGTGACAGTTTACATTGGAAATCGAATATTGGTTCCCGAAATTTTAAAAACTATATTATTTCAAAAATAACGAAAGTTTAGTAAGAGAAATCGTGTAAAAAAAGGCAATAGTGAAAACACAATGTCTGAAAAAACCACGATCGGACACCTTTAGGGATGTATATCGGGGTGAAAACAACCCCTCGATATGTTCTCCTTTCTAGATCAAAATGCACGATTAAAAACTGCATATACCAAAAATCTTAATCTTTCTGTCAACTGAAACCATAGACTCGAGTAATTCCCCACACTATAGCGATTCCGCGATTCGATCCAACAATTTCAATAAAAAAATATACAAATGTAATGTAAGTACAGACATGAAATAACGACTGAAAAGGCCAAGAGGTACGAGTGACATTTTCGTATAATTTCTTTTATGAACGCTCATATATTTGGTGGCAAACGGATATAAATGAACTTTGAACTTGCACCTAGATATATCATCAAATCACTCGACATCCTCCTAATACATTTTAGTACATGTTTAACTTTGAGCGCGCTTTTTTCGAAATTAATACGGAGTCACTTATGCACCTTGGCCTTTTCAGTCGTTATATGGATTTAGTTTCTCGTGTGTTGCGCAGGTGACAATGGTTTCCCCTTTCGTTCGCAGCAAATCCTTTTCAAATCTTCACCGGACAAGAACACCTGATCACTGGATTTCGCATCTTGTCCATATTATACACGGCTATACCTCAATATTCCAAGATACGATTTGTGAATGCTGAATTTGAACAAATTTATATATTAACATAACACTACAGCTTATAAAAATTCAATACTTAATCAAAATTAATAAAAAAAAAAAAACAGTTTCTACACGCCTCTATTTGGTGGCAAAAGGATATGAGCGAGTTTGAATGGTGTGCTGAGATATAAGTATCATCTAATCGATCTTCTTTTCTCGAAATCTCCGCGAAGTCACTTGTACCCCTTGGCCTTTTCAGTCGTCATATATTATGACAGTTGTGTATGCAGCACTTGATACGTTTTGGATAATTAAATGTTATCATCAGACTAGCGATCAACCCGTTGAATGTATCATCAACGCAGTTTGAAGCGTTACATGGATACACACACACAAAGTACAACACACACAGAATAGCGATATTTTATAGTAAGATTTATAAACACAAAAAACTATTGAACTAATTTTTTTCGGATAATTCGACAAATCTACATATGACGACTGAATTTTACAAAGGGCACAAATGACTTTTTTAATCGAAATTGAGTTAAATACAGAAAATGGTTCTGTATCATAACATAGCATGCCCCCTGGAAAGCTGTTCTTCGCGATAGTTTTTATAATGATTTAATATAAATATCTAGAGTTCCCTGTTAACGTAAAAGTGGCGCCCGTAGTTTCGCCTAGTTTTTCTGGTACCCAACTAGGCCGACCTAAGAGTTGGGGTGCAGCTAAAAGGCGGGATAGTTGGTTTCCCTCGTAATGTATCATAAATAAAACCATTTTCTGTACATAGCTCAACATTGATAACAATGGCCACTTGTGCCCTTTGTGAAATTCAGTCGTCATATGTATCCAAACATAAAAAATAATCTATATTATAAAATACGCTAACGATGCTCGAAATTATCAGCCAGCCAGCCCGTGCCTCGAACCCGGGCGTTCAATTGATTAGCCCGCGCCTTACACTCCGAACTACGCGTCGTAATTACGAAACTGCACCGCTTAATGTATATAAGGCGTAAAATATTTTTTTTATTTCACACATAGATGGCAATAAACACATCCGTGGCAATACGAATTTGATTAATTCCGAACTATTTTGATACACATGCGCCTACTGCTAGTTGACTTATTAAAAAAAAGAACACCTTTACTGTCGTAATTGAATCGCGCTCCAGTGGCGTACCGAGATTAAATTTCGGGGGAGGCTGGGCCAAGACGGGTCCGAATAAAATTATTCATTACGAAGTTGGAATTTAATAAAAAAACTTGTAACTCGGTCGCATGGCAGATAATAAATTATAAGGTCAGGTCGCTGTCAGCGGCCTCCCGCGCCCAATAAGCCTTTTGATTCATTACACCCCCTTGGGCTTTCGAGCCCCCCGCTTTTTCGTCCCCTCGCCATGGTCCCTAATTAATCACCGCCTAATGAATATTAAGTTAACCTATAATTTTTAATTGATGACGATCTGTGGATCGGCGAGTTATTGCTGGAGGAGTTCGATTAATTCGGTGTAGATTTTTAATGAATCGTTTTAATTGAGGTTGAAACTATAGTTGGTTCTGCATTTATGCATTTATATATCATCCATATATTTTTATAGAGTGGTTTATTATAAATTTCGATTATTAATGTATTTTGATATGTAAGAATATTTTAGATGGAAAAACATAACTAAATTGTGAAAACTACTATCTATTCAATGTAGAGTTATTTCATAATGCAACAAGTCGAAAAAAAACGATAAAACGTATTTGATGAGTTTAAAAAAAATGCCTTCATTATACATTTGTTTAAAAATAATAATTAATATATTTTTTTATAACAATCATTAAATGTGGTCAGTTCGTGTGACGACTGAATTTCACAAAAGACACAAGTGACCTTTTTTATCAATATCTATTGAGTTAAGTACAGAAAATGGTTCTATATGTATATGATACAGAACCATTTTCATTACTTAACTCAAAATTGACAAAAAAGGTCACCTGTGTACTTTGTGAAATTCATTCGTCATACAAGAGTACAGTATTAATAAAAATGGATTAAGAAATAAGTGATTTTGTCATTCAATGGCGTTTACCTTCATTATATTCGCCTTTTAACTGCACCCCGATCTATGTATTATATGTCAACTTGTTAGGCCGACCTAGTTGGGTACCAGCAAAACTAGACGAAACTACGGGGGCCACATTTACGCTTACAGAAATCATTATACAGAAAATATATTTTACACATAGAACGTTATGATTATACAAGTGCTTTGATATTTAAATCACATTTTTTTCATTTAAAAAGTGAAGTTAACCACGTATGACTGTACGGGTCATATTTTTCACATACATAGATTTAAGGCAAATTCACAATATGCGATTTTAATAAAATGGCAATTCGAAAACGTCACATTTTGCGAGATTCCATCAGCGCACTTGTCACGCACCTGAAGAACGGGAAATTGCCCAGATCGGATCTGCAAGCAGAAAAACCTTTGATCGTCTCTAGCCCAACTGTTGTGCATGACAAGACGTAGAAATAATATCATGTTTAAAAAATAAAAAATAAGAAAAAAACGAAAAATCTGGAAGAAAATCTCGTTTGATGCGAAGACTTCTTTCGCGTCAAACGACAAATTTCAATTTGGGCTGATGATGGATTGTGTCAGAATCACGCGTGCTTTATCTGCATGAAATATTAGAAAGTGGAAAAATATTTACAGTGTAACCTCGGTTTACGAGCGAAGATCGTTTCCGAAGGGTTTCCGCTTGCGCGATGGAGGGCGATTGTGACAGAGCGCGACGAGGTGGTCTCGATGCGAATAATAAGGATTTTATGTTAGGAATAATATAATTTCAAATTTTTTTTCTCCCACTACAGGACTAGGCCCAATTGCATAACCATCATCAATCAATATCATTCACCATAAAGTGAAGACAATTCGCCATTTTAGGCAAGACTACTCCGTAAATATTAGTGCACATAGGTGTCACTAAATAGTTTGAATTTAATCAAAACATATGAAAGGTATAGGTGATGATTCATTTGCGGAGCCGTTTCGTAAAGCGCTAAATTAATACTTTTTTCGAATCAAATGAATCCAAAAATTCGAAAGAAACGAACGAGTCTCCAATCAATTTTATCATTTAAGAAAAACGACATGTAACTCTCGCCAAGATAGGACTCGAACTCACGCATCCCAAGATGCTAAATCGACACGGCATGCACAAACGCTTTATACCTCCACGCTATCGGTGAGATAATAGAACAAAAATAATCATAAGCATTCATTGAAAATATAACAATTAAATCATATTGACTTAAAACATCACCATGTGGTATTTTCGCACAAATGACGTCGAAATTGGACTTTTTCATTCGAATCTCAAACCGCTTGTGCCAAAACGTTTCGCAGCGCAAAATACGACGTTTTAAAGCACTCAACGTTATAAAGCAGAAGAAAATATACGAAAACAGACACACACACAGACAGAATGGCAATGCTAATGCTTTTCGCGGACAAAGTTTGCGCATCGGATTTGGATTTTGGCGTAAGTCGCCGCGAAATTCAAATGTTGAGCGGATCTTTCGCGCTCTGGATTTCAATAGTTTACTTTTGGACCTTCTTACATAGTGTAATGTAATGTTATGCAATATGACGACCGAAAAGGCCAATGGGTACAAGTTACTTCGTGGTGATTTAGAGAAAAGCGCGCTCAAAGCTAAACATGTACGTACATGTATTAGGAGAAGGTCGAGCGATTTGATGATATATTTCAGCACACGATTCAAATTCGTTTATTTCAAATATATGATTCTACATAGAAGTGATATATGTACATAACTCAATTTCTGCAAAAATGTCACTTGTACTCTTTGGCCTTTTTAGTCGACATATAATATGATGCAGCTTCAGCAACTTTGCCGAATTATGAGCTTTCGAGCTCGTTTTGCAAAAATCACCTCTTTTCTTGAGGTATGGTATTCAATAGAAGGTTCTTCATATTCATATTCTAGTTGGTTTTATTAAAACTGTTTTTTTTTTTTTTTTATTAATGTGGATATTCGATTATAGATCGTTTATTAATTTTGAACTATAAGTTGTACAAAAAGAATCGGTAAGTGTATGTAAAAATAAAATTGCCAAATAAAATCATCGAATCAGTCGATCTCCTCTTAATACATGTAGGTACATTCTCATAATTGAACGCGCTTTTTCTCGAAAGTCACTTGTACCCCTAGGCTTTTTCAGTCCTCAAATAGAATCTAATGCAATTTTCAAACAATCGCAAAACCCGTACTAAACTAACCATAAAAAAACACACACACACGGATTCCGTATTGTCTTTATTGTCCATTAGAAGTCCGGATAAACGGTAAATAAGATTGGATCGAGGCAGTTTTTATCGTGAGGACGCACGAATAAAATAAGGGCGAGGTAATCCGGCGATATTCAATTTTCCGGATTTGTACCGATCTAAATGGCCCATTTGCCGGATATACCGGAAAACTGCACGTATGTGCACGGGCCTCGATAAATACGGAAATCGCATAGGAAAAGTGCAACGCGCCATAATGTGCAGTGGGAAATCCGAGCGAACAATTGACCGGATTTAACCGGTTTTATTTCGTTTTGCAGACTGTTTCGTATGTATATTTCTTTTCGATAAATGTAAAAAGACAAACGAAATATATCTCATATGATAGGTATAATTGGGTAAATAAACAGTGCATAGGAAGCCTGATCAAAATCGATGGATGTGTGCGTGAAATTGCATTTTGAATTTTTACAAGGGTCGTATTAATAAAAATTATTAATAAAATTAGCTTTTGCGGTTTAAAAGTGTATAAAGTAGTTCTTTTTCTATGCGATTGCTCTATTTGGATCATATTCTGCTATATTCGTGAATACGAAATGCACCAGTGTATCGATAGACTGATACACTTAGGTCGACTTTGCGAAACTCATAGCTCAATTTAAGAAAGAAAATTGCTAAAATGAGTCAACCTTGACCGAATTTTCACAGTTTTCCCAGGTGAAAGTACACTTCGCTCAAACCGGAATCGGATTATTATTAGTCGTACGAATATAGCGAGTCTCGACTTTGCGTTGTTCTTGCTCTAAGTCTTTGCCAAGTGTGTGCTTCGAAAATAAATCAAAACGAAATTACGTTTGGTCGGAAAATCCGGTTAGTCATTTCGAAATGATGACGTCAACTTTGTGACGGAATTGCGGTTTTATACATAGAAATTTTATTTTAGGTCGATTTAAGGTGATTTCGGTGTGTTTTTCATTTGGGAAATTTATAAGAAAATTAGTACCTTTCTATGGTGAGTTCTTTCTCCCCCTTCAACGCAAATGAATTTGATAATAATCAACCTATTGTGATTCTAAAATATTGAAATGATCACATTCAATTACGAAATTGATGCAGTTTGAGAAAAAAATGTTCGCATCCATTGGTTTAATTATCATATTAATATATAATAGTATGAAAATTAAATAATTTAAAATCGATTTTCCATGAAAATCCCATAACTACGTTGAATTTCATTGTAAAATATCTTGAGATTTCTAATAACTATCGATTAAGATATATTTTAAATCTGTTAAGTAGTAGGGTCCGATATTACTCATCCTTCTTTATTTTTTCAAATTTTAATGATTCTTATAATATTCTTATCCCAATTATATAATATTTAGTTTATATAATGAAGTCAATTCCACTTGTGCACATCTAGCAGAAATCTATCATCTTATTTGAGTCAATGTTTTTAATAAAACTCTGTAGAAATGTAGCAATCGTTCTTTTTTCACATTCAACAATAGATTTAAAATTAATACAACATTCTCTTCATGGAAATGCATTTATGCAACACAAAACAACCCCTGGAAAAGGGGTTAAAGTGCGTCTCTTAGGGTCGAATATCTTTAAGGCCTAAGCCGGGGACGTAAAAGCGAATGTAAATCAACAACAGTGTGTAGTGGAAAAACTTTTCCAAACGGAAGTGGAAAAACAAACTTTCGCCGGGAAAATCTCGCATTCAAAGTTCCGCCGGAGGAAAATAGAAATCTTCTTAGGGAAAATCCGGAAAAACAAAAAAAAGACCCCATCCTCGTACAGTCAAAAGATTTCCCCATAGTCGAGTTTTAGAAGGAGAAAGGACAATTTGCAGCTTTCTATGGTGAGTGGACCATTCTTTCAACACATTTTAATTTGATAATATTTAACTCATTATTATTCTAAAATATTGCTATGATCAGATTCAACCTTAAAATCAATGCAGTTAGTGAAAAAAAAAAAATGTTCGCATCCATATGTTTCGTTTGCTCGTGAACGAAAATCATGAATGAAATAATAAATTTTAAGCATCAACCAAAAAAATATTTTAATCGATTTGAATATAATTAGACTGTTAATAGAAATCGTGTTTAATTATAGCTTTAGCGAGTTCAAAAACGATCGATAGATTCGCTGAAACGTTTCGCGTTGATGCAATTTCATATGAAACGATTCGATCAACCGCAACCTTTCAGCTTTCAGCACACACTCAAATTAAATTGATCCAGCGGTCAATCTTTCATCAATTAACGAACAATTATAATCGAATCGCATCGCTGATTGTTGCTGTGAAATTTCATCAGTGAAATTGATTTTGAAATTTCAATGAAACGCGCTAACCGTCGTAGTTAGGTAAATGTACTCTGGTATCCCGATTTAAGCGAATTTATTTTAACGCTGAAAATTCATCTTTTACATTTTTAATTTTTGGCGATTTAATAATATTTAGATTCGCAATCGTATGTTATTAAATTCTTTTGATTTTTCGGATTCTTCATTGCGAAAAATAAGCACTAAATGATCGATTCTATGAAACAATAAGATGGGGAAAAAGTTTGATGCGTTTTTCTCGATTTCCTTCATTATTCCATTTATTATATCAGAAATTATAAACATACAACTATAGTAAGAAATAATTATTAAATCCGTTTTAATTTCCTAAAATAATCAGTTAAAAATTATAAAAAATGATAAGTAATTTATTTATTAAGTGACCAGTTAAATATTGACATTTTGTTAGTAAATAATTATTTTTCGATCAGTGAATAACAATTTTTAGATCATTAGATTATTCGATAAGTGATCAGATAAATATTATAAATGATCAGTCAATAAGTAAGAGTTGTAAGGGAGACTTGGTTCTCCATTCGTTTTCTAGACTACCTTCTTTTTAGAGAATCGAATTAAAAAAAATGTCAAAAGACTCAAAATTTATTTGAGATTAGGGCATAATGGGAACATTCAATCCTTCAGGGAGACTTGGTTCTCCTTTCATTTTTAGCCTCTTTTGACTGTGTGTCTGTCTGTTTTTCTGACTGTGTGAATTACTATATTATTTTATACAGAAATGTAAAGTTTTATCGAAAAATGAAACTCAAATCAAGTTTTCCATAAAGTTCACGGTCGCATCGCGAGTTTTAATAAGTTTCGAATAAACGTGTAAACTTTGCATAAGTCCGCTTAAATTAAACAAATCCGCGCTTGAGGCGGTATTTAGCTTCATTGCTTAAGTACATTATTAGTTTTAATCATTTCGACGCTTAAGCGTATTTAATAATTCACACCTTTGTACGGATAACTTAATAACTTGCACCGAATCTACTCAATTTCGCATTCGTAGAGCAGTTCGTTTAGTAACAAATCGTTTCTGTTGTAAATATTATTGAATAATTATCTTTTATGATTAACATGTGACATTATAAATTAAATAATATATATTATATATTGTGATATATATTAAAAAATATGACATTTATGAAGTATATCATTGGTAAGGTTAGGTTTTAGAATAAATAAGTATAGTATTTCGACAATTGTTTGCATCAAAAATACCTACCATGAATATATAATTAAAATAATTTATTCAAAATGAAAATTCAAAAAGTAAATGATGGGAAAAATTGCAAAGATACGAAAAATAACCTTTCTTCAATATGTGCAAAAGCAGTTTTATGTAGAAGACTATGCATTCGTATAAGACAGTGGCGGCTTCGAAAAGTATTCAAGTAGTGGGCAACAGTGACGAACTTGAAATGGAAAAAAATATCAATTAAAAATATATAAAAAAATAACTACGAGTATGTTTTTATTAATATACTAGATAAAATGAGAAAAGAGCAACACATCGAAAAAAAGATTGCTTCTTGACGTTCTTCGGCTATTACAGTATAATCGTCATAATTGTAAGATTCGTTCAAGGGTTCAAAAGTTTTAGGCGTTATATAAACATACAACGTTTGAATTTTATAAATGACGACTGTTAAGGCCAAGAGGTACAAGTGACTTCACGGCGATTTTGATAAAAGCGCGCTTAAAGTTGAGCATGTACCTACATGTATTAAAAGTTAGAGTGATTCGATGATATATCGCGGCGCACGTTCCAAATTCGTTCACATCCTTTTGCCACCAAACATATATAGAATCGATTACTGTAAATGACTCAATTTCTGCAAAAATGTCTCATATATCCATTTCAGTCGTCATGTATAAATTTTACATCGAAAAATTTGCTATGGAAAAGCCGATAGTCGCAACTATTTTTTGCTGCAGCCCCGCAGCCCCACAGGACGAGCCGCTACTGAGGTACAGGGTGCGGCAAGACAGCGTCGCCGCAGTACATGCAAATATGGAAATGTATTTAAGTTTATTCTAATAAGCAAAGTTTGCCAGGGCTGTTGACTTTTTCGAAGAACTACACGGCGCCCGGGGCCAACTTTTAATTTTCCTTCCCGCGCAACACGTTTCGTTTTCGCATAAGTGCGTCTCGGTTTGTATATTGTTTCGTTAGAATAATTTTAAAAATATGTTTTTAATATATTTTTTTTATTACACAGGTGATTTCTACCTAATTATTGAATAATTAACAATAATTAATATAATATCATTCACTTTATAGTGAAGATCTTGTATGTATCTTGGGTTCAAACTTTTTTCAAAAACTTCAGCAACATGTCAGCTTATCAAATGATACAAAAAAAGTTATTCTTAATAGACGATTTTTCGACGAAATCGGCCTCGGAACATAGGCAGATGAAGGTCTGCTATAGCCCAGGAACGGGGTACGAAAGAAAAGGGTATTTTGTAAAGTTTTTGAAAAAAGTTTGAACCCAAGATACATCCATTTTGTATTGTTAAGATTTTTTTGAAAATTTAACTCCGTTCAACGTAAAACTAAAATTTTCACTTTCGACTCTTTTTTCAGTAACTTATCATAAATAATGTTATGCAATTGATACATAAAATGAAATAGTGACTCAATGCAATTATGTTAGTGAAAAAATAAATGAAATAACGTTAGTATTAAAAAAGTTGTGATATTTTTAAGTTGCTCTGGTAGAAAAGTCACAAAAATGCATTAAAAAAATCATAACCCTTAAACGACAAAAAATGGTAGAACATACATGGGGTATTTTCGGATACCCCTAAGTGTGAGGAATCTAAAAAAAATTTAGGACGTAACCCGCTGGTCCACCCTGTATAGTTCAAACAAACCGTGTTAGACCAAATAAATTGTGTAAAAAAAAAAATATTTCATTATTTTCATTTTTTCAAACCGTATTATTTTGAAATCGTGTAAAACGAGAGTTGGGTGTATCTATCTATATATATAAAAGTGAATGTATGTATTTATGTTACCTATAGACTCCGAAACGGCTGATCTGTTCGCCGCGAAACTTTTAGGGATTATTCTCTGCATGTAAGAGAAGGATTAGAGATCCTAAAATTTTGATTTTGAGAAAAAAAAATTTTAGTTAATTTTGACATTGCAAGGGGGGACCCTTAGATATAACAGTCAACATAGGCAACGGGATTAACTTGAACTCCCAAACGACTGATCCGTTCGCTGTGAAACTTTCAGCAATTATTGTGCGTATAACTAGAAAGGATTCTGCGTCATTACATTTTGAATTAAAAAAAACATTTTTTTTTGTAAATTTTGTCATTTCAAGGGGAGAAGCTTCGACATAGCCAATTTTATGCAAAGCCTACATACGCAACGGGATCGACATATTTTTAGATCTCAAAACGACTGATTCTTTCACCGAAATTGTAGCGGGAACAGATATTGAATTGGGAACGTGAACGGGAATATTATACTACAATTTGCAATCGGCTTAAAGTCTCAATAGTCTCGAGCAACGCCGGGTGACAGAAGCTAGTTATTAATAAAAAGACCAGCCTTTAAGCGATTGTGGACAGAAAACAAACAATGCCGTGTGAACCGAGCCTCACAAATACAGTGACTAGAGCAGCAAACCGGTGGGCGGAATAAGTGGGTGGGTCAAAAGGGGGTGGCCCTTAACCGCGTTATGCGAACCAACCGTGCACAAGTCACGTTCATTAGGGGTAGTTAGTCACGGACAGGTTGGTGGCCCAACGTGCGTGACCAACTGCAGCGATATTCCTATAGTGCGGTATTGGATTCCGCGTTGTAGCAGTACCGTGTTATGCGAATGATGCAGCAAAACAATGAAGGATGGGAGAAAAATGTATGGAATCTAGCGACAGATAGTGATCAGAATTATATCATTGGAAAGCTATTTTAGTGAGTATCATTTGTTATTATTGAGGTCAGTCTTAAATCTTCGTGAGAAAAAAGTTATAGTTGAAAATATATTCGATCGACTATTTTTTTTCACTTTTCGACTCGCATTCTAACGTGTGTGACAAACTGCAGCGACATTTTTATAGTGCGGTATTGAATTCCGTGTTGTAGTAGTACCGTGTTATGCGAATGATGGAGCAAAACAATGTATGGGAGAAAAATGTATAGAATCTAGCGACAGATAATGATCAGAATATGAAAATTTAAATTATTTACACAGGTAATTTCTACCCGATTATATACAATTATCATTAATTTATATCGTTCACTATACAGTGAAGAACAATTTTAGCCATTAGGCCAAGACTCCGAAGAGTAGGTAAGCGCACACATAGGTGTCACTAAATTGTATGAATTTGATCGAAACATATGAAAGGTATAGGTGATGATCATTTGTTGAGCCGTTTCGTAAAGCTTTAAATTAACATTTTTTTGAATTAAATGAATCAAGTAAATCCCTCTTCACACCTGTTTCAATAGTTGGAGGACTGCGTGTAGTTTAAATTCATTTATATTTTTGACCAGAAGCTAAAAGACCGGCCCTTAACAGTAACTTCAATATCAACAAAAACAAATCGAACACTTATAGAACGTAGTGCAACATTAATTTGAACACATTCGATTTTTATTCACGATTCGAAACAACGGCACAATATTAGGCCTAGTGCCCATAAGACCTAGTCGACTTTCAGAGTCAGCGGTTCTAAACTTTATTACGTCATATTTATGTACGACAACAGCGAGTTTATATCGCAGTAAAGTCGAAAGCAATTTTTTCGCGCTTGTATCGAAATTTGACGCTAGAATCCGTTCGCGTTACTGCCAAAATTTACTGCTTTCATATAAAGAGACCGGTGTTTTTTTTTTGCCTTTCGGCTAAAGTGGCAGAAGAATGGCAGTCGTTTTTCGGGGTGTTTCGATATGCAAACGGGATTTCTCGAGATTTCTCGACGAGTTGAAATTTTTTATGTCTTTCGATGTCGGTCGTTTTTTCGGTCGATTCGATGAAAGAAGTGTTATTATATGTGAAAATTTGTATCATAAGTTTATTTTTTAAAACGAAATGTCAGTTCGTATGGAAGAATCATGAATATGTTGTTTCTGTTTATTCCATTTTTTTCAAATCATAGTAATATAATATCATATTATATTATACCATAATAATCATAATATCTGACGATTGAAAAGGCCAAAGGGTACAAGTAACTTTGTGGAGATTTCGAGAAAAGTGCACTCGAAGCTAACCATGTATCTTCATGTATTAGGAGGAGGCCGAATGATTTGATGATATATCTCGGTACATATTCCAAGTTCGTTTATATCATTTTGCCACCAAAAATATGAGCTTACATAGAAGTGGTTTCTGTACTTAACTCATTTTCGGCAAAAATGTCACTTTCCCCCCTTGGCCTTTTCAGGCTTCTTCAATAATTTACTCAAAAATTGTAAAGATTGCATAAAATCAGGCACTAATTAAGCAGTATATTAAATTTATAATTGTATTTCCTTCCATTAATTATTAAGTTTCAAAAATTTTCGAATATTGTATAATGGAAATTAGTAATTTCACTTTGAATTAATTCAACTTAAATCACAATTTTCTATTTTTATTTTTATTTTTTTTAATTATTAGTGTGAATAAAATTTACAAAAATTAGGACACCATGTTTTTTACTAAAATTTCATCAAATCTCTATTATATAACACGGTCTTATTTCTCATTACAGGAGATATGTCTATGATATACATACATACATAAATCATAAGATTTTGAGCTTAAAACATTGTATTAAACCGAGTAAAATGTCATTTTTTTTATTTTTTGATGATTTTTATATCAAAATACTTTATAAAACTTTCCCTATGTATTTTTTTTCGATATTGGAACACCCTATAGTAATATGAAAAAAAAAATAACGTCTCCGTTATTCCGGTTATGTGGAAAAGGGGGTTCGAAATCGAACGGCACTGAGCCGTTTTTCATCGCGAATAAAATAAAATTTCACTTTTATAACGCGCTTTTATCTGACGCACAATAACGACGATTCGCTTTATAGGAAAAACAATTCGGCGAAATTGAACGAAATATCGTTATATTGGGTACTAAGGGCGAACTCCACTTGTATATCGCTCTATTATGCTAATGTCGAAGCAATTCGAATGTATCGTATAATAAATATGCATATTATGTGAAAAAATTTGAATGCGATAAAATCAATTTTTTTTTTTATTATAAAATTTTCGATTTGTTTAGGTTGAGATTCTTCGGTTTATTCGAATATATTGAATGACAATTGAAAAAGCCGAGGGGTGCAAGTGACATTTTTGCCGAAATTGAGTTGTGCACAGGAAACGCTTCTATGCACGCTCATTTATTTGGTGGCAAAATGATATAAATGAATTCGAAACGTGTGCCTTAATATGTATATCATCAAATCACTCGATCTCTTCCTAATACATGTAGATACATGGTCAACTTTGAACGCACTTTTCTCGAAATCACTTGTACCCCTTGGCCTTTTCAGTCGTCAAATAATATAAATTAGTTTCATTTGTCTTTATCGATTTGGATTTTTATATATATCTGTAAACTAGTCGAAACTGCAAGTAATAAATATCGTTTCATATTTGGCGCATGTTACATATTTATAACAGTTCTTCAACATTAATTTCATTATAAATTGAAAAAAATCCAATGAAAATTCGAGATGAATTATTTTCGTCACTTTCTCGAAGTACACCCAACTCTTGTTTTACACGGTTTCGAAATAACACGGTTTGAAAAAATGAAAAAAAAAAAAAAATACACGATTTATTTGGTCTAACACGGTTTGTTTGAACTATATAATGAATATCGCGAAATAAAAAAAATGTCACTTTTTTTACACGGTTTTTGCTGGTCCCTATCCACCGTGTAAAACGAGAGTCGGGTGTAATATGGCGAGATGCAAATCGTCGTAATAAAACGCAATATTTCGCAGAATTTTAATTAAAGTGCTTATGCGGCATTATTCGTGAATTATGTCGCATTAGCCGAAATATATTGCATTTCGTGAGAATGCAACGCTTGCACTTTTGCACCGATCAGCGTTTCTCAAACGTTCGCCGACTTGAATGTCAAATTTTGATGGGCGTCTGACGTCTGCTGCGTCGCCAAATTGAGATATATCCGTTTGATAATTGCAAATACACCCAACTCTCGTTTTACACGGATTTTTTTCACACGGTTTCAAAATAACGCGGTTTGAAAAAGTGAAATAATATTTTTTTTACACGATTTATTTGGTTTAACACGGTTTGTTTGAACCATATAATGAATATCGCGAAATGAAAAATGTCACTTTTTTTACACGGTTTTTGCTGGTCCTTATCCACCGCGTAAAACGAGAGTTGGGTGTATATGCACAAAACATATGATGACTGAATTTCACAAAGGACATAAGTGAAAATGGTTCTATATATGATACAGAACTGTTTTCTAAACTTAATTTCGATAAAAAAAGTCACTTGTGTCTTTTGTGATATTCAGTCGTCATATGTAAGTATGTGTCCTTAATTTAAATAGTGTAAGTCCACTTTTATTTCATCACAATATATATGATGATTTGCGTTTGAATTTTTTGACAAATTAACTTGATGCTTTGAGTGTTTATGAAAAATTCAAAACAAAATATTTGCTGTCGTTTTTATACGACGACTGAAAAGGCCAAGGGGTACAAGTGATTTCGAGAAAAGTGCGTTCAAAGTTGGCCATGTACCTACATGTATTAGAAATAGGTCGATTGATTTGATGATACATACATATATCTCGGTACACGTTCCGAATTCGTTTATATCCTTTTGCCACCAAATAAATGAGCGTGCATAGAAGCGATTCCTGTGCATAATTCAATTTCGGCAAAAATTTCACTAGTATCCCTTGGTCTTTTCGATCGTCATATAAAGTTGTGTGTATAAGCCGTGCATAATATTTGATGTAAATTTCTCCTCTCCCAAAAACTGGCAATCGATAGAAATACCATCATTAGTTAAATTTTTGGTATAAATTGTAAAATTTAATGATGCATAAATCTTTCCAGACGCACATATAATAGTTCTGAAATGTTTAACTGCACAAAAATAAGCAATTAAAGAGTCTATAAATAATATAATTCATTAATTTTTAGTGATTAAACATATTTTGATTTTAAAAAATTGACGAAATGTTCATTTTGACTGCAATTCAGGTAGGATCAAAAGATAACGACAAAATATTTATAGTGAACAAAGTATTAAGATTACATTAAATATGAATTAATATTCTTTAAAGGCATCTAAAGCCCTTCCGAAAGAACGGTTCCAAAAATATTTCCAATCATAGCAGCATCTTTGGGATAAATGTACAGCTAGTCAATGAGAGTACTTTGAAGAATATTAATTCATATTTAATATAGCCTTAATACTTTGTTCACAATAAAGATTTTATCGTTACCTTATGATCCTGCCCGGTATTTGATCAAAATATTGAAAGTTCATACGACGCGACACAAAAATAACTTTTCATGTTTTTTTGATTCAGCCGTAAGTGAAAATCGAATTCAAACAGATTCCTGCTCGTTTCGTCGCCATATTGAAATTTGCCGCCATTAGCGTTCGAATTATGCATTGGGCGGTTCAAGGTCGCACTTTTGGCACAAAGCGCGAATATTTCGCGCAGTTCCAAAATTCGAATTCCGCGCGAATTCGAATTCACCGCGATTTTCCGCGCCGCTTCACTTTTCGAATTTTCCGAAAATTAATTGCGAATTCCGAACGCCGATACGAATATTTATTAACCAAATAAACTCGAGGTATCCCAAAATTAACTTGGGAAATACTTCCCAGACGCTTTCGAATATTTTTTGTGAAATGCGCGCGAAAAATTTTCAAATGCCCCCCCACATTATGATGTCTGATCGAATATATAATTGTCACGTGTATAAATAAAAATAAATTTATTTTCGTATGTATGTTGTTTATACTTTCTTCAACTGCCGATGCTTCGGCAGTAAAACTTTCTTGAGTCGAAAAGGTTTCCGTGTTATTACATTTTATATTCAATGTGATTCTATTGTTTTACAGGTCCTTTTTATGGTCCAGATGTATCAAATATTACATATGATGACTGAAGAGCACAAAGGGTACAGGTGACCTTTTTGATATTCTTTTTTCATATGGTCTACATATAAAATGGGAACGGATAAAACTATACTATATTAATCGGCATAGAGTTCAATAAATTTTTATCAACACTAGGTCGCATAAACTTATATATGCGTACACATTTGCCATTTTATCAATTTATATTAAAATTGAATTAATTAATTTGAATGAAAAAGAGCTTCCTAGAAAACTTTTCAAAGCAAGCTCGCCTAGTTTTTTTGAATAGATTTTTCCTTATTAGAGAATTTTCAAAGTTAGGCTCAGGGTGCAGTGCATAATTAATGAGCAACGTGTGAAAACGTGACTTCGCCTAGATGCAAAAGCCTCGTTATGTTAACGACTTTTCTTTTGAAATTCCAAAAGAAAATCGCATTCGACAATTTTCCTCGAACTCTTCACGATTTCAAATCCGAATCACGCTCAATTCACAATCGGACCGACAAATCCACAACATAGCGAATGTTAAAACAGTCATTAAAAAACATCCCAAACTAAAATTTGATCTGATTTTCAACACAAACACCTAAACTTAAGAAAACTTAACCTTAGCACTATCGAAGCGATTCAACCGTGAAAATTGGTGCATGCATCGAATTAAACTTTTCCAATATGGTGTGCATCCGATGCAGAATTTATGTCCCACACGACGAACATTATTCATATCGAACTTACAGACTCCTAAATCTCGATTGTGTTTCAAAATCTCGATAAGGGTCTGCTTATATATGTATATTTTATATATACAATATTTTTTATCGTTCAGACAAAACTGTGAGACGCAATATCTGAACTGTCGTTTCGTATGATTTAAATGGCGTGCGGTTGCATCTGACGCGAATAATGTGGAATCTTTCTCAAATACTGTGTTTTGAAAAGGTTTTTAAATCTGGGGCTCGTGGTACCCTTAATATGGATTTTCTGATAAATATCAATTTTCGAAATTGAAAAAAAGAAAATATTCGATGATTAAATATTGAACTACACTGAAGTTTATGAGATCAAGTTTTAAATTCTATTGACAATGAATCAATATTAAGTTTCATTGTTTTAAAATTTCGAATCTAAAAAAGAATTTAACCGTAATTTGATAAAAAATTAAAAATTGAAAAAAATCGACGATAATCTGTTTTTTATTGAAAAATGACAAGTTCTCTACTGATGTTTATGAGATCATATTCAAAATATTGTATCAGTATTGAGTATCATTGTTCTGCTGAACCTGATTAAGCATTTTACAATGATTTGGAAAAGTTTTACATATTGAAATAAAATTACGATTAATTTGTTCATTTTTAACTTTTTTGAAAACATTTTCTCATATTGAATACATTTTTTTATTTACTGGCAAATTTTCGTCTGCAGCACAATTTGTGAAATTTGATTATTACATAAACTACTCAAATGAATAGATTTTCTAAAGAAAAATCAGAAATCATGAAAAAAACATAAGCAGTAGGTACCTAATATTTTTTTTTAATTCAAAAAATATATTATGGTTCCATGAAAATTTTGGTAGTCGCGAAAGCATCTGTCGTAGAAAAAGATTGGGAAACTCTGCTGTATATTTTCAGTGAGATGTTCGAATGTTTCTCATGGAAAGTGGAGATTTCGTATTTGCTTTCTATGTCAGATGTCTGATGTTGGAAGTGTCTTATTATTGTATTGAATTGGCACCTATCGAAGAAATGTGGAAAAGCAATATGTGTTTTTAGAAATTGTTGAGAAACTGTGGCTTATAAATGCGTGAATCCACCCAAAACTGTGAATTTTGTTTAATTTTCTAAGTAATGTTTGTATGCGTTATAAAACACAGACAAACACACAAACAGAAGCCTAGTGTTATAATTACATTCATTAGCATCAACACGTTGATTATCAACATCAAGTTTTCCTTGTGATATTTTGGAATCATGAATTATTTAGTTAGATAAAATTTTATAGTTTCTGACAAAGGTAAATTAATTTTTTGTAGTATTTTAATCACTGAAATTATTCATTAAAGATGATACAACAAACAAATGAAATTAAAAAAAAAATGGTTCGAAAAATGAAATTTAACAAATGGTTCGATACCAATAAAAATAGTTTCGTGAGTTAAAGTTTCGCGTGTAAAAAGTGTGACAAATTTCAACTTGCGGATCAACTGTTGCTTAACATAATCAATAAATATTTTATGATTTAAAAAAAATGTATTAAAAAAAATCGATTCCATATTTGATATGTGTATAATACATTTATCGACAGTTTCAAAATCAAAGTAATTTTTACGAAGATGAAAAACGGGACTCGCAGGGGCTGTAAAAAATCTCAAGAACGAAAAACTGTAAAAAATAAAACGTATACAAAACGAGACGTTTCTTCAGTCGGCAAAAGTTGGATGTAAAATGTGTGTGTGTTGTTGCGGAATTAAAAAAGTTCTGTTTGTACAAAACTGGGATTCTTCCACAAAAAGTCACTGTACCTACGTTTATGAGATGCGGTGTTTTGATATTGCACTCCTTTGGGATGTATTCTATAAAATAATTTCATTTGATTAAACGGTGATTATTTATTTCAAGCACGGTGCTGTTCTGCATCATCTTACAAGGAGAGTCTTGATTTAAATCAACGGTGATTTTGATAAATTTTGTAGAAATGTTGAGCAAGTGTAGACATGAAATAGTTTTGAAGAACGAAAATGCAACTTTTAATGATTCTTCAGTTATTGCAAGTCAATGTTTGGTATATTTTTAATTGTAATCAGCGTAATTAACACTGATAAAATGACGTTACATACACCCTAACTACATTTTTACAAAGTTCAGTCAAAATCAATGGGAACCTTCATGAAGCCTTTCTTTTTTGGAAGTTTTCTCTAGGAATTTTCGAAAAAAATAATTGAAAAATATATTTTATTTGAAATTTTGTTTCATCAAAGCTTGAAGAGATTGAAAAATGTATTTCAATTCATATTTAAATCTCGTAATTATATAAATTAAAACCGGTTTCCTTAATTGACCTGGTTTGGTTTGTGTGAGAGAATTTTCTTCTTTACACGACTAACGAACGTCGCGTTTAATATTTGCTTAAACATTTAATTATTCATATTAACGAGAATTTCAGTTTTAGCATTAAAATACAAAGTTTAATAAAATATTTCTTTCAATTTACAACTAAATTGAATAAAAATAATCGTAGTCGTTTAAGTCGAATATTGGATTTTTTTGTGACTAGTCGCTAAAGTGTATTTTTAGCTTATTAAATTAATTTCAATTTTATCAACTTTAATAAAATTAAATATGATATAAATTAAATATACACATATATATTTTTTTTAACAGGTAATTATTACCCAATTTTTTATATACACAACGTGTGTTTTAATCGGTTATAAGTGACACAGATAACCCTGAATAGTAAGTATCATTCACTTTATATAGTGAAAACGAGACTCCTAAGAGTAGAGAAGTGCACACATAGGTGTCACTAAACAGTTCGAATTAATCGAACATATGAAAGGTGCAGGTGATGTGATCATTTGCGGAGCCGTTTCGTAAAGCGTTAAAAATTAACACTTTTTTTCGAATCAAATGAATCCAAACATTCGAAAGAAACGACCTCATCTCCATATCAATTTTTATCAATTAAGAAAAACGACATTTTTGACACTCGCCAAGATAGGACTCGAACTCACGCATCCCAAGTATGCTGAATCGACACGGCATGCACAAAAGCTTTATACCGCTGCGCTATCGGCTAACTATATTTGAATAAACTTAACACCACTACTCTATATGAGGGGGTGGATCAATACAAACACACAATTTTTCGTTCAATAAATTTTTATTTATTATTTTTTCAAATTAAAAAAAAAAACATAAAAAATGGCGACATTTTAAATTCAATATTAATAAATAGTCGCAATTTAGTCGTTCAAGCGAAATTTAAAGCCCGTTTTGAGAAGTAGACGAGACTAACGAACGTCGCGGCTTCAGACGCATCTGAGCGTGACGAACGTAATTAGAGACGTTTCTACGAAGCTACGCCACTGACTATAATATTATACAGCCAGTGGTGTAGCGACGAACTATCTATCGTTTATGCCTTTCGAATGCACACGCTGTAGCATGGCTTCAATTCTATTCAAATATATACACCAAATTCTCGTTTTACACGGTGGATAGGGACCAGCGAAAACCGTGTAAGAAAAAAGGCATTTTTTATTGCGCGACATTCATTATATAGTTCAAACAAACCGTGTTAAACCAAATAAATCGTGTAAAAACAATATTTTTTTCATTTTTTTAAACCGTGTTATTTTGAAACCGTGTTAAACGAGAGTTGGGTGTATATACACCCAATTTTCGTTTTACATGGTGGATACGGACCGGCGAAAACCGTGTAAAAGTGATTGTTTCAAAAACAATGAATGTTTAGTGTGGGGAATCGTGTAAAAAAAGGTGATAGTGAATACTCAATATATAAATTCTTATAATATTATTATTTAAGTATGTCAAAAAAATGATACAATGAATTATTAATTAAGTTCTTATATACGTATTAATACTTAAACAATTGCTATTCATCGCTACTTGATAATTAACTTAGCTTGGCCATAACCGCTGTACTTACGACAATCACGTAATGTCAGTTAAGTTAGTTTCGATCTTTTTCACATCGAAATTTATAATCTCTGTCGACTTTGATTTTCTACGACATTTTTCATTTCGCGATATTCATTATATAGTCCAAACAAACCCCGTTAGACCAAATAAATCGTGTAATATTTTTTCATTTTTTCAAACCGTGTAAAAGGTATGTAGAGTGTACATGAATTTTCCTTTCATGAAAATCTATTTTCGACAAAGCAAACATCAACTTTCACACTTGACATTAAGCCAGCCGACAAACACATGGGCTAACATAATATAGGTATGTATAACAGTGGCGCCCACTTGACCCGTTCGCGGAAAAGATTGAGGACCGCTGGCCGTGTCTTATCTGAAGTGACGAGTAAATAAGGAAGCAAAAACCCATTAGCGGCGAAACGATAACCCATGTCAAAAGGCGGCAAATACCACTTGATCGATCGCGTTCAATTTAACCCCCATAAGTTAACCGGTTAGGTTATTTTATTTATAACTAGCCAATAGTGCCCGGCGTTGCCTGGTAATGTATTATATATCTAAATTTTCTGCGAGTCTGTATCTGTGTCCATGTAACGCTTCTAAACTGAGTTAATATATTCAACGGATTAATCGCTAGTATATATGACGACTGAAAGGGCCAAATGGTACGAGTGACTTCGTGATGATTTCGAGAAAAGCGCGTTCAATTTAACCCCCATAAGTTAACCGGTTAGGTTATTTTATTTATAACTAGCCAATAGTGCCCGGCGTTGCCTGGTAATGTATTATATATCTAAATTTTCTGCGAGTCTGTATCTGTGTCCATGTAACGCTTCTAAACTGAGTTAATATATTCAACGAATTGATCGCTAGTATAAATATTAAGGACCAGACTTTTCACATCTGGTTTGAGAATAAAACGAATTTAAACTACATGCTGTCCTTCCAACTATGAGCTGTCAAAATATCCGCTGAAAGAGACAGACATACTAAAGATCGTACAACAATAGATACATCCATCTCTATTTTCCAGATTTTGACAGTTGGTAGTTGAAGAACCGCGTGTAGTTCAAATTCGTTTTAATCTCAAACCAGAGGTGAAAAGACCAGACCTGAATATCTCAATTTATTATCTACAAATGTTTAGTACCCGGCGTTGCTCGGGTGTTTGTTATGATGAGATTTTAATGTTTTTTGTACAAATATAACCCAAGTAACAAAATAACTACTTTTTAAGATGAAATAAGAACTGAGAAATGCATCGAAAAGTGAATTGCTTCTTGATCAGAAAATCAGCAAAATCAGCAAATCGTTCCCCGGCTATCGAAATATAATCGTGCCGAATTTAATCAGGATTCGTTCATCGGTTCAAAAATTTTTATTTTATATTTATATACCTATAGATATTGAATTTAAAAAAATCAAATGCTTGACCTTAAAACTTCGAAGAGTAATCAGCAAACTAAAGATAGTGCGAAAATGGATCAAATTCAGACCATCCAGATAACTTTATTTATTTTAAAGCTAAATAAAATCAGCCAGCGAGTTTCACCATCGTTGCTAAAAACCAACGGTGCACTCATCCGTGTGTAGAGCAGGCTTAACATCCTGGCACATCACGATGTCCCCTATTTGTACAACACCGTTGGAAAACTAATGAGCACGTCACTGGACCCAAACGAGAGCGATTTAGCAATGACCAATAGAGCGAACGCACGATACACCACTGGCTAAAAGTCAATCTGCTAATTTTGCATACGAGAATAGTGCTGGTGGTACGAACTGTCGAAAATCCACGCGAGGGACGAAATACAGAGATGCGAGTATGAAAAATGTAGAGAAATCGTCCTAAATATGGAACATACGCCAAATATGGGACTCCGCGATTTTGTAACTTACAGTTTCGACAATCTGCTAATTTTGCATAAAATCAGTCACTAATAGTATTATTGTTAGATTTCAAAAAAAAGTAACAATAATATCGACATTGAGTCTAAAAATTTTGAGGATTGAAATTTTACTAGGTATTTTTTAACAATATTTTTATATCAAATTCTTATGTAAAAGGAGGATGTATAATAATGGACCATTTCACTCAACAGATTAAAATATATTAGTAATTTCATGCTTTTTTTACTATAAAAACATTCAATGCAGATTTAAAATTTTCCTGGAAAATTGATTTGAAATCATTACTTTTTCTTACTATGAATGAAACCAATTTTTTTTTTCACGAACTACATTGATTTCGGTATTGAATGTGATCTTAGCAATATTTTTCAATAATGATGAGTTAATCATTTTCAAAATCAAATATGTTGATGAGGGAGTTCACTCACCATAGAAGTCTGCGCAATGTTTTTTGAATTTATTTCAAATCGGTAAAGAAAATGCGAATTTTCCGTATCGCTTTCCATAAATGTCAATTTTACGACGAAACGCGAAAAATCGCACAAAAGCGCCTGGAAAACTCTAAAAGCGTCGAAAAAAAATCTAAAAACAGTAAAATTACGAAACATGTGAGGTTTTAAATTAGTAACTTTTTTACTGCCCATAATGTGTTCGATTTTTTCGAAACCGCAATAGTTAAAGGTTTTACGAGCGAATTTCATTTGAGTCGTTTTCGGCACGCGAACAAAAAATATTGTGCACAAATACTCTAATCGGTTATTTTGTGCATATAAATAATGTTTTATATTGAATTTGTACAGTATGTTCTCGATTTTTTGATTTAAAACAAAAAAAAAACAGCGAATAATGGATTATCTTAATGAACTATCGTTTTTCACGAAGAAATCTCTAAGTTGATAAGATGAAAATTTTAAAAATAATGAAACCTGTTTTTTTTATATCATTTTGTATTTTTTTCAATTAAAATATATTGAAGCACATTTTATAGTATCATGTATTAAATTTAAAGATAAGTAATATTATTACGTTTTGATTTAAATGTACTATTTAGTGCAGTTACTATTGCATTTGTTTATGTGTTGCACTTCTTTACACGGATAATATGTATCTGACAAATATATAAAACGTTCACATATTACCGTTCAAATAATCGTGAATATACTGTATAAATGTACTTATTGAAATCGTTATAAAATAAATTATAAGTTGAGGTTTAACAGTTTTAATGCCGCGTTCTAGTTTCGAAGCATTTAATGCTTCATAGTACATAATTGTTTTGTATACATTTTCGAATATAAGTATTATCAATTATATTTTTTTCATTGAAGAAAATTAGACTATTAATACTAAAATATTAGTAAATTAAATCAAATATTAGCTGTTTGAAATAATATTTAATTAAAAAAATAACTGTAAGAATATCAAATGAAATAATTTAACACTGCACCTATTATGGATCATCATTTGATTTCAAATACTGATTGTTGAAATTCAAATACTGATCATTTAAATATAAATATTCGATACTTAATTTTTGAACATGTTTGTGTAATCAAAAATTGATCAAATTTTCCAAATACTAATCGATCGAATATGAAAATTTCGAAATTGAACAAGGTTTACACTTGGAGTAAAAAAAATACTATCTACGTTAAATAAATAAGAATTTATAAGAAATAGTGATATTTTAACTTATTTTATTTTGAATTTAAATAAAAATTTGATTTAAGTCAATTCATTAGAAAATATTTATTCGAATAGGATATTTTCATCATAGATTAGAATGAATTTCTCAGAAATTAATTAATCGAAAACGTAAACCATTCAACTCGAATGCGATCGAAAAAAAAACAATCGATTGTGAAATCCGACAAAAGGTTGAGAGCCACCGGTTAGACGCTCCCCAATCTGCGTAGAAACATCTCTATGGAAATGCGCCTTAGCAAACATTCAACTTTTTCTATTACCGTTTGTTGCCCCACCCTGTTCTGCTTCGCTAATCAAATGTCCAAAGTTTTTTGCTTTATTGGATTAACACATTCTTGCCGGGCACATTCGATGTGCGCAATCCCGAAACGAAAAGGACCAAACTTTGAGAATATTGTCGATTCTGACTTTTTTTTTATCGCGTACAGGGTCGTCCATAAGTGTATTTTTTTTTTTTCATTTCGATTAAAATTAAAAAATAAGCGAAACAAAAAATAACTAGGAAATTGTAAATTTATCTTTAAAACTGATTAAAAACAAGAAAATATAATTTTCATCGAAAAAATTATTTCAACTCACTCACCATATTGTAAAAAAATCTATACTATTAATAAATGTTGTATTTTTTCCCCAAAATATATGTGAAATATATATAATTTTTTTCATATGTACGATAATTTGAAGACTATATAAATTTCCATGAAAATTTTTTGACCAATATTAAAAAAAAATACTTTCGTACTAAATAAAATTAACATTTTATTTGACAGATAGAATTAAAATTATTTTTAATTATATTATTCGGGATTTAACTTATGGAAAACTCTGCGTAAGAAAGTGCGCTGTCTTCCAGATTTATATAGAAAAATTCAAGATGAAAAATGACACAGTGTACATGTGGAGAAATCTAGAGTAGCATTCAGTCAACGCTAATAAAAAATAATGTGTAATGAAAAGTTTCTTGCTAAATTTAAAACGTCGAGTGTTTTCCACGAGCTTTATTCAGGGTCTGAGCACTAAACTTGCCTCATAAATCTCTAAGCTGGAAAACTATTATATTTGCATTCGCGTTATAATATTTCACGAAAAGCTCAACAATAAAATCGCTATTTTAATTTAATCCGTTTATTTTCCAGGTGATTAAAGAGAAGAGTGACTAAAAAGCACGCAAATAAAACTTATTTTTCATTATTAATACAAATTTCTAATTGAAAGTATTTTTAAGAATAAGGCATTTGTTGAAAATAACATTCGATTTGGTGCTGTTTTTTCTACTTGTTGTTACCCTAAGTTGTCAAACTCTATAGAAAAAAAAAATTCACTTACAAGAAAGATACAATTTGTGAAAACATCAGCCCTTAATATTTTTTTTTTCAATTATATCATGATATTAAGTTTTAATGAATTAAAAAAATATAAGAATAATTATCAAATTATAAAAAATATTATATTGATTCTTCTATATAATATATATATATATAATATAATATATATATATAAGATAAAAATGATAAAATTTTCTCAAGTAGAATATAAGAAATTGAGACTTTTGTATAAAATAATTCAGGATGAGAAAAAAATTTTGAACATTTGTCCCACTTCAAGATAAATAATTTCTTACAATTTTCAATTGAATAATTTTTAAATAAAACACTTGTATTAATCATTCATAGAGATTGATTTGAAAAATAGCAATTAGGTAATTAAAGCGATTTTGACGTTTACGAACCGTCCAATTTTCTTGGCGTCGTTAAGGCGTTAACTTCGGTCGTTTAACGGTTCTAGGAACGTCTATAAAACATCTAACACACATATGTGTAATATACAGGTATGTTTTATAATAACCCAAGTTCCCCAAAGGAAAACTAATATGCGAAGACAACGAAGGCTATACTCGAAAACGAACGATGGACTCATTTAATTTGTCAACGAGCCCCAAGATTATGCATCGACCGGAATTATTCTACTTGCCATTCGTTAGTTTGGACACGAGGATGTCTTTTAGATAAAAACGTAGGTGGCGAGAAATATTTTATATTAAACAGATAATTTCTACCCAATTATAAACAATTATCATTAATTAATATCATCCACTATATAGTGAAGACAATAAGTCATTAGGCAAGACTCCGAAGAGTAAATTTGTTCACATAGGTTTCACTAAATCGTTCGAATTTAATCGAAACATTTGTAAGGTGTAGGTGATGACCATTTCGTAAAGCGTTAAATTAACACTCTTTTCTAATCAAATGAATCCAAACATTCGGAAGAAACGACCTCATCTCTATATCAATTGTATCAATTAAGAAAAACGACATGTGACTCTCGCCAAGATAAGACTCGAACTCACGCATCCCAAGTACGCTGAATCGACACGGCATGCACAAACGCTTTATACTAGCGAGAGTGAGAGCGAAAAATGTAATGTGATGTAAGAAAACACTTAAAAGGGGGGCAGGCTGTAGAGAAAGTAGGTGGTCCGGGGGTAAATGTCGCGTCGGAATTAATTGCCGATTAATTGTAAGTAATGTGCGCGCCTCCACCGATGATTTATGGACCGCAATCTTGATAAACGACCCGAAAACTTGGGACGCGATTAATTTTACATTTTGCGTTATTATCGTGGCATTTGGGCCACTCTTCCGGTGCGGATTCGGTGCAAAAATCGCTCCGAGCGAAATTTCATCGAGGTAGGGATCTATGTTGTTGTTATGTTCGATTTTACTCTTGTAGAGTTTATTTTTTTAATGGTAGCTGTTGTCGATTGGCGTTGCTTGAGATTTTATTGAAAGTTGATTGGTGGAATTTCGTATTGAATTTGTAATAAAATGTATAATAAATTAAATTTGTGTAAATTACTGTATTAGATTGTCACGTGTGGATCGTTGAATTCTATATTCGTTATTTGTATGTACTCAAAAACAGATTCTATGTATTTATTGAATCAATAAGCACATAGAGTCGATTGTTGCATGCACGTGTGCGTTAGCGATGTCTCGATAACTCACTGTAACACATAGGTATCGATATATAATCATTCATAATACCTCTACGCAAATTGTCATAATTAACGCAATCGTTTAATTTTTCATTTATTAATTATTATTTAAAATAATTATTCAATTGGAATTCATAAAAATCAATTGACAAGAGAATTTCACTAAAGGAAAAAATGACCTTTTTTATCGAAATTAAGTTAAGTACGGAAAATGGTTCTGTGTCATATAACCATCCATTTTCTGTACTTAACTTAATATTGATAAAAAAGTTAACTTGCGCCCTTTGTGAAATTCAGTCGTCAATCTATAATCAAGCCTTCGATCGGTTCTTAACAATATTTTTTTAAACTGTGAAATGTTTCTAATAATACAGAAGCCTTCTAGATATGCTCACGACTCTGAAAAGATTCATCGTCATCGAACAAATAGATCAAGAGTTCGCATACTAAACAAATATTGATTTTTATAAACATACATGTAAATAAATTATCTAGATCGTTTCTTTCGGATGATTATTAAATGAAAATAAAGTAGAACTTTCTACCAGTATCTATCGAGTTTTATGAAACGTCAGTAAGTAAATGTACCCACTTGCGTTACACAAAGCACGAAATAATAGGGGGGAAGAAACTTTTTCAGACGGAAAGAATATCATTTCAATAATTCATTTTTCAAATTTATGATTCATTCGCGGGGTGAGTTGGGGATGAGAAAACGATTTTATTATCGCGCGATGACAAATCGACTAGTTTTTTTCACGAGGGTTGATTTTTTTAGGTCCGATTCGAATTTTTTAACGCTATTCTCTTTTTAGATTCAGAATCGTGATGATTTAAATGCGATTTTAAAATTACCCTCAATTTATGCGGTATCCATTTTACGCGGTTTAACTTTTACGTGGTCAGTAAAAAATTACAATTTTTTTTAAATCATACATATTTTGTTGCACGCGTAACACAAACGCGTGTGTTGCATCAGATTCAATAAATTAGAATTAGAACATAGCAGTGAGATGGCGAAATAATAAATTTATAATTATGTAATAATCCATACTTTTAACTATAGGCATTTTGTAAATTTGTCGAGCTATTAAATCTATAACATTTCTTAATAAAATTCTCTTTTCTTACCTCGTTTTACGCGGTTTTCAGGAACCTATTCCCCCAATTTATATGAAATTTAAGTATCTATTTACGTGGATTTTTATTTCCTGGAACCTGTTTTCTGTTTTTGTATGAACTCGGAGTCTCGATTTACGCGATTTCTCCAGGAATGTATCTACCGCGTAAATCGAGGGATGAGTATATATGAGTCGTTTCTTTCACATGAAAGTTTTTAATTTCATGTGAAATATGTAAAAAAAAAATACTCACGCGTGAAATTATTCGATTCAAATTCAGAAATATTGTATTGTATTCAATTTGAAATGTACAACTTTAATAACTACATATAATTAACTTAAGAACACACGTTTTACTATTGCATTCGTAATTTGATACGATTTCACTGAAACATCTGTACATTTATGGTTTCTCTATAACACATACGAATGTATGCAAATACAACAGCTTTGTATACCGTTAAACGACCGGATATTTGACGGTTCGTAAATCGAGGAATGATTGAATAAGTGCACATATTATACTTTGATTCAATCACTTTCGCGATACAAAATCGAAACTTAACCCATCAACGCCGGGTCCGAAAAAAAAATTTTTTTTCAGCAAATAAACAATTTAATCGTCGTTAGGCTACATTCACACCAGAAACGAACGGGCACGTCGGCGAACATGCTTTATCGACGCCGCAAAACCATAAATATCATCTCGCTTAAGACCGGAATAACCCTTAATGTCGCTGGTACACTTAAGGCGGACAAAATTGTTTCCTCGGTTTTCTAATTACTCGCGTTTGCGACTTCGGGAATTCCCGGGAATTCTCGGGAATTCTCAGCCCCCGAAGAGCGGAGGCTCGTTATTGCATAATTACATTCTTGCACACGCTGTATACGCGCGCTTATATCGAGAGCACGCTGTTGTCTGTCTGTTTGTTTGTTTGTTTGTTTGTTTGTTAGTCTGTCTGACTGTATGTGGTGGATGTAATTCTTATGGGGTTTTACGAGGGCTTGTGTTATATGTTCATTGCGGAAATGTCTGATGGTTCAGACGAGAATCTTAAGGGAGCGTTCACATTTGTTTTGAATGTAATTCGTATGAATTTATATGTTGTATACATATGTATAATGTGATATAAATTCAAATCGAAAATCAATACAGAAATATTAAAAAAAAACTTTAAAAACGATAACCCATTGAGCGCCGCCAGCAAACAAAAAGTCTCGATTCTTGATAAGTCACACAGCTCATACACTTTTCTTTGTGAGGTGCAGCCTAAAGGTTAGTCATTGAGATGTTTGTCCTTATTTATGACTATGGTGCAAGTCCCGTTTTGCTAGTTCTAATAAGTATCTGATTCAATTGGAAAAAAATCTAATTAAAAAAAATATACAGGTAATTTCAATCCAATTATACACAATTATCATTAATCGATATCATTCACTATATAGTGAAGACAATAAGCCATTAGGCAAGACTCCGAATAGTAAATTAGTGCACATAGGTATCACTAAATAGTTCGAATTTAATCGAAACATATGAAAGGTATAGATAGGTGATGATCAATTATGGAACTGTTTTGTAAAGCGATGAATTAACACTTTTTTCGAATCGAATGAATCCAAACATTCGAAATAAACGACTGAGTCTCCATATCAATTTATCGATTAAGAAAAACGACTTGTGACTCTCGCCAGAATAGGTCTCGAACTCACGCATCCCAAGTATGCTGAATCGACACGGCATGCACAAATGTTTTATACCGTTGCACTATCGACTGGCTATGTTTGTTGAGCAAATGACGATTAGAAGATCAGGCATAAATAAAATATCGAAAACTCACATATTTTACGAATTCCCACATTGCATTTAGTTAATTGCAATGTGGGAATTGTACTTATTATTTATTTACTTACATATTTTCAAATTAACAACATGGCACTTTCACGATTATTGTTACATGCGTAGATTATGTTTTTTTACTGTCGTGTTCGATTTCAAATCAGTTGATAAGAGTTATTTGTCGCGATCGGACGTTTAATTAGTTTTAATTTTAACGATAGTTTCAAGAAAAAAATAACGAATTTTTAATAGAAGTCGTTTTAATTAAGTGAGTGCAGAATCCATAAAATCCAGTGCAGTGTGAATCCAAAAAAAAAACAGCTTCATCGTTAAGGCGTTAAAGGTAGGATTTTATATTATTTGTAAAACACCCACTTATTGAAATAGGAACACTAATTTTTCGTAACGAATCTCACTCCGATTGCGAAATGAATTAACACGAAAATCGAAAAAGGCACGAAATTTGAAATCGAATGAATTGCGAATTACGATATCTATGACAATCGTCTTTATTCTAAAAGTCAACGAGCATGAATGAATCGATATTTTTGATATTTTACAACAATAATTCGAAATGGTGAAATACCTAATTGCTATCTTTATCGATAGTACATTTGATTATTAACACACGTAATGTGAAAAAAATAGCTGTATGTTATAAAATAAAATTTGGTTCACATACATATGTAATATTATACTGGTTTTATTATTCAATTAAAATACGAAAAAAATAACGGAAAAATGATTATGTTTTGGACTTGCACCATTGTCATAATAAAAGGCACATATTATGTAACAACTGAAAATACCAAAGAGTACAAATGACGTTTTTGTCGAAATTGAGTTATGTACTGGGATCGATTCTATGCACGTTCATATATTTGGTGGCAAAAGGATATAAACGAACTTGGAACGTGTACCGAGATATATCATCAAATCTCTCGACCTCCTCCTTAATACATGTAGGCACATGCTCAACTTTGATCGCGCTTTTCTCGAAATCACCACGAAGCCTCTTGTACCACTTGGCCTTTTCAGACGTCATGTAAAAGCTGGCGGTCGTAATTTCTGAACGTTATCCTCAACGAAGGGGTTGAAACGTCTACACGATAAAACGTACGGCCGCAATAATACGACGGTCGTAAGTTCGGGGTTTCGGTTGAGCGTCTCGTTCATTGTTACGACCGTGTCTTGGGGAGGGACTTAATGGGTTATGTGTTCGTTGATTCGATTCTAATTGAGAATATTTTAATTTAGGTTATGAATACCTATATTGCGTTTTTCGTAAATTTCAACTTTGCAAGAGGGGACCTTTAGACCCTAATCGTAAACAGCTGACAAGCTCACATTAAAACTATCAGAAATTATTGTTTGCATAAATAAGAAGGTTTTGGCATCATTAGATCTCAATTTTGAAGAAAATAAAATTTCTAATATTTTGAAATTTTAAGAGGGGGACATTTAAGCATAGCCTATATTATGCATACGCAACGAGATTTACTAAGGAAATGAGAACGGGAACGAGAAATACTATACAACAACTAATATAGCCAGCCGATAGCGTAGCGGACGGTATAAAGCATTTGTGCACGCCTTGTCGATTCAGCATACTTGGGATGCGAGAGTTCGAGTCCAATCTTGGCGAGAGTCACAAATCGTTTTTTTTAATCGATAAATTGATATGGAGATGAGGTCGTTTCTTTCGAATGTTTGGATTCATTTGATTAGAAAAAAAGTGTTAATTTAACGCTTTTAAAAACGGTTCCATAATTGATCATCACCTACACCTTTCACATGTTTCGATTAAATTCGAACTATTTAGTGACACCTATGTGCACTAGTTTACTTTTCTGAGTAGTCTTGCCTAATGGCGAATTGTCTTCACTACAAAGTGAATTATATTAATTAATAATAATTGTGTATAATTATACATAGAAATTAGAAATTAGCATAGAAATTACTTGTAGAATATAAAATATAACAATTCACAATCGTCTTAAAGTCTAAATAGTCTCAAGAAACACAGGATGGTAGAAGCTAGTATATGATATAGAACCTCAATTTCATGCTTGACTCGATTTCAATTTAAAAAAAGGCCACTTGTACACTTTGAGCTATTCAGTCGTCGAACGCTTGTCGAGTCTCACTCGACACAGAGCTCGAAAGAATCGGACTCGTTCCACATTCGGCGAAAGCATCTCGACGATATCGCGATACGAACTATAATTTATATATTTTTTATATAATTTATAATATTTTATATCTATATTATAAATACGCTAACGATGCTCGAAATTTTCAAGCATAGCCGTGAATCGAACCCGCGCCTGCAGATATTCGTTCATTCCGTCGTACTGAGCCAATGCGTAACTTTTTACGTACATAAGGCGTGAAATCTTTTTTTATTTCACACATAGATGGCAATACGAATTTGATTAATTCCGAACAATTTTGATACACATGCGCCTACTGCTAGTAACGATAAATTCGAAACGTTGAATATTCGCAGTCGACAGTTCGGACGGAAGTGCATGCGGTTGCACTTCCGTTTGCACTTCCTTTTGCACTTCCGGTCTGCACTTCCGGTCTGCGCCATAAGGCCGAGGTGCAATCTTGGAGGTGCACGTGCGAGAG
This sequence comes from Cheumatopsyche charites, assembly GCA_024721215.1. Classification (NCBI taxonomy): domain Eukaryota; kingdom Metazoa; phylum Arthropoda; class Insecta; order Trichoptera; family Hydropsychidae; genus Cheumatopsyche; species Cheumatopsyche charites. Next base: position 11,049,081 of record CM045587.1, read on the forward strand.
CCTATTTGCCAAATTCTGCTCAATAAATCTGCAGGCGCACTCTGCACTATTTGACAATGGTGCAATATGCAAATTTTATTTTATTCACACAGGTAATTTCTATCCAATTTTTTATACACACATTTAATCGGTTATAAATGACACAGATTACCCTTTTAATAGTTAGTATCATTCACTTATATAGTGAAGAACACAAGACTTCTAAGAGTAGGTAAATACTAATGCATTTCTGTCTTATGCGGATATTTTGATGCTCATAGTGAGAGGGAGCGCGTGTAGTTTAAATTCGTTTTAATCTCAAACCAAAGCTGAGAAAAAATTGTATATACATAGTTTGCAATAGTTACAAATTTAATTTATAACTATTCAATTCTTTGAAAATAACTCAAGTTCAACAATCTCAAGCAACTAAATGTCACAACAGCCAATATATTAAAAATACAAACAATTCTTCATCAACTTATCCCATTATCGAAACAATCAGAAGCAAACACCTACTCGATCGCACACACGAAATTATGGTTTTAAATGTTTCAGAACTAAATTATGAAAACGTTTTTTTTCCACAATTGTCAAATTGGCATAATGCCATTTTGACCTACTTACAAAATGTTTGACACGAAATTCGCCTCTCGCTTTAATTCTTTTTTCACATTTCACATATGCTCGGGGGTGTTATTCCATCCCCACAATGATAACGTCAGTTATGTTTCGTTCATTTTCGCAATGGATATGGTTATTTTCACATTCCCGAATTATCCATTGTTTTTTTCAAATTTCAAAATGTTGCACGTTCGTTGGTTACGTGAAAGTATCTTTATATTGCATCTATAAAGCAATAATCGTTGCCAGTAATTTTTGATTTTCGAAATCATAAACAAATCGATTAAAAATAATGCAATGATCATTGATTTCTCAATGAGATTGTTATAAAGCATGTTACATTTCCATGTGAGTCGTGCATAATATTTATTACTGTTTTGCTACGTTTACGATATCCCATGTGAAACGTCAAATTAGAAATCCCATAAATCATAAAATGATAAATGTAAATTGTAAAATCAATTGATGCAGAAACCTTTCCAGGCGTGCATACAACAACTCTGAAAATTTTTATTGTTAAAGAATCAGCTGCTAATGAGTCTATCGATCATAAAAAATCACACTCATTAATATTCGCATCTTTGACTCGGTATTGTTCGATATTTATTGTATTTAAGTCAATCGCACATTCAATAATCTATAAGTAACATACATTAAGGGCTGGTATTTTCACCTCTGGTTTGAAAATAAAACGAATTTAAACTACACTACTAATTCAAAATCTGAGAAAAAAAGACGGATGTATATATTTATTGTTGTACGAATTGTAGTATCTATGTCTGTCTCTTTCAGAGGTCGTTTCGACAGCTCATAGTTGGAGGGAGTGTGTGTAGTTTAAATTCGTTTTATTATCAAACCAGAGGTGAAAATACTGCAACTAAATTATACTTTTAGCGGTTGAACAGTATGCGTTTACGCACTGCATCCACCGGCTTTCGACCAGTATTCAAATTAACCCTTTTGATGCCAATTTGCGATGCAGATGGCCGCAAATGTCCCACGGGACATTACCGGTCGTAAGGTCCAGGGAGATATTGTTGTTCAAATTGACGGTAACGATCGGGTTGAATACTAATCGGAAACGTCCGAAACCCAAACGAGCCCATTCAATCTTAAAACCGTCCAAATCAAGATCGTATCGCAGTAGTTCGCAGAAAATTTCATTTCATTCCATCGATTCAGACCTGAACGTGATTCGGTGCACTTTTTGAAAAAAAAAAAATGAAGATTTTGAGTATCGAAATATTCGGTAACTTTCTATTAGAGAAATATATTTTTTTGAATTATCAAGGGCCGGTCTTTTTACTTCTGGTTTGAGAATAAAACGAATTTAAACTACACGCGGTTGACTATCAAAATGTGGGAGATATCGATGTACGAGTATGAACTGTAGAATGTATGTCTATTTTAGCAGTTGTTTTGACAGCTTATTGTTGGAGGGACATTGTGTAGTTTAAATTCGTTTTATTCTTAAACCAGATATGAAAAGACCGGCTCAAAGATAAATATTATTAAATGACAAAAAAAAAGTGTAATTACGGACTGTTCTACAAAACAGATATCAAGTAAATCTAAATCGATACATATTAAAAGTCTTACGATTTTTTACTATAACAATATTTATCGTAGATGTGTGATTTTTATATTAAATCTATTTGAAATCATTCTAATTTTAAAAATTATAAATACGAACTGTTTTTTTTTCAAATCACATAGATTTTGGGGTTGGGTTTGATGTTGGGGACTCAATGATGACATACAAGCGAAAAGGGTTAAAATAATTTAGTATGTATTTAATCAAACAATTCTGATCGTGTAAGGGTTTATCCTATGGACAGATTATATCATTGTAATTGCAGAAGGGATGTTGTAAAATTAAGGAAGTCCTTGTCCTTCGAAGGTTTCCGATCATTCGATACGTACACGTTTTAATCACTGTTTGTCCGTTAAAATCGAGTCAACCCTTTTGCGACCGGTCGGTCTCAATTTTATCGATAACTGAAAAAGTTTTTTTTTTCGTTTTCAAATAAAACGGGTTATACGAAACGTAGTGCTTTGGACGTCGTTATTGCTTCATCACATAATGAAAGTCAGCTGATTGTAGTTTTACTGCCGAGCACTAAAAGTAATTTCCCGAAGCTTTTAAGGTTGTCGAGGTCAGCGCTTTTTAAGAATTTCTGCGAAACTGCGCTGAAGGCAGTTAAACTTTTTCGCAAAAGTGAAGGAATTCGTTAGATTTTTAAAATGAAAAATACAAACGTTTCGATTAAAGACAATATAATTAATGCATGTGTGTTATTTATAGACCCCTAAAAGGCTAAACTTTTTGGTGTGAAATTTTCTAGAAATATTATGTGTATATTTTAAGAAAGGTTTCTGCATCATTACATTTCTTTTTAATTTGAAGTTTCAAAGGAGGGTTCTTTGCCATTGCGAAAATCATTCTCTGTCTTAATACGAAACAAGATTTATTATGGGAATGGTATGAAAATTGGAATGGTAACAGAAACAAAAACGGAAAATTTTATATAAGAGTACACAATCGACTTAAAATAAAGGAGTCTCGAGCAACGCTGGGTCACAGAAGCTAACATAGGAAATAAATTTTCCAGAAGTACTATTTTTGTAATTCATATGTTTGATGTATTTTTTTCTTTTTAAAAATATTGATAATTATTATTTATACTCGATTCAGTTCGAAACGACTGCTAAAAAAGTATCACCACCTTATCATTAACAATTAAGTTTGATAAATTTAGTGACACCAATTGTTAGCTCACATTTACTTTTCGCAGTTTCTAACCTAGCAGCTGTTTATATACAATGGAACAGATGATATTAATCAAAAAATACAAAATAATTCGGTAACAATACCCACATTACTAGAGAAGGGCACCATCCCGCCTTTTAACTGCACCCCAACTCTATGTCTGCTTGTTAGGCCGGCCTAGTTGGGTATCAGCAAAACTAGGCGAAACTACGGGCGCCACATTTACGTTAACAGGGAACTCTACATTAAATCATTATAAAAACTATCGCAAAGGACAGCTTTTCAGAGGGCATGCGGAATGCCAAGTCGGTAACGATACCTGTAATAATAGATATTATGAATATTATTAAATTTGGAATTGGAGCTCTTGAAAAAAAAGCGCCTCAGGCGAATTTTTTTTTTCTAGAAAAAGTCAAAACCTGAAATCAGCCAGCATCCGTTCAAATATTCAAGACGCGCCGAAACAAATCGGCCAAAAAGGGGAGAGCAGGGCGTAATTGGACAACGAGCCGGGCCTCGAAGGGTTAACTCGGATAATTGGCTACATCAGCGCCGCGTACCGGTCGTTTACGCAAATGACCTCACGCTATAACTTGATTTCGAACGGTAATTTTTCTCATTTCGGTCCATCGAACGTTCGGTGGTCAAAATGGGGGTCGCTTAACGAAGATTGTTACTATTGAAAAAAAATATACGGAAGATTTGCTCGGAATATGGAACTTGCTCCAAATATGGAACGCCTCGATATTTATTACTTACAGTTTCGACAATATGCTAATTTTTCATAAATTCAGTCACTTATTGTATTGTAGTTAGATTTCAAAAAGAAAAATAACAATATCAACATTGAGTTTAAGGATATTGAGGATTGAAATTTAATTGTTTTTTTTTTTTACAATATCAGCTATAATATTGAAATGTGATATTTTTTAGGATATGTTATGAAATAAATGCTTGGCGATTTTCTGGATCGAAAAAGCATTACTTTGAAATGAAATTCAGTACTCCACATTTGCCACTATTTAATTATTTCGTATTTTAAAACACCACCGTTCCATATTTGAGACACGTTTGTAAAATGACGAAAAAATATTTTTTCAGTTTTCGTCGTTTTTTTCAAATTTGAGAGATTATTTCTTCCTTTTACATAACTAAGTATATTTTTCTTCAATCTATTTCTTAAGAACGTTAATTATTATTAATTAGTACAGACTTAAAATTTAGGTGTTTCCATATTTAGGGCAAATCCTTTAATTTATGTTTTTATGTTGAAGTGTTGAGGTGAATGTATATTTTGTCTAGTTGAAGTGAGCGGTTCGTGGTTTTCGAATCTGACTACATTTTTTTTTATGATTATCAATATAATATATCGGGATTGTCTTAAAGAAATTTTTCATTGGTGACTAAAAATGACAAAAAAGCAACCAGGCATATAATGGATATTTATATTTTTGCTCTTTGTATCACTATTAGTATTTCAATTCGATAATAAAATAGTCTTGTAATAGTAATATGGAAAACTTGAAAAAAAATAAAAATGTACATAAAACATCTAGGTATATGACTATGTTAATGTTTAACGTTTTTGCATATTTTATATATTCTTAAGGTTTTCAGAGTTTATACATATAAAATTTCACCATAATTTGACTTATTCCTTTCCACGAATCGATATATTATGTTAATCTGTGAATCAATACAAACGAAATTAAATTACCAGTCTCTTTAAAAAAAAAACCGGAATACTTTCATTCCCAAAAAGTCCTGTCATACCGCTGATAAAACAATCCAGTGCCGAAATTTTTACTTGACATAAGCTTCAAATTTAATACTTATTCTGCCGCAAAAACATCCCAAATCACGTTTAAAACCAATCCGAAAAATCTCGTTGAACCAAAATTTGATAAAACGTAGATTTGGCCCGAAACCAACGTTGATTTCGGTGGAAATTGAAAAGATGCATTCGACAGAATGCATCGGACAATTGCATAGACTTATCTGTCTGTCTGTGTGTCTGTCTGAAAAGCCTTAGGGGCATTTCGCATTCGCAGTGCATTCGGTTCTTGACAGTTGACTGTCTACGGAACCTTATTGCCGATTCTGCGGTCGTTCGCCGATCGAATGCTGAATAATTACTGAAAGAAACGATTTACGGAATTTAATTCAGGACACTTTTAAAACACTCAAACACCAGTACCCCTTGGCCTTTTCGGTCGACATATATCATTGCATTCGTATATAGGTGTATTTTTCATCGCGTGATGTAAACTTTCTCACTCTTCTCCTCACGCAGCATCAAATATTCCAACCTCACTGAAAAGTGCCCGAGTTGATCCTCGGGGATTTTCAAGGGGCCCCTTTTTAGTGCTCACCCCCAATTTTTTTTTTTTAGTAGACTCCCTTAGGGCGTGAGAAGTTTTCGGTGGCCTCTTAAAGGCGTTTCTAGTGCGAAGAAAAAAAAGGTGAGATTTGAAAATGTAAAATGTTCGGATGTTTCGAGTATTTTATTTTCAAACCTATATTGTATAGTTGAATATATATTTTTTTTCATATATTTATCAAATGATATATCTGTTATGTGTGTCCAATGTGATGCTGTAATTTTAGTTCTGGTTATATTTGACTAACCCTATGATTGTAACTCTATATTATAGTTACGATCATTACGAGGGAAGTCAACCATCCCGCCTTTTAACTGCACCCCTTCTCTATGTCAGCTTGTTAGGCCGGCCTAGTTGGGTACCAGCAAAACTAGGCGAAACTACGGGTGCCAAAAGTTACAGTCAGTCCCCCAACAATAAACGGTCGAAAATATTTCTCTGTTACACAAATTTTTGACAATTCGTAATCGGAAGTTTGATTGCAACTCTATGGTTAGCTAACTATAGTTTGAATAAAAATATAAATAATTTCATATACATGTCCTATATATGTATTGAAATGTATTTAAAGTTGAGTATATATCGATTCAACCTTGTGCAGTTATGATCATTAGTTCATATGCATGTAAAAAATAAATACATTTGTGAGTTGTATTTAAAATACATATAAACTTTTCCAAATTCAAACTCAACACAGTAACATTAATATTGACGCTGCATATTATATAAACAATATGAAAATCTAGATGCCAAAGGGTACAAGTTTTTATGATAAAATTTCATGAAAACCAAATTCAATTTTGAATCTATTTAAATTAAACAGATATTAGAAAGTTGTTAAGTGATCTGATGATATAATTTTCAAAACCAAAAAATTGAAAATATTCAGATATTTTTTTTAATTAATCTCGAGTGATTAAAATTTACTAATACTTGTTGATTTGGATAGAAAATCAGTCGATTGTAAAAATTCAAAATTAATAATGCAGAAATCTTTCCAGATGTGCATACAATAAATCTTAAAAGCTTCATCGCGATACAAAAAGTGGTAAAGGAATTCATAAGACATATACAAATATATAATTATGCACGTTCATTTTGTGTTTTCAGTATATGTATATATTTTTTAACACATTAAGGGTCGAACACGTGCACTCGGCTGCAACGAGTCAAAAATGTAATAAATAAACAATTTTCGAATGATTTGTGATTCTAGCAGAATGCAGTGAACTGTGAAACGTCATTAATCAAGGCATTTAATTATGCATTTCTCACGGTGACTAAGTCCCCAGTCAAAATGTTGCTCTTGATCCACTATTAGATTCATTCATCACGTTTCGTGCTGAAAAAATAAATAAAGGATGATCTAGATTTTAATTTAAATAAATAGTCAAACTTACAAACATAACGACTGAAGAGGCCAAGGGATACAAGTGAAATTTTTGCCGAAATTGAGTATTGCAAAGGATTCGCTTCTATGCGCGCTCATTTATTTGGTGGCGAAAGGATATAAACGAACTTGGAATGTATTCCGTAGATAAATCATCAAATCACTCGACCTCCTCCTAATACATGTAGGTATCATACACATGCTCGATTTTGAGCGCGCTTTTCTCAAAATCGGCGGAAAATGAAAAGCAAAGGAAAAGCGTAACGCGATTTTCCGCGGGCCTACTATAAAATGGCGTTGTTTGTTCGCGATAATTTTATTTTGCAAGTAAATTAAGTTTAATGATCAGTATTTTTGGAAAGGATAAAATTTCTATGGTGATTTCTATATTTCAATTTGATAATAATCAACTCGAATTTCGAACGTTATATATTTGGTGGCAAAAGGATATAAACGAACTTGGAACATGTATCGAGATATATCAATGAATCACTCGACCTCCTCCTAATACATGTAAGTACATTCTCAACTTAGAGCGCGTTTTTTTTCGAAGTCACTCGTACCCCTTGGCCTTTTCGGTCGTCATTTATATTGACGGATCGATCGAATCAAACTAATCACGCGACCCTCGCACGATGATTATCGCCGATTGTCCGATGAGCGAATCGAAAGGCAATTTGCTCGTTTTAATTGCAAAACTGCGAACAAATCGAATCGGACAAATTGATTCCGATAGAGTCCCGTTCACACAGGTCCGTGATCTATGATTGTGTTCTGTGGATCAAGCGTTTTGCGGTTTTTATCGTTCATGCGTTTCGGGTGAATTATTTATTCATTTCAATTAGCGATTGCAATTTGCGCAATTGATTCCATCGGAAAAAAGCTATTCGGCAATATAAGTATACTGTTACTAATACGTATGTAGAAGGATTGTCCTAAATATATGTAGAACATGCGCCAAATATGGAACACCGCGATATTTATTACTTACAGTATCGACAATCTGATAATTTTGCATAAAATCAGTGGCTAATCGTATTATTGTTTGATTTCAAAAAGAAAAACAACAATACCGACATTGAGACTAAAAGTATTGAGGATTGAAATTTTACTAGGTTTTTTTTTATCAATATCAGCTATAACATTGAAATGTGATATTTTTTTAGGATGTGTTATGTGATAACTGCTTGGCGATTTGTTGGATCGAAAACGCATTACTTTGAAATGAAATTCAGTGTTTCACATTTGCCACCATTTGACTTTTTCGTACATATTGTAAAACACCACCGTTCCATATTTGAGACACGTATGAAAAATGACGAAAAAATATTTTTTAGTTATCGTCGTTTTTTTCAAATTAGAGAGATTATTTCTTCTTATTACTATAATCAACACATAACTAAGTATATTTGGCCTCAATCTATTTTTTAAAGAACGTTAATTATTGTTCATTTGTGGAAAATACACGCTTAAAGCTTATATGTATCCATATTTAGGACAATTCCTCTATATATTTATGTAGAATACTGGTAGTTGCGTTTTATTTATTGCCGGATCGATTCCGTGCAGTTTCGATGATCGGATTTTGCATTTGTAGCGTGACCTTTATCTTTGAATACAATCTGACCACTAATAAATTAATTTATATGTATTTAATTCAATTTCAATAACTTTAGGTACTTAAATATTATATATTATGCACACCATTATCTCGACTCCTATTTAAAATTCGTCCGAAAAAAACAAATACACTACATACAAAACTTTCTATAGTAAGAAAATCCTAACTTTACCTAACCTCACCTTTGTAGAAATCGAAAGAATGCTTAGATGTGGCATGCGTGAAACGGAACACCGCCGAATTACGATAAAATTCGAACAAAAAGCCACAACGATCGCCGATTTCGTCCACACTATCCTTTTTCGAGTGCAACGTAGGCGTTCGATTGTATGTACCTTTTCAAGTGTGGACAAAAGGGAAATGACCAAAAAGGCAAAACTCGTTGCGGACACCATATGTACAGGGTGATCCAAAGCGGAATTTTCGAGTGTGACTTTTATGACCTATTTAATGTCTATAGCTATCTGGAACGGATTGTTTTTCAGTTTGGTATTTTTTCGAATAATTATTACTTAAAATTGTTAAGATTTTGGATTTATAATGTTTCCATTGAGTGGAAATATTTTTTTTAAATTCAAATTCAAAATAAACTCACATAGTTCGAGATTTGAATATAATTCGTCCTTATTTTAATAACGATTATAATTTTATAGGATATGGCAATATATTTTTAGATTATAAATGACGACTGAAAAGGCCAAGGGATACAAGTGACTTTTTGAAAAAGTTGAGCATGTAAATATCTACATGTATTAGGAAGAGGTCGGGTGATTTTATGATATATCTCAGCAAGCGTTCCAAGCTCGTTTATATCCTTTTGTTGCCAAATATATGAGCGTATATTGAAGTGATTCCTGTACATAATATAATTTTGGCAAAAATGTCACTTGTACCCATTGGCCTTTTCAGTCGTCATTTATAATCTAAAAATATATTGCCATATCCTATAAAATTATAATCGTTATTAACAGTAATTATTTTTCAACTTATTTCAATTATGTTTCAACAGTAATTATTGAAATTGAAAAACTTTTGGTGTCTCACTTGATTTAATAACGATTTATTGATTCCAATGATAAAATGATCAATTCACTAGATTCCTCCCAATGTTCATAAGTATATTTCAGATATAAAATGAGATTTTAGCGAGGAATGAGTATATTAGAAGCTAAGAGTGAACCGAAGTGAAATATAATATATCATATAGATATCTATGTTATGTTTCACTTCACCAAGTGCTCCGCTGTTTTAAAGTGTAGGAATATATTCCTACACGATCACATTTCAAATCAGCAGCTTGGTTTCATCCAATTTTGCATTTAAAACGCAGTATCTTATGAAAAACGCATTTTTTAACAATTTCCAGAAGCAATTTGAACGATCGGTGGGTAATTTCTAGGATCTATGCAAAAATTAGCCACTAGGGGCGCTAGTGTTTGATAGTTGGGTCGGTTTCGACAATTAGCCACCAAAGGCGCCATCGTAGCTAGGGTAGATTTAAGATTTACTAGGGTGAATTTAAAATTTCCCTAAATAAATATACAGATTATTTCCGAAACATGCAAACGACACACGAATATAGATCTTATAGCATAAACCGTAAGATCCAAATTAACATAATCTTTTTTTTAGTTTCAAATTGTCTATTAGTCTATTAGTCTGAATAAATTTCATTACTTGATGATTTTCCATACAAAATTTGGTATAGTCAAACGTACAAATACACGTTATTAAAATTATAATATTGATGATGATATACATATGTACATTTCTCTGTTCCGAAGGTTCCTTCGGAGAAAGAATTGATCGAATTTCCTCGAGTGTGGACTGTCCATTTCGATATTGGACGTATGGTCACATTAGGAGTACTTGATAGGGTACACATTGAAATCGATTGTATCTTTCGCAACATTTATTGTCCCTTATATTGTACATGCTTTATTTCATTTCTAATTTTTTCTTGCAATCGCCAGTTCCGCCAAACTCCATGGTATTTGAATGACACAATGAAGACCTCGCTCTTTATTCAACGAAGGTACAAAGATCCATTTGTCTTTTTTTTCGTCATACGCTTCAAATGAAGTCAAATATTTATTGCCGTTCCATCCCCCTATAGAAAAAAATCCAATTAAATACATATGTATTCTCAATGATTTGAAAGCAATTACGATGAATTTGATCTAATTATTGTTAGATATTCGGCATCATCTATAAATCTTAACTTTGAAATGTATGCATAATTACAAACATCGATTGACATTAGAAAATTTTCCATTCTTATCACTGACCAGTCTATCGACCGGTGCTTATTATCCTAACATAAGCACTGTAACTCATTATCATTGTCACTTTATTTTTGTTCAACTTTAAATCCAATAAACAAGATTTAGAAGAAGACTCTTCGATTGGAATACCCCACTGTTACCCGTAACACTTTACAATAGTCATTATTAGTAAATTTTGTCTGTTTTACTGCTACTTCTTATTATTTGATAACTCAAGTGTAATACATACATTCATATTCAAATAAATAAGAGTGCCTTCTATGCAATATATGCACGTTGATTTAAATTTATAGATATTAATGGAAATAGAGTTTCCGAGAATAATAAGAAAAATATATTTTCCACATGAAAGCCACATACTATTTAAATTTTCACACTCTGATTGATTTAAAATAACACTAACTTTACATTTACATACTTGTGTGTGTTAAAAACTTCAAATTATATTGAAACTATTATAAAATTAAGATCTGCATATTACAAAATATTGTGCAAGGTTCGTTTATATCAATATTTTTTGAAAATTCTTTGATCTTAATTGTTATTTTCGTTTGGTTAACATATTTTTATCGTATTGTTGATATTAAAATGCGTTATGAATAAAAAAATATAATTTTAACAAATAATACTAGCGAAAATTGATAAAAACATAATTTTATAATATTTTCTATATCGTTTGCAGATTTTAAACCCATACAACTATATCATTATAAAGTTATTGTAATCAGGAATAATTCCAAGAGTCTGAAAACGTAAATAGTATGCAATCTTTATTATCGCAATGGTTTAACTCCACCTTTTTTTCATTTTTATATTATTTAATATTTCATGAATTTACTAAACTAAAGTAATTCGTCCGTTTAATTTTGTTTTCAAATTTTAAATACCTATATTTTAATAGTTAACAACAAAGCGTTCTGAAAATAACGATTGATTTTTTTTTTAATTTCGGACTTATACCATTATCAGAACTAAGGACACATAAAACACAAACCCGTAATCACGAGTTGCCCATTGAGATTTCCAGCAGCTACTCCACTTTTTTTCACTTCTAAAGATTGTATCATAGTCCATCTGTCGATTGACTTATCATATCTTTCAACTGTATCTAAATATTTCCCATTAAATCCTCCAACAGCAAATAAATATCCATTGACAGCAGCCACCTGAAATAAATTATATCCATTACATTGTCATAATAATAACGCACATGGTTATATGTATTTAAAACACATCGTTTCGTTTATCTACCACTTTTTCACTTCATCATTATTAAACTCACCTATAATTGAATTTATTTTTCATTTCGTCAAATATAAATTGTGCATGTCGATTAAATAATTAAAAGTGATAAATATGAAAATACTACATATATGCGTGTGAACTCATTACGTTTATCATAAACAAAATTGGCATTACATTTTATCTTATCGAATAAATAGCAAATATACACACCCCTAGATTAGATCTTCGGTGGTTCATGTCTTTGCACTTCCTCCACGTGTTGGAAGTCGGATTATAAGCTTCAGTTGCGGACAAATGATTACCATTCCATCCCCCAACAACGAATATTTCATCATCCAAAACTGCTGCCCCCATTAGATTTCGACCAATACTCATTGGGGCAACTTCTTGCCAAGTCCTCGTCTTCGGAGACCATCTGTAAATTCAATCATTGATTTTATCGATCTACGATTTTTCCATTGATACTGCATCAGCTTACTTTTCGACACTCGATAGGAAACCATTGCCATCATTTCCGCCAAACACGAAGACTTCATTTCCATAGCTAACAGCCGATGCATAATATCTTGGGTATTTCAATTGAGGCAACGATTCTATTTGACCGGTTTTCAAGTCATAGTATTCGACCTGAAATATCGAAACGTGACAGAAAATTATTTTTACAAACTGACGTGAAAATTACAAACGACGAAAAATTAAAAGGTCAGTATTTAATAATAGCTCGTATTTCACTGGTATGTATTTTATTCTACTTTTGTCAGTATTTTTAATGCAGTTTGTAAGTATTAAAATATGGCATGTCAGTATTTATAATAATCGGTAAGTATCCATTGTTCAGTATTCTAATGGTCAGTATAATCATCAAATGGTAAGTATTTATAATAAATGGAAGGTATTTATATAAAATTGTAAGTATTTAGAGAAATACCTAACCTAATCATTGTTTTTTGTTTTTTGCGAGAGGAGGGAAAAATCTTCCAAGGATCGAGTTTTCCTGAACCTAACCTAACCTAATGCAACCTAATACTTACAATTTACTATAAATACTTGCCATATATGTATTATGAAAACTAACCATTTAATATTTTAATACATACAATTCAATATTTTTATACTGACCGTTTAATATTTAAATACTTACCAAAAATCGATTAAAATACTTTCCAAATAATTTGTTATCGTTAATAATTGATTTTGATAAGTGTTTTATTCTTTTCTAGGTAAGCATAAAATTTTATTTATGACGAATAAAAAGGCCAAGGGGTACAAGTGACTTAGAGGTGATTTCGAGAAAAGCGCGCTCAAAGTTGAGCATGTATCTACATACATTTATTAGAAGGAGGTCGAGTGATTAATTGATATATGTATCTCGATACACGTTCCTTTTGCTACCAAATATAAGTATACATATAATCGTAGACACAAACAATTACTGTACATAACTCAATTTCAACAAAAATGTCACGTGTACTCCATGGCCTGTTCAGTCGTCATATCTGTAATGGATTCTGATAAATAAATTGAATCAAAGTTATAAATTGATGATTTTTAAAAAACTTATTTTATGAATAAGATAAAACTAACGTCAAGTTGATATGGAGTTTGTGAAAAAATAACATGTCGCGTGTAAACGCTAAGGAATTCTGGCAAATATAGTTTTAAATATTGAGCAAATAAAGTGAATCAGTTGATGACTTAAAGTTTCTAATACTAAATTGGTTTAGTATTGGTACTGACCAATAAAATGGAAATAATTTTTACTTTAGAAAACTATACACAAAAGTTTATCGAAAAAATATATCACTTACAGTCTTTAATGCTCCACTTGAGAATCCTCCAATGACGATAATCTTATTGTCTATCAAAGCTGTTGCATAATATGCTTTATTGCATTCTCCGTAGTTAATTTGCACCCATTGTTTTAGATTCAAATGGAATATTTCGATCACTCGTGATTGCTGAAACGAATTAAATTAACTCCCAAATTGTCACGGTTAAATCATCAAATCCAGAAAGAAATGTGACTTACTTCTAAAGAACTACCTCCCATAACAATCAAAGTGTTTTCGACAGATGAACAATCTTTAACATTTCCTTGTAACTTCAAACCATCGATGAATTTCAAAAGACATACACCATCTAAACTGCAAAAGGCTTGAGCTTCAGAAGAATTAATGGACTGGAAACAATTGCTATGTTTTTTAACATGTAATTAGCACAAAACGATCACATCTAACATAATGATGACGCTAATTTATCCGTTTGTTTGTTAATGTTGATTCATCGACTCTTTGACGAATGATTTATTGAATAAAATTTTGCTATTTTGGAATGTTAGTCTTTATATCAAAATTTCTAAGATTCAAATTCATGCGAACTGTAAATGGATCAATGGAAAAAGTCGTCTGTAACCAGTTATCGTCAGAAAAAAAATTCTCATGCATTGAACCGAATTATATAAGACTTTCTTAATATGTTTAAACATAAAAAAAAACTCAACATGATAGTATTTACCTCCATATACGTAAAACAAATTTAAATTCATAATATTTTCATTAGTGAACGTTTTTCAAATGAAATTTAAACTGGATTTTTCAATTGCATGTTAGCAATTACTCAGAAATAACTATCAAAAACTATAACATCACTCCAACCAGACATAAACTGATATTTGTAATATTATATTAACTCACATCTTTCGGAATGCATCCCAAATTGATATAACCCAGTAGTTCGGTCGAGTGATTTTTCCTAGAAACTTCATAGTTAAGCCATCGTTTTAAAGCATCGTACAGAGTTTTTTCTGATTTGGGTTTCGCTTTTGAAGTGAATATCTGCTTTATTCCAGCATAATCCAATAACACAAAGTCGTCAGATAAATAGATCTAAATAATGTGATAACGAGAAATTTTATAAAATAATCAATAATTACATATTATATAGCAAGTCTAATACCTCGCCAATGTTTTCTTTGATAAAAGGAATGATATATTTTTTTATCGCGTCGTGTTCACCGAAATTAGCCGATTTCCATATTAAAAGACAGTTTTCAGTATTCAGAGTATACTTCAAAACTTTAGCACAGTTTTCTACGATCGATGACATTCCCAAAATGCTCGCCATTTGAAGCAAATTCAGTGCATTATTCGCGTTTATATCTATAGGTAAAAATATATAATATAATTATTTAATTATTCGTTGACGAAAAATAATTAGAGTTTCCGATGTAACCAATAGCTCCTCTGTAGCAATATTCTATTAGCGAAAGCATCACATCCATATCGACGTCGGTAAATATTACTTCTTTCGGAGAAATTTTCGCATTTTCAAATGCGTCTTCAAAAAATGAGCTGAAAGACGCTAAGACATTTGCGTGAACAGGAATCCTTAAACAAAAACAATCTTTAGTCGTTTGTTGCACATTTTAAAGGAAATATATTCAAAAACGATATTTACCTTTGATGATTGATCGATATATAGGCATCGCAGAATTTTTGCATGCTTTTGAAAGCCCAAAGTCTCTCTCCAAGTTCTCTGGGATTGTTGATGACTTTGTCCATTGCTTTCCTCTTCTACTTCAACGAAGACTTCGAACAGACGAAAGACTCTCCTTCGATGTGACGAATGATTGTGACACAACCTTGGTTAGTTATTTATACTGCTTTCTCAGATCACAGAATATAACACGTTGATAATTTTATCGGTACAAAAAATATCTCCAGAAAACTGCGACCGCAAACTCTTATTTTCAAGTAATATTATCTTTCAAAATACATAATCTTGTTTTGCTCAAAACAAAGCTGTAAAAACAATACACAATAATCAACATCATACGAATAATATTTTTCAAATCGATTACGTGAAATCTGTATTTTTTTTTCTAAAATTGAACTCTAATCGCTTTATTCTGTTCTTAATTAATCTTGTGAAGCATATCCGAGAAAATGTTGATAATAATGTGTTATGATAAAATAATGATTATCTGTACACATGCATATTGTTAATGCGGTTTCGGGAAATTTTGTTTTTCTCAGATTAATACTATACACAGATAAAGCGTAACAAATCAATATCGATAATATCGAAGGAAAAATATTCTCTAATCCTGTATTACCTACAACTTGTTTTCCATTTTTTTAATATTTCTAGTGAACTTACACATCACAAAAGAACTACAACTAAACTACGCTCACGCATCCCAAGTACGTTGAATCGATATGGCATGCACAAACAATTTACACCACTGCGCTATCGTTTGGATAATTGATTAATTAATCGAACGACACGACTTGCGAAAATTCTGAAAATGTGGAAGTGTCAACCATTTCACGGTGAATCCGGTAAAGATTTCACAATGCAATTCGAATAGTTAACAAGCGCGATATAACGATTTTAGCGAACGTCCCTTGCACTCGTACCCATGGCCTTTTCAGTAGTCATATGACGACCGAAAAGGCCAAGGGGTCCAAGTGACATTTTTACCGAAATTGAGTTATGTACAGGAATCGATTCTATGCACGCTCATTTATTTGGTGGCAAAGGGATATAAACGAATTCGGAACATGTGCCTAGATACGAGTATATCATCAAATCGGTAGACCTCCCCCTAATATCTACATGTAGATACATGGTCAACTTTGAATGCGCTTGAACTTGCACTTGAACCCCTTGGCCTTTTCTGTCGTCATATATAATGTCGAAAAAGACACCTGGGAAATCTCATTTCCATTGGAAAATCAGCGATTCGACCAATTTTATGATTATTTTTTCATCGATAAATCCCATTTTTTTTTCAAATTTTCATACGAGATCAATTTTAAAAAATCTCCACCACGATGCTAACAAGTTTTCGAAATCTTAATGACACCCTCGAACAAACGTCACCACACAATCTCCTCGCACAAGTCTCGGAAGTAGAGTAGCCTCAGGGCACAGCAGACGTCTGAACCATCAAACCGCAATCAGGACCGAGGGCAAACAGCATATACCATAATGTACCGAATGCACCTACAGTGGAACCTCGCTTGAGCGGTCGACTCGAGATCCGGCTTTCGTAACGTCTCAGTGAAAGCGCATAGTGAAAAGTCTGCACGTCTCTTACGCGCACGGTGTACGTTCGCTGCGCGAGTTACGGCCTTCAGCCTAAACCTACACATATGTAATGATAGATTAACTATAGTATAAGAGTTATTAAACTTATATTTGTGCTCTGTGGAATTCGCTGTGACGACACGAGACACACCTTAAGCATTTAATATGTATTTCAATTAGTCTTAGACAATTACTCATATGTAACGTATCGGTTTGCGACCGATGATACCGTTGCATCCTAATATGGTTATAAGATTCGAACCCATTGTTCACATGATCTATGATTAATCACATTTGTGTCATAGGACAAAGTCTATCATACAAATTGTATAAAAGGCCACCTCGAAGATATCGGAGTCAGTCTTGACTGTATTTTGAATCAATAAAGATCTAATACCAAGGAAAGGAGTATAATTGAAAATCAACTACATCCTCACATTTAACTATACATAACTCGCGCGAAAGAAGCGGACACATTTTCCCCTACGCGTTTGAAGGGTGACGTAATGCTGCGATTTAATTCACAGACGCTACACAATTGTAACGTGTGATTTATTTTAAACTACGGTGATCGCACATATAATCTGGGAATATTGAGTTGCATGGTTAAGTTTAAACTAAACTAACTAAAACTGAAAAGTCGAGTAAGTTAAAGCAGACTTCTGCTAAGAAACGTATCCTATTTTTAGAAAAATGTGAATGACTCTGAAAATGTGAATGGGTTACTTTAATAAGAATAATTCATTTCCAAATATCACTCATAATGCGAAACTTTCGTTAAACGAAACATGACACATAGATATAATGAGATACAAGTATGTAAGAGATACAATATTTCATCGCATGTCGAGATGTTTTCTAATTTTCCAAACATTGCTTGATAAGCGAGAAATTTATATCCACAATTTATTTTGCTAGTTGTACAAATTACTCGTTATGCAAAGTATTTGTTTAGCGACAGCCCACTGTAGCATAACGACCATAATTCGTTCACGGGTCGTACTCGTAATGCGAATCACTCGGAATAGTATTTTTTGAACGATATCACAAAAGTTCCCTTCTCGTCACTCGTTATACAAAACATCGCTCGTCTTCATTTTTTCTAGCTATCACAATTCGATCCGAAATCTCACTCGTAATGGGAAACAATATTTTTATAATAAGAGCCGAGATGATTTAAACGACATAACAATATCTCGTCGTTCGTTAATCGAACATTTTTTTTCTCATTCGGCTCCGCTCGTTCACTCGTTATACGAGATGCTCGCTAAGCGAGGTTCCACTGTACTACCTAAAAGTACCTACCACTGAAGTAATACTGCAACATTCGTAGACTAAGACCTCATAATGGAGGCTATGTACACACGCGACACTCGATCCGTGAACGGAGATCGTTTTATATTTTTTCATCAATTTCGAATAGAAGTCTAAAATTATAGGATGGTTCACTTGTTCCCTTTTATTGAGATTTTAATGACGAGATTGTTCAGAGTTACATGTGACGAGGGGTACAAGTGAATTTTTTGCCGAAATTGAGCTATGCACAGGATTCGCTTCAATGCACGCTGACATATTTGGTGGCAAAAGGATTTAAACGAACTTGGAACGTGTGCCTAAATATATCATAAAATCACTCGACCTCCTCCTATTACATGTAGATATACTCTATTTTGTGCGCGCTTTTCTCAAAATCACTTGTACCCCTTGGCCTTTTCAGTCGTCATATTTAAGAATGTTTTCTGTTGACCTATGGGGAGATTGGGGTGTAAGTGTACGTTGTCGAATTTCACGAAAGTCATATTTGAATTTAAATAAATATATCGTAACTGAAGAAATATTGAAAAGTTGTCAAGTGATCTATCTGATGATTTACAGGCAGTCTTCGACTTACGACTGATTTTTTTTTAAATTGTTGATAAATATCAAACTGAAAACTAAGAAATTGAATGTATATACTTATACGATGAGCGATAAGGATGTATAATTTTATTTATGACGTCTGAATTTCACAAAAGGCACAAGTGTCATTTTTTATCGACAAAAAGTACAAAAAAATGGTTCTTTATATGATACAGAATTTTTTTTTTACTTAACTCAATATCAGTAAAAAAGGTCACTTGTACCCTTTGTGAAATTTAGTAGTCATATTTGATTTCATTTGATTAATAAAAATAATTTTGAATAAAATAAAGTTTTTGAAAAAAAATTTCATTATATTTATAAACTGGGATAATGTAGTTGATATCATTTTTTTTTCAATTTTAATATGAATTCATTCGAATTACACATTGAATTAATTAAAAAAGGGAAAAACTCGACTTAAGACGGATTCGATATACGACCAAAGCTTGGGAACGGATTTCGGTCGTAAGTTGAGCACCATCTGTATTCTAAAGATATTATAGATAATCAACACGAATATGAATTGAACATTCTTTAAGCTGAAAAAAAAATCAACTCCTCCGAAACTGCCGATATTCCTTCCATAGAAACGAAAAAAATGAAACTTTTTCCGGTAAAACACAAGTCTCCACTTATCCGGACGATTCGCACATCCGGATTTAATACCCGGCAGCGATTTTATTCGAGTCGTATAAGCTGAAGAGCATCTCCGCTCTAGAACCGAAACAAAGACGGTTTACTACCCCTGGTGCCTTAGACGTGGTACTACTAAATCGAAGCACCCGATTGCTCAATTTCGTTTTATCGCCACTGTCATTATTCAACGCAAGTGCTGTAAAAGCGTCTGAAAAAAAAATCAATTTTCTCTCGGTCGATACAGGGTTGTTGAGATTTCGATTTCGGATCGCTTTCGACTCGGTTATTTGCGCAAACATTGTGTGGAAATTCGAGTTTTTGGAAAAAAAAACTTAATTTTCGTCCACACCGAGTTCGTATAACCTAGTATCCGCACTCGTATCACACTCGAATTGAGTGCACATAGCTCGTATTTTTTTACAGTGGGAGTTTATACAATCTAGTATTTGCACACGGTGCAAATGTATAAGTATTTTTTTACGTGTAGTACAATTTAGGCCGTCAATAGAAAAGACTAGAAAATGCTATATTAACTAAAAACCAAGTATTTTTATTTTTAATTTATTAAGAATCTACTTGAGTCAAATATGAATCATAGATGTCACTGTAAGTCAATTGATTTCATATGATGGTAAAAATTCAATTAATTTTGAAATGAAATTCAGTATTATTCGTATTTTAAAACAACATGTTCTATATTTGAAAAAAATACGAAATAAACACTTTTCTCACGAACGTCGATATTTTTCATATGTGGAAAATACGTGATTTTTAGCCGTTTAGGAGTTATGATATTTTTAATGTATTTTGGCGAATTTTCTACTGAACAACTTTAAAATATCATAACTTTTTTAATACTAAGTTTTTTTTTCATTTCTATTTTCATTTGAGGCATTATTTTATTTTATGTATCAATTAAACGACATTATTTATGATTAGTTACTGAAATAAGGGTCGAAAGTGAAAATTTTAGGTTTGAGTTGGACGGAATTAAATTTTCAAAAAAAAATAACAATACAAAATAAATGTATCTTGGGTTCAAATTATTTTTAAAAGCTTCAGCTTATCAAATAATGAAAAAAAATCTTAATGGGCGATTTTACGATAAAATTGGCTTCGGAATATAAATAGTTGAAAGTGCACTATAGCCCAGAACGGGGTACAAAAGAAGACGGCATTTTATAAAGTTTTGAAAATTATGTATTTTAAATCATTCAAATGGAACAGTCCAATATTAAACATCCTCTTTCACGAAAAAAAAAATCATCCCCATATAAAAATCGAATTTTCCCTCATGATACACGCATCTATTTTCTTTTTTGAATTTTCCCTTTCGTTCCATCGAATAAACGCCGTGTTTGTGACGTTTGACAAATGGATTTAAATACCACTCGACGACCTTTGCGCGGTCCTTAGAAGAGGATTCGCTCTTTTCTTCGCATTAGGACAAACGTATCGTAAAAAATAAGGATAATCTATTTTCCGAGGCATAAATTCACAACACAATGGCACCGATCGATGTTCGAAGGCTTTCGGAAAATTTCAGCCCATCTGTGCGAAAATTCGATTGTGAATTTTGAGACTTTGAATGCATCTGATGCGTGTGTTTTTGTATATTTTCAAATCTATATAAATAAAATTGTTACACCTGAAAAAAAAATGATAGGGAACGTGTTGGTAGATTATTGTTGAATTTCGAGAAAGATGTTTTAGTAGGAAACTTTTAATTGCATCGTGAGAGAAATAAATAATTTTAAAAATATGAATTTTTTAGAAGATATGTTATGAAAATGTACTATGAGTTTGTCATTTATTTGAATATTATATTTTTTTAGAACGTATTATTTAACAATGCAAATTTTGATCTTATTTCATGAACAAAAACATTGAAATGTAAAATTAAAATTTTAATTATAGTTTCAAGGGAGATTTGATTTTCGTCTAAAATCACAAATTAATTCTGATAAAACTTAACCTGATATCGAAATTACGATTTAAATTTAAATTCTCGTTGCAAAGGTTAAAAAAATCCAAAATTTTCGCTTAATGTAATTAGCAATAAAATCATAATCCTGTAGTAACTGTGCATATAATCTATTTAACGTCATTTTAATTGGTTCGAAAATTAAAAAAAAATAACTTACAAAAGTGTATTTTCGGAATGGCCATGCATATGACGACCAAAAAACACAAAGGGTACAAAGTGACTATTTGTTATCGAACTTGAATTAAGTACAGAAAACGGTTATGTATAATATGACGACTGAAAAGACCAAACGACATTTTCGCTGAAATTGAATTATGTACTGGAATTGCTTCAATGCACGCTGACATATTTGGTGGCAAAAGGATTTAAACGAACTTGGAACGTATGACGAGATATATCATCAAATCAGTCGACCTCCTCCTAATGCATGTAGGCACGTGCTCAAATTTGAGAGTGCTTTTCTCGAAATCACTGCGTAGTCGCTTGTACCCCTTGGTCTTTTCAGTCGTCATATGCACTCTGGATTCGAATTGAAATTAGTGCTCATGAGACACGTGTGCGTCGTTAGCGACGTTTGCATTTCGTATGCAATCTCGAGTGTCTTAAGACCACCCTTAGAGCCCACCCATGAGACCATGTGTCTTTTTAATTGCCATTTTATGGCATTCCACAAATCGTTACATCTCCAACTCGAGAATTGGATGAATAAAAAGTGCACTGTGAAAGAGTAGATCTGGGCATAAACGAACCGTTCAATGTATTAATTTATTAATTAAAAAAAAAATAGATTTAGATTTGAACTGCATATACGCGGTTCCTTCAACTATGAACTGTCAAAACAGCTGCTGAAAAGGACAGGTGTGCTACAGTTCGTACAACCATACATAAATCCATCTTTTTCTTTCAGATTTTGACAGTTTTATTCTCAAGCCAGAGGTGAAAAGACCGGCTTTTAAATGTCAAAGCATTTAATATAGTAATTAACTAAATATTTTTTCTGAATAGTAAAGATAAGAACCATTAAACGACAAAATTTATTTGACAACCAATTAAACAATAATTGATTTCAGAAACAATTTTTATTAATTAAGTACTCTAATGTAAACTAACCACATCCATAGCTAATTATAAACACAATTGCTGAAAAATATAATGATGAAAAAAGTTTCAAAAATCATCGTTTCATCATTTTCAGCTTCATCTAAAAACATATATAATAGTCTTATTCTGTGTGTGTGTGTGTGTGTGTGTGTGTGTGTGTGTGTGTGTGTGTGTGTGTGTGTGTGTGTGTGTGTGTGTGTGTGTGTGTGTGTGTGTGTGTGTGTGTGTGTGTGTGTGTGATTGTGTCCATGTAACACTCCAAAATTGCGTTTATATATTCAACGGGCTGAATGCTAGTGTTGAATATTAGTGTTTCGCTCCGAAATACACTATCAATAGTTGGATTATAGTAGGTACAAATTATAATATAGAGGATTTGTCCTAAATATGAAACATTCGTCAATTATGGAACACCGCGATATTTATTACTTACAGTTTCGACAATATGCTAATTTTGCATAAAATAAGTCACTAATAATATTATTGTTAGATTTCAAAAAGAGAAACAAAAATATCGATATTGAGTCTAAAAATATTGGGGATTGAAATTTTATTAGGTTTTTATCAACAATATCAGCTAAAGCATTGAAATGTGATATTTTTATGGGATATGTTATGAAATAGCCGGGTGATTTTTTGTATCGAAAACGCATTACTTTGAAATGAGATTCAGTATTCTATATTTGCCACCCTTTGACTATTTCGTATTTTAAAACACCACCTTCACCTGAAAAAATCATTTTTCAGTAATCATCTTTTTTTTCAAATTCGAGTGATTATTTTTTCTTTTTGCTATAATCAACACATAACTAAGTATATTTGGCCTCAATCTATGTATTTCTTAAGAATGTTAATCATTATTCATTTGTGGAAAATACACGCTTAAAGCTTAGGTGTTTCCATATTTAGGACAGTTCATCTACATACACTGTTACTTTGGACGTTAATTACATTTTTTTAAATAATAAACGATATCCTACCATTCACGGCAACAAATATAAAAGTTTCCCATTGAAATCCGACGGAAGGTCACAGCCACGTGCGGAATTCCTAAACAAAATTCCCGATACGGATTCGAAAGAGGAGAATGTTGCATTCGTATAAGAGATTCAAGGGCTTCAAAGATGCAGCTTTTGTACTTTTTTTCCCTTAGGGACAAAGTTTCGAATGGCGAAGTTTGCGTTTCCGTGTTCTTCTAGGAAAAGTTCAGAAAATGTGGGAGAAATCGAGGGACGATTCGGATTTTTAGTTTAATTGAATAGAAATATTCATAATATAAAATTTATACAATTCTGATGAATTTTGGATTTTTGAAAGTCGGTAGAGTACGGTTTTTAATATTGCATTTGGCACTGAATATTTATAAATATTACTCAGAAGAGATTAATATGCAATAGTTATTGGAGTATTTGAAAATTATATGCGTTGTTTCGAAGAATCAAGACAATGCACAAAGAAAAAACATAAGAGTTATCCAATACAATATTTATTTTATACACCCCAACAATAATGTCTTCATAGTAATGTTTATAATATTATGTATCATACTAAGTCACCTTTCAATTTTAAAATAAATTATAAATTGGATCATAATAAAAAAAATGAGGCTTAAAGTCACAATTTTTTTATGAGTAGATACAAACACACTAATACAAAATCGAATCACAATGCGATCATATAATTTAAAAATAAATTAAAAACGTTAAATTTTCACTTATTGTTCAATAATATATATGAGGACTGAATTTCACAAAGGTGACCTTTTTTATCGATATTGATTTAAATACAAAAAATGGATCTGTATCATATACATAATCATTTTTTATACTTAACTCAAAATCGAAAAAAAAGGTCACTTGTGCCCTTTGTGAAATTCAGTCATCATATTTAATACTCCTAGTAAATGTTAGAAAAAAAATCTGTAATTTTTTTATGTAAAACGTAAAATAAATACACGAACAGTGTGCATTCAAACAATTTCTAAAGCAGCGTACACACAACGGAAGCCTTTGTGCGTACGAGGCCAGCTCGTGACGAATAAGTATGTACTACACTAACTACACGTGGTGCAGAACTAGCGGAAATTAACATCCAAGTAGCTAAGTAGAGATAACATTAAATTAATTAAACTAACCCCCACCGATGAGACTGGGCTAATCGGGTTTTGTAAATATAGTTTGCCGAACAGATCGATACGTCAAAGTTTGCCGTGAGGTTTTCTCGATAGTTCGGCGTATCGCTGAACTAACCGATGGTTACACGATTCGGTTATGTAATCAATTGATTACATCTATTTATTTTATATTATTAATTTATATCATATTTTTTTATTTATTTATTTAAACAGGTAATTTCTACCCAATTTTTTATATACACATCGTGTATTTTTTAATTGGTCATAAGTGACACAGATAACCTTGAATAGTTAGTATCATTCACTTTATATAGTGAAGACGAGACTCCATAGAGTAGAGAAGTGCACACATAGGTGTCACTAAATAGTTCGAATTAATCGAACATATGAAAGTTGTAGGTGATGTGATCATTTGCGGAGCCGTTTCGAAAAGCGTTAAATTAACACTTTTTTCGAATCAAATGAATCCAAACATTCGAAAGAAACGATCGAGTCTCCATATCAATTTTATCAATTAAGAAAAACGACATATAAATTCTCGCCAAGATAAGATTCGAACTCACGTATCCCAAGTATGCTGAATCAACACGGCGTGCACAAACGCTTTATACCGCTGGCTATATTATTAAATTATTATATTCTTTTAAATCGTTCATTTGATTTCGATAGGACTATAAAGAATTGTTGAAAAAAACATTGAAATATTTTCAGCATGTGTGAGATTTCATCATTTATTTAATTGAAAAAAAAACCGGTAAGGTTATGTAAGATTATATCAATTTACTTTTTTATTTTTTTGATTCAAAATTCATTTAATTAAAGGGTAATGGGCAAATTTGTATGGATCGTGGTACCCACTCCAATATTCATAATTTACATATAATCATTAGAAAATACATTCGATGTAGAAAAATAACTGCTCAATTTTATAATTTAACGACTCACACAACAAAAAAAAAACACTTTTCATATAAAAAATAAGAGTAAATATTTTCTTTATCTCCAAACACAATAA
Source organism: Cheumatopsyche charites (assembly GCA_024721215.1). NCBI lineage: Eukaryota > Metazoa > Arthropoda > Insecta > Trichoptera > Hydropsychidae > Cheumatopsyche > Cheumatopsyche charites. The sequence goes on from CM045587.1 coordinate 11,075,242, forward strand.
GATGGATCTGAGAATAACGGCCATATTTTAAATTGTACCGATTGATAAGACATTTTTAAAGGACATTTCTATCGAATCTATTGGAACCTGGTAGCGATTTGCCCACTCTACATATTTTAATTCAATTAATTCGCTGCGAAAACAACAAATTCAGTCCAATTTTTCGAATCGGGGACACGATTTGGGGTCACCCTGTCGCGTCACAGGGTGGCTGTCGTATTTGAGGAAACGACCAACTTCTCCTGCATTGTTTCCGCCGTCTAAACTTTTATTTTCGCATTCTTTCACGTACAAAACAACGCATATATGTGTGTAGTACATACATATTATATTCATGTCTTACATACGGGTGTAAAGGCAGTACTTGACAACCGTTTCCTACTGCGGGTCAAATTGACAAAATTTTACAATTAATTAGATATCTTGGGTCAGAAAATATATTCATGTTTAATTTTATACACGTATTAATTACACTGTGAAAATTAAATCTTAAATCCCGACACGATTTTAAATTTGAACAGTCTTAAAAAACGATTTGCGTCGAAATCAAATTGCTTAAAAATTATTTCAGCTGTATTTAAGATTAAAATTATATTTTATTCCATATGTTTAATTTATTCAATACAGTTTAAACATGTTTATGTAATTTAATTTCGACGTAAATCGATTTTCAAGACCGTTAAAATTTCAGATCGTGTCGGGATTTAAGATTTACTTTTTTCTGTGTAGGAATGTGTTAAGACAATCGACGAATTGAAGATTTCATTGAAATTGATTCCGACAAATGGGAAATTTCTGTAAAGAACCGTTTCGTAAAATATGAAATTGATACTTTTTTCGAATCGACTATATTGAATATTGTAAAAAAAAGTAGTTATTTTGAATTCGAATTGAGTATTATGAATACACTGAGACGGTACAGTATGCACAAATAATTTATACTGCATCGCTATCAATTAGCGATATTCATTCACCAAAATTATACTTTTAATTAGTAAAGGCAGATATTTTCATTTTAAATTGACCCTTTCTTATGTAAACATCAAAAGGGGGTAAATTAGAAATTAAAAGAGATCAAATTGAATTGAAAAAAAATCTTTTGCACTTGATTCTAACGACTTTAAACCGATTATGAACTATTTTATAGTATTTTATAGTATTTCTAGTATTTTCTAGTATTTTCTAGCTTTTTCTAGTATTTTCTAGTATTTTCTAGTGTTCTTGTTAATATACGTTGTGCATATTATGCGGAAACCGTTCTACATATGCACAAAATAATTATAAAAATTTCCAATGTGAATAGAGTCAGCAGTTTAGGAGTTTATAAATACCATTCACACATACATTTATTTGATTTATGGCCAGTATTTTCACTTCCAGTTTGAGAATAAAACGATTTTGAACTGCACGCGCTCCTCCAACTACCAAGTGTCAAAATCTGGAGGAAAAAGATGCATATACATATATATATTTTTGTACGAACTGTAGTATGTCTGTCTCTTCGACGGATCATAGTTGAAATTTTAGTTTAAATTCGTTTAATTCTCAAACCAGAGGAGAAAAGACCGGCCCTTAGATATGGGAAGAGTACACACAATGAAACAAAACGAAATGTACTTGCAAGACTCAAACGTGTCAGTGGAAATCGCCGAACGGTTCACTTAGCGAAACGAGGGTCACAAGTTGGCGAGACTTCTGGCAAAACTATGAGGACATCTCGATTGTTACGAGACAAAGTCTCTACGTGCGTAGTTTTGCGCGAAACGAAAAACTTCGAGATTGTCCAACAAGATGTTCTAGACGAGGGAAAAGTGTGTTTTATAAAGGGAAAAAAAAATTCTTTCGTGTGAAAAAATAAAATGGAAACGCCGCGAGAGAAGTGTTCTTTTTCACGTTGAGATAAGCGCATTACTTATATAATATTTAGGGGAGACTGTGGTACCTAGCGTCACATATGACGACTGAAATGGCCAAGACATACAAGTGACTTCGCGGACATTTCGATAAAATAGCGCTCAAAGTTGAATATGTACCTACGTGTATTAGAAGGAGTTTCAGTGATTTGATGATATTTCTTGGTACACGTTCTGAATTCGTTTATATCCTTTTGCCACCAAATATATGAGCGTACATTGAAGTGTGCATAACTCAATTTCGGCAAAAATGTCGCTTGTACCCCTTGACCTTTTCAGTCGTCATAAACAATACAGGTACACACAGGTATGATATTTTATAATGCCTTTAAATATATTCATTACACACCACAGTATTTTTCGTATTATATATGACGATCGAAAATGAAGGGTATAAGTGACATTTTTGCCGAAATTGAGTTATGCGCAGGAATCGCTTCTATGCACGCTCATTTATTTGGTGGCAAAAGGATATAAACGAATTCGGAACGTGTGCCGAGATATATCATCAAATCACTCAACCTTCTCCTAATACATGTAATATAATTACATGATCAACTTTGAACACGCTTTTCTCGAAATCACCGCAAAATCACTTTTACCCCTTGGTTTTTTCATTTGTCATATTCACAAACCGAACGCGAGTTAAAATTTCTTGATTACGTAAATATTTTTGAAACTTTTTATAAGATTCTTTTGTAAAGTATCAAGTTTATTGAGAAATTTTTCATTTGTGTTCATTTCCTTTCATTATATAATATTATGTTTCTTTGATATTTCATTCCAAACTACGTACATATGATTATTGTTTATGTCTCGTTGAGCGGAAAATCCACTTAAATTTTGTTTCGGGAAATTCTCAGTAAATGTTTTCTTTCATAATATAATATTTATAAACAACAAAAATACATATTCGATTATGTGTGTTTATGTAAATATGTATCTGTAAACTTAATAAAACTAAGTATCTTTGTAGAACAATGATAACTGTCAAACACTGAATTAACATTAAACAAAAACAATAACACAAGCATAAAATTAATTAAATCGTGCCAATTATGTATTAATTAACGTGTAAATGACTTCGAATTGATTGTTAATTTATTGTGTTATATATTCTGTTATAGTAGTACATGTTTTGTGTATAAGCTGTATATTTGCTACGACTGTGCTACAAAAAGGCATCTCCGACAACTGTCAAACTGCGCAAATCCCGTCGCATATTAAATTGAAAATTCAACGAATCTCTCTGAAAAATTTCACTGCCGTTAAGGAGTCTATAAGTGACATTCACACATTCAATTTTATTTATATAGAAGATTAGTATTCTACAATCGTGCGTTCTTAGTGAAGAAGAAAAAAATCACTTATTAAGGCGCGTCCACACCGTGTGACATTCAATTTAACGCTCGATACAAACCGTTCACGCTCGGCTCGTCGAGACATTTCGAAAATTGATTTTGCGTTGGAAAAAAAAACGCATTCCACCCCTGTATTTATTTTGCATGTGTAAATGGGATATTGAGGATCTACGCATCGGCCACAAAGGACTCTTGCCAGATCGTCTTTAAGCAGCACCCCACGTTCTTGAATGTATATACAGCGTGGGTCGAAAGTTCGGTTCGGATTTAAAATTTATTTATTTCATAGCGGGTTTTTCATTTGCCACGCAACGGATACTTGAGGTTATAACGGCCATATTAGTGAACCCACAGGTTGTCATATTTGGCAACAATGGTCATAGAATTATGACAATTAATCATGCAAATCTACGAAATTCTACAATTAGATGAAATTGTTAAAATTTATCTTCAAAATAAGTGTTCTGGTCGTCTAACGATCCGCGCGCTGCGTCCAATTTACGGATTTCATAGCCGTCCTTTAGATATCATATTTTTTTCCTATAAACCACAATTTTCAGACAAATTGGTGGTTTGAAAATAATTTTACCCAACACACTGCGCAGAAAACATTAAATTCGTTGAACAAAAAGTTCGATGGTTTCGCGATCTCACTTGGTAGCAAAGTCAACTGATCGCCGAAATTTCGAGAATTAATGTCTTTTGATAACTTTTCTATAGAATCTTAGGTCTATGAAGATAAATCACAAACAATTGCTGCACTAAAAATGAAAATAATTCGAATTATCAATGGAATCGATCCTCAGTCATGCGAAAATGTCATATAAATTCGGTTCAAAAAGATATGCCATTTGCAACGGAACTAGAGCTATTTGAAAAAAAAATATTTTTACACATAATCGTCATTATATATGCTTTCAAATAAAAAAAAATTCGCTCTATCACTTACACAGCTTGTTTTATTTAACCTCAAAGCCGTTGCGCTCTAAATGAAAAACCCTATACAAGTATATTAATTTCTACCCAATTTTTTATACACACATTGTGTATTTAATCGGTCATAAATGACACAGATAAACCTTTTAATAGTTTATATCATTCACTTATAAAGTGATAACAAGACTTCTAAGAGTAGGTAAATATAGTAAACATAGTAAACATGGTAAACTACAATTTTATCAATTAAGAAAAACGACATGTAAACTCTCGCCAAGATAGTATATTAATTACGACCCGTAGTTCGGAGTGTAAGGCGCGGGCTTAATAAAGTGAACGCCCGGGTTTGAGGCACGGCTGTGGTTGAAAATTTCGAGCATCGTTAACGTATTTATAATATAGATATAAAATTTAAATACTACCCATTGATAAATCGTCAAAATTTAATAAAAAATATTAAAATTTGAAATCATAATTATTTATAAAATTAATTAAAAAAAGAAAAATCCGACCCACCCTTACTCTTTAGAAGAAGCATCCCCTCGCTTTCTGGAAAGTTTTCATTTCACGGCCGGATCTTTCACAAAAGGCCTCACTCTATAGTGAGGGAGATTCTAATAGTCTAAGGAGTCCAGCTTCCCTGAATGTGTTCATTAGCCGGGGGTTCAAGTACAAAAAGCCCACGAGAGCCTCACGAGGGTGTGTGTCCAATCAGATTTCGATAACGTGATGGGATGGATTGTGAGGGGGTGCGTTTTTCGTTCTGTCCAAAAATTTCTAAGATGCGAACACTAGAACTAGAATGGAAATCGAGTTTTTACAGGCTGAAACGAAAACGTTCCCCCTCATAATTTATTCCTTTGGTGAGATTTGCGATTTGATAGATGTTAGCGTTTGAGATTTGGGTTAGATTTTTTTTTTTTTGATTAATTGAAATCGAATGTTTATTAATTGGATTGAAATTTCGATCATTCATTATATAAGATAATTCGCCATTAGGCAAGACTTTTCCGAAGAGTAAATTAGTACACACGGGTGTCACTAAATAGTTCGAATTTAATCGAAACATATGAAAGGTGTAAGTGATGATCATTTGAGAAGCCGTTTCGTAAAGAGTTGAATTAAAACTTTTTTCGAATCAAATGAATCCAAATATTCGAAAGAAACGACCAAGTCTCCTTATCAATTTTATCAATTAAGAAAAACGACACGTGATTCTCGCCAATATACGACTCGAGCTCACGCATCCCAAGTATGCTGCATCGACACGACACGCACAAATGTTTTATATCATAACGAGACAATTATCATCAAACCCGAATTTCAGATAATCCACTCTACATAGAAAGCTGCGCATTACTTAATATTTTTTCAAATTGAATCACACACGATTTTCTTCCAACGACAAAAAGATAGATAAAGCATCAACTCCCCGACGACCGAGTCTCACTTTAATTTTAATTTCCAACTACGGGTCTTCCCGTCTCTCGAAGCGTACGACTTGAGCCTCCCCAGGCGAACTTCGACGGTTATTACTCTATTTATCATGGGCCATGATTGAGTCTGCCTTTTTCTTCCGAAGATTCTTCTTTTCCGATGGCCAGGGTCAAGTGATGGGGCGGAAAGTTATGAAAATAATCTACGACCCTCCTTTTGTCGCACCCCATTTCTGTGCGGATGTTCTGGGCACGAAACGCCATTAGGTTGATAAAAATACACAATATAAACTGTGTATGGGGTGCATAGGGTTGTCAGATTCCTAGAAATTGAAGTGAAGAAGTCAGCCGAGGGGTAGAGACTACGAATAGTCGGATAGACGATAGCGCAGCGGTGTAAAGCGTTTGTGCATGCCGTGTCGATTCAGCATACTCGGGATGCGTGAGTTCGAGTCACATCTTGGCGAGGGTTTACATGTCGTTTTTCTTAATTGATATGGAGATGAGGTCGTTTCTTTTAAATATTTGGATTCATTTGATTCTAAAAAGTGTTGATTTAGAGCTTCACTTAGAGTTTCGATTAAATTCGAACTATTTAGTGACACTTATGTGTGCACTTACCTACTCCTACTACAATTAAGAAAAACGATATGTGAATCTCGTCGAGATAGGACTCGAATACATGCACCGAAAGTATGCTGAATTGACATGGCATGCACAAACGCTTTATGCTGCTGCAATATCGGCTAGCTATAAATTTTATCTAAATGTGAGCACTAGAATGAGAAAGACAATAATTTAAATTATTTATCTAAAATTGTTTTGAATAGTTTTTTTAATTGTGGAGCAGACAATTGGCATGGTATTTCATTTTACTTAACCAGAACTATAATAGAACATGATTTCACCTACTCTTATCTAGTTTAACTATAAAAAGGAAAAAAAAACAACTACTTGACTTACATGACAGTTTGACTTTCATAAGTTAATGTATTAAATCAATTATGTCAACTTTTTTTAATAGTTTAAAATATGTGACTAATGTGTTCAAAATGTATACATTTGAATCGAGAATATAAAACATATCGGAAAATTTTCTCAAAATACAGCATTCGAGAATGAAAGTCGGCAAAAATCCCGGTTAATTGGGACACATATGGCAACCCTAGAAGTTTCAAGTTTTCTATATGAAACGCCCATTCACTGAGATCGACTGAGTTTCCTCTCTGATGCTTTTGCACTGCGATTTTCAATCTTTTCAAATGGACCGACTTGGCTTTGTGACGATGGGATTGTATTTTATAAGATTTCAGGCTGTCCGGATCGGTTGGGTTAGGTTAGGTTAGGTTTAGTGCGAGTATTCTTAATATCACGATCGAAAAGGCCGAGGGGTACAAGTGACTTTGTGGTGATTTCGAGAAAAGCGCGTTCAAAGTTGACCATGTACCTTCATGTATTAGGATGAGATCGACTTATTTGACGATATATCTCGGTACACGTGACGGATTCGTTTATATCCTTTTGCCACGAAATAAATGAGCGCGAATAGAAGCGATTCCTGTGCATAACTCAATTTCAGTAAAAATGTCACTTGTACCCCCTTGGCCTTTTCAGTCGTTATATATGTATGTAGGAGCGGAAGTTTTCGCTTTGAACATAAACTGGTCGAATTAATTGGGGTAATATGTACATGGTTGGGTAGTTTATCGATGCTATTTTAAGGTACTTTTGATTGGTTAAAAATAAATTGAACGTGGAATTTATTCTATCGAATAAATAGAGCATGGGTGAAATTTTCATAATTAAAAAATATATAATGATCATTAACAAATTAAATTACAAAAAGGTAATAATTTATCATTGTTTTTGCTATAATTTCTTCTCGAATTGGCAATTTGATTAATCTAATATTACTAAGTAAGTTGCATTGTTATAATAATAATATATCATAAGATCAATTATGCCATTTGCAAAACATGAATTTTTCGAAGAAAAAAAAAAGAATTGAATGTAAAAGCACTTGGTTATTACTTTCTTTGTGTGAAAAATCTTTCCTGAATAATAATGATAAATAAATAGTATTAAATGACAAAAAATAAATCATTTATTTTAGAAGTAATTTTAATTAATTTTCTACTCTGACGTGAATTGATCTAGCTTCTTATAAACAAAATTTGAATGCTTCGAAAAAAATGGAATGGATCAAGAAAATTAAAAAAAAAACGCATCAAACACATTTGATCACTATGCATGACTAGCGATCAACCCGTTGAATATATCAACGCGTTACATGGACACACACAGATTAGCGCTATTGTAAAGTTAGATATCTCGATTATAGCGGAGCTTGTCACTTGTCACAATTAATAACATTACAATATTTTTTCAATAACAATCGATATCCAACTATGAATTTCTGAAAATTTTACGCACTTGAACCCCTTGGCTTCTAACCTCATACGTGAACTTAGCATTCTCCAAATTCGATAAAATTTCCATTTTCGGATCTCGATTCGAAAACAAAACTACACAACGCATTGATGTGGTTCCGAACTCGAATCAGTATCGAGGGGCGGCTCAAAAATGAATCGGGGGCGGATCAAAAATCGCGTTTCTTAGAACTAGCCCGCAAATATTCGCACAAAGCGGCCGCAAATTTACAATATCTGGAAGACTAATGAAAGTGTAGCGGCGCATTATGTAGTTCTCATAAATTAGGCAAAGATGCTAACTTTATGGGAATTCTTGAGATTGTTCTCGGGGGCGATTGATGAAGACCTGAACCCCCGAGCTCGTATTATTAGACGCTTTTCGATTTAAGTTCAAAGAAAATTTCCCTCTATGGGAGTATCGAGCTCAGGGGTTCTCAAAATATTGTTCGAAACTATTTGACGACTGAAAAGGCCAAGGGGGTACAAATGACTGCGGGGATTTCGAGAAAAGCGCGTTCAAAGTTGACCTACATGTATTAGGAGGAGGTCGAGTGATTTGATTATATATTTAGGCACACGTTCCGAATTCGTTTATATCCTTTTGCCACCAAATAAATAAGCGTGTATAGAAGCCATTTTTGTGCATTACTCGATTTCGGCAAAAATATCACTTGTACCCCTTATTTTCGATCGTCATTTTTGAAATATTTTAATGTGCTCGAATTGTGCTCTGAATTGATAGAAATTTAGATTGTGTTCCGAATTCAAGAATTTATTTATCGATATTAATATTTACATAGCCTATTTGATTATAAAACGCAGTTTAATTTCATTTAATCTAATACACAGAAAAAAAAGTTATCTAGTGTAAAACTTGAATTAAATTTTATGCTATTGATATAATCACCCAATATCAGTTTTGCTTTATTGGAAGATAGTCTTGAGTTTGAACCTAAGTTTTATTGAAAATTTTCAAATAGAAGCATTTAAGTTGAATAATATATGTAAGTTTAAGTTTAAAAACCATAAGTTAATATAATCATTGTCACAATATTTCATTCTAATTTATGTGAGAATGATTTTCAAATTTGAATTGAAGCTTCGAATACTTTTAGATTTAAAAAAAATAATTTGTAACATTTATGATAAATGTGACTTATTTTGAAGAAAAAAATGAACTTTATATAATTTGTGAACGTATTTCATATCACAGTTGAACCCAAATCCTGGAATAAAATCAATATTTTACATATGTCTAAATCAATAACTAATGTGACTATCAAAATACATAGTAACCGATTTCTATAAATTTTAATTTATAAATCAAATATATACTTATTTGAGTAAAAAGTATTCCAAATAGATTTTCAAATATATTTAAATATTTTAACTTAAATCTATTTATACTAAACTCACAATATATCAACAACACATGCCCTTCGTCAATCATCAGAAAACATCGCAACAATTTAAATAAACACATCTAACCCAACTGCTAAAAGACAAATACGGTTTTCGAAAACAATGCACGAAGTGTGCAATTTGTAAAGACGCCCCTATAAAAATAAAGGCCCCTTCACACTAAGAAAAATCTCAAAGCGAGCATCTGCTTTTTTTTCACGACGTCACTCGACGTGGGATCCCCTTTAATTAATAAAAGGGACGCGACAAGAAATAGTTTAGGGCTTAAAGTTGAGAACCCCTGCGTAGGAAGACATGACGGATTATCGTCGACGCGGGGGTTGAAAAGCCCTGGATAAATGGTTAATGTGTAAATTTACTAAAATCGATTCGGTAAAGTAAGGGCGACAAATATGGACCAGTGGACTTTCTTGAATTTCATACTCATAATTAAATCAAGGTAATCTGTTAATTATGCTGAAAATTTATGATATTGATTTGATGCATAAATCAATCACTGATATATGAATGTATGAGCTGTTCAGAACATAAAGTGATTAACTCCATTTTTTTTGAAGAGAAAAAGCTCTTGGTATAGTCATAACTTTTTTTAAGTCGAATATCTATTCTAAATAACAAATGTTTTTATTATAAAAAAAAAATTATACACCAAATAATAAAACATTTATTTTAACTAAATCTGTACTCTATGAATTAAAATAACTATTAAATACCTTTAACCGTTTTTCTCGATTTTTATATACTAAAGAATTTAATCGGGTTTCATGTAAGATAAAAATAAAACAAAAGTATGTTTATTGTTTTTGGTCCACTAAGTTAAGACAGAAAAATGGTTATGTATAATATGTATACCGAACTGTTTCCTGTACTTAACCCGATTTCGAAAAAAAAGTCACTTAGACTGTTTGTGCTTTTCAGTCGTCAAATAACATCTTCTGTGTTTATCAGCTTGTAGATTCCTCAACAATGAATTGTTAAAAATAGGAATTTTGTTATTGTCATATATGTATTATGAAGTGAAAACTTATCCACATTTGCACACGATAGTTCTGGAAAGATTATCGTGGTAGGATAAACAGACGAGAGGTTTATAAAGTGAAACTAAAAAAAAAAGTTTATTTTGGTATTTAAATAATCTAAATTATTTGTTTTCAGATAAGATGAGAGCTTTTGTAGCAGAGAACTTGGCATAAAGGTAAGTGCTCAACACTCGTATATTTTCTCGAAACATTCGTGAAAAATCATTTTCTCGTCCCGAACAATGGAAAAGTGCGTTTTTATCGAGTCATTTCCCCATTTCGGGAAAAAGTGGTTCATTACAATATGAATGGCTTCACGGAATAGCCATTTTCCCATTGATTAATGATGCTATTTTCGTATTTACAATTTCTTCATATGTAACATCAAACAGAACGAAACGCAACGTTGGCTCACATATACAAAAAAAAGGATTAGATCTTCCAAAAGTATTATATTTCAAATAGTTTAAATGAAAATTAGAGTACTAAGCGAAAAGGTTTGGCTGTTTGAAAAAAGTGGCATTTCTCAAAATTGAAATGGCTCATTCAGAGAATCATTTGTTTGCAGTTGAAAACGCGGAATTGAATCCTGCATTAAAATTGTATGAATGAGCTGCTGAAATGAGAATTTTCAGAAAATTTTATATGACGACTGAAAAAGGCGAGGGGTACAAGTGACTTTGCGGAGATTTCCGGAAAAGCGTGTTCAAAGTTGAGCATGTACCTATATGTATTAATAAAAGATCGAGTGATATAATGATATATCGCAGTACACGTTCCGAATTCGTTTATATCAATTTGCCACCAAAAAAATGAGCGCACATATAAGCGATTCCTGTACATCAATTTCGAGAAAAATTTCACATGTACCCCTTGACCTTTTCGATCGTCACATACATAGAAAGTCGTGAAATTTTCTCGATTTTCCCGAGACGGAATTTTCTCAAATTTCCAAGGGGTCGTAAAATCGAAGCAATGTCTCTATTTACTAGTAAATACAGAAATAAACTTTGAGAGCACTCACGTCTAGTTGTCAACGCGCTTTTTTGCCCTAACACAATATGGCGCCCAACTTTGGCCCAAAGTTTCACAAACGTGACGTCATCCGAACAAACATGAGCGTGAAATAAATAAATACAGCGAAGTCCGGATTTATACAGGATTTGCGGTGTTGTGAGGAATTGTGGACACTTTCGATGAGTTTGATGGATGCTGTGTTTTTTCGCAAAATTTTCATCGGTGTAGTTTGTCTGATAATATTAATATGGAATTGTGTGTGTAACGTTTCAAAACTGCGTATATATATTCAATGGGTTGAACGTTTTTTATATAATTTGAAGAGTGATCGAGTACAGTTTTTCATATTGTATTTGATAATAATATTTGCAATGATTTTCGTGGAAAAATAATTTAAAAATTACTCTGATGAGATAATTAAATATTATTTTATTCACTATGACAAATGTTGCTTTATAATCTGTTTTCGTTAAGAGACTTTTTCCATGAAAATTATTTCAAAGGTCGATGCCTATGTAATATTACTCTTTGAGTCATAAACCACATTTCAAAACGGTTATGTACATATGACGACTGAAAATGCCAAGGGGTACAAGTGACTTCGTGGTGATTTCGAGAAAATCGAGTTAAAAGTTTTGCATGTACCTACATGTATTAGGAGGAGGTCGACTGATTTGATGATACATCTCGGTACACGTTCCAAGTTCGTTTATATCCTTATGCCATCAAATATATGAGCGTACATAGAAGCGATTCTCGTGTGTAACTCAATTTCGGCAAAAAATGTCACTTGCATCACTTAGCCTTTTTTGTCATCATATATAAAAAAAAATACAACATAAAAATCAACAGAATTCCTCACAAAAGTATAATTCCACTTTCACTCATCGGATTTCATACATCTTCACAAATACGTTAAGCAGACCGAAAGGTAGCAACGGCGTCACACACCTAGGACCCAATTGTTCATATCGTGCCGCACCCTGTCGCTGCTGCTACCTGCCGCGCGTTCGGAAACCGAACTGAAGTCTCGCACACAAGTTCTATACACAATCGAATATACACATATACACGAAGAGTGACGTTTGAAATTAATGAGGCCCGAGGAATCGCTCCTCGGAGACACAACAGCAGCCACTTTGCTTCACGCTCTGATTGTTCGTATGCCCTTTTTTGCCTAACGGCCTTATGGTTTGGTATTTAATTAATGTGCCTTTACTGCGACGGATAAAGGTCGATATAATACAACACGGCTTGGACAACGCAATACGTGTTAGAATAGTCTTTAAATTCTCTTACGATTCGCACATTTGTTATGATGAAAAAAAAAATGCGCAGATTCGTACCCGATTTCAATAAATATGAAGTATCGATTGTATGACGACTGAAAAGACCAAGAGGTACAAATGACTTTGCGGTGATTTCGAGAAAAGTGCGTTCAAAATTGAGCATGTACCTACATGTATTAGGAGGAGGTCGAGTGATTTGATGATATATGTATCTCGACACACGTTCCGAATTCGTTTATATCGTTTTGCCACCAAATAAATGAGCGTACATATAAGCGATTCCTGTACCTCAATTTCGGGAAAAATGTCAATTTAACCCCTTCGCCATTTCAATCGTCATATGACGATTGAAAAGGCCAAGGGGTACGAGTAAATTTTTTGCTGAAATTAAGTAATGCACAGGAATTGCTTCTACGCTCTCTCATTTATTTGGTGGCAAAACGATATAAACGAATTCGGAACATGTGCCGAGATACATATATCATCAAATCACTCGACCTCCACCTAATACATGTAGGTACATGCTCAATTTTGAACACGCTTTTCTCAAAAATACCACGAAGTCACTTGTACCCCTTGGCCTTTTCAGTCGTCACATATAATACGAAGCGTGTATACGTGTCTTTATCGGATCGAAGTCAACCCTTTCGGAGCCGGCAAAATAAATACGTCGAGAGTGTCAAATAAATACTTCGAAACGAAAGCGAAGTGCAAAGTTTAACCCATTAACATACGGTAGGCGTAGAACGCACTTCAATAACCCCATCGTTGAAACTCTGTTTTCCGTATATTTATATATATATAATACATATAAAGCTCTGTTCACACTCGAGTCGATCGATGAAATAGTTTTGGCAAAACACCATACAAATGAGTGATTAATGAGGTCTTAAGTGATTAACATCACATTTAGAAAAAATAAATGACTTAAATAAATGTCGAAGCACTTGGTATATTCGTATTTTTTATGTGTGAAATATTTTTCTAGAAAAACACAGATAAATATTGAATAACAGAATTTGTTTGGCTACCAAATAGTAAATGATTTGTCTCAGATGAATTTTTCGTTAATTCTGTACTCTAATTTGAACAGATTACATCTATAGCTTTTTATGAATGAAAATTGTATTAATATTTAAAATTTCGCTAAAATGGAGTTTTGAAAGGAATTAAAAAAAAAGCATCAAACGTGTTTCATATTTTTATCATTTTTTTGTATTATGAAGTTATTACGTTGTGTACTGAACGGCTCATATTATATATTATATTAACTACTATGACTCCATATTGCTCGGTCTTTTTATAATACCTACTTATTTATTATTTAGTTAACTAAAAAGAGAGTGACAAGTCAGTCCTCCAACTATGAACTGTCAAAAATCCATCTCTGTTTCGCGACGTATTGACATAACTCTTTGGTTAGTTAACTAAAGCAGTGAAATTACGGACCCCAAACGATTTTGAATTGATATAATAAAGTAGAAGCTATGTGGAGTTGATGCTTGATTTTTCAAAAAGTTACTACTCATCGTTCGATCCGAGTGTGAACACAGCTTAACAGATAGTTGTGCAAACCGAGGCTTCTCCAAACGAACTCTGACTGAGTGCACAAAAGGGTTCAAGTGTTAAAAAATAATACGAAAGGGGACTCGAAGGTGAGTGGTGATAGTTGACTGCAATTGTCTTCAGGCTGTTATTTGTTATGGTTATAGTTGGGTTTTAAAATGTAGGGTTGTCTAATATTTGTATTAAGTAAGTTTTACACCATCGGAGTAAAATGAATCGATGTGAGTATCAATTGAGTCTATTAAGTGAACTCCATAAAACATGAAGTCGAGAAAAAAGATCGAACGTATTTGATTAGCTTTTCAATTTTTTCATTTTCAAAGGAATTCTTTTCATTTTTCAATTTTTCACAAATTATGAACATACACATATCTATGTATATTATATTTTGATAATAATATACTATTGATGTAAAATTTTATCATTTGAAGGTATTCATCTTTGTTATTCAGGAAAGATATTTCACATATGTATAGTAAGTTATGACTGCACCAAGTGATTTCACATTCAAATCCCTTTTTTTCTTCAAAAAGTGAAGTTAATCACGTTTAGCTCAGATTGGCTAAATAGTGTTATGTTATCTCCAATTAATTATTTATTATGTTAAATTTTATGTAAAAGTCTTGTTACTTCATAGATGTCCAACGAAAGGCTCACAATATACAATATCAGCAAAAAAATCGAATAAAAATTCCGAATTAAAGTATATTTTTTTGCGGGAAGATTTAAAAAAAATACATCCCTATGCAGGGGTAGTTAAGTGAAACAATGAGGGCAATATTTGGCTAGTGCTTCTTTGGGGTGGATGTGTCAAAAAAGGGGTGGCATTTTAATTGGGACGAGGGTTAGTGACGTATTATTGCAATTGTGAGAGAATGCAAATCGAGAGGTGTTAGTTGCTGGAGATTAAAGTGGATCTTTATGGGGGTTGCTATTTTATTCTTTTTTTTATTGGTGATGGATATATTTAAGCATATTTTTTTTCATTTGTGAAAATTTTATAAAATTTGCATTTAGTTATTGATCGTATTTTGGTTAATACTGGATGGAGAGTCTTGGATCGAAGCATTGAAAATTAATAAATCGTCTGCCATTCGATTCTGTTTGAAATCTGAAATATAATTATGTAATTGATGCCGAAAAGCGTCAAATGTCATAGACTACTACCAGTTTTGCAACAAGAATATAATATGGCGATTTTAATATTTCGGGATTTGTTAATGATTTAAGTCTCCCATGTGATCTATGTGTTTTCATTGTCAATATTATTTATTTACACAAATGTGTAAATTCAAATATAAGTAAAATTTAATATTATTTGAATCTTTAGAATTCACTTTTGAATATTAAAAATTAAATAAAATATTACTTAAGAACAGTGTCGAAAAATCAATTTATTTACTGACCAATGAATATTTTAAGGGACGGTCTTTTCACCTCTGGTTTGAGGGTAAAACGAATTTAAACTAAGCTGCCAAAATCTGGGGAAAAGAGATGAATGTATGTATTGCTGTACGAACTGTTATATGTCCGTTTCTTTTAGCGGCTGTTTTTATAGTTCACTAGCATTAACACATTACAATTATACATTAAGCGGTGCAGTTTCGTAATTACGATGGTAGCTCGGAGAGTAAGGCGGCGGGCTAATAAATTGAATGCCCGGGTTCGAGACACGGGCTGGCTGAAATTTTCGAGCATCGTTAGCGTATTTATAATATAGATAGTTAAAGGGACTGCGCATAGTTTGAATTCGTTTGATTCTCAAACCAGAGGTGAAAAGATCGTCCTTTAATCGTCACAAAATTTAACCCTCGAGCTTCCGATCGCTTTGTGAGAACTGGAAAAAATTCTCATATATTATTCATCTGCGAATCGATCATGTGCAGTGGCTGTCAAATTGCAAAAAACGGGATTATGTTCAATGGAGCGTCCCCGGAAACATGATTGATCACCCCTGCAACGTTCATCCCCTAAACCTAAACAGGCGACATTTCACTGCATTTCTTCTCGTCGAAGATCACCCTTTTGTTCTCGGCTTAAGCTCGATTCACACATGGATTGAATTCAATTGTGGAAATTAAGGATATTTTTTTGAATTGTTTAGTTTTTTTCATTTTGTGAAAAATATCAAACTGTATAGAAAAATATTTTTTCGATCAACTCGATCAACTCGTTAAAAATATCAACGCATGCCTGGTAAGAGTAGAGTAATAATTTTTTATAGGTATTTTTGACTAATTGCTAACAAGCAATTTAAAGATCCGGCCAAAATTTAGTTGAAAAAATTTTGTCAAAGAAATATTTACTGACCGAAATTCAAAGTACTTGTAATAATATGAGTACAATCACATTATGTTTTATTTTTTAAAGTAATTTGTGAACTTCAAATATTGTAATATGCTTTCAAAAGAATTTTTATAAAAAAAAATCTGTCCTAAACGTGTTATTTTTTTTTTAAGATGTAAGTGGGTTACAAATATCAACGATTTATTTGAAATAAATGGAGTTTGAGCGAATTCAAACCTTAAGAAGTATGATATAAAGTCCAAACTTCGATATCGTCGCGTTCGATTTCAAAATGGCTGAAATTTAATTAATTAAAAAAAATAGTCATTTGATTAAAAAATTTCAATCTTCAATAAAATACATGCCACTCAGCGAACGTGTTGAGCGATTTTTTCCGATATCACTGCCCATCGTGAATTGCCGCATATGTATAGAAGTTTTTATAATATCACTTTTTTTTCCGCATTCCAGTTAAGGAAATTTAACGACCCACTAACTTTCCTTTATTTGACCCACGTATTGGAAAACCCTTATTTTTACCACTATCACTTGATCGATGTTTAATTTAAATATAATATCAATGTTTCGGATTCGTAAAAAAATTTCATTAAGATCGAAGTTCAGTTCACGTGTAGACGCGACTTTAGAATTTTCACCGATGGCAAGTTTTCTATTTTCCGCGGTTCAAATCGAAGTCGAAGGCCGTTGCTATTCAACGAGTTGCAAAATCGAATCCGCGATTCGGAAAATTGCGAAAATTGTTTTTGACGAAATGTGAATGCGAAATGCGATCAATCAACGACAGCAACATTCGTCTCTGGCGAATTCGTGTCAATCGTGTGCAAATTCGAACAAAATACTGATCATTTTACACCGCGTGTATGACGAGTATGTATTCTAGTATCGAAGAAAAGAAAAACGCATAATTAAATTCAATATAAAGTCCGTTGTGTGTTAAATTTAAAATAAATACACACACGTTTGTCCAAAAGAGGTTTGAACGTGATCAGCTCAATGTACATTTATTGTGAAAATATTGTTCAATATATCGAATATGAAATTTTTCCTTTTCAAATTGATACTCGATTGGATATATATTCATTTGATATAATAATACTTTTAGAAACAATATAATTAAAAAGATTCATTTGGAATTGAAAGAATCGGAATTGAACCAAATAACATTTTCCAGTACTGCGAATTTTCATTCATTGTTTTCAACATTTCACTATTTATATTTTTCCAGGAATCGTGAAACTAGCAAATCAATAGAAAATTTATATTTTCATCATTTGAATTGTGTTCATTTTCATGGAATTATTATTTTGCATGCTATTTAGTGAAAATTGTTCGAATTTCCCTTTGCACTTATTATTTGTGGGTTTCATTCACCACTAAAAACGCTTTTTTATTTATTATGAAAATCAGCTCGTTCAGTATTTTTATACTAATCATTTATGAATTTATCTTTTATATATTGCCATAGTCAGCCAATAATGAAGCGGTATACATACGGTGACCAGACATCCTTTATTTCAAAGGACAATCCTTTATTTAGACGTACTGTCCTTTGTCCTTTCTTCATTTTCAAAAATTAGCATTTTCCATGTATTTCGTGAAATCATTACACAATAAAAAGTTTTCTTAATGGTCAAAGTAAATAAAAAATGAATTAAAATAAAAAGTCAAATTTTATAAAAAATATATTTCCTGATGAGGATATTTTAAATAAATTGCATAAAAATTGACTAATTGAAAAGACCAGCTCTAAAACATACTCTGCCTTAAGTCTTACTTCTTCACTTTAAAAGTAAATAATATCTAACAATATAATAGCGCTTTTCTTTGTGTGTGTATACTGTTTGTTCATGTAACACTCCAAAACTGCGTTGAATTATTCAACGGGTTAATTGTTGAATTGTGTATGACTAAAGATTTCCTGTGGAAAAAATTAAAACAGAGTTTTCTCTAAAATTTCTCATTATCTATGAAATATTTCATCCGCAAAGTCAGATGTGAAATTTGCGAAAATTCTCTCGATTTTCCGTATCCGTGTAACAAATGGAAAATGTGTCAGCCTGCACTGGGACACCCTGTACAATGCGATGATGGATTGTTCACTAATGCACCGTTTTGTCCACATGTTACCGCTCATGTCCGAATTCTGCAAACGCATATGACGACTGAATAGCACAAAGGGTACAAGTGACATTTTTTCATCGAAATTGAGCTATTGACAAGAATCGCTTCTATGTACTGTCTTATATTTGGTGGCAAAAGGACACAAACGAACTCGGAATCAATACTGGAAAACGCACGAAAATAATTCCGAGTTATAGCTTCCAACACTCAAAATTTGTTACGAGTTCAAAGAGTTAATATATGTACACTCATCCCTCGATTTACGCGGTACTCATTTTATGCGGTTTTCTGGAGCTTGTCTTCCTAATCTATACGAACTTGAAGTATCGATTTGCGTGGATTTTTATTTCCAGGAACCTATCTTCCGTTTTTGTATGAACTCGGAGTCTCAATTTACGCGGTTCCGATTTACGCGAATTCTTCAGGAACGTATCTACCGCGTAAAACGAGGGATGAGTGCATTTATATCATCATTGAAAATAAATTGATTTTCTTTTTGTATTAAACCAAGAAAATTTCAAGCTCAAATCTGAATCTTAGGTTATTTTTTATAGAAGTCGAATCAAATCTAGAAGCTATGTTATAAACATGATTTAATCGACTCAACCTCGAAATGATAAATCAGCGTTTTGAATTTCGAGTGATTCGTTATTCTGAGTATATACGCGAGCCACAGTTGAGTGTTTGCTATTCTCAAACATCATTACTTTGATTAATATCACGGTCCATCCTCGAAGCGATCAAACATCTCTGACCATCGAATGGTAAACAATCATCAACGTATCGATGGTCAAAGTAGTTATGTAACGAATAATTTTAGAAATACAGTTAGTCCTTGACTTACGACTGAGGCCGGTTCTAGAACTTTGGTCGTAAGTGGAATCCGTCGTAAGTCGAGGTTTCCTCTTTTTTAATTAATTCAATATGCAATTCGATTGAATACGTATTAAAATTAAAAAAATTGAATAAACATCGACTACATTATCCGTATTTATTGATAGATCGAATTATTTTTCAAAAACTTTATTTTATACGAATTTATTTTTATGAATAAAATCGATCAAATGAAAGCATTTGTATTTTTTTTTAGATAAAATTATACAAGTACAACCCATTTTTTCGTTTTCAGTTTAAGATTTATCAACCATTTTTCAAAAAATAAATGATTAAATTTTTTTTTCGGTCATAAGTGCGAATTTGACGTTTCGAGGAATGTTTTTGAATAGATATCAGAGTTACTTTCATAATTTTAAAGAATCTAGATTTAATCATTACACGTATAGATAATATAAAACCAAGTGCTTTGAAATTTAATTCCATCCATTTATTTCAAAAAGTGGAGTTAATCACTTCATATACTGAACGACACATACATACATATATTCATTTTCATTTATCGAAGAAGATAAAATTATCCAGATTCGATCCTAAAAAGTATCGTACTTCAAAAATTCAAGATTATCCCTATTCAGTTTCTTTTTCAATTATTTTCCCCGAATACACAATTCACGATCAGCAGACGCAATTTATCCGTCCATTTGGCCGCAAATCCGGAAAACCGGTTACTTTTTCCGGCTCGATCCAATACCGCCGGAAAAGTTTCCCCTTTGGCTTTGTGTATCGTTCGCTCTTTTTTTTTATCCGCACTTTTTTTTTGTTTATGCTAAAAAGGTGATCGAATCTCATTATCCGTTCCGGAATAAATCCGGAGTAATCCGTCGATTCAATTTAACCGGAACGTTTGCCGAAGCACTCCGACGGCCGAAAACAAATAGTGTATTCGCTGTGTCGATGCCCGAATTCGAATATTCGAGTTTTTTCATATGACGACCGAAAAGGCCAAGGGGTACAAGTGGCTTTGCGGTGATTCAGAGAAAAGCGCGTTCGAAGTTTATCATGTACTAACATGTATTAGGAGGAGGTCGACTGATTTGATGATGTATTTAGGCACACGTTCTTAGTTCGTTTGTATCCTTTTGCCACCAAATAAATGAGCGCACAGGAATGTGCATAACTAAGTTTCTGCAAAAATGTCACTTATACCCCTTGGCCTTTTCGATCGTCAGATATATAAAAACTAAAAAAAAAACCAGTGTGCTGAATGATTGACCCGAAATATTTGATTGCGATTGAAAAAGGACAATGCTCGATTTACTATGGAGTGTGGATCCCACCTAAAACACATTTGACGACCGATAAGATCAAGGGTACAAGTGACATTTTTGCCGAAATTGAGTTATTCACAAGAATCGCTTCTATGCACGCTCATATATTTGATGGCAAAAGGATATAAACGATTTCGGAACGTGTGCTGAGATACATACATATATCATTAAATCAGTCCACCTCCTCCTAATACATGTAGGTACAACTTTGAGCGCCCTTTTCTCGAAATCACTTGTACCCCTTGGCCTTTTCAGTCGTCATTTGAATTTGATAGTAATTAACTCATTATGATCCTAAAATATTGCTATGATCACATTTTACACCAAAATCTATGTACGGTTCAAATAAATATGAAGTACGATTATATTTCGACTGAAGGGGTACAAGTGACTTTGCGGTGATTTCGAGAAAAGCGCGTTCAAAGTTGACCATGTACCTACATACATGTATCTATCAGAAGGAATTTAAGTGATTTGATGATAACGGGTTTTTCAGCTATAGCGGGTAGATGTTGACAGGCTGTGGCGGCTATATTTTTTTAGTTACATTCATGAAATGTATTTTATATTATTTTGTTAATAGTCTCAAATTGTTATGCAAAGATACAGAATTCAGCAATATGTTTAAGTGGTGGAAATTCATCACCAAAATTAAAGTTCATTTCACCCGACTTTTCTTTGTATATCCAGCTGCATTTAAGCGATACCTTAAGTTTTGCAAACTTAACTGGCATCAATTGATTGAAGCTTATTGGCATCAACTTTTCACTTCAGAAAATTTTACAAAAAAACGTCTAGTGGGGTCAAATCAAACGATCTTTGTGACTGATTCGCGTCATCTCCGCGAGAGACAGCCGTACCCTAAATTATTTTTTGCGGAATATCCATCTTGGCAGTATATTTTTGATGCATTATCACCTAGAGAATCTAATGTGTCCATAAATATGCTAATTTTGCTAATTTAAACATCCATTCATTCGAAAATACCCTGAAACTGCGTCTACCATAGTATGGACGCGGCGCGTGTGACGATGTCGGGAACGAAATCAAATTTTGATGATGAATTTCTACCACCTAGACAAATTGCTGAATTCTGAAACTTTGCATAATAAGTTGAAATCAGTAACGAAATAATATGAAATGCATTTGATGAATGTAATCAAAAAAACATAGCCACCACAGCTTGTCAACATTTACCCGCTCTATTTGGAAAACCCTTTACATTAAAGCACACGTTCAGAATTCGTTTATATCCTTTCGCTACCAAATAAATGAGCGTGCATAGAAGCGATTCCTGTGCCTAGCTCAATTTCGTCAAAAATGTCACTTGTACCCTTGGATTGAAAAAAGCACGCTCGATTCAATCACTATACAATTCGGGTCCAATCGATTCCGATTCCGGCCATAATCCTCGGCGATCGACGACGCCATCAATATGCAACGCATCTGCATAATCCTTTCGATTTATCGCAGGTGCATCCGATCGCACGAATATGCGGCACCCTGTACCTCAAGAGCGATTGACATGTCGTGTTTGTCCGATCGATGATAAGTTCATGGCAAATCGACTATCGGAGCCTGAGTCAACACGCGTCTGTTTGTGGACGGCCCTCGAAACGCTTAATCACGTGTTGAGGGCAGAATCGACAATGGTCGGGTTGGAATTTGCTAGGTAATGCATAAAATCGTATTAGAAAGTTTCATCGTGAAAGTATCAGTTGTTTAGGTGTTTATAAATAACGTGTATTCATTCATTTTATTGTTGCAGATACAAAATCTGATGTAAAATAGATAGGGATTAAAAAGCTCTATTGAGTGTTGATTGCAGAATCGACAATGGTTGGGTTGGAATTTGCTAGATATGCATAAAATCGTATTAGGAAGTTTTATCGTGAAAGTATCAGTTGTTTAGGTGTTTATAAATAACATGCATTAATTCATTTTATAGTTGCTGATATAAAATCTGATGTGAAATAGATGGGGATTAAAAAGCTCTATTGAGTGTTGATTGCAGAATCGACAATGGTTTGGTTAGAATTTGCTGGTGCAGTTGCATATTTTGAAATCATATTAGAAAGTTTCACCGTGATAGGATCAGTTGTTTAGGTGTTTATAAATGACATGCATTCATTCATTTAATAATTGCAGATATAAAATAGATAGGGATTAAAAAGCTCGAAAAGCTCTATTGAGTGTTGATTGCAGAATCGACAATAGTTGGGTTGGAATTTGCTGGTGTAGTTGAATATTTATGAATAGAATAGTACTTTTTGTGATCAGGTGTTACTTGAAACTCTTTGGACTTTGAGATTATTGCTAATTGTTGTACCTACATTTATTTATTTAAACTAATCTGCATTTTAATTATATATGTACTTTTTGGGTAAATTTTGTAATACATACAATAGATAAGGTTTATCTAGCATGAAAGGATACAGTTTATGTGTCTTTTAAAAGAATTTTATTCTGAAAAAGTTTGAATAGCGACGGAGAAATTGTATAAATACGTGTTTTCTATACGTATATTTATACATTTAATACCAAGATATTTTCTCTTATGAACAACCTTATAACACGCGAGGAAAACTATTCACTTCAAAGGTCAAGTGCTTTTATATTATATAAATTATATTTGATTTCATATATTTATATTACATACATATATGACCTTATATATTTTTTATAATTATATTTGAATAAGTAAGATTTTTTTTGTCAACTCTAAGTAGTAACACAACTACTAGATATATTTTATTTCAGATTAATATTTTTAATTATTTTTTTACTTTAGAAACAACTTCCGATACATGAACAATTATTTAGCAAAATTTGGCCAATTTTTAATATGCTAATTGAAATTAATGCATGATATTTTTTATTTCTTTTATAATTTTTCTCATAATGATGAATATATATATGTATTTTTTTAAATTTTAAAAAAGGAAAAAATAGATTTATTTCTCTCTTAATATTATTTTTTGTACTAATTAAACCAAGAATGATTTTAAAAAATTTCAAATTGAAAAATGATTAAATCTATGAAAAGTATCCACAATTAAAGCAACCAGTACAGATATTCAAGCGGAAAAAATCTAAAACCTTATTTTCCATCAAATTTACATCTATCTTAAGTTAACTTAAAAAAAAGAAAATGCACAGTTTTTCCACTGAATACTTATGCTGAAAATATTCATTTCAGACTGAAGCAAACAAGACGTGCATTGAAAGTTGTCCGTGTTTTTTTTTTCCGCAGACTTCCTTCATAGAAAGATACGGTCGTCGGGCTATTTGTCTTTCGACATTGGCCAAAATGGAAAAAAAAGATAAAAAAGATAAAATAAGGAAAGAAAAAGCATGCATGTCCGAGTATGAACGTAGCCATTCTCGTGCAATTCGCGTGCATTTAGTCTAAAGTCGACACACGCAAAGTCTACGTTGAGGAATTCGTGATTGAGTTTGCTTGTTTTAGTTTTACTGGATTTTTTATGTAAACGGGACAATTGTAGATATAAACTTAGCCTAAAAAAAATAATTGACATAGTCTAGCTTAAACTGAAATCTCAATCATTCAAATTTAGATATAGCCGTTTTGTATCATTTTAATTTAATAATTGATTATGTGGTGTGTAATGGTATTTATGAATGAAATCTCACCTTCATTTATTTTAATTTAACAATTATTAGTTCGATATTTATGTTAAGCCACCTTGTGTGCGGTTAGCGATTAGATGACTTTTATACATATCGAAATATTATTTACAAAATTTCATTTTAATATAAAATTACAAAAATCCTATCGATTTTGCTGCATTATAAAGCTTTTGTGTATGCCGTGTCGATTCAGCTATTCGATTGCTTATGCTTAAAATATCAAATATTCGATTTGTAAAAGTTTGATATTGATATCGAAGATTTAAAATGATATTCATTGATAAATACAAAAAATGGAATAATTCCAATAAAAAATTAAAATAAATTATATTTTACTTATATTAAACATAATCATTAACCTTAAAAGCACGAATAATTTAACATTTAAATAATTCTTATCGAATTAAGAATTATTTTAATATTACAATTATAATTATGATGATTTAAAATATTTATCACTATATTACAGAATAAATATAATATACTGACACTTTTGTATTGAGATAACTGAGTTTACCATATGACTGCACTAATGCAGTTGACCATTCAAGAAGTGCATCGGTCTGAAACAGTAATCTTCAATACTGGTACAATTTTGTTTGTGTATAAATATTTTACTGAAATCGAAAAGGATTATATTTAAATGGTCAGTGTTTTAAGCCAAAGAGTTATAATCGAAACATATACCTGATATTTTCTGTTGACTGCTTAATTAGTTATGTTGTGAAATTCGTATGGAAAATAATATTTATTGTAAGTTTAATATATTTCAATGTAAAGTTTGAGAATCTTATTTTTTCTTCAATAAACCCAAAGCTTTGAGTCGTACGTAGAATGTAATATAATTGTTCGAGTTGACCTTTAAACTGCACATTCGTTCAAATTGATTTGCTTAATTGGACATGAATGAATCGTTAATAACGAAAGACTTTTTCAAATGCTGCGTGTTTTTTTTTTTCGTAAAATAACATAAAGATAGAATTTTTATTTCGCATTATTGAATGGAATAAATTTGACTTGAATCGTCGTAAAACCTTAAAGAAAGTCTCGAATTCGAAATCAATAATAATATATGTATTTGAGTCGTTGTGAATCTAAAGCATTTGAAAAAATGTTAATGAATCGATTCTAAATTTTATTTCAATAACAAATTTCAATGTAAATTTCATTTTTTTTTTAAGAAAAAATCAAAATGTTTTCGAAAAAAGCGACTCATTCTAGTTTTTTTTCAAACTTTCAACTATGGATAAATATATCAGAAAATTTAAATTTAATTCAATAATTATATATCTACTAGAGTACACTGTATTATACATGTTCAATTTGAGTAATCACCATGGACCAGACATACAGGACCAATTGGTCCAATAATGAATTTTTAACGTCGTCTATTGCAATTATGTCCATCATCTTATTGTGGTATGAACATTGTATTATATTGCATTTAGACTATCATGGTGGTCCGACATAATATTTTAATCATTATTAATATTAATAATTATATTATTATATGTATGTATAATAGCACTATAATAATAAATTAAGAATATTAATTGATTTTTTTCTGTTTTATAGCACATTTCTACTCACTGAATAAATAATTTTACGTGTTCAAAAAATGTATAACGAATATCAGTTAAATTTAAAAAGGAGTAATTGTGAATTAAGTCGATTATAAGCTTTTTTCATACCTATAATTTATTATTGTTCTGGTAAATCTCAATTCACTGTGTGAAAAAAGCTAAAAAGTGGTTCAATTTAGTTATTCCAAAAACAATTCCATTTATTGATTTTTCATTAAAAAAATAGTAAGTATGATCATTAAAAACCTTTAAAAGGTTCAATTTTGAGAAATAAAAATACTAAATACCGAAATTTTCAATTGTGGGTAAATTTCGTACTGAATCGAGTCAAAGTTTTTTACCTATAACTATTTCCACACAATGATTTGAAATTGCCCCATAAAACCAAATAATATTCACGAAAAGAGCTATCTATCCCCGTCTCTATTATGCATATGAATTTCGTTATTTTCAACTAATCCCAACAATTTTATATTTCATGGCTTATAATACAGTAGAATTTGAAAAAAATATTAATATTATAGACAAAAAGTCAAAGATTTAAAATAAAATATATTAGATTTGACCGAAAATAAAAAAGAATCATAATAATCGTCCGAAGACTTCGCTCAGGTCTTTCGCAATAAAAGACCGAAAATGTACGAAAGAAATAAAATGGCGGGAAAAAGGAAAAAAAAAACGTTTAAATGTAAAAAAGTTACACCGTTCAAAGGGATTTTGTCGGAGCCGCGTTCATATAATGTTTTTATTACCGAAACTTTTGAATTATGCGTTTTTTAATGTTTTCGGTGTCATAAACACGTTTCCACCATCAAATTAAAGGCTTTCCTTTGCCGAACGCCTTTTTGGCGCGATTTATGTCAAAAGTCGCATTTATGTATCACGAGATTATTCGGATGACAGATCTCGAACAGGGATGTGATAATTTCAAAAAAAATAATATTTCAACCCTTGTCGAGTCTCTCTGAGCCGAATGTGACTAACCCCATATAGCATGTGGTCGAGAAATGACGCCTCAAAAGGCCAAGGGTCAAGTGACATTTTTTCCGAAATTGAGTTATGTATCTCGAAATCACCGCAAAGTCTCTTGTACCCCTTGGCTTTTTCAGTCGTCAAATATGATCATACGTGTATCGAAATTCCTTTCAATATTCAATTTTTCAGAAATTATAAACGTACAAATTTCGTTTTTTATAAGTTAAAGATGTTGTTAGTTTTCATCAGAGTATAAAAATAATTAAAATGGTTTCTGAAATAAATGATTTTATATTCGATGGCTGAAATTTTTTGTAATTTATTTGTATCTTTTAGTACTAGTAATGATAGTGTGGTAAATTAACTTGAGGATTATAAAGCGGAATAAAATGACCCGACAATCTATTCATATTTCACATATTTTTTATATATTAATTTATGACTGAAAAGGCCAAGGGGTACAAGTGACTTTGTGGTGATTTCGAGAAACTAATGCTTAAAGTTGAACATGTATCTACATGTATTAGGAGGAGGTCGAGTGATTTGATGATGTATCTCAGCACACGTTCCAAATTCGTTTATATCATTTTACCACCAAATATATGAGCGTACATAGAAGAGATTTCTGTACGTAATTCGATTTCGGCGAAAATATCACTTGTACCCCTTGACCTTCTCAGTCGTCAACTAAAATCTTATTTTAATTTACAAATTTATATCAATAACTATGTTAATAGCTCAAAAGCATACTACTCATTAGCAATTGCTGCATAAAAACACGTGCATATAAATAATTGAAACTATCGAGCATTTTTATAAACTGATTTTTTATAGTAATAAATAAAGTTTTGATTTTAAGCATGTTTTTAATGAGAACGTGTATTAATTATGAAAAAAATGTAATAATCACAGCCCTGCTTAGAACACAGCGTACTTCAAAGTCGTTTTCTTTGTAGATTTAAGCTACCCACGTGTCCCACAATAAATAGGTGTATTATAAAAGACTACACCCACATAACCCAAGTTATCTCAATTACTTATTACCGTAACACCTATGTTTCGAAGCCAACACTAATTCCGTCAATATTTAACCCTTTAAAGTCGGGGTTAAGTAAATTTAACCTGTTGACTGTAAGTGGGCGTCTTATTGATTTCGATGTTTTTCAGTTAAGTACGATTACTGTATGTACTGATGAAAGTAACTTATTAATGAAATTTAATTTAATTAATGTTAGTAGCTACAGTATCAAATTAATGTACATATATTTTTATACAGATGTGATTGAATTTCTCAGAGTGGTTTTCATATCAAAATTCTGAATAAGGCCGTTTTCACTTTTCTCAGAAATAATAAACATATTTATGGAAAAAAACCTATTTAGTTCATTGTGATATATTATTAATGTTCGTTGAATATAAAAGTCTTATATTTTCATATGTCTAGAGCTTTTTATCTTTTGGAATTTTATTAATCCGAGTTCTGAGAATTGAACCGTTTGTCGTAACAGATTCAAATTAAACAGCATATTTTTACATTGTGTATTTACTCATCGAAATATTCTATTTTGGAACACTTTTTTCACTAAATATAATATAGGGAATTCGCTACTTTTGTACATTCTGTTAACTTGAGTACACATTCGAGCAATGGGGTAAATCTGTAATTTTTAATTCAAAAGTTTTTAAAAAAGTCAATCTTCAAAACAATAAATATTTCAAAATTAAATAAAATGAACACTCATCATAATCATTTTTAATTTCTTAAGCTCATTATCAGAGTACTATCCAGCCGATAGTGCAGCGGTATAAGCCGTTAGTGCATGCCGTGTTCATTCAGCATACTTTGGCATGCTTGGGTTCGAGTCCTATCTGGGCGAGAGTCAAATATCGTTTTTCTTTATTAATTAACTGATATGAAGATTCGTTAAATGAACGTTAAAAAAAACGGTTTTCAGTTTTCGGAACGGCAACGTACTTTAACTTTTGAAGATAAGCTCGAATTTCAAGCCGAAGACATGACCCTTTTTAAGATTCCCTTCGAAAATTGCACGGCCGTTACCTTAAAACGACACGGCCGTAAAAACTAAGTAGCTGCAATGAGACCGGTGCATTCCGAACGAGTCTCGTACGTGCCCTAAAAAAATCAACATAAAAAAATTCGGGTATATTTTTTTTCTCCGCCGAAACATTAAACGACCCGCGCGCGAAGTGTTAAAAAATCGCGAGAACGTGCCGCGAAAACGAGTGCATCTTCTTATAAGAGGAAACGCTTTATGGTGTAGGTTTTGTAATGCGATTTTTTTTCAGGGGGGTGGAAGTCATGCTTAAGCTGTCGGGTGATGCGCTATCTCGATCATTTTAGGGATGTTTGAATTTCAATTTTTTTTTTAAGTTAGATTTTTCTGTTGAAATTTTCTTTTGATCAAAATTAAAAAAAAAAAATGAATTTTAGTATATCTGTAATAATCTTACAGCAAAATTGAATTTAGATATATTTATGTACATATCTAATTTAAAATTAATTAACGAAATCATGTCTATTGATTGTTTTTCTATCAGTTCATAATTGTTGCAAATTTTCGGACTGAAATTTTTTTCTCTGTTGAGTTTGTTAAGGAAAATTTTACATTATATTAATCCATTCGATTAGATTTAAATCAAGTTGGGATATACGTATAAGTATCTATGTATAATATATTAATATTTTTATTTAATATAAGGACTAACTTTTCATATTCCAGACTTTTTTTAAATCATATTATTAATAAATGTGTATATATTCCTTTTATTTTTTAATATAATATATAAAATAATTTTAATGATTAAGAAATTTTTCTAGATGTATCTATACTACGCTGAAAATTTTGATCCAAATCAAATAAAAATAATATTTAGAGTACGAGGAATAAAAACAACAGTCAATTTTTTTTTTAAGAATTTAGTGATTAAATATGTTTATTTGAAAAAATACATAAAACGATTCAACAAATTCAATAGACAAGGATATATTTTTCCGATCAATTTTCACCAAATTTCAATTGAACGATTGATTTTTTTTCGATCAATTCAAAAGTACCAAAAGAATACGAATACTATCTAGCTGAAAAATAATAAAATAAAGTTAAAAAAATGCCAAAAACGATAACGACCACAAAACGGGACTAGTGTTTTCGCAACAAAGCCTACTTGCAACTGATGAAAATTCGCGCGGCGTACCGCAAACGCTTTTATTCGAAACGAAATAAACGAATAAAACGCAAAGTATACAAGTCTATAATATTATGTATATACAGTAGAACCTCGATCATCTGATTCGTTCAAAGTCAAAAAAAAAAATAAAGAAAAAACCATAAAATTATCGATTTTCACTGTAACCAAACACGTCTGAAGCTATATACATTTATCATGAATTGTAAAATGCGTAATGTTTTCACTAACAGTACATATTATGAAGTTTAAATAACATTTTCTATATCTATCTATGGGTCGTTCAGTACATAATGTGATAAACTTCTTAAAACAAAAATTCGAGAAAAAATGTGAAACATGTTTCACATTAACACTCTTCATCATTCAATTAATTCGAAATTATAAGTACATAATACAAACGCTTATAATAATAATATACAAATGCATTCAGTTTAAATTAGAGTGTAAAATTAATTATTATAACCTCTGAATTAAATGATTCATTATTTGGTGGTCCGAAAAATTATGTCATTGTATCTATAATTCCATACAAATATTTCGTACATAAAAAGTAAGGACTATACCAAGAGCTTTGATATTTTTTAAGTGGTGTTAATCATTTTATTATTCAATTACATTTTTTTCAATAAGTCAGGCTACATTCATTTCGAATTAGTCCGGAATATCAGGGTTTTTCTGTATCGGGTGTGTACAATAGACTATAGACGGGGGTGAGGAAAATTCGCGAAAATCGCGAAAAACTCATCCGATTTGGGGAAAAGAGTCGGGAAAATCTTCGTTCCAAGTCAATAATCTGATTTATCAATATTGCGTAGGCTCTGAGGCGTGTCACACATGTCTCGTTACATTATATTGTTTATTCTGGGAACGTGTCTTGCTGGGAAGAGCGTGTGGCGACCAATAGATGTCTCGCCTCTAGGTCTTTTCTGCGTTTACATAACTGTGTATGTGTTGTAACGTTTTGATTTATTTTGTATCTATATAATGATAATTGAATGCATGTTATTTGAAGATTAAAAAGGCCAAGGGGTATAAGTGACTTCGAGAAAACCGCACTCAAAGCTAAACAAGTTCCTACATGTATTAGGAGTGATTTGATGATACATCTCGGCGCACGTTCCTAATTCGTTTACATCCTTTTGCCACCAAATAAATGAGCTTACATAGAAGCGATTCATGTACATAACTCGATTTCGGCAAAAATATCACTCGTACCCTTTTGCCTTTACAGTCGTCATACGATACTGAACAGATATGATAATTTATAGATTTTGGATAGCGCAAGGCGAATTTTCCCAACTACTAGAGCTGTGCTAATGTATTACGATTATCGATTGTCGATGTGCGTTTTACGTCCGCTTTATTCGAAGTTAACGATAAAGCATTGCCCTACGGATAATGCGCTTCGCGTTATCCGGAATAACGTCGCTGATTGTCCGTTATTTTATTTGCTTTCCGGTAGCAGTTATGGTGACAAATGTCCCTCATTACTGTCTCCAGGTTTACTCTGAATTATAATATTATGATAAAAAAGAAATCAAGATTGAGAGGAAAATTTCGAATTCGCGTTCAATTCAACTATTTACTTGAATTTATGACTATTCTTGTATATAAAAAATATGGAAAAAATAAGTAGTGAAAGGTTTGGTTGATTGTTTCGGGGGTAAATTGTTCCTAAGTTTTTTCTTTATTCAACCATCAACTTAAAATTAATTAAAATGTTGCCATGTTGTGCAATTTATATTTTAATAATACCATTTGCATAGTTATCTATTTTTATAAAAAAATATCATATATTATCGGATCAATTTACTCCCGGAACATTGAGCCCCGTCTTACTTTATAATACAATGCACTTTTGAGAAAATTTCGTTGCAAAAGTTGTAGTGCTTTTTCTTTTGTAGTTTTGCAATTAAAATGCGAAAAAAACAGTTTATTTTCATCCGATAGCAAATAAACTTGAATAACGAGTGCATCAATATCCTATTTGACGACTGAAAAGGCCAATAGGTACAAGTGACTTCGCGATGATTTCGAGAAAAGCGCGCTCAAAGTTAGGCATGTATCTTGTAGGAGTGATTTGATGATGTATCTCGGCACTCGTTCCGAATTCGTTTATATCCTTTAGCCACCAAATATATGAGTGTACATAGAAGCGATTAAGTACATAACTCAATATCGGCAAAAAATATCACTTGTACCCCTTGGCCTTTTCAGTCGTCTATTTTTTTTTTAAATCTATTCATTAGAAGCACCCTTTATTACACACGATTTCAAATCGCTCTGAAAAAGAACTTGTCATCCTTCTACGATACGATCAATCCTTTCGCCGCACTAGCGCAATTCGGAATTTTCATTTTTCGCGCGCCTTTTTTTTTTTTGCGAAATAAATAAAGAGACGCCCACGAATTCGGGAATTATGGCCATGACCATAAAATAAACAAGGGATTGATACGGTGGCGTCGTAAAGTGAAACAGGGCCGGGCCAAAGCCGCGTTTATGGTGCAATTTACACGAAGGGCTAGCTTTATTTGCCTTCTACTTGACACGGGCCTCGAAGGCAACTCTGCCCTTACCTTGCTTAGGGGGGGAGAAAACGGGGCTAAACTGGACAGTGCGGGATTATATAATTTTTTTTTGTATAAAATTAATTATTTTTTTTAAAGATGATTATTTGAACGAATTTATATGTTACGGTTTAAGAATTAAGATATGCAAAATTATATTTTGTTAAGTCAAATTGTATTTTTTTCACAGGTAATTTCTACACAAATATCATTAATTAATATCATTTACTATATAGTGAAGATAATTCGCTATTAGGCAAACTACTCCGAAGAGTAAATTAGTGCACATAGATGTCACTAAATAGTTCTCATTTAATCGAAACATATGAAAGGTGTAGGTGATGATCATTAGCGGAGCCGTTTCGTAAAGCGTTATATCAAAACTTTTTTCGAATCAAATAAGTCCATGCATTTGTAAGAAACGATTGAGTCTCCATATCAATTTTATCAATTAAGAAAAACGGCATGTGACTCTCGCCAGGACTCGAACTCACGCATCCCAAGTATGCTGAATTAACATGGCACGCACAAACGCTTTATACAGTTGTGCTATCGGCTAGACATTATTATTATTGTTGTTATTATATACAGGTACGAGTAGCCAATTACTTTTTTTCTATAAAATAGCTAGAGGCCATAATTTCACACATATATGACAATTGAAAGACCAAGAAGTAAAAGTGACATTTTCGCCTAAATTAAATTAAGAGCTAATTATTTTTTATTAAAATTCAGCTTTTGTCACATTTGCCTTTAAACGTAATATGACATTTATAGCTTATGTACTTGTATGTTATGTAGTAAATTGAGTTATATTTTCTTTTTGTGTTAATTTTTTTTCATTTTTTATTTATCTTTATATTTTCCTCACTACATCACTGTACAAGACAAGATGAAGGAAATTGTGTAGCCGAAGGTTTCGTAATTTCATGATGTACGGAAATTATATTTTATTCGTAGAAATATCAAATATGATCAAATATCATGTATTTTTATAAAAAAAATACATTTTATTCCATAAAAGATCTGGATGGTTGTATCTATAGCAACGATGGAATAAATTTTAGACAAATTTCGTTCCTTATTTACTCAGTCGAACTAAATTAGATTACGTTTTAATCAAATTAAGTCAGAAAGAATAAAATATTGTTGATATTATTACAAACAACAATATTTTTTCTCAAACGTATAAAAACAAAATCTATGTAAGCACATAATAAGATTTTTGATCATCGTCAATTCGAACGCGAGTTACATACGCTTTTTATGGACACAATAAATAAAGCTAGGCTTTTTGCTGCTGTATAAATAAAATATACGTGTCTCACATAAAAATAACATAAACGTTTAGTTGAGCCCCGTTATCCATCACTCGGCGTGGAAGCCTTACATTTGTGGGAAAACTGTTGAAAAAAGAGAGTTTTCCACGTGAAATCGACTTTTCTTCTCGAGTGACGAAGTGATATGTAAAGTGATATCGTGAACAGGGTTGTTATTTCGATTTTTATGATAAATTGAAATCGATTCTGATGTGTGAGTCGTTTATGGCTAATTGTGATTAACTCCTTTAATAGAGAAGTCGAGAAAGATAATGAAATGCGTTCGATGAATTATTTTATTTTTCAATTATGAAATTTTTTTTTTTTTATTTTACGACTTTTACATTACAAATATAATCCTCAATAACTTTTCATTCGATTACAAATTGAATGAACAAACAACCCCATATTCACTAATGAAAAACCACTTGAAAATTTTCCAGTATTCGTTTTCATTGAATCGAATATCGTCTTTATATTTTGAATTTTCATTGTAAATAAGCTTGTATTATAATGATCGGTTTCCAAATATGCATTTTCTGTATTCCAATTTAATTTTTAATTAGTTTTTAATTGCATTTGAATATAATTATTTTATTGGTATTTAAATCAACATATTGAGAATATATTAAACAATATTTAATCCTTCATGGTCAGTATGGATTTAACTAAATTTAAATCATGCCGTTAGTAGTTAAATAAACATATAAATTCATGTACCTACTAAGTATTTATATCCAAATTTCCAGTAACACAAATTGTTGTAAATTACAAAATAAAGTAATTTTTGTTCATTTCTTAGGTTAATAATTAAACTTTATCTTCGAAAAATATTAACCAAATGTAATTAAACCAACATATATCTATGTATATTTAGTTTATATAGAGAAAAGACGTCAAATACGAACTACTAATGTATTACAAACAAGTGACATTTTTGCCGAAATTGAATTATGTACATAAATCTCTTCAATGTACGCACATATATTTGGTGGCAAAAGGATATAAACGAACTCGGAACGTGTATCGAAATATATCATCAAATCACTCGACCTCCTCCTAATACATGTAGGTCTTGAGAGCTCTTTTCTCAAAATCACCGCAAAGTCACTTGTACCCCTTGGCCTTTTCATTCGTCTTTTGTCACTCTTTTTTAATTTTTATTCACACCGAAGAGTCGAATGAATTCGATTCGTTCCCTCGACATAATTTCGAAAACCTCGAGATGTGCCACTTTCCCAATCACCTCCTCGTACTGCGAATAGAATAATGACACAATATAAATTTTCCAGAAACGAAATCCTCATCCCCTTCAAAGGATCACCCTTATTTGATTAGATGGGGTGTTTTGTTAGTGTTGCACGCATTGTTTAGATTGCAAGAGGTGCATGTTTACTTTTATTAAGATTTCCACCTCTTTTCGTGACGAGGTATCTCCCTTACAACCCCACCTTACAACCCCACCTTATAACCCCACCTTATAACCCAACCTTATAGCCCAACCTTATCCCCTTCTCCCTTCCGGCTTATCGTGTTTTACAAGGAAAAGGGGGGTAAGTTTCGTGGGTGTGAGCCCCTCTCAAAAAAAAAGTTTAGTTACATGGAAAATTTAATCATGCAAATTTTTCATATTTCAGCGCATACGGTCGGGTTTTTCATTTTTTAAATTGGGATGTAAAACTTTGAATGTGCAATTTGATCGTGGTGCTGTGTTTATGGAAGAACGTCATAATTCAAAATGAGGAAATTCGAAAATAATTATCAATTAAGAGCCATCTTTTCATTGCTAAAGTTAACTAATTATATAGTCCTCTAACTGTGATCTGTCAAAAAATCTATGAAACAAACAGATTTTTTTTATAGTTCATATTATGTCTTATATTTTTTAATAATTTAGATTCATCAAAGATTCTGTGTGTGAATCTGATTAATTTAATATTCAAACTCGAATAATTGAAGTCAGATCATCTATTACATATATCTGAATATGGTATTCAGTACATAAAATCTGTTTGATTAGTAACATATTGTAGTTTTGGTCTTTCATCACTTATGTAAATAGAATTTTTCGATTAAACCCTTACTTTTGATTATCATCATATCAATTTAATTTAAATAATTATCTAATAATAACGAAAAACTGACGTTAGTTTATTGAAAAATAAAACATATTCCATACACATATAAACTAACTTGAATCTCAAAACTTGTTCCATTTAGTGTCATCATACTGATCGTTTAATACGTACTTTAAACTGGCATTTTGGAAAAAAAACTAATAAATGATCGTTTTATATAATTTTTGTATGCGAGTCAACTTATTATAATTAAATTTACAATCATATTTAAAATTATCGAAATAATAAACATTCAATTCGTTTCTTAAATAAACATAATTTATTTTGAAAATTAAAAAAAATAATTATTTATAATATAAAATGTATATATATGTAAAAAACTTAATGAAATAATTAGAAGATAATAATGATAAAATAAAAATAAGTCATTCACGTATACATTTAATAAATGAAAATAAATCCATAACAAAAATAAACCTCAACCTATTCTTCTTCTCAAACTTTACAATTAAACCCTTAATTCGACGAATATTTTTAATAAAAAAAAGGCGAACTGTATCAACTTCCAACTATGTATGTATTTCTGATTTTTTTTAAATTTAACGATTGAAAAATATTTTAATTAAATTTCAAATGAATTTTCAAAATAAAAAAAATATCAACACAATCAAACCGGTTCAACAGAGCGTGATACGAAACAAATCGAACGCATCGGACACATATGTACTAAATACATACAGAATGCACCGTTATTCATGTACACACATACAGGGGGGATGATTTTTCTATGGGAAAATACCGACCTACGCCATAAAGGGGGGCAAAGTCTCGCCTCTGAATAATATCGTCCATACATCAATGTCGGGGTTGATTTTTCCAACAATCGAAAATTATTCTAACGGAAACGCGGCGTGTCATCGCCTCTGAAACCTGCCTTTTCCAGGGCAAGTCTAGGAAAACCGGTTTTTCATAAAACCGGTTTTTCGCAAACCCGGTTTTCATACATTCGTTTTTCATGAAATCGTTTTTTATTATTTTTATCATTTTCGAAATGCTAGAATTAGACTGCCGAATTTTGATGTTTTCTAATACATTCTGATCTGATTGTTGCGTTTCGACATTTTCAAAATGCTAAAAACGGTTATCGGATTCAAATATTTTTTAGTAGTTGAGACCGGTTTCCGATTTCAATATTCTGACAATTTGTTGAAATGATTTTCGAATTCTGATATTTTTTTTAAATTTCGAAAACAGAAATTGATTTCTATTGAAATATTCTCATAAAATGGTAAAAGTCGGTTATCAAATTTCAATATTCTCAAATATTGTAGAATCCGATTGTGGAATTCTAATCTTTTAGATGTTTTGGAAACGGAAATTGAATTATTTCGTACAATAATGTTCTCAAAAAAAAAATATAGCTTAAACCAGTTTTAGAATTAATTTTAAAAAAGCCGATTGAATCTAATTATAGAACCTTCACAAAAATGTTTATTTTTAATTTAATACGTTCATTTAGAACAAACTTATTTTCAATCAGACTCGATCAAAAATTTTAAACTGCATTTGAAAAAAAAAACGGTATCTTTTAAACTAATTTTAATAATTTCTGAGCATATCGAACACAAATTAAGCAATATTTTTTCAAATTTTATATTTTTCATTAAAATCCATGTATATGTATGTATTTATATTAAAAAAAAAAACAATTTACATTGATTTTTTTTTTCGATTTTCGAATGAAAAACCGGTTTTTGAATATGAGTAAATTTTACGGAAAATCATCCAACCCTAAAACTTCCCCTAGCCTATGACTTTGTATGGAACTCGTCCTTCCCCCCACTTCCCCTCTCGTATCCAGACGATGCTCCCTTTGCTGGTCTATTCCGTTATTCCGGATGTTCGGAGAGTACGTTGTTTTTCTCGCTGGTGAGGGGTGTTTAGGTCTTTAGTATGAATTTTTCCTATTTTAAGGGCGAGTTTTGGTCTTATGTTGCATTTTTGTGTATTTACTTACAGACATATTTTGAAAGATCAAAATATTATTTATTTTTATATATGACGACTGAAAAGGCCAAGGGGTGCAAGTGACTTTGAGGTAATTTCAAGGAAAATGCGCTCATAGTTGAGCATGCACCTACATGTATGTATTAGGAGGAAGTCGAGTGATTTGATGATATGTCTCGGTACACGTTGCGAATTCGTTTATATCCTTTTGCCACTTAATATATGTATGAGCGTACATAGAAATGACTTAATTTCGGCAAAAATATCACTTGTACTCTTTGGCCTTTTTGGTCGTCAATTTTTATATTTTTTTACTAATTTCAGGGTTAATACTTAAACAACCTATAGCTCAGTATGTAAATCAACTTTTATTTAGTCTTTTACTATCAAATTAATCATTATAAAAATATAAAATTGAAGAGTTGAAAATATTAATCCATGATTCAAGCTAGTATTGATATAAAATATTTATTTTATTATGTAGATATATAAATTCAAGTCAGTTAAATAAGGGTTAGTTAAGAAAGTTTTTTTTATAATTCTATTAAAATAAAAATGACATTAACAAAACTGTTGACTAACTAAAATGTAATACTTTGTAGTTAAAAATTAAATGCTGCTGATTTGGATTCTGATATAAACTTCAAAGATTAAAAAACTGATCAGTGAACTATAAATGTTGACATTTGAGTCACAAACACCTTTAATATTGGATAATGAACACTTAATATTAAAAAAAAACTACTACTAAACAATACAAAAATCAAATAAATTTTTCAAACTACACAAAATAAATGATAATTAACACGGAAACGTCATAAAAATTCATCAATTTTCAATTTCCAACCATTGAAAAATAACTCAACATTATTTGCATAGGAAATGCACTCGAACGGCAAATTCGCACGCGCATTTCACCGCGAGGACGTCAAATTCAGCCCGTTTAACCGCACTCGATATATTCATAATATTATATGACTTCTGAAAAGGCCTAGGGGCACAAGTGACTTTGCAGTGATTTACAGAAAAGTGTGAGCATGTACCTACATGTATTAGGAGGATGTCGAGTGATTTGAAGATATGTCTCGGTTCATGTTCCAAGTTCGTTTATATCATTTTGCCACCTATATGAGCTTATATAGAAGCGATTCCTTTACACAAATCAATTTCGCAATAATGGCACTTGTATCTATTGGCTTTTTTAGTCTTAATATTATAATTTACTATATAGGAAGGGCGACAAATATGAATCAGCGCTAATACGGAACACCGTGAAATTATACCATCAAATTACGACCACCTAACAATTTTGAATCTATGATATCAATTTAATACAATCTTTATTAATCTAATTATATAATAGTGCTATTCTGTGTGTCCATGTGATGCTCCAAAACCACGTTGATATATTCAACGGGTTGATCTCTATCTATGTATATTGGGGATTGATTTAATCCAATATTAACAAGTAGTCTAAATAAAGTTTATGATGGTCCATATTAAAGTACCGGTCCATATTTGTTGCCCTTCCTATATGACGACTGAAAAGGTCAATAGGTACAAGTGACATTTTTACCGAAATCGAGTTATTTACAGAAATCACTTCTATCTACACTCATACATTTGGTGGCAAAAGGATATCAACGAACTTGGAACTTGTGCCTCAATATATCATCAAATCACTCGACGTCCTTCTAATACATGTAGATACTCAACTTTGAGCGCGCTTTTCTGGAAAACACCTCAAAGTCACTTGCGCCCCTTGGCCTTTTCAGTCGTTATATGTATAAAATATTTTCCACATTTTGATTTTTCCACAGGAAAAGCGAGTCGCCGTACGTTCAATCACCATGAAACGTGTCGTGATCATAAAAATTCCGCTATTCGACGTATTCAAAATATTTTTACGTCTCGACTATAAAACGACTTTCGGCATAAGTAAAATATCTTATTCACAGCATGAAAATACTACGTTTCAATATTTTTCCCCTCTCGACTTTTTAATATCCATTCGATTTTATTTTTAGTTCCGATAGGATATGTTTCGATCGAATTGTCTATAAAATTTTTGATCTCGTTAGCAATTTTGAGTCAAACTTGTAGACACTTGGAAATTGTTTAAACGTTTGCATAGAAAATAAGGCTAAAATGAAGCTAATTATCAATTTTAAAATGTTTTGTCTTGATAAAGAATGTACAATACGTTTCAAAATGTATTTTGTATTCATTATACATTTTGTACAATAGTTTACAATCAGCTTAAAACTCACAGAAAAATATTGGGTTACAGAAGTTAGTGATATTTTTTTTCATTCAAAAAATAGTCACAGATATATTATTTGACTTAATATATCCAAGATTGATTCAACACGCTTCAATAATTATTATGTAGCAAACTTACTTCGTACACATTACGAAAACTAGAAGTGTGTTGACATTCGAGTTCTAAGAGCAAACACTGCTCGAACTTATTTGACCGAAATGTATGTTCAATAAACATTATATGAATAATAATATAACATAGAATTGAAATTGGTACTTGTCGAATAAACCACCATGATCATGTTTGCTTAGAGTACCATCCTTATAATATCAGTATTTTTCAAATATTTTGATATAATTATTCTTTAAAAGTATCTCGATATATATATGTGGAAAAATACATTTCATTTATCGAGAGTATCTTTCAATCGAATAAATTGTATTCTATTCGATTATTTTAAGGACACTCGAGTGTTCAATCACAATTTAGTATTCGAGTGGTTCCAATTTGTCAAATCGGCACAAAATGGTTGGTCACCCTATTTTTTGCACAAGTGCTTCGATTGTTATTAGGAAATGAATACAAAGATCCATTCACATAATAAAATTAATTTGTAAAAAAGTCTATGTATTTATACGATATAAGTTTTTGTTTTTAATTTGAAATTGATTCAAATTTGATTTTAATTATAATTTCTTAGTGATAAATTGTTTTAGTATAATTTTATCCATTAAGCTCAAAAGCTTTTATGTCTCAATCTTTTGTACATTTTTTTTGAAAAATCTATCAATTTGTCCGTAAGCTTTTATCGATACCGTAAATAAAATGATTCATCTTTGTTTAGACACTTAACTTTTATTATTATAACTATCTATCAAGTAGATATAATAACTTATAAAAAATATATAGGGTGCATCGATATGATTGGTTATATTTTTTAACATATAAAAGTAATAAATTTCAAGTATTTTTAGACAAAAAGAGCATAACAATACTTTTTTCGACAAACGGAAAAGTTTGAGTAATATTAAAGATAACTAATTTATTTAAAAAAAAATAATCAAGTTGAGATACATGTCAAGCTAGAATAGAGTTTAATAATTTCTACTTAATTATATAAAATTTTATCAATTAATATCATTCACTTATATAGTGAAGACAAGACTCTTAAGAGTAGGTAAGTGCACACATAGGTGTCACTAAATAGTGCAAATTTAATCGAAACATACGAAAGGTATAGATAGGTGATGATCATTTGCGGAGCCGTTTCTTAAAGCTCTAAATTAAAACTTTTTTTAGAATCAAATGAATCCAAACATTCGAAAGAAACAACTGAGTCTCCATATCAATTTTATCGATTAAGAAAAACGGTATGTTAACTCTCGCCAAGATAAGACTCGAACTCACGCATCCCAAGTATGCTGAATCAACACGGCATACACAAACAATTTATACCGCTGCACTATAGACTGTCTATTATTATTGGATAAAAATTAGAATACATTTTTCATTTAAAATCGAAATATGATCTAAACGAAAATCGGAGCTTTAAGAGCAACCGAGGCGAGGTGTTCAGTAATTAAAATTTTATTTGTGCTAACTAAACAGCGTCGAGTCGAACGTATATTTGCACGTGAAGGAAGCCCAGCGAAATGTTTAATTTAATTTAATTTAATTCAATCTATGTGCGAATTTCAAAGCTCAAAACCAACACATTCATCCGCGAAAGCCTCAAAGCCCCATACTTATCCGAGTGTCTTTCGCTGTGCTTCCGTGTTTATGGTGCTTCTCAATATTCGAAACGGATCGTTTATTTATTTTCGTTTTAATACCCAATCATCACTAGTGCGGCGATATAAAGCGTTTGTGCTTACCGCGTCGATTCAGCGTACTTGGGATGCGTGAGTTCGAGTCCTATCTTGGCGAGTCACGCGTCGTTTTTCTTAATTGATAAATTTGTATGGACACGATCGTTTCTTTCGAATATTTGGGTTCATTTGATTCGAAAAAGTGTTAATTTAACGCTTTAAAAAACGGCTCCGCAAATAATCATCACTTATACCTTTTAAATGTTTCGATTGAATTCGAACTATTTAGTGACAACATTAAAACATTTCTTGGTTTGAAAAGATTAACCTATAATCCTACCTTATATTGACTTTTAATGGTACAAATTAGTCTATAAAGAAGAATGTGATGATAATCCATTCGTTTTTTCATATAACTCACACCATGTGAGTCCCGGTTGCCGATAGATGTCTCCCAATTTTTGCTATAAACACTTAAACGATCTGAGTGATACTAAAAAGCCGAGAATACGTTTGAATAACCATTTCATAAGGCATTAAATTAACTCTCTTATACATATGCAATTAGGTGGATCATAGACTCTTTAATTCACAAAATAGTGAAACGGTCAATGATTTATTTAATTTTTAATAAAATTTACTCCAATTTGTAAAAAATTGAATCCCACGGATTGAGAATTGCAACATCATACAAATCACATTCACAAAGAGATGAAACATACGCGCGAATAATTACCACGACGAATTAATTTCAAGACAACACATTTGCCATACAATAGTCGGACAGCAAGTAGCGTTTTTCAAACCCGGGAAATCCCGGGAAATTAGCCATACCTAGCGCCCACTATATAACTCAATATTATTTTCAGTGCGATTATTCATATAAATAAATAAATATATAAAAGTATTTGTCTACACTCTACGTTCTCTAAAAGCGCTCATTCGATCGCGATGAAACATTTTAAAGAAAATCAGATCACAGTAACTAGTAAATAATAAATTTGTTTGATTTAAGAAGAAAATTGAATAAATTGCCTTGAAAAAAATCAAAAACAATTCGAGTTTCAAATAAATTCGTATACGAGAACGCGCAAAACCGCATCGGCCGGAAAAGCGGTAGGTTTTCCGAAATAGTGGGTGCATTTTCCCGGAAAATTGCATTATCAGTGGAGTGCAGCTTACAAGATAGCTTCGGTTATCCGGGAATGCGTTATGTGCGAGTGCTAAGCCTCCTTTTTCTCGTGGAAAATGCTCCTTTTCGTCGTGGAAAATGCTCCTTTTTGTCGTGGAAAACGCCGCT
This sequence comes from Cheumatopsyche charites, assembly GCA_024721215.1. Taxonomy (NCBI): domain Eukaryota; kingdom Metazoa; phylum Arthropoda; class Insecta; order Trichoptera; family Hydropsychidae; genus Cheumatopsyche; species Cheumatopsyche charites. Next base: position 11,118,987 of record CM045587.1, read on the forward strand.
CTCGCGGATTATTATTGTTTCGACCGGGAAAATCTCCGCTTCATTTCTTCCGTTTCCGGTTTTTCCACGTGTGCGAAATGCATTTAGAGAGGTTCTCTTGGAAAATGCACTGCAGTGTTGGACGGGATTCTGGATACTTTTTGGATGAATTTTAGATTTTTTTTGTGAAAATTGCGATGAATGGGATTATAGGTTTTCATTTGCAATTTTTTAAGTAATCAAGTACGATTCATATGGAATGATTTTTGTGAATTATTTTTATAAAAAGAAAGTTAAATGGAAAAGTTTATAATGCAATAGTTATCGAAGTGTATAAATGACGATCGTAAAGGCCAAGGGGTACAAATGACATTTTTGCCGAAATTGAGTTATGCATAGGAATCGCTTCTATGCACGCTCATTTATTTGGTGGCAAAAGGATATAAACTAATTCGGAACGTGTGTCTAGATATATAATCAAATAAGTCGACCTCTTCCTAATACATGTAGGCACAAGTTCAACTTAGAACGAGCTTTTCCCAAAATCTCCGAAAAGTCACTTGTACTTGTCACTTGAAAAAATGCAACATTTATCATGTTCATAAAATATCCAGAATCCCTCACAGCACTGTATGTACAATTGGAAAGTTGTTTCGTTTAGTAGGTTGTGGTGTGGTGGATTTTAATTAGGAAACGTTTGTGTTGAAAAGCCAAATGATTCTCTTCGAATGTATTATGGGACTTGTATCCTGGAAACTATATTATTACTATGTGAAGTTCATATCCTGGAATATTTATCATAGAAAATCTATTTTGAAATATGTATCTTGTGACTTCTATTCTGCAAATCAAATTTTAATTATTTTATTAAATTCAAAAAAATTAACTAAAGATAACCGCTGAAAAATCCAAGGTGTAAAAGTGACTTTACGGTAATTTCAAGAAAAACGCACTCAAAGTTGAGCATGTACCTACATGTATTAGAAGTAGGTCGAGTGATTTGATGATATATCTCGGTACACGTTCCAAGTTCGTTTATATCCTTTCACCACCAAATACATATATGGGCGTACATAGAAGCGATTCTAGTTTATAACTCAATTTTGGTAAAAGTGTCACTTGTACCCCTTGGCCTTTTCAGTCGTCGAAAAGTAACATTGATTTGAATTCAATCACAAAAAAATGTATTTTACAGATAAATACGACTTCATGCATTCATCCATAATGCAATGGAATGGAGTTCGTGCGTTTGACGCGCGTTAAAAATTCATCGATACCCTTTTCCCTGACCCAAATATTGCTTTCAAAATATTTGCATGTAATTTATTATTTGGAACAACGTCGATTTGTCAAGAGTCCCGTTCGATAATAATTCAAACATCGAACACAAACAGCCAATGGCTGGGTTTTCCTTCGTGTACATAATTAAATTGAACTTTCGCGAAACTTCGCCGAAACTCGAAAGGGCCCTGAGCTTATTTGCATCCCTTCGAAGTAGACGTGAATTTTTCAAAATGCGAAACGAAAAGTGCTCCGACTCCGATTTGCGAAACTATATTCGTATCTATATGAGTGAAAACGTATATGACGACCGAGAAGGCTTAGGGGTACAAGTGATTTCGAGAAAAGCGTGCTCACTTACACTTACTTACAGTTTCGGAAATCTACTAATTTTGCATGTAATTAGTCACTTATAGTATTATTGTTAGATTTCAAAAAGAAAAACAACATTATTGATATTGAGTCTAAAAATATTGAGGATTGAAATTTTACTTGTTTTTTTTTTTAAACTATTTGCTATATCATTGAAATGTGATATTTTTTTAGGATATGTTTTGAGATAACTGCTTGGCTATTTGTTGGATCGAAAACGCATTACTTTGAAATTAAATTCAGTATTTCATATTTGCCACCCTTTGACTATTTCGTATTGAAAACACTACCGTTCCATATTTGAGACATGTATGAAAAATAACAAAAAAATCATTTTTCAGTTATTGTCGTTTTTTCAAATTTGAGAGATTATTTCTTCCTTTTGCTATAATCAACACATAACTAAGTATGTATATTTGGCCTTAATTTATTTCTTAAGAACGTTAATCATTATTCATTTGTGGAAAATACACGCTTAGAGCTTAAATGTTTCCATATTTAGGACAATTCTTCTACATATATACAACACGTATACAAAACGAATCTACTTTCGCATACGAATCTCGTTCTTTCATATATTTTTTCTCTAAATAAGTTTATTTTCCCGATTTGTGCCAGCCACAATCTCCAATCTGGCCCAGATACGAAGGTTTCGCCATTTTGGTCCATATCTAATTTCGCTCTATGTCTTTTTTTCGCATATTGTGCTCTAGGTAATTCCGTTATCAGTCGCGGAACGATATCGAAAAATCTCGTACGAATTTTCAATATGAATACGAGAATAGTAACGTGCAATATTCTAAGATCAAACGAATAACCCTTTCTACTTTTGTGTATACAGATAGTCCTCGACTTACGACCGAGATCAGTTCCCGAACTTTGGTCGTTGATTGAGGCCAAATTTACTTATTGTAAGTTATGTGTTGATTATAGTAAAAAGAAGAAATAATCTCTTAAATTTGAACAAAATGACGATAACTGAAAAATTATTTTTTAGTCATTTTTCATACGCGTCTCAAGTATGGAACGGTGGTGTTTTATATATTGAAATAGTCAAAGGGCGGCAAATATGGTATACTGAATTTAATTTCAAAGTAATGCTTTTTCGATCCAACAAATCACCAAGCAGTTATTTCATAATATATCCTAAAAAAATATCACATTTCAATATTATAGCTGATATTGTTAAAAAAAAACCTATTGAAATTTCAATTTTCAATATTTTAAGACTCAATATCGATAATGTTGTTTTTCTTTTTGAAATCTAATAATAATACTATTAGTGACTGATTTTATACAAAATTAACAGATTGTCGAAACTGTAAGTAATCTTCGCGGTGTTCTATATTTTGGACAATTCCTTCATACATATATAAAAATCTCATTTTTAAAGTCAACCACTTCATACACTAAACGACTAACTCATAGGCGTTTTCACATTTCGTATCAGGCATTTTCTCACATATAACAAATTTCCAATTCCAAAAAATATATTTTTTCAAAAAGTCGTTCTGAAAATAAATAGATAAGACTTCTATATAATTTGAGCTCATTACGTCCTCATTTAAATGGATCATCGTCAGGTCGTTCAGGTGACGCGAAAATGACGTTTATTGGGATCGTTAACGACCCAATGTCGACAAGGGACCAATTATATCGACCCCCCCTGTACATATAATATGTATTATTATATATAATAACTTGTGTGTGGGTCTGACTTTTGGCACGTGACCTTATTTTTTTTGTAGATGACACTTATGTGATAAGGTCCTAGAATTCGTATAGATTGAACAATACGTGTGAGTTATGAAAATATCATTTGAGGAAAATGATTGTATTTTCGTTAGGTTTTATTAGGGCTATAATTGAGCAATCTTGCAATATATTTCGGCTGAAAATGTCTAAAAGAAAGATGTATAGTCTGATGGGTAAACCGTTTAATTTATTAAATTTAAAAAAATCCTTATGAAGTTACATTTACTGATGATGTTATAGTCTTATTTGTTTGTAGCAAATGTGAAAAAAATATTGTTAAATTAATTCAAATTGTGTGATTTGGTTTTGCTAGAGATTCTATGCATTTATTAAGAATTGTTTACAATTAATATTACAAAATATCGATCAAAATATCTTAAATACGTCATGTATGTGAGATAAATGTAAAATATTCACTTGGACTAGACTACATAGGACTTGGACTAGATAAACATAGACTAAATCAAAAGATTTTCTGCAAAGCCTCAAAATTAGAAATCTTATAAATTGTAAAATGTAATGATGCAGAATTTTTTCCAGATGAACTAAAAAGGACCGAAACATAAACATACACACATTCATTTTGATCAATATACATGTCTATAAAATCATAATTTGGTTCTTCAAAGCAAGTCTTACTGAAAATTAAAAATGATACCAAAATACAATTGAAACATATGCCATTCGAGCAACACGCTGATGTTCTACAAGTACCTAACCCAACCTATCTCACTACCTCTAAAATCGACTCTAACCCCATCCTTAAAGTAGTTAGGATCGAAACATATCGGTTAAACTAAAAACGTAGGTAGGTCGTGCCTAACCGACCCTAACTAATGGCGGTGTGACACGTGAGATTGCGATGTTAATCAATCTGAGATGTCAAACGGCAAGCTGGACATCCATCTGAACAACCCCCAGAACCCCCTAAATACCCCCTAAATAACCCCCTAAATAGCCCCCTCACTGACCCCATAACTAGCCCCCAAAGCGACCCCCCTTGAAGACCATTCGCACTACGAGGATCGCTAATCACGTTCTAGTTGCCCAATGTGAAGCTCAACTAGAACGTATTGTGTTGATATTTTTTTTATTTGTTCTTGAATATTTTTCAGTGGAAGTTAATTTGTGGCGGATCGGGCTTCATTTTGTATGTTCAGGTTGGTTTTGTGCATTGCGACAGGCAGCAAGAGGCATGCAGCACGTAGCGTAGTCGATAATGGGAACAATGGAATCTGTTTTGTGGAGTCCACATTGTTTCTATTGTTGATTACGCTGCGTGCTGCGCGACTCTTGCTGTTTGTCGCAGTACGCAAAACGTGCCTTTATACTGGGTTGGAATTTCGTCAGTTCTTGGTGTGAATAAGATTTTTTTTCGATATTATGATTCAATTGTTTCTTTTTAATATTTCATTCGTTTGATGCAAAAATACAACTATTTATCACTTTACAAAACTTTTCTTAAAAATTGATTACCTGTCTTGCAGTTTCTTCATTTTAAAATCAAATGATTGATTTTAAAAAAATTGAGCATGAAAATACCTATAACAATAAACAAATATAAGAGAGCAGGTCTTTTCATTTCTGGCTTGAGAATAAAACGAATTTAAACTGCACACGGTCCTTCAAACGATGACCTGTCACTATAACAACCACTGAAAGAAACAAACATACTACAGTTCATACAACAATACATACATTTATACTTCTCTTTCTCTCAGATTTTAATATCTCACACTAGGAAAAATCGCCTGTAGTTTAAATTCGTTTTATTCTCAAACCAGAGGTGAACAAACCGGCCCTAAGAAAAACAGAATCCAAAAAATTTTCTTCGTGGAAAAACCAATCAAAACCACAATGGAAAGATCCCTTCCCCCCACACAAGACACATCATACATTACCAGTTAATTATCCGGGGTTTTATTAGCCATCCGTGTCCACTTAACAAGTTTCACCGCGTATAGCAAAAACCACAATTACAACCTAATGCCTCTATCTCCTCCGGACACTTTCCTCCACGTGGCGAAAGCCGGTTTTCCCGTTTTTCCACTTTTCCGTTTTTCCGTTTTTCCGTGGGGCGCGTATAAGCCGTGGGGCTGTTCGTCTCGAATCCCATTCCAATTACTTTCTGTATGAGGGTGGTTTGGTCATAAGTATGTGAGTGCTGTGATCAAAATTAAAAAAAAAATGTAAGAAACTATGATCAGTAGCCATTTTTTTCTGAAAATTGCCAAAAATTTATTTTTTTTAATTATTGAACATTCTGTGATGACTAGAACGAAAGATGACTGTCGCAAATTTTCAGTAAAAATTACCGATGGTCAAATATTCTCTCATGGCCATCTATACCGGAATTACCCTATAGTTAACTAATGCACTGAAAATATCGACCCCAATTGACGACTGAATTTCACAAAGGGCACAAATTAAGTACAGAAAAATGGTTCTATAGATATATGATTCACCACCATTTTTTGTACTTAACTCAATGTCAAAACAGTAAACAGTGATTTAAAAAGAATATTTATGTTTTAATCAACTGGAGATGAACGAAAATATATGGATGTGTGCAATCGAGATCGAAACAACGAGGTTTCGGTGTAATTCGTTTCGTTTTGCGTTGTTTGAAAAATTCGGTGCAATTAAAAAGGGACCGAATGTAAACACGGACGTTTGTTTGAAAAATTACCTAATTGTTAATTTCGTTTGTGGACACGTCGATTTAACACCATGTTTCGGTATCAAGACTGAAAAAAAAGCGTTTTAAATCCATAATCGAACGAAAATAGTAGTGATAATTAAAATCATACATAATTCATTAATATCTGATGACTGAAAAGGCCAAGGGGTACAAGAGACTTTGCGGTGATTTTGACGAAAGTAGGTTCGAAGTTGAGCATGTACCTACATGTATTAGGAGGAGGTCGAATGATTTGATGATATATTGAGGCACACATTTCGAATTAATTTATATCCCTTTGACATCAAATAAATGAGCGTGCATTGAAGCGATTCCTGTGGATAACTCCATTTTGGCAAAATTTTCACTTGCACCCCTTAGCCTTTTCGATCGTCATCTGTTTTATTGACTTTTAAAATTTCTGCATAAAAAGTGATTTTTTTTATGAGCACATTCAATAAATTCATAGCCAATAATATTAGTTCAGATTTTTAGTTTTCATTTGGAAAAACACATCTTATATGACTGAAAAGACTAAGGGGTACAAGTGACATTTTTGCGAAAATTGAGTTTTGTACAGGAATAACTTTTATGTACGCTTATATATTTGGTGACAAAAGGATATAAACGAGCTTGGAAAGTGTACCGAGATACTTCATCACATCACTAGACCTGATCCTAATACATCTAGGTATTATACATTCTCAACTTTGAGCGCACTTTTCTCGAAAGTCACTTGTACCTCATGGCTTTTTCAGTCGTCATATGTTTCATCGTTTATCTCGACTCAGTTTTATGGAATCAATATGTACATTTATTCTATAAGAACACTGTAAAAAAGAAAAACTTCTCAATTTTTTTTCATCACTCATGTAAAACATCCTCCCATTCTCTATCACTCTATTAAGTTTTTAATGACATCTCATTCTCTTGTTTTTTTTTTTTTTTACTTTCTCCATGCAGATTATATTAGTGGAGTTTTCATCGCGTTTTTCCCCCCATTGTGTCACTTTTCGTGGGGGAAGTGTAACAATAAAGTTTAATTTAAGACTATTGTGTCACGCTCCCGAATGTTCCACTTCTTATTCTCTCCGGCTTCTATTTATTTTTTTCCCGGTGACTTTATAATAAAGATAAACAGCGGACGGGAACAACGGACAATTTCGCAACAATAACAAGTTTCATTCGTCTGATGTCGTTTTTTTTTTTTATTCATATATAAAAAAAACACACCCTGTATACGCTTTTAATTTCGAGAGGAGGCTGGGGAGGATCGGGATAATTTGGAGTTATGCGGGGTAATCTGAAAAGTTTCAAAATTGTCGCCGTTTTGAAACAAAAAAAGTGTCGATTTTGGTGCATTTTGAAAATTAATATAATGTAAGGCACCGGTAAAGCAGAATATCGGTATAACATTAGAAAAGTTATATTAGATAGATTTCTTTTTAATTAAGTTAGATAGGATTAAAATAGGTAAGTTTAAATATTATGTTGATTGTCTTCTAAACTAGTACTTTAATTTTTGTTGCGTATCAATGCTAATAAAATGGTAGGTAATTTGATGAATACATATACTCAATTAAAAAATATTTTAATTGATATTTGAGTCAATTGATTTCCTTGAAATATTTCTATAAAACAATTGAACTTAAAATTGAAAATATTTGAAATGAATATTGAATTTTTTAGTTTGATCTTGAAAATATGCTGTAAATACTCTTACGGCTGGTCTTTTCAACTATGGTTTGAAAATAAAACCATTTTAAACTATACGCGGTGATTCAACTACCAACTGTCAAAATTTGGGTAAAAAAGATGGATTTATGTATTGTTGTAAAAAATGTAATATGTTTGTCTCTTTCAGCGGTTGTTTTGACAGCTCATAGTTTTAGGGACCGCATGAAGTTCAAATTCGTTTTATTCTCAAACCAGAGGTGAAAAGAACGGCCCTAAATCATACGAATATGCCATTTTAGTATTTAAAAAAAGTGTATATATTTCTCAAAATTAATGCCTTAGATCTAATCACTTACAAATATATCCAACAACTTTAAAAATATTAATGACGTTTATCGATTTACTTATTTATTGAAAAAAAATCACGAAAAGCATCCAGATTTTTTCTAGAACTTTCATCGAACACAATTTCATACGAACTTATTCGCACAATAACACGTATTTTCGTTGCTTAACTCAAACTCAGAAAAGCTATATTATGCAATTTATTAGCCACTTTCCTAAGTAATCTTCCATCAGGTACTTTTCTGTCGTAGCATCAGCAGGGAGACTTGTTCCTTCCGTAAATTCGAAAAACTTTCAGCGACTCATATTTTTCGAACGTATCACAACTATACATACAATGTTGCGGTTTTTCGATCGTAAATTAAGCTAGATAAATAAAGCGTTTCACGCAATTTATCAGCTGAAACGCTTCTCGATAAATTCGATTTAAATTCGCATTGATATTTGCTGAAAAAACAACTCTAGTGTTAATGTGAAAAAGTACATAATCCGATTTGCGGCTAGGATTTAAAGTGTCGGTGATTATCCTGAAAATCGGTGCGTGTTTAATATACTTTTTCAGCTGAATTGGGTTTTCGTGTTAATTTATATTTCACGGCGAAAATTTTAAGCTTGGATTAGTATACATTGACTAGTAAACGTATACAAATTTGAAATTTGTAACAGTATACTTACGTATCGAAATAAAATCATAAAATGATCTCAAAAAGTTAAGTACAGAAAAGGGAAATGATACAAAACAATTTTCTGTACTTAACTCGATTTCGATAAAAAGAACACTTATACCCTTTGTGCTATTTAGTCGTTAATTTAACATTAAATAAGTCCTGTTGATAAAAATCGCTATTTTATATCCTTGATCACCTCACATAATCATGTTTTTGGAATATTCACCGAAATAATACAATCTTAATACAGAGGTAAATCAACAGTGAATCCAGTAAAATAAATCATGACTAGCATTTATATTGTATTTACTAGTCAATGTGGATAGATTTTATATAATATACTAATTCAATCATCATAATTTAATGGATCTTCATCTTTTCACCAAACCACTGCATACAATTCTACGATTTTCGTCAAGTTTCGATGCGATTTCAGGTCATTTATTTTTGACAGATGAAAATTTTATAAAGCCGCCTTTCGTTCGCAATTTCGTTGCAAATCGAATTGTATTTTAACAATTCAAATAGAGCCTTCCGATAAAGCTTTAAAATCGAACAAACGGGCCTCGCACCACCATAAATTTAAATGTGCCGAAGGCCTTTTAATAATGTACGACCCCGGAGTTAAGCCGGCAAATGATAGTGCATATAAATCCTAGATTTTTATCACTGTATAAATTTTAAAACCGTTTCTAGTGTGTTCAGTTGTAAAACAGTGCTCAACGTTGAAAAATATTTCAGAACTGGCTTCTGCGACTCGGCGTCGCTCGAAACTTCATAGACTTTGGAGCTGATTGTGAACTATTGCAATAATATTCAAATACAAACTAAAAATTCCAAAATACATTCGACGACTTAAAAGGCCATGGGGTGCAAGTGACTTTGCGGTGATATCGAGAAAAGCGCTATCAAAGTTGATCATGTACCTACATGTATTAGGAGGAGGTCGAGTGATTTAATGATATATCTCGACACACGTTCCAAATTCGTTTATATCCTTTTGCCACCAAATATATGAGCGCAGATAGAAGCTATTCCTGTACATATCACAACTTCGGCAAAAATGTCACTTGTACCCCTAGGTCTTTTCAGTCTTCATATGTGTTAAAAACTCTATTCAGTATCGATTATTTTCGAATTTTTTTTGGGAAATTCTGAATCGAAAATAGCAATATGAATTAAAGATTGTCAAACTGTTAAATCGAGTATGAAAACTAGTTCAAGCTTGATCAAACTAGTTCGATTCATAATAATTTGTATACAAGCGATTCTCGTTACGTGACTTGGAAGACGATAATAATCTGTCGCCAAACTTGAGCGACTAAATATTGAAATACTTGGCGAAACTGGTATTCACTAGAAAACTATGCACTTTGAATATTTTACAGATATTTTGAACTATTGTATGATATTTCACATTTGAATTAAATGTAATGAAATTATATATCTTGGGTCACAAGTTTTGATGAAATTTTGTAGATATGTAATACAAATTTAGATAAAATATTAGTGAAGAACGATAATGTAAATTTCAATAAGTTTTCAATCAATGCATAGTATATTTGTTAGACACTATTGTCGTTAAATTATATGTAAATAGTAATATATTATCTATTGTTGTCACTTATAGGGAATTATATTTCAACTATAAATGCATATTATATAAAATATTTTATTTATTAGTGTACCTATCCAATAAATATACTAGTAATCTTCTTATGCGACGTGGACAATTGAATAATATTTTGACAAAAAAATTCTGATTTCAATTTATTTATGTACTTAAATATTATTCGGTATTAATACAAATCCGAAAACCACTCTATAGATTTAATTTCAAATGTGATATAAAATTCATGCTATAGAAATCAAGACATACAAAGAATGACCATTCTCATTGACTAACGATAACTAAAATTTTTATTATAAGTTAAACTTTGATTCGTCAATATTATATCATGTCAATACTTACGCTGCATTTCTACGGAGTTTCTCAAAAAATCGGTGACCCTCGTTAGATCAAAAGTGAAAAATGAAAAACGAGCGACGATTACGGGTCAGGAATTCGTCTGAAACTGCAGTTGCACAAAAATGCAATTGCAATTGCAATTGCAACTGCCCGGTCACGTACTGGACAGTCACCGAAAATAATCCGAAGCCTCGTTTGGCCCCTGAATATCCCACCCCTGCACATATTACCTATCTGAGTCAGGGGTTTTCAAATATTCGGAAAAAATATTTAAAAAAATATGTAAGGGGTACAAGTGATTTTGACAAAAGCGCGCTCAAAGCAGAGCGTGTGCTTACATGTATGTAGTTATTAGGAGGAGGTCGAGTGATTTGATGATATATCTCGGCACACGTTTCGAATTCGTTCATATCCTTTTGCCACCAAATATATGAGTGTTCATTAAAGCGATTTTTGTACATAATTCAATTTCAGATAAAATGTCACTTGTATTTCTTGGCATTTTCAGTCGTCATATCGTTTTGAAGTTTTGAAGATGGAAAATAGTTCGAGGTAAAAACATATGTAAACAAGTTATAATGAAGACAATACGAGTGGACTTCCCCCTCAACACGTTTGACGACTGAAAAGGCCAAGGAGTACAAGTGACTTTGCGGTGATTTCGAGAAAAGCGCTTTCAAAGTTGATCATCTACCTATTACATGTATTAGGGGGAGGTCGAGTGATTTGATGATATATGTATCTCGGCACACGTTTTAAATTCGTTTATATCCTTTTGCCACCAAATATATGAGTGTACATTAAAGCGATTTCGGTATATAATTCAATTTCGGCAAAAATGTCACTAGTATTTCTTAGCATTTTCAGTCGTCATATCGTTTCGACATTTGGAAGATGGAAAATATTTCAAGGTAAATACTTATATAAACAAGTTATAATAAAGACAATGAGGGTGGACTATCCTCTCAACACGTTTAACGACTGAAAAGGCCAAGTGGTACAAGCGACTTTGCGGCGATTTCGAGAAAAATGTCAAAATGTGAAATGTGAAAATGTGAAAAATGGCAAAAATGTCACTTGTCCAAAGCCCAAAGAGTGGCTTTTTGATCATCATATACATTTTTCTTAACATAAATTTAAAATTTTTTGAGTGAAATTAAAAAATTTTTGACTTGAATTGGAAATTATTCGACTCGAGATGTACATCGGTAAGACATATTCGAACGCACGTTTCGCTTAAAAACGCAGATTTTTCAATTTTCAATGGCTCCAGGGCGAAAAGTTTGAATATCCCTGCAACCGGTCGACGTCCAAATCCACGAAAAGACAGGGTGGTACCGGAGGGGGTGCGCTTTTCCGCCGCTTCGGGTTTTCAATCAGCGGCTCCTTCTTCTGATGTAGGAAATGCACCGTGGCTCATGCGAGATTACCTTTTCGAATCGACATGTTCCTTTTTGCATGTGTGTGCGCTCATTTTGACATTTCGTCAAAGGAGGGTTGAATTTATTTTTCGTTTCGATCGAAAAAATCGATCGATTCACTTTAAAATTCATATGAATATATAGGGGCTAACCGTCACTAATTGAAAAAATGTCAATGGTTACGAAACCGCTGAAAAGTTTGAAACGGACAGTATTAACTTTGAAAAAATATCAATAGATATGAATAAAATAGAATGTTCGTTTGTATGTTTGTTATTTATAGGCTCCTTAACTGTTTATCTTTTGGCAGTGAAACTTTCTTGAGTTATTGTATGCACGTTTGCAAATGTTTTTTCATTATTAAATTTTACATTTGAGATTTTTATAATCTGACAGTTCTCAAGGGGAGCTTTTTGTACTCCAGTCGCAGTAAATTTTAAATTGAATTTCTATGACTTTGATGTTTAATGGAGTGACTTTAGCATAGTTATCCGAAACAAAGATATTAAGCACGACCTACGCTCATTACGTAATTTAATACATTTCGATAAATATTTCATTTACAATCGATTCAAGCTTCAAATTACTTATATAATTAAAAAAACGTTTTGTAAAAGTCGACTGATTAAATCCACTTCTAAAAAAATATCGCTAACCGCACAATTGATTTCGCACGTACATCGAGACTCTACTGTACAAAAATCATAAAATACGTATCGATTGAACAATGAATGCGATTAATTCATTCAATTATTTGTATCCAGTTGAACTGAACAAACACATCCGATGGAAAGATTAAACATTTTGTCTGCGAGATCCGAGCGGTAAATATTTGATCTTCTTAGTTGGTAATCGTTTCAACTCTTTTGTTCTTCCGTTTCCGCATTTCGCAAAGAGGGAAGTATAGAGGAATTGTCCTAAATATGGAATATGCGCCAAATATGGAACACAGCGATATTTATTAGTTACAGTTTCGACAATCTGCTAATTTTGCATAAAATCAGTCACTAATAGTATTATTGTTAAATTTCAATAATAAAAACAACAATATCGACGTTGAGTCTTAAAATATTGAGCATTGATATTTTACTAGGTTTTTTATAACAATATCAGCTATAACATTGATATATGATATTTTTTTAGAATATGTTATGATATAACTGCTTGGCGATTTGTTGGATCGAAAACGCATTACTTTGAAATGAAATTCTGTATTCCATATTTGCCACCCTTTGACTATTTCGCATTTTAAAACAACACCGTTCCATATTTGAGACACGTATGAAAAATTACGAAAAAATAATTTTCAGTTACTGTCGTTTTTTTTTAAATTTGAGAGATTATATCTTCCTTTTACTATAATATAACCAACAAATAAGTATGTATGGCCTCAATCTATTTCTTAAGAACGTCAATTATTATTTATTTGTGGAAAACACACGCTTAAAGCTTAAATGTTTCCATATTTAGAACGATTCCTCTAATTCGTGAAAAGGGGGAAACGAATGTCCTCGGGGAAATCTGCGGCCGAGCAAATTAATTGCTACAATCGATTCGGTTTTGAAACGATTGAAAATATTATTGCTCGTCTTTTAATATTTGCCGTATTCCTTTGGAAAGTCAATGGGGAATGTGTTTTTTTTTTTAAAAGAAGAAAGGGCAAATCGGTACCCGTTCTAATTGATATGAGAGTAGTGTCATTCGAAAGGTCTTATCAAGCAGAACGGTATTTATTATGGCCGCAATTTTCAGATATTGTTGCCTCTGAAGATGATCTAACATATATGACTACTAAAATGGCCGAATGGTACAAGTGATTTTGTGGTGGTTTCGAGAAAAGCGCGTTCAAAGTTGAACATGTACTTACATGTAGTGGCAAAAGGAAATAAACGAATTCGGAACGTGTGCCTTAATATATCATCAAATCACTCAACCTCCTCCTTATACATGTAAGTACATGCTCGACTTTTCTCTAAGTCACTTGTACTTCTTGGCTAATTCAGTCATCATATATTGTCCCTTTTATACATATGATATATACCTATTAAAAATACGGGACCGCTAAATATTTATGTTGACGACTGGTTTTTACCGATAAGACGAATAATTACGGATATGCGATAAGAATTCGATCAAAATAATTACTTTTTACTCTCTAGTTTTAAACTAAAATTAACTTATTTGTAAATAGGTTGAAATTGATTTATTCTCGGTCACATTTTTATTTCAAAAATGATTGTATTTAATTGAAAGAAAGAATGATAAATCGAAATATCTATCGCTGAAGAATACTGTACATAATTATAATTTAACGGTCTAGCAGTAAAATTATCGTTAGTGACGATAACGAACGAACTGAGCAGTATATAATGTCGTTTACACAATAAATGTGTGATATCATTCTAGCAATAAATAATGGTGTTTAGTGTAGTCGCTACTTTATCACCACACCCACTACCATCCTTATCCGGTTCCTGCGCCACTAGTAAAGTACACTCGACCCACGCTTTATGCGCGGAATTAAAACGTTCAGCAAAAATGACAAGTATATTTGCTTCGAAATACGTATTTTAGGACACTATTTTACTCATTGTCAGTTGAAAGATAGATTTTGATAAGAGTAATAAAAACGAATTGTTTACCGATTGACGAAACTCTTATGATAAATCAGTTGATAGTATTTATATGTACAATTGATGAATGAAACTAAAGCTGTTAAAAAAAAAGTAAATGAATAATTATTAATATTCTTAAAAAATAGATTGAGGCCAAATATACTTAGTTGTGTGTTGATTATTATAGTAAAAGGAAGAAATAATCACTCAAATATGAAAAAAAACGACGATTACTGAAAAATTATTTTTTCGTCATTTTTCATGTGTCTCAAATATGGAGCGGTGGTGTTTTAAAATACGAAATAGTCAAAGGATGGCAAATATGGAATGCTGAATTTCATTTCAAAGTAATGCGTTTTCGATACAAAAAATCGCCAGGCAGTTATCTCAAAACATATCCTAAAAAATATCACATTTCAATGCTATAGCTCAGTGATTATCAAACTTATTTCTTTCACCGCCCCCTTTATAAATAAATTATTTCTCAGCGCCCCCTTCCCCATTTTTACAAAATCCAGGCCCGGGTACTTTCATGGAATTGGGCTCTCCCCCCCTCAAAAAAAAAAAACAAAATCAAAATGATAAAATGTATGCCCCTCCCGACATATTTTTATTATACATACATATGTATATGAAAAAAAAAAAAATAGCGCCGCAGGCGAAAAATTTTGAAAATCTTTAAAATATCTCTTCAGAAAATGAAATTTCTAATATGTGGATGTTTATTATATTCACCACTTTTGAGCCGCTTAATATATTAAACCCCTATGCAAAATTGACATCTAAAAAGTCTGATATGAAAATACATATTCAAATTCTTAAACTTTGAAAATGATTCTTTTATCTTTAACGGATGTAAAAATCTTAGTTGACAAGTTTTTTCAAATTCATATTAAATTTATTAAATTAAAACACAATGCGCCGCAGGTGAAAATTTTTAGACATTATCCGTAAGAACTTGCGTACGGTGTGCGGGCTATCTTAATAAATCTATGTTAAGTATTTTTAGTTTTTATAACGTCATACAGGGGTAGAAATATAAACTTATTATTCGTTATTGTGTAGTAGTTGGGTATTAATTTTAGTGAAATTTAAAATACTATGTAAAGTAAATGAAATTACAAATTTCAAGACGCCCCCTAGCCCCCATCAACGCCCACCATTTTTCTCCAGGCGCCTCAACACCCCCTGGGAGGCGCTAACGCCCACTTTGAGAAACACTGCTATAGCTGATATTGTTAAAAAACCTAGTAAAATTTCAATCCCCAATATTTCTAGACTCAATATCGATATTGTTGTTTTTATTATTGAAATCTAACAATAATATTAAGATTGACTGATTTTATGCAAAATTAGCAGATTGTCGAAAATGTAAGTAATAAATATTGCGGAGTTCCATAATTCCATAAAAGATTATTATTAATTCGATCACGTAGAATCCGATTTTGAAGTTAAAAATTACGTCAGACAACTGGTTTACTCACAATTTGAGTTCAAAGTTTGATAAAATTTCAAACTCCATAGAAGGTATAATCGAAATTATAAATTTATTTCTAATTTTATTTTCATGAAATTGATTTCAAACGTTAAAATGATTAATACTAAATCATATAAAAAATAATTTACATATATAACATTGATTTTGGCTGATTTATGAAGAATTTTCATGAAAAAAATCACACATTTTTTGAAAACATTCCTATTAATATACCGATCTTAATTTCCATCTGAAATATATTTCTCGATATTTCAAAAGTGATTATCTAACATGTCCTATCCTTATTTTTGTACAAATCGCTTTTTCATAAAAGAAATATGTTAATATCTGTGAGGGCACATTTTGTATGAAAACGCGTCAATTTAGTATGGGGACAGTCTCGACACGAGCATTACTCAATTAATCTATACTATTTATAATTTTTTTTCAAAATTTGATTTTATACTACAATTTGAGATTTTTTAGGTTTTTTTGATGCATTAAGCACAGTTTAATGCTTTCAAACTTTTTTATTATCAGCAATTTTTGCAGTTTTAAATGTTTTTGTACTATTTTATACAAATTCAATTTTAATAATTATTTTCTCAAAAACTAAGAACAATAGAGCCTTTCTTTTTTAATTGACATATAAATACACTTATGTTTAATAGTTTTTGAAAGTTTTGTAAAAAAAATTAATAAATAAAAATGTTACGATGATTTTAAAGCAAATTTTTCGTTGAAAATCAACAAAAAAAAAACTATAAAATGTGATTTTTTTCAAAAACTATTTGTTTGACAGAAAAACGGATTTGATATTCGTGATCAGATCATCCAAATACATAAAAATCATTAAGTGCATCAATGGGCCATTTTCTTGTCGAACAGTGTAATCGGCGTTAATGGTAAGATTTGTATGAAAGTATTTATATACAGATTTATTTCCAAAATATCCAGAAGATACGAATGGAGATCTTATTGCATTGGCCGTAAGATCCAAATTACCGTATTTTCGTTTCGTTTCTAATTAAATGCGGTGCAAAAGATGCAAAGCTGTTATGTTTTGCACCGTCTGAATTTTATGCTTGAAGATTTTCCATACAAAATTCTGTACAAACGTACAAATACGGGTTAGCAAACTTATAATATTGATTATAACGATGTATGAGTGTATGAAACTCCCGCGCGTAAACCTTGTATATTCCATACGTTTATTAGTATGTACTCGAAAATTTGAGTCACTTTTTCCTGTATTTACTCGAAAACTGTAAGTCCTATCAAAATAAATGTAGTACAATAATTGCATAGAATTTAATGGATAACATTATTGTCTTTGACAGTTTTCTCGTATCTATAATAGTTTTTGCAAAAATCTGAAAAAATCGCGATCAAACACCTTCAGAGGGTTGAATTTACGGTGAAAACAACCCCTTCGACGTGTTCCCCTTTCTAGATCTAAATGCTCGGCCAAGAACTACCCATACCTAAAATCTTACGCTTTCTGCCAGCTGAAACCATAGACCCCCTTTTTTCGCGCTAATTTCTCGTAGTATTTACAAAAATGAAAAAAAAATTGATAGCACAAATCCTAAAATGTGAAACTAAAATTGCACCGAGCAGTGGTTGAATAGAGTGCATTGTGGCACCAAGTAGAGAGTGCACTGATAAAGCGGCACCGGTGCCGCTCTTGACAGGCGTGTGATTCTTGGCGTGGAGCCTATTGAGCCTCAAAGAACCCCCTGTCCCGTACCCCGTGGACTTTCGGCCCACCCTGTAGATTTTCAGCCCACCCTGTATATTTTCAGCCCACCCTGTATGTGGGCGGTCGTCTGGATCTCGAAGGCTTCACGGGAGACAGCCTCCCCTTTCATGCCGGGCAGTGATCTGTAACCTTTCCGTCTGTCGGGGTGGGTTCGATTGAAGCGTTCGATTGGATTATATTTATTTTTTATACAGGTGATTTCTACACGATTAATATCGTTCGATTTAATGTGAAGAAAATCAGCACTAAGGCAAAACTCCGACGAGTAAGTTAGTGCGCACATAGATGTCACTAAACAGTTCAAATTCGATCAAAACCTATGAAAGGTGTAGATGATGATCATTTGCGGTGCTGTTTTGTAAAACGTTAAATTAACACTTTTTTTTCGAATCAATTAAATTCAAATATTCTAAAGAAACGACCGAGTTTCCACATCAATCGCGAAAAACGACACGTGACTCTCGCCAAGATAGGACTGGAACTCACGCATCCCAAGTATGCTGAAGAATCGATGCGGTATGCGCAAACGATTTATACCATTGTACTATTAGCTGGTTATATTTTATCAAATCACAACATCACAAAATAACATCACATCATGTCGTAACATTATATTACACTAGCGATCTACCCATTGAATATTTCAACGCAGTTTGGAGCGTTACATGGACACACAGACACACACACACATAATAGCGCTATTATATACTTAGATTTTATCATACTCATGACATAGATATAATTGAGCAATTCTGATTTCATGAACTATATTATCATCAGTGATGCTGCTAACGTGAGTTATAAATTATATTTTTTATGATACTATAATCATTTTTTAGAGAATGTGCATATAAATTTGCAAGAATTCGATAAATCGCAAGTTGTGAGACAGTTTCAAATAACGATATAACAATTTACACTGATCTGAAGTGTCAGTCTGTGAAGTTTTGGTTGAGGACCACTGGAGTAGACGAGGCTCTAGTGCAAGTCTGCGACTAACGTCACTCAAGTACAAAACGTGATTTACTACTTTGAGCCGAAATTAATTTACTGCTTACTGACGTTAGCGATAAATATGTGAACCGATTTTGATGTTTCAATCAAACAATAAAAAAAAGGTTGCCCATCGATTTCGCACGATCGAAATTTCCCACCAATTTTAGAAACACTGACATAAATTTTTTTTCATTTAAAATATTTTGTTCTTGTATATTCTTCGAGTTTTTGAAAAGTTCACTTTATCGTTTTATTGGAGATCCATGTATTTTAAGTGAGCATTAAAATTATATTCGAATGTCTGTAATTTGATTTATAATTGTTTTTATACCCAGATAACTTAATAAATAATAAGCTACATATCAATAATATATTATTTTGCGTGTATTAGTATTAACTCTTATCACTTAAATATGTAAGAATCTAATAATAAGATTAAAAAAATTAAAATATCTACACGTAACTCTAAAACATTAGTAAATTAATTGTATTATATAAAAACTTTATTTAAGAGTGCATTATAGAAATAACACTCAATGGACTCATGATTATTAAAAGGGGCATCAATTATTTGCACTGTTATGACGACTGAAAATGCCAAGGGGTACAAGTGACCTCACGGTGATTTCGAAAAATGCGCGCTCAAAGTTTTATTAAGTTTTTATTAAGGAGGAATTATACATTTCAAGTTCGCTTATATCCTTTTGCCACCATATATATGAGCGTACATAGATGCGATTCCTGTACGTAACTCAATTTCGGCAAAAATGTCACTTGCACCCCTTGGTCTTTTCAGTCGTCATATGTCATTTTAAAAAATCTTAATTTAATTATGCTTGTAATATCATTAGCATACTTAGCTAATCAAAATTTCTATAATAACAATTATTTTTCTATCTAAATTTTGAAAGTAGATTAACTTTAATATTAACTAACAATCAGATCTATGTATATTAGTATACAATAGAAGTTCTATTTGAAAAACAAAATCATCTAAACACAAATCTGCAACTATCCAATTTCTCATAGAGACAAATAGGCGCAGTACCTAAGGCTACGTTTACACAGCATCCCCGACATCTCCAGTGTGAATCCCAGACAGCATATACAGAATGATGAAAAAAAATATGTTGATTGTGCATTGTGCATCCAGACAGCCTCAGGTGGCTGCTCGATCCTCCATTTGCTTGATTATTGTTGTTGTTTCGAGCCTACATTTGTCGTCGGTACTGTGACCATACTTTTCCTATTCGAAAGGACAGTTTTTCATCTCGATCGCAGTCTTATAGCTTATAGCCTGCCTATAGTGCAGCGGGGTAAATCGTTTGTGCATGTCGTGTGGATTCAGCATACTTGGGATGCGTCAGTTCGAGTCCTGTCTTGTCCGAAAGTCACGTGTCGTTTTTCTTAATCGATTGATTGATATGGAGATTCGGTCGTTTCTTTCGAATGTTTGGATTCGAAAAAAGTGTTAATTTAACGCTTTATGAAACGAATCTGTATATGATCATCACCTTTCATATGTTTTCATTTTTCTGCAGAGTAAAGTTGACTGTAAAGTCCTTTATTAGGAAAAATGATGGTCACTGTAACTATGCACATCCCTCGTGTAGGCTTTCAGTGCACGCTTCGAATGCGTCGAGAGTGTGATTTTTCAGTTTTCACATTTTCATTCGAGATTTTCAGTTTCGAATTTCGCTATCGGAAATGAGATGTTTCAGTTTGAACTTTTTCGAATGCTTCGTATTTTGTGCGAAATGAATTTCAGATTTCTAATCGATAAACGAAAATTTATTCATCAATCAGAAAAATCAAAACACGTACATAAATACATTTAAAAAATATGGAAACTCGGTCGTTTCTTTCGAATGTTTGGATTCATTTGATTCGAAAAAATATTAATTTAACTCTGCAAATGATCATCACCTACATTTTTCATATGTTTCGATTAAATTCAAACTATTTAGTGACACCTGTGTGCACTAATTTACTCTTCGGAGTGGTTTGCCTAATGGCGAATTGTCTTCACTATACAATGAATGATATTGATTAATGATAATTGTGTCGAAATTACCTGTATTTTATAACATAAAATTAAACTAAAGGCACACATCAACGATCTAAGAACACCTTCAACCCTCAACCCCTTTCAGCTGAAAGGGTTCTCAGTTCTATTCGATTGTTAGTTTAATGACGCCAAGATGGATGATCGACAATCTGGAAACTTCGGGGTCGAGATTGCTCCGGTGCATCTTAAGCGTGACTTGCACCATCGTTCCGACGATAATTATTCATGGTGCACAACTAAGAGTGTGTTCACACCCTTTAAGATGGCCGCCCCAACGGAACAATAGACTTTCATCAATCATCAGTTTGTTGCTCTGCTTATCGATTTTGCAAGATGCACTCTTTGTTCGATGCATTTTTAATGGTTGTTAAGTCTGTGCGAAAAGGTTTTTTAACAGTTCGTTTTTTCATTTGGAGCTTTTGTGTCGGGAAATTTTATGAAAAAAACCGTTTTGTGTCCGTAGGTACATTTGTGCGAAAATAGTGTTTTGGGCCACAAATGACAAACCGTAGATGGATGCTCAACAGTAGCAGTGACGTATTGTAAATAAATGTGGTAATACATTGAATTTTGATACCTCCCCCTTTAAATTATTGTTTTTATATAAAATGAAAACTTTATCGATCTCCCTTCCAAATACTGAAATTATTGTTTTTGTTTTGAAATAGCACTACAGGAGATTTTTTTTTCAAATCTTCTAGAAATTCATGATTTTGCATTAAATGATTACATTAAAAAAATTGGTAGTTTTTTTTCTATGATTTAAAATTATATCCTAAATGATTAAGCTAAAATCATGGGAGCATATTTTCATCCTCCATTTCCAACTATAAATTCCTTGCGTAAGTTCATTTATCATTAATATCATGAATTTGTATCCGATTGTTTCATTTACACTTATCAGTTATTGTATTTTTTTTCAAATTTGAGTGATTATTTCTTCCTTTTATTATTATTAACACATAACTAAGTTTATTTGACATCAATCTATTTCTTAAGAACATAAATAATTTTTCATATGTGGAAAATACACGCATAAAGCTCAGATATTTCCATAACTGGGACTTTTTCAATATCTTTAGTCCGTTCCGTTCCGCTCGGCAGTGGAAGCCCTATATAATAGATGCACCCTCGACGATTCAATTAGAGTATCCGTGTAATTTTCTCGCACAAAAACTATAATGAAAAAAGCTAGACGTCCATTCGCAAAACGCTGGTTGCAGACATCTCCAAAACTGCACCAGATCCTCTAGCAGCACTTGAAGTGTCCTTAATTGATTTCGTTGCATTGCGACTATGGATTTTTTCCCGGTGAAGAGTGCACTCGAAACTGTCCATGGGGAGAGAAATGCTCGTTCTATTAACGCCATAACCACCCCACGGCTTCAATTATTAATTCTGTTTATCCATTAGCGATGAAAAGTTGATGGATGATGCTGCGATGCAAAGTGGGCATTCTTCGGATAACGAACTGGAAAAGATTACTTTCGAGAGACGTTCGATTGTTCGGATGTAGCTCTTTTAAACTGCATTCGATTTTTGTAATTATTTTTGTATTTAAAAGTAAAAAGACATTGCCCAAAACAACCCAAGCCCGGCGGAAACGAAATCTATCTCATATGATAGGTATAATTGGGTAAATAAACAGTGCATAGGAAGAATAATCAATATCGATGGTTAAGTGCGTGAAATTGCATTTTAAATTTTTACAAGGGTCGTTTTAATAAAATGATCAATAGTCACGGCGCGTTCGCGGCCTAGTTAAATCAACTAGGTCTGCGAAATGACCCGCGATGTGTCTGCGGAGTCTTGTTCTCTGGTGGAAAACGAAAGAAAGGACTTGCGTTCCAGGTTTCCTACCAACCTTCCAAACAATAATATTGACCTAGTGTCCTCATTTCCCGCCTTTAAAGCTTTTCGTAAGTTTGCTGAAGAAGTATGCAAACGAAGAGACGTCCTATCGTAATGCGAATCCTTAGATTCTTTGGCGTTCCGCATACTCCCTGGAAAGCTGTCCTTCCCGATAGTTTTTAATAATGATTAAATGTAGAGTTCTCTATTAACGTAAATGTGGCGCCCGTAGTTTCGCCTAGTTTTGCTGGTACGCAACTAGGCCGGCCTAACAAGCTGACATAGAGTTGGGGTGCAGTTAAAAGGCGGGATGGTGGGCTTCCCTCGTTATTAGTATTAGATTTTGCGGTTTAAAAGTGCGTAAAGTAGTGATTTTTTCGAAGTGACAATTGTAAGTAGAGACACCAGTTCCGAGTTATTTGGCGCGATTGCTCTATTTCGATCATATTCTGCATGACGATATAAGTGTATCGGTAGACCGATACATTTATTACTGTGTATATTGCAAGCTATACACTTATCACTATTTATAGAATAGCGCTATTATATAGTTAGATGGTCTCAACTAAATAAATTTCGATATAAAGTGACAACTTTATACTGTCAACGATATAATTTCTTCCAAACCGTACGGTTCGGTTTAATTAAACGATATTGACAAGCGCAAAGTGGTATCAGAGGAGGGTTCGTCTCAACGATGACTCGAGTGGAACCCGACTACCTCATACCCACATGTACTGACTATATGAAAGATATGTAAAGCCCCGTTCACATCTGGACCGATTGCAAACGTCACATGAATATACGTATATAAACAGCATACTTGAGATGCGTGAGTTCGAGTCCTATTCGTTTTTCTTAATTGATATGGAGACTCAGTCGTTCCTTTCGAATGTTTAGATTCATTTGATTCGAAAAATGTGTAAATTTAACACTATACGAAGCTGCTCCGCAATTGATTATCACCTATTCATACGTTTCGATTAAATTCGAACTATTTAGTGACACCTATGTGCACTAGTTAACTCTTCGGAGTAGTCTTGCATAATGACGAATTGTCTTCACTATATATTGAATGATAATTGGGTAGAGATTACCCGTAAAACAAAAACGATCAACCCTAAAACCAGTCGTGGTGTAGACTAGACTTAAGAATCGTTTCGACCCCAAGTCTGGCAAGGAGAGGGCGTCTTAATTTGATTACAGACCAAAGTTTTTAACTCGGTCCACTCTTTTGTTGGGCGAACTTCGGTCCCCGGTCCGGCCGGTGCTAATTCGATTCCGGATTAACCGGGTTCCGGCTTTTCCGGAATAACCGGGTTCCGGCTTTTCCGGATTGGAGGGGACACGTTTCAGAATTGCGGAATGCATTCGTCTTCGTTATGCTGACCGACAACGGGTGCAGTCGGATAAGTAATTTGGATGCAAACGCGGCCTAATCTCGTTACGTTTGATTGTTGAATCAAAGGACGGTGCGCAATTTTCTATGGACTACCCTCGGACACATTTGAATTTGATCATAATTGAAAAGGCCAAGGTGTACAAGTGATTTTGAGAAAAGCGCGTTCAAAGTTGATCATGTACCTACATGTATTAGGAGGAGGTCGAATGATTTTATGATATATTGAGGCACACGTTCTAAATTCGTTTATATCTTTATGCCACCAAGAAATGAACGTGATTAGAAGAGATTTTTGTGCATAACTCAATTTCGAGAAAAATGTCACTTTTACCCCTTGGCTTTTTCGTTCGTCAATTAAATTCATTATGATCCTAATATATTGCTTCGGATAAATTGATTTGATTTAATCTTGAATGAAAATGGAATTATTCAAAATCGATTTTCCATGAAAACCTCAAATCTACGATGAATATCGTTATATAAAAAAATCTTGAATCACTAGTGAGATATGTTTTAAATCTGTTCAGTAAACATTTTTTTCAAATCAACACCATTTCCGAATCAAACGAGTAATATAATATATAAATTCATATAAATTGAAAAAAAAATGACTTTCACCAAAATCTTTCGTCTATAGAAACAATAAACTCGACATATTATGCACAAATTAATATAACGCTGATTATTGTATAATATATTTACGATTTTGAATTTTATTAAAATCTCTAAATAATAATAATGGTATGGAATGAAAAATAAATGTACTCATGGTATGAAAAATAAATGTACCCATAATAACATCATCGATTGAAGTCCAAAATTAAAAAAAAAATCCGGTTCGCAATTTTTTGATTAAAACAAATCTAGACATGAAAAAAATATATTTCATATCTAAGAGCATAGATATATTTAACGAAAATTCGATTAGAAAATCACTAATTGAGGCGTAAGAAAAGATCGCAATCGTAAAAAACCGGATTTGGTCCGATTTTCTGGACGCTTTCGGATCTTCCCACGACAATGGGGGTCCCGTATCCTTCCTGTCGTTAATCGTATATATCCCTTAAAAGTATCTATATATCCCTTAAGGTTTTAAGGGTCCGTTGCGAATCGATTCCCGTTGTTTCGTTGACAATGGAAACGACGGGCCGCTCGTTAATAAGGTCCGGCTAACGTTTCCAAAATGCATCCGGACCTCGAACTAATGATGGTCCGAAAATTAAGCGAATCACTATTGTGTTGGTATGAATCTATCGTTTAAATGTTGTGGAAGTCGCACTGAGATATTGTCGTGATAACATTATATTCATTTTGTAGATTCGTATGTATAAAAATTATATTTAACTGTGAGAGTTTTTAAAATTATCGACAAAACCGGTTTTTTCTTATGCACTGTGATTTGAAAAAAAATTTAGCGAATTAATTTTTAAATGAATTCTGATGATTCATGATGATGGTTACTGATGATTGATGATTCAGTTGAAAAATCCGGTTTATTTATTTTGATTTTCTTTTAAATGATTTAAATATGGTTTGGATGGATTGAATTTTCAATTCATTTAGATTGAATCATGAGCCTTGACGATTACTTAATTCAAAAATGTATTTTAATACATTTTTCATAATCAAATTAAGCTAGAACAGGTTTTTAGATATTAAATGATTAATTTCATCATCTTTTCGTTTATTTTAATATGAAAATTGCTTTCAAATCCGTTTATTTTTACAGCAATTCTATCTCGAACTCATTTACATGGATTTTCATAATTTCCACAAACAAATCGAGCGACAAAGGATATTTTTCACCGCATCAACAAGGCAGTGGCGTGCGAGAAACATCCGGATTTTATTTATCGCCAAGAAACAAATAAGTAACAAATGATAATGTCCGATATGATTAATAACCTCTTCCCTATACTCGGCATTTATTACGCTTTGTGTCGATGTCCATTATTTCTTTTTTTTTCCCTCCTACCCGCCCCCTTATCTGAGTACGGCCCTTGTATCGGTCGACTTTCGCACTAATAAATACGAAGTAATAAGATCCGTCTATTAATTATTTATATTATAATAATACATAAGGAATTCGAGCGACCGGTTTTCGCTTGGAGAGCAATTTCGTCGCACTAGAAATACCTATCGATTCGTTTTATTTTTATACTAAATCGAGGCAAAATATAGACAGTATTGCATTTATACTATCAAAGACCATATCAGCGTTTAAGGGGTTAGTCCTGTGAGCCGTTTAACCCTTTGGTTGCAGGACTATGGGGTCAACCGGTTTGACATGGACCATTTATCAAGTTTAGTAATCCTAGACTGCAAGATCGATAGGAAATGCTTCCTGTGCAAAGGATTAACTATACCTACATACTGCTAAAATTTGACATTTTTATCCTGACGCGAAAAATTTTGCAAAAATATTCTATGATGCTAAATTTTTTCACACATCCCACACCAAAAAAAAATCCGGTTTTCATTTATATATTGCATTTTTTTTTATCAAAATTGAATATTTGAATATAAAATATAGGTAGTCCTCGACTTACAACCGAGATAGGTCCTCGAACTTTGGTCGTAAGTCGAATCCATTGTAAGTCGAGATTTCCCCACTTTTAATTTATTTCAAACGTAATTCGAATGAATCTATATTATAAATACGCTAACGATGCTTGAAATTTTCAGACTCGACTCGGGAATCGAACCACGCTCTGAGCCACTGATCGTAATTATAGAACTACATCGTTTTACATATTTAACACGTAAAATCTTTTTTTTATTTCACACATAGATGGCAATACGAAATTTGATTAATTCCGAACTATTTTGATACACATGCGCCTACTGCTAGTACATATTAAAATTCAAAAAATAAATAAATATCGACTGCATCATTCGTATTTATTAATAGATCGAATTAATTTTTCTAAAATTTTATTTTAATCAAATTTATTTTTATTAATATAATAATTCATCAAATTAAAGCATATGTATTTTATTAAAATAAAATTATACAAGTAAAATCCATTTCTTCATTTTTAGTTTGAGATTATCAACCATTTTTTTTTTCATTTTTTTTAAATTTGAATTTTTTTTTATTTTTTTTCGGTTGTAAGTCGAACCCTCGTAAGTCGAGGACTACCTACATATATTAATTTTTGATTAAAAAAAATTAAATCGGTTTTTATTCAAAAATAAAACAAAATTCGATTATTTTCAAAAAAAAATATTTAAAATTTCACAAAAAACATATTTAAGATTTTTTTGAAAAATAAAAAACCGGATTTTACTTAAAAAAAAAAAAGAAATCTCATAGACTCCTTCCAATTTCCGGTACATTTGCCGTTTAACTCTGAACGCATCTACGAAGAAATACATCAATACGGAGAGTGCGATTTGTTATCTGGTGCGAAACCTCATTATTTCAGCCGAAGATAAATGAAGTGGCTGTTCGTAAAATCTCATTTGGACGTCGAGCTCCGCTACGCACCCTGTACTTGCACTTTTATCCATACGATACAGCGAGTCCTCCAACTGCGAACTGTCGAAAATACTCGTGAGCGACGAAAAATAAAGTTGTATACGTTCGATTCTGCCTTTCGTCACTCGCATGGATTTTCGACGGTTCGCAGTTGGAAGATTTCATGTATATAGTGATTTTCGTGTATATCTTCTAACTTCGTTTGAAAAAACTTAACACGGTTTGAAAAAGTGAAAAAATATTTTTTTTACACGATTTATTTGGTTTTTACACGGTTTTTTTGAAATATATGATGAATTTTGCGAAATAAAAAATGTCACTCTCTTTACACAGTCTTTTTTTACACGGTTTTTTTTAAAATATATGATGAATTTTTCGAAATAAAAAATGTCACTTTCTTTACACGGTTTTTGCTGGTCCTTATCCACCGTGTAAAACGAGAGTCGGGTGTATATATGTAATAGCGCTATTATGTGTGTGTGTCTGTCTCTGTGTGTTTCCTTGTAACGCTCCGAAACTGCGCTTAAATATATTCAACAGACTGATCGCTAGTGTATAGTATTGTCGAATATATAATATGTGATGACTGAAAAGGCCAACGGGTATAAGTGACATTTTAGCCGAAATTGAGTCATGTATAGGATTCGCTTCTGTATATGCTCGTATATTTGGTGGCAAAAGGATATAAACGAACTAGGAACGTGAATCGAGATATATCAACAAATCATTCAACCTCCTTCTAATACACGTAGTTATTTTGAACTGTCTGAAAAAGACACCGAATTCGGGCTGGTATTAAGATTTTCTTTTTACAGTGTAATTAAGAAATATGAAAATTCAAAGCTTCGGCTGCATCAAAAGCGACGCAATTTCCGCCTTTCAGAGGCGACTTTTCAGCGCATAATCGCAATGCATTGACTGCAACACTTTCAGTTAGCAGACGTAGGAAATGAGTCTGAGTGTGCGTTTGACTGGGCCTTTCAAGAAGGATCCGGAAACGTTGCGGTTCCATGGAAAATCGATCTGAAAAATGAGGACCGAAAAGGCCAAGGGGTACAAGTGACATTTTTGCCGAATTTGAGATATGCACAGGAATCGAAAGCATATGAACGAATTCGGAACGTGTGCCGAGATATATCATCTAATCATTCGACCTCCTCCTAATGCATGTAGGAACTTTAAATGTACTTTTCTTGAAATCACTTGTACCCCTTGGCCTTTTCAGTCGTCAAACGCTTTCAGCGGTCGTAATTAATTTCAGCGCTGAATGGAATCGTGAGCCGAATGAGATTCGAAAATTTTCATTCGACTCGTTTGGGTGGGTCTCGGTTTTTTTTTTCGCTTTTGTTTATGTTTATAACGATTTTGTGTAGAGAAGTTGCTAATTATATGTATTATTAATTGCATTGAATTTAACTGCTTTCACCAACTATGAGCTGTCAAAATAACCGCTGAAAGTGACAAACATACTACATTTCATACAACAATACATACATCCATCTTTCCTCGAGATATATATATATAGTTTATAGCTGGATGGAGTAGTTCAAATTCGTTTTATTCTGAAACCAGATTTAAAAAGATCGGTTCTTAAGGTTTTACAGAAATTTTGAAATCAAAAAATATTCAACTTTGACTGCAGCTCTCCGCACTAAAACGTTTTGGATATAAAAAAAACACGATTTTTCAAAATGTGTTTTATATTTTTGAAAACGTATATTGCGATTTTAGCTTACATTGTATCCATAGACACAAGTCAAAATGAACTCCATACAATGAGAGCGATAAAAATATCAAATCACTGCTATTCAGAAACAACTGAAACTTTTCAATGTTACAGTGAAATATTTTTCATTCGTATACACTGTGAGCACACCCTATTCTAAAATTCAGTTTAAGGCTATTAAATAATTTGCTAACGCTATTTCGGCAACGTGTAATTCGGAGGAAGGCCATTAGAAGTTTTATCGGCTCATAATTACATCAATATCTATATTTATATTCCATTACTGAATTTTATAGCTTCGATTTCGGTGTAACGTAAACTGCGTGCTTTGAGCACAAATGTGTACAAGTACATATAATCGTTCGCCGCAAACGACCGACAGAATTTACAAAATTTCAATTGAAAATGAAACTCGTTGAATTTAATTTAGAGCCCCTGAACAACTTTAAGGTACGGCCAGTCACGTGTGTACAGTTTGCTATCGATTTGAATCAAAATAAACTTCTACGTATACCTATGTATAACAAATATTAAATTTTATGCAAAATGGCTACTCACAAAACTGTTTTGGAACAATTATGATTTTTTCAATTTAATTTGTAAATTGTGTGATCTATTCAAATGAAAATTAATTTATATGTGTGTTTTATAAACTCCGTAACTGCTCATACTAACATTATGAAACTTTCTTGTTATGTGTACATATGAGAAGATTTATTTATCATTACATTTTACAAGTGAAAGGCTTTTCGGACTTTTTAACACCACTCGTTATAAAAATATTAAGCACGGCCTACATACACGATTCAATTTAAAATGTTTCGACCGATTTGCTAGACAGTTGTATTAGAATTTTTGAACTTTAAACCAATTGTGAACTATTGTATAGCATTTCCCATTCTCGTAGTATTGTACATACATAAATCCATAACCATGCACAGTATTTTCTACTGCTGAGCTACGAAAAAGTCCAAACAAGAATTCTTAAACGATAGAAATTAAAACGACGAAGAAACCTTCACATATGTGCACACAATCTCCCTAATATGTTTCACTGCTAAAGGATACGTCGTCGATGAGCCTATAAACAAGCTTTAATTTTTATTTATTAATGAGAAAACGCATCTTCACATGCTGAAAGCGTCTAATGCAATATTATTCATATTAATTTGTTTCACTTTCGTAAAAAGGGGGTTCGCTGAAGCGTTTCGCGTTAATTATTCGAAAGTGAAGTGCTTTCTCTCCTTTCAGGCGGAAAAACTTTGTCTTACATGAGCGATTTTCCGCGGGAGAACCTCACTTTGTCTAATATACATATACATACGAATATATATTTACATATGAAGACCGAAAAGGCCAAGGGGTGCAAGTGACTTTGCGGTGATTTCGAGAAAAGCGCGCTCAAAGTTGATCATGTACCTACATGTATATATTAGGAGGAGGTCGAATAATTTGATGATAAATCATGGCACACGTTCCGAATTCGTTTATATCCTTTTGCCACCAAATAAATGAGCGTGCATAGAAGCGATTCATGTGCATAACTCAATTTCGGCAAAAATGTCACTTGTACCCCTTGGCTTTTTCGATCGTCATATATATATTACATATTTTGGGCGGGAAAATTACGAATCCGTAACGAGGGATGACGTCCCAGTTTCGGGGCGCGCTTTGAATATGGGGGAGTTGGGTTTTAATCTTTTCGAAAATGTCCGAAATTTTGTTCAATATAATATACATAAGTTTATTCATTTATTCACGTATGTATCTAATATAATAATAGTGCTAATTCGTATGTGCGTCTGTATGTCATAATGATACTCGAACTGCAATCTACTTGAAGCTGCTGTTATGAAGATTGTATAAAATATGCGCAGATATGATAATGTAAAAACGTTAAAACTTTATTCTAAATTGGTAAATATTTTTAACGGGCTAATTTTTGCAATAATACATATATTTATTGAAATTCTGTTATGTGTGTTCATCTGTCCTAGTGTGATTATTTCAAGTAAATATCTCACTTGATACATATAGGATCGATATTTTCATTTCTTTAGTTTTTTAACCACAAAATTGCTTAATCTTCTATCTACTGACTGTCAAAAATTCGTTTCTGTTCTGCGAATTTTCGACATTTTAAGAAAAGCACTAAAAATATCGGACCATATTGTATTCGAAATTTCAGTTGATATTCAGATTTTTTTCTTCTATATTTCTTCACTCAAATATAGATTGTCCATCAGTATGTAATTCATCTACCACTGTTTTCAATCTAAATCTATTAATTTATGTGACAATGAAGCTAAATTTACACTAAACGAACGCATCTACACAAGTCATTACCTTTTTCCATTTAAAAAAAAAAAAAACATAACAAAAGATTAACATACATACATCGTAATTGAAAAATAAAAATAAAACACGTTTAATTTCGAACTATACATATCTGTTTCAATTTAAACGAACTCGGACACTCGACATAAGGTACACTCGACCCTCCCTAATTCCGCACACACTTATATATGAATATCGCGAATTCCCCACACAAGTTTGACAGTTTGGATTTAATTAAGCCTCCAATGGGTCCACTCCCCCCCCCCCCTTCCCCATACCCCCTGACCCTACACTCTTCCAGATGCCATCTCCTGTGAACTGGACTTCCTCGGCTTCCTCTCTTTCGTCTCTGACCGCCAGGGGTTGATCCAGGATGTGGATATGGGGGGCATCTTGTAAGGGCACAATTTAAATTTTTATCGAAAAGTGTTTTTTTTTTTTAATATTATATGATGACCGAAAAGGCCAAGGGTACAAGTGACTTTGCGGTGATTTCGAGAAAAGCGCGTTCAAAGTTGAACTACATGTAAAGGGTTTTTCATTTGCCGCGCTTGAATTTTGATTGTTAATTGTGGTTATATTAATGAGCTAAGAGTTATCAAATTTGAAAAGAACACGTATTAACTCATCAAATTTTAGCATGCAATATTTCACGATTCAGCAATGTGTTGAAATTGAAAAAAAATAAAATATTATCTAAATCAGTGATTCGGTCGCCTTAGCGTGAGTCGCACCCAATTCACGGTCAGTCCACATGGCCGCCTTTTTAAGTTCACACTTTTTTTGCTGTTAAGACTGTTTTCTGTGATATTGTGTAAATTTTTAGTTTTGTCGAGACAAACTCTAGATAATTTTCAGCCTGAAGGTTGACATGACTTATATTTTCCATTAAATTTTACCCCATTTATGCGGAAAAAATCGTCAAAATTAGACTTCTAGAATATGCCATCTCAATGGAACTATGATATAATTTTGACCAAAATAATATTTTAGACATAAATCTACTTAAACATACTTTCAAATAAAACAACAAATATTGCTATATCACTTATACAACTTGTTTTATTCCATTTCAAAGTTTGAGCGCACTTAATGAAAAACACTGTATTAGGAGAGATCGAGTGATTTGATGATATATCTTGGTACGCGTTTTGAGTTCTTTATATCCTTTTGCCACCAAATAAATATGCGTGCATAGAAGTGATTTCTGTGCATAACTCGATTTTGGCAAAAATGTCACTTGCACTCCTTGGGCTTTTCGGTCGTCAAGTGTATCATCGAACCGTAAGTGTCGAAAATAGCTCTTGGGGCAATTTTTTTTTTGTAAAATTTACTTTTTTAGGTAGCAAATGTAATACAAATGACCCTATTTTTAGAGCAATGATATGTTTCATTTTATAAGAGGAATGGAACTTTAGTTTTTTAGAAACTTTAGAGGAATGAAACAATTAGTTGGAATTTTTTGGCAATTTTCACGAATAAGTTCAAAATACTTTTAAATGGCAAGTAATACATATTTCAAACAATTCTTTTCGTCATTCTTAAATTCTTTTTGAATTTATCGAGACATAATCAATGATTAAAATCATTGCAAGGAAAAAAAACGAACCACAAATATCTAGAATCGTACTATAGAAAGAATGACGTACTTGCCATATAAAATCCTGATATTGGAAGGTATCTGTAATATTTCCCAATTGAATTTTTTTTCTGTAAATTCTCAGTCATATTAAAAATTAATTCGACCAAAAAGGGTGTTATATCTTCCATAGCACCTCCCTTAAATCCACCCCTGCTGACCCCAGGGGGATGTTTTTTATACTTCAGAGGGATTGACGCTCGATTTCATTTAATATAGCTCCGTCTCTGTACAAACAGAGAGCTCCTTCTCATATATGGAGCTGCTTCAAATTGGTACGTTTTGTTCTAGAACGAAATTACATCCAATTCGCTTTTTTTTCCTAGTGGTGGAAATTTTCAAGATTGAACGTCTTCGGTAGATGTTTAAAATTTTTATGTGGCTGTTTTAAAATCTGTACTAAATATATGTTGCTATTGCAGGTAATTTTTTTAAGTTATTTAAAATTACCATATAAATTAATAATTATATCTGTTCTAGGTATAAAAGGACCTATTACTACACCTTCTTGATTTTTCAGATTCAAATATTTTTCAATGCTTGATTTTGGTATTCAGGCACTTAATTAGTGTTTTATGATATTATTAAAACTTGCTTTATCTAAATATTATTAAAATGTTTTTATTTTTTATTAATTACATGATTTTTCAATTTGAATTTTATGCTTGTAAGAAGGGTTCACAATCTATGTATCATCAAATTTGTTTTAATAAAACAATTACTAATGAAAATTTTGAATTTAATCATACATATTTTGGGCTTTCATTAATAATTTTATAATATCTAAACAAGATATCTTTGGAAAAAAAATGAAATGAATGTAAATACTATTATTATTTTTGAGTTATCCAACCTACTTTACCTACTCAGCATTATTTTAGAAAATTGAAAATTCACTTTA
Organism: Cheumatopsyche charites; assembly: GCA_024721215.1. NCBI lineage: Eukaryota > Metazoa > Arthropoda > Insecta > Trichoptera > Hydropsychidae > Cheumatopsyche > Cheumatopsyche charites. The sequence goes on from CM045587.1 coordinate 11,153,389, forward strand.
TACTCATATTATATGTCAACTGAATTTCACAAAGGGCACAAATATACATTTTTATCGATATTGAGTTAAGTACAGAAAATAATTCTATATATGATACAGAACCATTTTCTACACTTAAATTAATTTCGATGAAAATGGTCACTTGTGCCCTTTGTGAAATTCAATCGTCATTATTTTAATCAAAACTATATAACAAAAAAAATTTTAACCAAAAAATCACATCATTATAATCATAATACAACCATTCGCAAAAAGACACAAACGCACGTTGACGCTCGAACTTCTCCCATAACTCAGGTGTCAGAAGTCTGAAAAAAAACTTTTTTTTTTCAAAAAAAAAATACGCAAAAAAGCGCAATCTACCCCATAAAGCAACCCCATAATCTCGCTGGGAAGATTTCCTTTTCCCGCCTTTTCGCTTTTCGCAGTTTTACGCGTATTTTTTTCGCGGAGCATAACGTTCCGATTTATGGATCTCGTGGGAGCGACTCAGACACGCAGCGCCAATTTGCTCCGAGTATCGATCGGTTATTTCGTGGGTAAAACGCGAAAATTGTGGAGCCGAGCCGGCCCTGTCTTTTCGTTTTTCGTTTTTTGGAAAAAGCGCGAAAGGACGATGTTTATTTTGGCCCATGAGCGGCCGCTAATGATATTGGCATCAAATGAAGGAACTTTTAATAAGCAACAACTTTTATTATTGACGTATCGTCGTGGGGGATGTAGGAAAGGAGATATCAGCCTTCAAAGATAGCGGAATTTGTATGGCGGACGCGCGAAACTTCTCGAGCGTTATGTACCCATATGCGCTATTTTACGTTCATTATCAACATTTTAATCTCTTTTTACATTTTTTACGCTGCTTTATTTTACGATTATCAATCATAAGGTTTTCTCCGTGCACTTTGTTCATTCTACGATGTGTTTCAGCAGTAAGACGTAATTTCACTAATGTAAATGTATGTATTTTTAACAAAAAATGTTTTTTTTTCTTCGATATTTCATTTCAGCGCTTCAAATAAGCTGAAATGTTTCACTGAATTCGATTTTGATAGATCATAAGATGATTTGAATATTAATGAGATAGATAAGATTTGTTATTGTCCCAATATTATTGTATTATCGATATGCAGAAATTATTACTTTGTTTATTATTAAAGACGTAATAACTAATGAATTAAATGTTTTCCTAAGCAACATATAATGTTTCTTTTAATTAAAACTGATACTCTGATTCTAATTTTAATTCTAAAATCACGAGCAGAAATGTAGTGTAAGGGGAGTCGCTCGTTCGTTGTAGCTAAAAATTATTTTTTGAGCACTAGAGTAAAAAATCAAATAATATCTTATTACGAGGATTCACATTATGCATGATTTTTTCAATTGCATATGAAATATGCAAACATTTATAGGCAATGTAATTTTTCAATATTGATATTCAATAATATTTGAGTTCTATTGAATATTGTTGAGTTTTTTTTTTGTTTTAATTGATCCTTTTGTTTTACGATAAATATGTCAATTTTAAAGACATACAAAATAGTTTCTGTTTTGACGAATTCGTTCGATTTCAGCACCAAATTTCAAGCACTGATAATACTTTAGTTTTCATTGTTATTACTAACAGCTCCAAGAATTTTTATAGAGTTGAAAATGATAAAACTTGAATATTATTTTTTTATCTGTTGCAGAATATCTACATACGATTTTAAGATAAACTTAATCTCAACGTATTCACGAAAAAACTGAGCATGACTCAATGTGATTTCCAAGTCCAAAGTCGAGCCGATCTCTAAACTGCCATTACTACGATCCAAGTGCGTCTGGTATATCGTAAGCAATTAAAAAACTTTGGCAATTCCTGTGAAATTAACGAACGTTACTCTAGCATTAGCTATTCTCGCACTAACGACTTTCTAATTTATTGAACGTTACCACATTCGAGGAAGGATACGCGACAATGAAACCGGATAGTTTACCCCCTTGTGTATGTGTTATAGTGAAATCGTAATTTCAGCGAATTCATCGTAGGGCTTCTAAAGCTGAAAGCGAAAACCGGTCTTGATTGTTTCTTGAAAATCGGATACAGGTAGTCCTCGACTCACGATCGAGACCGAATCGTAAGTCGAGGTTTCCTCTTTTTTTAATTGATTCAATATGCAATTCGAATGAATGCATATTCAAATTTAAAAGATCGAATTATTTTTTCGAAAACTTTATTTAATTCAAATTTATTTTAATTAATATAATTATTCAAATGAAAGCATGTGTATTTTATTTAAATAAAATTATACTAGTAAAATCTATTTCTTCATTTTCAGTTTGAGATTTATCAACAATTTCTGAAAAATAAAGAATTATTTTTTTTTGACATTAGGCTAATCTTTTTTTTTTCAAAACTGAAAATAAGGTAATTTTTAACGGTTTTCGGATGCCATAAGTTATCACTTTACTGACGATTTAGTGAAATCAAAAGGAGTTATAAACTCACGTGCAAAATCACAATTTCACCACTCCCTATAAAGCGAAATCATAATGTCAAACATTTAAACAATAAAAATCAACATATAAAAATTATTTCATGGAATGATTCAGATTTTATGATTTATTGATTTAATTCAATGAATTGAATTATTAAAGTTTAAATATTAAACAATAACAGATAGATCAGTGATTATATTTATATAAATAAATTTAAAATTAGGTTAAGTTAGACTATATTTAAATTTTTTTTCACATATAAGTACACATTTTCAGGTTCAAATTGATTTAAAGTTTAAATATTTTCTAGTAACACTGGGTCACAAAATAAGATATTTCGATAAAATTTCGAAATTAAACCGAATCTCATAACTGTTTTGGTAGAAAATAACATTGTTGAGGATTTTTTTTCCTCATTTAATACCGCAAATTATCGTTATTACGAAAATGCGTTCGGTTCATCCCCCTTTTATTTTTCGCCCTCACGCTTGTGTTACATCTTCAAGAAAATAATCCTTAATAATGGTGACGTATTTATTATTTAAAGTGGCACTTTGTAGAATTTAAATAGCGCATAAAGCGGGAATGTATTAAATTTTTAAACAGAAATAGCGATAAATTCGTTAAATACGACACTTTATTATCGCCGAACGAAAAAATCCCGTATAAGTATGAGAACATCGCAAATATCGAAACCGTAAAATGATTCATAAATAAACAGGTTTTTTGATTCACATTTGAATATTCGCTTTCAAATGGAAATTATTTAATTGAAACAGTTAAATATGAAGTGGAAAACTTTAACATATGTAGATACATCTAGGAACAATGAAAATAAATTATTATATTTTATTGATCAGTGTATTTTTTTAAATCGTCAATTTATTCAAATTTATTTTAATAAATATTATAAATCAAATGAAAAATATTTAAATAAAATAACACATCCTCGTTGCTTATCACATAAGTATAATCCATTTCTTTGTTACACTGTAAAAAGTGAATCTTAATTCCCGCACGGTCTTGAAATTCATCGGTCTTGAAAATCGAATTCCGTGGAAATTCAGTTGCTTAAAAATTATTTAAACGAGTTTAAACTGTATTTAAAATTTCAATTATTATTTTTATTTTATTATTGATTTTAAATACAGTTTAAACGCGTTTACATAATTTTTAAGCTACTTAATTTCGACGGAATTTTATTTTCAAAATCGATAAATTTTAAGATAGTGAGGGAATTAAAAAGTTTATATTTCTACCCTGTATGATGTTATAAAAACTTAAAATACTTAACATAGATTTAGTAGGATAGCCCGCACACCGTACGCAAGTTCTTGCGAATAAAGTCCAAAAATTTTCGCATGCGGCGCATTGTGTTTTAGTTTAATAAATTAAATATGAATTTGAAAAAACTTGACAACTAAGATTTTTACATCTGTTAAGGATAAAAGAATCATTTTTTAAGTTAAAGAATTTGAATATGTATTTTCATTTCGGACTTTTTAGATGTCAATTTTGCATAGGGGCTTAATATGTTAAACGACTCAAAAGTGGTGAATATAAAAAACATCCACATATCAAAAATTTCATTTTCTGAAGAGATATTTTAAAGATTTTCAAAAATTATGAAAAAGATTTTCGCCTGCGGCGCTATTTTTATTTTTTTTCATATACATATAATAAAAATATGTTGGGAGAGGTATACATTTTATCATTTTAATTTTGTTTTTTTTTTTTGGGAGAGAGCCCAATTCCATGGAAGTACCCGGGCCCGGATTTTGTAAAAATGGGGGGGGGGCGCTGAGAAATAATTTATTTTTAAAGGGGGCGGTGAAAGAAATAAGTTTGATAATCACTGATCTAGAGGACGCATTACGAAATTAAGCGAATCTCGAGACACGTCTTGATTGAAACTAACAGAGGATATGAGATAGGATTAAGCCTAATTGCGAGAGCGAATTCACAGGATTTGCACAATCAGCGAATTCTCCACTCGGGATATTGCTTTTCTTTCTGCAAATTATTACACCCTGTAGGTGCGGTACAGGGTGCTCCGGAGGAAATGCCCCGCAAATTAAAGTGCGTATGACCCGGCCAAGAGTTTCACCTCTGACGTTGTTATTAAAACTGTCTGCAGTCGAGTCGCTATAAACGTCCGCCAGCGGTTCTCAACTGTTGACTCAAGATTTAATCGATCGTTTGGTGTTTGATATGGATATATATAATTCATTGAAATGTTTATGATCGACCTTTGATAAAGATTATTTAGTTTATCTCATGATTAAATGACAAAAATTTTTCGGCCACCAAATAATGAATCATTTAATTCAGAAGTTATTTTGATTAATTCTATACTCTAATGTAAACTGAACGCAATTATATATTATTATTTAAAGCGTTTGTATAATATGTTTATTATTTCGAATTAATTGAATAAATAAGAGTGTTAATGAAATTTTGAAACATGTTTCGTATTTTTTTTCGAATTTTTGTTTTAAGAACTTTATCACATTATGCACTGATCGACCCATAGGTATTGAAAGTGTTATTTGAACTTCATAATATGTATTGTCTGCGAAAACATTAAGAATTTTACAATTCATGATATAGAGGATCTGCACCAAATACGGGACACGAGTCAAATATGGAACATCGCGAAATTTATTACTTACAGTTTCGACCATCTGCTTATTTTGCATAAAATCAGTCACTAATAGTATTATTGTTAGATTTCAAAAAGAAGAAAACAATATCAAAATTGAGTCTAAAAATATTGAGCATTGAAATTTCACTAGGTTTTTTTTTTAACAATATCAGCTATAACATTGAAATTCGATATTTTTTCAGGATATGTTAAGAGAGAACTGCTAGACGATTTGTTGCAACGAAAACGCATAACTTTGAAATGAAATTTAACATTCCATATTGGCCATCCTTTGACTATTTCGTATTTTAAAACACCACCGTTCCATATTTGATACACATATGAAAAATGTCGAAAAAAACATTTTTCAGTTATCATCGATTTTTTTCAAAGAGATACTATTTCTTCCTTTTACTACAATCAACACATAACTAAGCATATTTGGCCTCCATCTATTTCTTAAGAATGTTAATGATTATTCGTTTGCGTAAAATACACGCTAAAAGCTTAGATTTTTCCATATTTAGGACAATTCTTCTATACCTGTATTTGAATTAACTTTAACCACAACAGCTCAGTTTCGCTTTAAACTATCGACATTTACCATCTTAAAAAATAATACACATACATATGTAAAGAAACATTTATGTTTCTTCAATTTAATTCTACCGCGCTCTAGACCGCGGTATTAGTTCCTTAATATCACGCCACGAGTGGTGGCGCTGTCGGCAGTTGAGTTGACAACTCATCGGATGATTCAGTCAGTCGGTAATATGTGCTGACCGTGGCATTACACATTTTGTTGAGAAGGAATTGTTAATTTAAGAAATAGACTTTTAATGTCGTTTCTTTATTTACAGGTAAGATTAGTTTAATAAGTAAAAACTAAAATGTAACATTGTTCATGTAAAACTTTAAAATAAAATAATCTTTATTTACAGAGCAACGCAATTGTTTATTTCAAAAACCACAATTCCTAAATAAAATTAGAAAAATTGTCTTATATACATATATAATTCCAAAAGTTGACGACGCCTGCATTTCGCGCTTCGCGAGTGAGCCGTAATAACAAGAAGTCGAGGCACAAGGCAAGGGTAGTAGTCTTCGTCTTCTCGCGCTATCCGTCGCCGACTTTAATAAAATAATTCAAGTGTTAAATTAATTTAGGGTTAGACGAGCGCCCCATCGTCCTCCCCCCTATTCCATGCTCCTCGATGCGGCCCCTTATTGTCTGGGCGGAGCTCGAATTGGGAAATTTGCAACAGATAACACGCCTAGAGAGAATTCGCGTTTGCCTTCTGTTCTATATGACGACCGGAAAGGCCAAGAGGCACACGTGACTTCGCAGAAAAACGCGCTCAAAGTTGAGCATTTAACTATGTGTATTGGGAGGAGGTCGAGTGATTTGATGATATATTGAGGTACTCGTTCCATGTTCGTTTGTATCCTTTTGCCACCAATGAATGAGCGTATATAGAAGCGATTCCTGTACATAACTCAATTTCGGTGGAAATATTGCACGTAACCTTTGGCCTTTTCAGTCGTCATATATTTTATATAAAACCTAGCTTTATGTAAAAAAATAAATAGAGCGAAACTCCAACACGTAAATGACAACTGAAAAGGCCGAGGGATACAAGTGATATTTTCACCGAAATTGAGTTATGTACAGGAATCGCTTCTATATACGCTCATTCATTGGTGGCAAAAGGATACAGGTAACATACATACTACATACATTCGCTTTTATATATATAGATTTAAACTCCGCCCAATCCTCCAACTACAAAATATCAAAATCTGGACGAAAGAAATCTATAAATGTATTGTTGTACGAACTGTAGTATGTCTGCTTCTTGTTTATCAGCAGCTGTTTTAACATCTCATAGTCGGAGGGAGTTTAATGGCCGGCGCACATCTGTCTGAGACGTCGAAAGAGAGCAACATGTTAAATTTTTAGTGTGCGAGTGAGACAGCCAGAGAGAGGGGGGAAGAGAGGGAAAGAGGGGGAAACAGAGGGAAAGAGAGGGAAAGAGGGGGAGCGTAACCACGCATCAACCTGTCGCACTCACACACAAAGAATCGAATGGTTGTTCATCTCTTTCTAACGGCGTCTCAGCACGTCTCAGACAGATGTGCGCCGGCCATAAATTCGTTTTATTCTCAAACCAAAGGTGAAAGGACTGCCCCTAAATACAATCGCGTTTTGTTTTACAAATCGAACGCGGGAAAAATTGAAAAAAAAGTCACCTTTGAACGCAGCACGGTGCATTCTTTTTTTATGCCGGCCAAAACGTACGGTTCAACACCATTTGTTTGTCGTATTCAAACCGAGGCAGTTTTGATTAAGCGCCGCGTGCAGTTTGTGCAATGTGCAGTTGGTCGCTGACAAAATAATTTGCGCAATATATTTGCGACACGTTGCGCCACTGTTGATTTATGCGACGGCGTTAAGTTGAACCGTCAAATTTATGTACCTACGTACGCCACTGGAACATGTATGATAAACTTCGCGAGGGGATGTTTCAATGATATTATTAAGAAAAAAAATTTTTTTTTCGCAAAAATTTCTTCGCATTTACAACTAGTGATCATTTACACGCAACTATTCAGCTGATAGTGCAGCGGTATAAAGCGTTTGTGCATGCCGTGTTGATTCAGCTTGATTGGGATGCGTGAGTTCGAGTCCTATCTTGGCGAGAGTCACGTGTCGTTTTTCACAATTGATTAAATTGCTATGGAGATGAGGTTGTTTTTTTTTTCGAATGTTTGGATTCATTTGATTCGAAAAAAGTGTTAATTTAACGCTTTACGAAATGGCTCCACAAATGATCATAATCTATACCTTTCATATGTTTCGATTAAATTCGAACTATTTAGTGACACCGATGTGCACTAATTTACTCTTTGGAGTAGTTTTGCCTAATGGTGAATTGTCTTCACTATATAGTGAATGATAATAATTAATGATAATTGGGTTGAAATTACCTACACAATATAAAAAAAATCACAAACACTTTATAATGCTGCATTATCGGCTAGCTTTATTTTAGGGCATTTATTTTAGGTTTCATAGCATAAAATATAAATCATAAATGCCGTAATTGTAAGCAATAGAAACATTTACAGATGTGCATAAAGTTCTGAAAATTTGATTTCAACCGGATGAAGGTTGCGAGAAAACATAGATTATAGACATAAAAATATAAATACTTTCTTTTTAAAGTTATTTTCGTATATAATTAAAAAAGCATTTAATATTAGAAATACATAATAAAGATTCTATATTTTCCTTTAATATAATTTATTACTCTATAAATTCACCTATTAAATTGAATGTATTTTTCGATCATTATTTGTATGAATCAACAAAACAAGCTTAATGTAACATAATTTAATATAAAAACAAATTTACAGTAAAATTAAATATTTATCGCTTAATACATTTTTGAAACACCCTGAAAACAACGTATGCGAACTTTCTATTCGCTACATTGTTAATTTCACATACAACATGTGTTGTAATTTAATAAAGTGTAAAACAAAATAAAAAGAATACAAAGCTTTCGCTAAAAATTTTACTCTCTCTCTCTCTCTGAATCATTTAAATTTCTGGAACTCAAAAAAGTACAATTTTGAATTTCAACATGAAAAAAATTAACGAAAAACGTTTCCTTAACGATTTTTTCAGTGTGTATTAACTTAAATGAGGGTTTTGAGTTTTTTTTCATGATATTTGTGAAAGGTTATTAATTTTTCAGGATGCGATGGGAAAAAGTCCACCTGTGGCTCTCGTGTTTAAAAACGAACCACGACTGAAACTTCGATGCATAATTAAAGACGCTTTTGTGAAATAATTTGTATATAGTTTTAAAATGGCTGAATGCTTAATATATTGAGCAGACTAGAACGTATATTGAAACAGATAACCATAAATATTATAAAATATATCCTAATAAATATATTATTACAGTATTCTCTCAAATTATTCTGACTTATGTCGAGAAAAGAAAGTTCAAATAGCTGAAAGTTCCAAACATAATGCTTGATATTTCAATTGAAAATAAATCGAATAGAAATTAACTGAATATTTAATCCAGATGACTGAGTATGCACTGGATCTATTATGTATATTATACAAATAGGTTTACATAGATTTTTTTAACGTTTTGTATAATAATTCATATTTTATGATACAATTTATCCAATTTTAGTTGCATTTTAACAATAATTCATGGAAAATAATTGAACCTGATAAAAAACAAAAAAAGAATATCTTGAAATGAAAATTATTTTACTCAACCTTAAATAACTCAACGACAAAATAAAACCTCAATACTTACAATAAATAAAAAATCTTAAAATATTTGAATTAATTATTTCAAATATAATAAAACATCGAGCGAATACAAGTATTAAATACTTGCATTCAATAAAAACATCAATCAATTTGCATACACAATCATAAAAATTGAATAGTAATTAAAAATCTTACATAACATAAATCGAAATAAATCAATTAAACTTTCGAACGAGCGGCCATTTTGTGTGTCCGGCGGCCATTTTGAACGTTTCGACAACCGTAAGTACTTTTCGCTCTCGTAACGTTAACGACACGTTAATACGGTCAGAGAAACCGTAAATTTTCAGCTGGAATTTCAGAACAAGGTACTCTTTAATTATTATTGTCGGTCCGTTTTACGTTTTGCGACATATTGCATTTCTGGACGTGCTTCAAATGAAACGTTCATATTGAAGTTTGATTGTATTCATTTGAATATTATGGCTTATAATTATTTTATAATAATTATTATATTTATAATTCATAATATAATATGTAATTAATATATTTCATTATAATTGGTAAGTTCATGCATGTATCCTGATGTAATGAAAAATTCATTAACACACTTTGAATCTACATCATTATTTTCATATCAATCTGATTTTTTTTTTCATTTCTACATTAATACATTATATAATGTTGAATTGAATTTAAAAAAAATGTTACGTTTAATTAATAATTCATCATGATTTAATTGAATGCTTTAATTTTACTATAATAATCGCTTTGTCTGTTAGATCTGATTAATACTCATGCAAAAGTTGTTTTTAACCAACTATGAAATATATTTTGTATATTAACATTGAATTTAATATATTTGAATGTATTATTTAGAAAAATTTTTCATAGATTAAAACTCGATCCTATTATTGAGAAAATAATACTTACAATTAAAAACCAACGCACAGGTACATGTATATTGAATTTTTAATTGCTTTTCATTCTGTCGATACTAAACAACTTATGCATTAGTTACACCTACATAATTGTGTATTTAATAATACTAATGCATTTTTTTAAAAATCGAAACATATTTTTTATTTAACTTACTTTCAAATCATAATAACGATTAAAAATCTTGCATTTTTTCTTATACCTCGAATCTTAATATCAACAGCCCCTCTCACCAAAGTATAAAGACGTGCTCTACTACAAAACATAATATTTTTCATTATAAACAGAAAAATAACTCAATAATAAACGCTTCCACGTCGACACATTAATATCAAAAGACTTTGATAAAATATTTATTCTCTCGGCCCGTAATTCACGCACTTTTTTTCCACTCTCTCGTTCATTATAACTCAATTATATGGCTGTTTGCACAATAAAATATGTTTTTAATTTTTGCAAAAACTCCGCGCAATATTCGACCGATAAGGAAGCCTCAGGGGCGTATTATTTTTTTGCTCGGGTGAGATAACAACGGAACAGGAAAACAAGACGACATAAATAAAAAAGGCGCCGCCAAAAACTTTTTCGCCGAGGATGTGTTTAATTGCGAAAATTTTCGAATCTACCGAAGAATTTTCCGAATTTGTTTTTTTTTGCAATCTTTCGCGCTGAAAATGTTCAGAGTCAAAACTAGCTTGAAAATTTTACAGGCAGATTGAAAAAAATAAATCTTAAATGACGACTGAATAGGCCAAGGGGTACAAGTGACTGCAGTGATAGAAGCGATTTCAGTATATAACTCAATTCTGGCAAAGAATTCACCTTTATCCCTTGGCCTTTTCGATCGTTTAATATGAATGAAATTGTGTGTAATCCATACTGAGTGACTGATATCATATTTATATCATTGGAAAGTACTTTTTGGGAGTATTGATTATTATTATCGGAGTTAGTCTGAAATTTCTGTGTGTAAAAAGTTATAGATCGAAACATTTTCTTAGGTTGGTAATTCGTACTACAATTAACGATCTTTTATAGATTTTTTTCAGCTGTAATTTTTCTGAGATAATTATCCAGTAAAAATACATAATAATTTGATGTCGTGTTTTAATTTTTTTTCTATGAATCCATTTCAATTTGAAAAATCTTATTTAACTAGTTTTCTAGGTTATGTCAAATGTGATCGAATATTGTGAATAATTGTAAATATAATAATTAAATTATCATGAACTCAAATATATTTTTTTTTATATATAAATACTTCACTGAATATCACAATTGAATCACCAATTTCGAAAACAACACATGTTTTTCACATTAAAATTTGACACTAGATGATCTTCAATACTGACTCGCAGCTCGCAAAAAACGATACGATTTCTACAATAAATACAAAATGTAACTGTAACGACATCACTGACACCAACACGGTATGCACAATCGCCTAATTGACTGAATTTGGTACATCGCGCCCCAGTGTCCCCGTCAAAAGTATGCGATAGCCCGCGGGTATTTCGTGGTTATTTATCGACGCCCCTTGGGATTTTTTTTTCAAATATCCCCCTACCTGTTTGCCGCCCCTGAAACGAAAAAGTCAAATGAAAATGTAGCGGAAAATTTTCGAAAAAAAAATCTATGAATGTGCTCATGTTTATCTAATGATGAATTTAGCTTAATTGGCTTAATTTTTATAAGTATTTGTGGAGAAATTTCTAAATGAGGATTAGGTTAGGTTATTTTTTTTCATTTTTCAAGTTAGCTTAAAATGTTTTAGGTCGAGTTTCTATTTCGGTTAAGTTAAGTATAATGTCGATGGTTTGTACCATAAATACGATGTTTTGACTTGAATTCATTATTTGATTTACTTGTATATGTTTTTAGTAAACTCTAATTATTTTTTATAAATTTCATAATAAGCAAAACATATGAAAATATGGATATAATTATAAAATCATTACTATAGAGATAGATATTCACAATAGTGAATACAATGTTATTCGTGATTGTTACGACTGTAAATATCCCAGAATTTTCAATGATACCGACTACATTTATCTACATTAATTAAAACATCATATATATTCTTTCATGATAATAATTTTTATAAAAAAAATACATAATTGAAAAATTATTAATTAGAACAAACATCCCCTAACGAGACAATTTTCATCGCACAATTAAAAACTCAGAAGCAATCAAAACAAAATAACACTCATCACAATCCGGCAACTAATTGAAAATAAAAATTACCGGATCAAAACCACCTCCACCCTCCCTCTTCTTTTTTTGCCCTGAAATATATGTGTATGACGACTGAAAAGGCCAAGGAGTACAAGTGACTTCGCGGTGATTTCGAGAAAAGCGCGCTCAAAGTTAAACATGTACCTACATGTATTAATTGGAAGTCGAGTGATTTGATGATGATTCCTGTACATAACTCAATTTCGGCAACAATGTCACTTGTACCCCCTGGCCTTTTCAGTCGTCATATATATTTTTCAGACATTGGGGATGATTTTTAATTTCATCCGAAATATCCACGGATCCATTGATATGAGTGGAAGAAGTAATTATTGAGCCGGAGAATTCAGGTATTAAACAAGGGGTGGCTTTTTCAGAGCAAGGAGGTGGCTTTTTCAGAGCTAGGGGGTGGCTTTTTCATACCTAGGGGATGAGTCTTCTGTTAGGGGAGATAATTCAGCTGAAACAGCAATTAGTCTCGCTGCTAAGGAGACGAACCATCCCCGTAATTTGTTTTACAATATTTTCTCCCCGTGTAAGCATTTTTGGGGTGTGTAGTGAAATGTTTCGGAAAAAAACATTTTTTTTAATGAAACATCATAATTGTTTATAAGTATTTTAAATGTGCTTTTTTTACTTTTAGATTTGTTTTGAATAGAACATTTTGAAATCTGACGTTTTATCAGATTACATTGATAAGTATTGAAATTAATATTGTTAGTAATTAAATTGATTTCATTATTTTTGAATATGCATGAAAATACTATATTAATTTGATACAACTGAATAGTTAATAAATCTTTTTTAGACCTAAATAAACTAAATTTTTGGTGCATGTATTTTTTATTTAAATATACTGGCAGTTTGGTAAATTTTATATTGATCATTCCTTATTTTTATACTGATAGTTTTGTTAATAAAATACAGACCAAATATCTGTCAGTTATTAAAATATTTTCCATAAATCATTATATTGAATATTGAGTGTGATCAAGATACTTAGACATCTCAGGAAACAATCTTAAATTGAATAACGAATCATTTTTCTTTACTACATATGCAAATATTCAACTATATTCTTTCATTTCAAATACTTTAACTTTAAAAAAATGGACTTTGTTCACATTTTAAATATTTATTCTCATGATAATTTACTATAGATTTATTCAAATGTGTATTTGTTTATTTATAATAGTATCAAATTAGATTTTCATTTTCGAGAAAAATAAAACTCAAGCATCCCCAAGTCTAGCTTTTTAAATGGATATTTTTATTTACCCGGTCGTCTTATCTCCCCATTTTTTTAAGACGATTCGAATTAAAAAATGCAACGAATGAATCGTGACAAAATCTCACTTTTACAATTTTGCAAGGTAGCTCTTTTAAATATCTCTTTTGATATTCCCCTCCGTTTTTTGCTAATTCGGAGTTTTTTTTTACAGTCCAAGATAATTTCTTTGATTGCGAGACAATCTCGAAAATAAAATGAGAAATATGCGATAGAGTGCTTAGTTTACTACAGCTTTTTCGGAATTTTTCGAGAAAAATGAAAGCTTGTGTATTTTATATAAATGTAAAAATGACACTTTCATTGAATTTCAATGACAATGACATCTTTTACAGTTCAGGTCAGTGCTTTTGACGAAACTTGGTAGAAATATAGTATTTTGATCCATGCATTGATCGAAAATCAAAATCAAATCGAATATGAATTACAAAAAAATATATAAAAATAGTTTCTATGAACAAATTTTGCTTTAGAGTCAATGTTTAAACGATTGTGAACTGATAAAAAGTATTTACAGTAAATACAAAACGCAGAATATTTATCAAAAGATGTTAAATTACATTTTGCATAATATTTACAAAAATTTGGCTACAGCAAAAGCCCCTCTCTGAAACGTCAAAGTTAGAAATCCAGATGATATTCAAATATCAATAATTAAAAAAAAATGTACATCATAAAATATAATGATTCAAAAACATTCTCAGATGTGTATACAATGAATCTGCGAAAATTCATAATAATTGGATAATAGATCGATGAGTTTATAAAGTACAAACATACACATGCATACATCAATCCTTGCGTGCATAGACTAATATTTTAGCTACACTTTGAACCACAAAAGCCACTGGATAAAATATTAAAAAATTAAAGTCATCTCTAATGTAAATAGTAAAATGTAACAATGCATAAATCTTCATAGATGTGCACACGAAAACTCTAAAAAGTTTCATCGCGATCGAATAAGCGGCAAATGAGCGCACAATGCACGAACATTCATTTTTATCAGAAAAATTCATAAAAAAATCCGGGCGATTAAAAACGTATTGCCAGTGCCGAATTAGGGGGGGCCTCGTGCGTCGACGATAAATTAATTTTCAGTTTTGCGTTCTGTCACATCGAGTTGTCAATTAGTGCGGTCGTGTGCGACAAAAAGTGACGTTGGATTTTTTCAAAATTTATTTATTCGACACATGTTTTTTCGCGGGATCATATTTATCTCGTTTATTATGTGACGACAGAAAAGGCCAATGGGTACAAGTGAATTCGCGGTGATTTCGAGAAAAGCGCGCTCAATTTTGAGCATTTACCTACATGTATTAGGAGTAGGTTGAGTGATTTGATGATATATCTCGGTACACGTTTCAAGTTCGTTTATATCCTTTTGCCACCAAATTTATGAGCGTACATAGAAGCGATTCCTGTATATTACTCAATTTTGCGAAAATCTCACTTTTGCCCTTTGGCCTTTTCAGTCGTCATGTGTGTGTGTTGAAAAAATAAGGAAAGGGGGGGTTAAAAGTTGAAAAATTGAATCAGCGCGAATTTCGAATTTCGCGCGTACAATTAAAAGTTCGCTCGTTTGCGTGATTTTTGCGTACGTGGTTGTTACAAATATATTTATTTATTTATAATATTTATAATGAAAAGATATATGTATGTATATACATATGTATGTATATATTAAATTTATTAGATTGTTAAAATAATTTGAAGGTTTATTTGGGAATCATGGGTTTTGAATTGTATGATGAAACTATAGTAATATTGTTCAGTTAGTGGTTATATAACTAAGCAGTTTATTAATGTTACATTCAATTTTCATTAATATTACAGTTCAAATGACAAAAATATTTTAAATCGTTGAATCGCATGGTTATAAAGTCACGGAATTTATTTATGAATTTGTATTTTTTACTAGTTTCTGTGACCTGAAGTTGCTCGAAACACTTACATTTTAATTTTTCAGTATTTCCCGTTCCCGTTCACGTTCAGTTGCTAAAGCCTTCCACATAAAACGTCAAATTATAGAAATCCTAAACATTTTGAAATTATGAATGTAAATTGTGATATGTTATGATTCAGAAACCTTTCCGAAAATGCATACAATATCTCTGAAAAATTTCACTACCTAAGGATCAGCTGTAATGGAGTCTATTAAGCACAAACAGACAAAACTAATGTTGTATTAAAATTGTCTTGTTTATTATATATTAATATTTTCTCGCTAAAGCCATTTTAGCCAATGGCCAAGGCACTTGCACTACACAATGATGGGAACGTCCAAAATTCAATGGAGATAAAGTTGTCCAATCGTCTTTTTTCTCATCGTACGCTTCTACTTTAGGAGAACTATTGTACCCCCCTGTATACGCAAACATATTAATAAATAAATTATTTAAATAAACACAAAATAACATATGTATAGATACGTATATAGGTAACATGCATACCTGTTATAACGAGTTTCCCATTGAGATTTCCAGCAGCAATTGCACGTTTCTCAATAGCCAAAGAATGTATCATTGTCCATTTATCGATCGTTTTGTCGTATTTTTCAGCTGTTTTAGAATTTTCTTCATTATGTCCTCCGACTGCATATAAAAATCCATTGACAGTGGCCAACTGAAAATGCATTTATCGTTTATTTATTGTTACATTTCCCTGTTTATGTTAAATTTCACAACCATTGATTTTAAAGCAAATAAATTAAATTTAGTACTAAGAACTCCGAAGAGTAATTATTCACTGCACGAAACTTGGAGCTAAAATAGATCGAATTAAATCAACGAACAGATACATTTTAGGAACCGTTTTGTCAACACGAAAAAAATTATACTTTTTTCTATCAAAACGATAGAAACAATCGATCCATCATACAATATTACCAAAAAAAAAATACATGTGACTTTTGCCATAATCCGAGACGAATCAAACACAATCAGCATTACAAGATCCCCAAATCCCTACATGGCATCCACAAATACTTTATTACAACAGTTTTATCGGCGAACTAATCGTGTAAAGCAACGTTTATCGTACAGCGACAAGCAGCAAGCGGCTTGCGACACGAAGCGTAGTTAATAATGGGAACAATGTAGACCAATGTAGAACATTGTAGAACAATGTAGACAACAAACTTCATTTTCTTTTTGCTGCTTCTTGGAATATGTAAAATATAGCTAAATATTATGTTCAGTTTCATACTAATGTCATACCCCGGGAATTTCTCTAGTTTGATTCATGTTACTGCAACTTCTCCACGTATTGGTGATTGGATTATAAGCTTCAGTTGTTGATAATGATGAATCATTTTCTCCACCAACGACAAATATTTCATCGTCTAAAACTGATGTTCTCATACCGTTTCTAGAAGTGGGCATCGGGGCAACTTCTTGCCATGTCCTTGTTCTCGGTGACCATCTTTTGATTACAAAATATAATTAGTTTCCTGTAATATTTTAGTTATTTCGTTGATTTAAATTACTTTTCAACACTAGAAAGGTTTCTTTTGTCTTTTCCACCAAAAACATATACATTATTCATGTATACGACTGCTGAAGTTTGATTTCTTGCACAATTTAATTGCGACAACTGTTCACTTTGTCCAGTTTTCAAGTCATAGTATTCAACCTGAAAAAAAAAGCATTCTAAACTTAATTTTTCGCTCGAAATAGACTTGTAGCAAGTTTATAATAAATTATACATATAGATAGTTGGTATACGATATGTCTTCAGATAGTTGGAGTGTGTGAAAATTTATGAATTTCTTAATAATGGTCAAAACCAGTAGTAGGTATCGAAAACTTTTGGATATTTTTCGGTATAACTAGATTTTAATAAATGACCATATTTAATTGAATCGAATCCCTATAATTTGTATAAATCTAAATGAATATTTAAAAAAATACTTACAGTTTTTAATGCTTCTCCTTGAAATAATCCTCCAATAATCATAAGTTTCTCTTCCATCAATACAGTTGAGAATTCTTCCCTTTTGCAATTTGTTAACTTAATTTTCGACCATACTTTCAATTTTAATTGGTAAATTTCGATTTTATCTGAATCCTGAAATGTTTTTAAATAAATTCAAAAATTGTCACAGTCAACAGAAAATTATTATACGTATTATGAAGTGAGACTTACATTAGCGACAAAATTTCCAATGACTATCAATGTATTTAAATAATTATCCAAAACTTCATTTTGTTGCAATGTTGTAGCTTCGAAGAATTTCGTCAAACACAAACTGTTCGAATCACATATCGATTGAGATTCGGTGAAAAACTGAAAATCGATCATTTTGAATTTAAATTAAATGTGACTTGTATGAAAAATTTGGTAATTCACTTACGTTTATCGGTAAGTTTTTTATTTCAATATATTCCAATAATTTGTTCAAGTGTTCTTTTCTATTTTTCTCATGATTGATCCATAGCTTTAAGGCTTCGTAAAGTGATATTTCTGATTTGGCTTTTGCTCTACAACTGAACAGTCGATGAACATCAGAGAAATCTAAAGATAAATATTCTTCGGAATTCGAAACCTTTTGAAAATATCAAATATATCACACGAAAAATATTCAATGTACATACATAATAATAAACTTTAAATACCTCCTCAATGTTTTTTTTGATGAATTTTATAATATGATTTATCAAGGCTTCGTTATCTCCAATCTTACATGTTTTCCATATTGATAGACAATTTTCAGAATTAAGAGTTTCCTTTAAAACTTCGGCGCAGTTTTCTACAATTGAAGACATTTCCAAAAAGCTCGCTATTTGAAACACTTCCATTACGTTTTTTTCGTTTATATCTATTTAAAAGCATATAAGAGGAATATTTTATATTGATAAAATAAATAATTTGATTTTCCAATTACCAAGAACTCCCTTATAGCAATATTCAATTAGTGACTTTGTTGCATTCACATCGACATCAGTAAACGCAACTTCTTTTGGAGAAATTTTCGTATCTTCAAATGCACTTTTAAAAAATTGGCTATAGCAAGATAAAACATTCGCATGGATAGGGATTCTGAAAATAATTCATTTGGATCAAAAGTGAAATAAAATTAGAACACGAAAAATGAATACCTTTGACCGTCGATCAATATAGAAGCATCACAGAAAATTTCTTGATTCTTCAAAGACCACAGCCTCTCTCCAAGTTCATTGCTATTCCTGATGATAGATTTTCCAGGCATTTTTTCTTTTGTCTTCTTCGAAGATTACTCCAAATTGAAGAGAGACTCACCTTCTTCAGAATATCGAATGCTTTGAACTGATCTAGGCTCGAGTTACATACGATTTTCAATTATCAGTTGTAAACCAATGAATATAACCCACAGATAGTATAAAAAATATAAGAAAACAGGAAACCAATTTTATGAACTGACATAACCATTTTTACTTGTTTTGAACCATATTATTTTACTGTTATCAACATTGTTTGGAATGTTCACATTGATAGTATTACAGGAAAAATATTTTTCCCGTTTGAACAATAACATGTTTATTTTTTTTAAATATCTAATTTTATCTTATTTTTAGTCTTTTTTGTGGTTAATTAAGTTTATTTTTCATTAAAAAACAAACAATTTTTAGAATGTTCTAGAAGTTTCATACGATTGCGGTTTTTTATTATTCCTTCGAGATTTTTCCTTCACATATCTAAAATCTATTATCACAAAAAACAGCACATTCTTATGATTATCATTATGCATTTTATTCTAATCAAAATATAATACTGATTGTTCTAGAATTGTAAAAATACAAATAATTAAATGTTTAATTATTGAAAAATAAAACTACCCCTATTCAAAACATCAAATGCGAAATTTTCAACTACAAAATAAAACGAAATCTTCGCATGCATTCAAACCCCGCAATTACGACTGATTTACGACCGGTTGAAATGGCGATCGTTAAATTAGCGCTTCCGCATTAAGCAGGACGCCACAATAAGATATCACTAACTGCACAAACCACGAATTCACTAGTGAATGCATAAGGAGACTTTCTGGAGACTACTTACGCTTCACGTGCAAGTTTCCCGGTGCAAACTAGGTATTAATTGCCGAACCGAAATTTGCACACGTGTGAACGTACCCTATACGATCGTTCTGTAGAATCTCAAACTTTTTCTTTTCAACGCAGAGTTAATGGGTTTTTGTTCTGAGTGCGTATTTTTTTTCAAGTGAAATTTATACATACTCTTGTGGTCTTTTGCTTTGGAATGTTTAAAAAATCGATTATGCATTTGTCATAAACCTAACCTAGATATAATGATAGGCCATGAGTACAAGTGACATTTTTGCTGAAATTGAGTTATGCACGGGAATCGATTCTATATACGCTCATTTATTTAGTGGCAAAAGGATATAAACGAATTCGGAACGTGTGCCATTGAAATATCATCAAATCAGTCGACCTCCCTCTTATACATACATGTAGGTACATGGTCAACTTTAAACGCGTTTTTCTCGAAATCACCGCAAAGTCACTTGTACCCCTTGGCCTTTTCAGTCGTCATTATGTATATGTATGAATTTGATTTGATAAATTGCAAATTCGACATGAAAAAGTTCGAATTTTAAGTAAAAAATCTGTACATTCTTTAGTCACGTTTCATTTTTTTGTCTTTTAAAGATACATGAAACTCTTTGATTCGTTGTTAAAGACATTGAAATAATTAAACTGCTTAAAATTGTAGAGTGTTAATACAATTTATATAGACTTATGACTGTTAATTGTAAAATACGTGTCAAATTTATATGCAATCAGCTCAGTATACTTTCTAGTTGTAGATTTAATTCATGTTTGTATGCAATTATGCCAATAATGTTAGTTATTCATTTATTATTTACGCTTTTAATTTAAGCTATATGAAAACTTCAGAACATTTTGAAATATAGACAGATACATTAGCTTTTTTATATGAGGATCCCAGAAGCCAAGTGGCTTAAGAGAAAAATTTAAATCACTGAAATGTTAGTATTCACATACTCAGTCATTCAAACATGCAATTTATACACCTTAGCTTCTAGGGTTTTATATTATATAGATAATATTATTTTTTCATGGCTTAATAATAGTACTGTTTCGAATAGTTTGAGAGACGCTGACCTAGAAAGGTTAATGAAACTTTAAGCAGAGACTTTGTTCGAAGTGCGAGTGAACGCCATTAATCAGCGATTCTCAAACTTGGCGTCTACTTAGACGTCAACGATTTAACGCCTGTGCTTTGGCGAGATCGAATTTTAATTGGGCCGCTTTCAACAATCGAGTTTTAGATTTAATTTTAATTATTAGAATAATATATTTATTTTGAAACGATTACCCACTATAAATTATTCGAATTGTCTCAAAACTATGAAAAATATTCAAGCTTCAAATAATAACTTGAATTCACAATTTGATTTAAATCTTATTCATAAATATAATTTTTACTATTTTAGCATTTACATAAATATGTACCTTCATACATTGTGAAATTGAAATCAGTAATTAATTAAATGGCCAGTGTTTTCAATTGTAAAATTAAACAAACTAGAATAAATATCTCAAAACAGAAGAAGGGGTACTTACACCATTTTCATAATTAAAAACAGGTATTAATAATGCAAAAATACGTGCTATAGATAAAATATTACTTACGATATAGAAGGTCGTACTCTACGAGATAATTTTACAATCCATTAAATTTTAGATATAAGTTTAAACTAAAACTAACCTTTTAAACATAAACTTACTCGATCGAATTTGTCTTACAATCATCCTCTTCATGCACAATATTATAATATCTACATTTTTCCTTCTGAAAGAAAAAAAATCAATTTCAAATTCAATGATTTGTGAAGATAAAGAAATGTATTAAAAAAATATTCATAAATCAATAGTAGCTCTGAAGTTGAATTTACATAAAGTATATTGAGATATACAAAACTTTTCTATACAGAAATAAGCGAAGGAACTGCTGCTCAATAGTAATTAACATACGGTGCGTAGAAATTACCAAAAAAATGCACCAAAAACCAAACCCAAATTAATTTATAAAATATTACATCAACCAGTACCAAATTTAACAATGAAAATCGAAGTTTCACAGGACAAAAATAAATTCGCCGAAGACGCAAACTTTGCAGTCTATGAGTCCTTTATACATTATTCCCGCCAAAATTTATATGCAAGAAGGATTGCAGGTGAGGGCGAGGAGCATAAGAGTGCTTAACGGTGCAGGAATTTCGAAATTAAAA
The DNA here is from genome assembly GCA_024721215.1 of Cheumatopsyche charites. Taxonomy (NCBI): domain Eukaryota; kingdom Metazoa; phylum Arthropoda; class Insecta; order Trichoptera; family Hydropsychidae; genus Cheumatopsyche; species Cheumatopsyche charites. The sequence continues at coordinate 11,175,539 of CM045587.1, forward strand.
TGCCTCGTCGCCATTTTGGGACAAAATGGCCGAGGGGGTTGAATCGGCGTCGAGATGTTAATTCGGCGTCGCGTAAACAATGGGCGTCGCGACGCCATTGTCGATCATCGGAATGCTTAATTGAACCTTTCGGAGATAATCGCGACTAACTCTTCTTTTTGACAAAATCAGATTTAAATGTCAAAGCATATGTTATCATAATAATTTTGCTAAGCGTATTTGCACGTTTTTCTTTCTTTCTGTTGCAATTTTTGTATGGAAAATCTTCAAGCGTAAATTTCAGACGATGCAAAATTTCGAAAAATTCATATTTGAGCATTTGTCTCTAATTATCACATAGTGCAGTTAGTCACGCTTAGTTCCGAATCGCAAATGCGCCTCTGGTGGATATTTATTAAAAATCTGATTGTATTGAAGTGATTTCGAAGCTCGAAGCTCTTCTGCGTGATTCGATTTTCGATTTGATTGTTTGAAATGAGTCGTTCGGTGCATGACGTGATTAACTACATAAAACAAAAGTCTAGGAAAACGATTTCATTTCAATTATGTGTATTTTTATTTTTGTTTTTTGTGTATATAAAATATTTAAATAAGAGCAGCCAGCGACAGTGCAGCAGTATAAAGCGTTTGTGCATGCCGTATCGATTCAGCTTAATTGGAATGCGTGAGTTCGAGTCCTATCTTGGCGAGAGTCACGTGTCGTTTTTCTTAATTGATAAATTGATATGGAAAAGAGGTCATTTCTTTCGAATGTTTGGATTCATTTGATTCGAAAAAAAGTATAATTTTAACGCTTTACGAAACGGTTCTGCAAATGATCATCACCTACACCTTTCATATGTTTCGATTATATTCGAACTATTTAGTGACACCTATGTGCACTAATTTACTCTTCGGAGTAGTTTGCCTAATGGCGAAATGTCTTCACTATATAGTAAATGATATTAATTAATGATTATTGGGTAGAAATTACCAGTTAAAAAAAAGATGAAAAAACCGACCTTTATTGTACTGCGAATAAAATATATCACTACATACGACGAATTTTCACCATTCGTACTTACGATTTTACGCCTCGGGAGAAATTTTTCACAGACAAATACCCACTTATCATGTAAATTCGCTAACGATTATTCCCAAATAGTTATATACGTATAATTATTCACGTATTTGCATACATTTTGGCGAGGTTCGTTTTACAGGACCCACGTAATCCGATTAACGTGTTTCGGTCAATTCGGTGCAAATGCGGTCTGCGGTATGCGCGGTTTGTGAAATATTGTCAGTTTACAGTCGGAAATAATGCATGATTGATACGTATTGTATTCCATCGATTTCACTGTGAAATTTCAACGAAATACTAAAAAAAAATCTTGAAAATATTCAACAGTTCGCTCAAAATAGAGCGTTTTGTTCCGTACGCCATTTTGTTAAAAATGGCGCGTCGATAATAAGCGATTCAATTTCTATTTTTTAAGGATTATTTTGTATTGTTTAGTATTATATTTTAATAATATGGCCAGAATTTTGATTCGTTAGTCAATTTTAATATAAATATGACTAATATTGAAATATATATAAATTACAATATTAACGATCAGTATTTAAAACTACTTATTGTTAGCCTTAATTATAGTTTGATATAAGTTTGAAACGTAAAATAAAAAAAAATCCTAGTCCTAATCAGTTTAATAAGATTTTTGCTATTTGAACAAATTTTATTTACATACTTAAATATTAACCCATTTAATTTTTTCATAGATTTTAATTAATTTTTCAATTGTGTGCGGTTTCAAATTCGGATTTTTTTCAAGGTTGCCATTTTCCCGCCAGAAACGAATTCGAAATTCTCAATTTTCCCGCCATTCGATAAATATTGACTCGCTTAATGCGCTTATAACTTCGTAAACACGCTTTTATTATTTCGTCGGGCGGGAAATAAGTTTATCTTTTGAATTATCCTTATTGAAAAACCAATAGCGATTCCGTATTCGTTAATTTCAACGGCAAACACCGAAGGCGGGAAATTTTCAAAAAAAAAAAAATGGTTTCCACCGAAGGAAATTTAAAGAAAAATTTCGTTCGCAGTAAACGATTTATTATTATCTTTATTCGGATTGAGATGCTTTGATTTGATATTTATCTATATAAATTTTATACTGGACAACTTTACTCTAATCGATTTTTTAATTTTACGCCTAATGCGAACCAATAGATCTATCCAATTGCATACAAACCTTAATAAGATCAATATTATTGAAATAATAAAAAGGTTTTTTTTAAAGATCATAATCAATTTGAAGCTCGTTAAAATTTAACGGCCAATTAAAAATGTAATATTTAATGAAAAATTTTGGTATTTGATTTATTTTTTCTCCGTTTTTTTGAATTTCATTTGTTACTTGGTCGTTTGAATATTTTTTCAATGACGTTATTGAAATTTAAAACATTAGGCATTTAAAAAGGCATTAGGCATTTTAAAAAAATTACTATCGAAGAATTTATGTATATTATATTCAAAATAATAATACACAACAATAGTTTAAATATGCTGATTTACATTTTCATGTCTTATTTTCACAGAATCAAAATAAAAATCATTAAGATGTAAGAATAATCATTTGTGAAAAAATGCATAATTAATCAAATTAATCAAAAATGTCTAGAATTCCTAACAATAGTGCACAATCCATTCGCAAAAAAAATACATATTACACGAAAATTGAGCTGGAAAAAAATCGCCAACGAAAATTTTAACAAAATTAAAACTATTTTTTCCAAAGTTGGCCTCTTCCTCACGTACCCCTACATTATGAAATCGAATTATGTGCCCAGGGGTTGAGGCACACCCCTGGAATTTTTAACAAGGCTGCACTCTGACCCGGTAAAATAAATTTCTGGAAAAGGGCAAAAAACTAGAAAATTCTTTAATTGCAAACTGCAACCGGTTTTGTGCTTCCAGCTCACGAACGTTGAGAAATTGTAGTAAAAGCAGGCTTCGTGGCGTCTCCAATTGAATTTGTCCGCAAAACTTTAAGGACCCTGAGGACTACGTGAGCCGCGAAACCGGTTTAATTAATGCCCGGTTAAATTTGAACCGTGTCCGGATTAAAAGGACCGTTCACGGTTGTTTTGCCTATCGTTAATGCGCACGTGACGCTCCGAATTTCCGCAGTTTGGGATCCGGTTTCGAAGTTAGTTTGTTTAATTGAAAAATTTGTTGCTATTATACGTTTCGGTTAGTTCTGTATCGAAAAATACAGTGGAGCCTCGCTCTATTCGTTTTTTTTTACATGCAGCTAGGTTTTGTTACGAGAAAAGCGCATTCAAAGTTGAGAAAGTACCTACATTTATAAGGAAAAGGTCGAGTGATTTGTTGATATATCACGGTATGCGTTCTAAATTCGTTTATATCCTTTTGCCACCAAATATATGTGTGTACATAGAAGCGATTCTTGTACATAACTCAATTTCGGTGAAAATATCAATTGTACTTCTTGGCTTTTTCTGTCAACATCTAACTGTATGTATAATAGCGCTATTCTGTGTGTGTTCATGTAACACTCCAAAACTGCGTTGATATATTCAACATACATATATCATAATTGTCATATAATGAATTTAATTTTAGAAAAACTTTATAGTAAAATCTTATTATTAAAATGTTTTTAGTTAGTACAAAAACATAAGAATACTTTTTGAAAATACGCTCATTAATCTCAATTATGTATTAAAATCCGGTTATTTGACATAAACATTTTCAATAAAACAATACTGAAATTTTTTAATCAAATCACTATTAATTAATTAAATTAAATTATCACATAACGACTGAAAAGGCCAAAGGGTACATGTGATATTTTCACCGAAATTGAGTTATGCACAGGATTCGCTTCTATGCACGCTCATATATTTGGTGGCAAAAGGATACAAACGAACTCGGAACGAGTACCTCAATATATCATCAAATCACTCGACTTCCTTCTAATACGCATAGCTAAATGCTTAACTTTGAGCGCGTTTTTCTGCAAAGTCACGTGTACCCCTTGGCCTTATCAGTCATCACATAAAATAACATATATGAAAAAAAAAAGCGGAATCATCTCGAAATTCAATTAGCCCCTTGTACAAAATAAATTTCATCCGGTTTTAATTGTTTCACTCGAATTCAATCAGACATCGAAACAAGCAGGTCTTTCATATGCATGACCCCCTGCGGTTTGGGATTCGAGTTTGCAACACAATCTTGATATTACCAGTTCAATAATACGATTTTGAAATGGAAACACTTTCGAAGGGTGGTTGAGGTGTTAAATCGAATACTGCACCCGGTATAATCATGAATCAGCTTTATAATTGCATAAAAAAATCATAATAATTCGTCTTGTTTTAAATAAGTTTTTATTTCATATTATTTATTAATTATACAGGTAATTTCTACATAATTATCATTAATTAATATCATTCACTATATAGTGTAGACAATTCGCCATTGAGCAAAACTACTCCGAAGAGTAAATTAGTGCACATAGGTGTCACTAAATAGTTTGAATTCGATCAAAACATATGAAAGGTGTACGAGATGATCATTTGTAAAGCCGTTTTTTAAAGCTTTAAATTATTTTCTTTTTCGAATCAAATAAGTCCAAAATAAGAAACGACCGAGTCTCTATATCAATTTTATCAATTACGAAAAACGACATGTGACTCCATAGAGTATGTGACTCTCGCCAAGATAGAACTTGAACTCACGCATCCCAAGTATGCTGAATCGACACGGCATGCACAAATGCTTTATACCACTGTCTTATCGGTTGGCTAATATTATATTTTGTATATTAATGTGAATTTATTCAAAACTAGTGACTGTAATTTTTGATTGAATTATTGACACAAAATTCTTCGATTTTTAATTATGAATCATGTTATATGACGACTGAAAAGTCCAAGGGGTAAAAGTGACTTTGCGGTGATTTAGAGAAAAACGCACTTAAAAGTTGAGCATGTACCTACATGTATTAGGATTAGGTCTAATGATTTGACGATGTATCTTGGCACACGTATCAAATTCGTTTATATCCTTTCGCCGCCAAACATATGAGCGCACATATAAGCTATTCCTGTAAATAACTCAATTTCGGCGAAAATATCAGTTGTACCCCTTGGCCTATTCAATTTTCATATGTAATTCGATTAAATGAAATTACATCACTATCGTGTTATACGAAGATGTTGCCCGATGCGTGTGCATTTCACGAAAGCTTTGTGTACAGCGTGCGCAGTAGTAATGCGGTCCAAATTGAATCGATGACTTGCACAAAAAATTAATTGAAAACGGTGCAATTGTGCAGTAGGTGCTTCACAACCGACACCCACGCGTACCACACAAATCGATGCCCGATACAAAATAATCAAATTCCATATGCGTTCTTCGATTGTGCAATATTTAGATGCAGCAACGTATGCTTTCATTTCTTTTCATGTATTTAATGAAATTTCAATCGCATTGAAATTGTAATTTCAGGTTAATTCATTTCAATGAAATAAATACAATTATCTAATATAATAATCGCGCTTATTCGACTGTCGATACATAAATATGTGATGATCGAGCTACAATTCGCTCCACGCTGCTGTTATGAAGATTTCATAAAATTAACACAAATAATAACTATATTGTGTAAAACTTATAATGTTATTCTAAACAGATGTGTGTTGATATTTTCAACAACCCGCTTACTCGTTAAGTTGGTGCAAAATTTTTTTTTTGTGATTTTTTCTTTATGTTTTAGTGCAAAAAATATGCTAAATGTAATTAGTAGAAAAACAGATTGAAAAATTTGTTAACATCTCTCCGTCTCATTAAATTGGTTAGTTAATAAATAAATTCAATATTAAAAATAATCATATTTTTACCATAATTTATATTTTTGAAAATATTGATACTTACAAACTTGTCTATATTATCGATCATATGAAGTAACTTAACTTACTACAAACACATATAATAAAAGTCAATTTCGACAGATTTTTTTTTCAAAATAACCCCATAGACATTAAAATATCAATGTACATGAAAAAATGTAATCCAATAATAAAAAAATCAAAATTTTTTCACACACTTCAACGATATAACCCCTTAAGCTCCAAACGCCGTTACTGCCACGTGTCGAATAACTATATCTCTATTTATTTATTTTCATTCATTCCATTCAGTGTAGATTTTCGCCCATAATCCTCACACATTCTGATGACTATCGCCGATTTATCGAGACGACCCTCAGCTTTTGACGCACCCTGTACAAGGGCCACATCTCACAGATTAGACGAAATATGGCGACGTTAATTCCTACGACACTCGTTTTTCACGCGATCAACTCTTCTTATATGAAAATCTAATCTTTTTTCGCCTCTAAGAGGATTTTTTAATAAATATCATCATATGACGACTGAAAAGGCCAAGGGCTACAAGTGAATCCGTGATGATTTCGAGAAAAGCGCGTTCAAAGTTGACTATGTATCTACATGTATTAAGAGGTGCTCGAGTGATCTGATGATATATTGAGACGCACGTTTCGAATTCGTGTATATCCTTTTGCCACCAAATAAATGAGCGTATATAGAAGTGATTCCTATGAATAACTCAATTTCGGCAAAAATGTAACTTGTACCCCTTGGCCTTTTCGGTCGTCATATGGTGTCTTAAGAATCAGAACTAGAACTCGAAATAAATAAACGTCATTCCAATTTAAGATGGAAATGAAATGCATTAGCATTTATGGAAATGCACACTTAATATACGAATCGATCTTTCAATTGTGTTAGCAATTAGTGATAGTAATATAGTCTTCAAATTACACAAGAGTGAAAATGTTAATAGATCGTAAAAAAAATAAAGTATAGAACCTTTATAAGTTTTTAATATTTATTACAATTCCGAGAAAGGCTCGAGTGTAGACGATGCTTTAGGGGTCAGAGTCGTGCACAATAATTTAATCTTAATAAAATAATTTTCGCAGCCACTCCCCGTCTCTGGCTTAGCGCCCGTTTGATAAAAAGCCATTTAAATGCGAATTGAAAGAGCAAACACAACAATAAACGCCGCAGTTGCGTCTGTTTCGGCCTCCAATCAGACATTCTCAACCTTTTTTTCTCAACTTTTATCTGTACACAACTTACTTTAAATAAAAAAATTGACTTGCACCCTTTGTGCTATTCAGTCGTCGTTTATCATCGGTATTTTTTTTTTATATTATACGTGTAACTTCTACCCAATTATCATTCATTGAAAACAATTCGCTATTAGAAAAGAGTAAATCAGTGCACATAGGTGTCACTAAATAGTTCAAATTCAATCGAAACATATGAAAAGTGTAGGTGATGATCATTTGAAAATCCGTTTCGTAAAGCGTTAAAATAACACTATTTTTCGAATCAAATGAATCCAAACATTCGAAAGAAACGACCGAGTCTCCATATAAGAAAAACGACATGTAAACTCTCGCCAAGATAGGACTCGAACTTACGCATTCCAAGCAAGCTGAATCGACGCGGCATGCACAAACGCTTTACACCGTTGCGCTATCGGCTGGATTTTAACATAATATGCCTTATTTTTTCAGTTTCGTGCAGTTTCGTAATTACGATCGTAGCTCGGACCGTAAGACGCGGGCCAGTAAACTGAACGCGCGGGTTCAAGGCACGGCTGTGGCTGAAAATTTCGAGCATCGTTAGCGTATTTATAATATACTAACAGTAGGCATGCATGTGTATCAAAATAGTTCGGAATTAATCAAATTCGTATTGCCATCTATGTGTGAAATAAAAAAAGATTGTACGTCTTAAATATGTTAAACGATGCAGTTCCGCAATTACGACCCGTGGCTCAGAGCGTGGACGGTGGGTTAATAATCTGCAGGCGCGGGTTCGAACCACAGCTGTGTCTGAAAATTTCGAGCATCGTTAGCTTATTTATAATATAGATAGATGTAGATTTTATGTGCATCGCACAGTTGACAACCCCTGTAATTGTATACAACAAAGTTAACCCCTTTCTCACGGGGATTTAACCATAGAGTATGGATTTAACCGTCTGTGCTCGTTATTGGCACGCGTCCTGCTCGAACAATGGCTCACTGTGGACTATTTTCGAAACTTGCTCGCAAATTCGTCACACAGGCCAAACTGATGCCGGAAAATGCCGGTTTCTATCCGGAACGAATTAGCAACCGGAAAAAACCGGGTCAGCGTGTCTATCCGATCAAACAATGGGATTCTGCAAGGGGAAAATGTCTAAAATGTTTTTTTTTTCAAATCAGAGTTTTCAAAAGTGAGTTGCATAGAATTTGAATTGGGATTCAATAAAATGGAGGATGGGTAATAATAGATCCTTCCATTCAACATATTTAAAGTATATCTCAATTGATAGATATTAGTAGCCACATGATTTTTAACCATGTTGATTTAAGGTTTTTTTTATGAAAAATCGATTTAAATAATTTCTTTTACATACTGATTTTCGTTCACAATCGAACAAAACCTATGGATATGAAAAAAAAATTTGAAGTACATTGATTTAGGGCCAATCTTTTCACCTCTGGTTTGAAAAAAAAATGAATTTAAACGACACGCGATCCTCAAAACTTTTAGCTTTCAAAACAGAGACAGACATACTACTATTCCTAAATAAAATTCCCCCTAAATATTAGCAGTAGTTGGACGATCGCATGTAGTTTAAATTCGTTTTATTTTCAAACCACAGGTGAAAAGACCGATCCTTAGGAGTTAGATGTGACATAGCAATATTTTATTTCATAATCATTATTAAATTCAAATGTGTTGAATTAGAAAATGTCTAAAAATTTATTTTTTAGAAGCGTTACATGGACGGACACACACACTATTATGTAGTTAGATTATTGCACGTTTTATGGAATATTACGCGCCACAGCATGTGGCGCAGTGTAAACACTGTCTAAAAAATATAAGCCAGCGGATTCATAAAAATTTTAGAAATCACGTAGGGTTCCGTTGCCGAAAAAAAGTTTGAGAAACCCTATCGTGAACGAATTTTTTAAAGGGATCGACCAAACGGAATATGAAAAAAAACCGGGCGGATAAAAACCGGAGCGTGAAATGATAAACAAGAGTAGAAAGGGTTGAAAGCGATTTCGTCCGCCTCTTCTTTTCGCCTTCGTTTTACAAGCAATTAATTTTTGTATTTTTTCAGCGCTGACCCAGTATCTGAATTTTCATGAAAATGTTAAAAAATAATTTGAATTTATTACGATGCTTTTTTTTAAATGCTAGATTTTTTCTGGTCAGTGTTTTAGTCATTTTTTTTTTTGGTATTTATTTAAGTGCCACCATAAGAATCGGTATAAATATAAATTCCATTTTGTAGTATCCATAAATTATTGTTATTTAAAGAAGAATGTATAAATATAGAACCTCAAAAATATATTTAAATAAAATTTATCTAAATAACCCAACCAGCCAATAGCGCGCGGGTATAAAGCGTTTGTGCATGCCGTGACGATTCAGCATACTTGGAATGCGAGAGTTCGAGTACTATCTTGGCGAGAGTCACGTGTCGTTTTTCTTAATTGATAAATTGATATGGAGACGTGGTCGTTTCTTTCGAATGTTTGGAATTATTTGATTAAAAAAAAGTGGTAATTTAACGCTTTACGAAACGACTCAGCAAATGATCGTCACTAACACCTTTCATATGTTTCGATTAAATTCGAACTATTTAGTGACACCTATGTGCACTTATTTACTCTTCGGAATAGTTTGCCTAATGGCGAATTGTCTTCACTATATAGTGAATGATATTAATTAATGATAATTGTGTATAATTTGGTAGAAATTATCTTTATAATATACATAAAATATAAATCTTACTTTTGCTCAAATATACTTTTGAACGAAACGTTCTTCCAGAGCGCAAATCAATATAAGCCCCTGTCTTATTTTCTCGTAATTATAAACCGTAACTCTCAACAGGGTGCACCTTAAAAAACCCCCATAGCAAACTAGACGCAGGAATCCGGTGCAATGCATCAAGCCCTACCCGAGAAGTACAGGGTGGGTCGATAAAAGCACCCTAATCCGACTCCTCGAATTAATGTTTTATCATTCCGCACAGGGTGCGCCCTGTATATATCACGCTTATGTACAGGGTGGGTCAGCGCCACGCGTGATGCACTTCTTAACCACCGGAGCTATGTCTGGAGAATACGTAGGACGACTGAAAAGGCCATGGGGTACAAGTGACTTTGCGGTGATTTCGACAAAAGGGCGCTCAAAGTCGAGCATGTACCTACATGTATTAGTATTTGGTCTAATGCAGTGATTATCAAAATTATTTCTTTCACCGCCCCCTTTAAAAATAAATTATTTATCAGCGCCCCCCTCTCCCCCATTTTTACAAAATCCGGGGCCGGGTACTTTCATGGAATTGGGCTCTCCCCCCCAAAAAAAACAAAATTAAAATGATAAAACGTATGCCCCTGCCAACATATTTTTACTATATGTATATGAAAAAAAAAATAGCGCCACAGGCGAAAATTTTTGAAAATATCTCTTCAGAAAATGAAATTTTTGATATATGGATGTTTATTATATTCACAACTTTTAAGCCGTTTAACATATTAAACCCTTATGCAAAATTGACATCTAAAAAGTCCGAAATAAAAATACATATTCAAATTCTTAAACTAAGAAAATGATTCTTTTATCCTTAACAGATGTAAAAATCTTTGTTGACAAGTTTTTTCAAATTCATATTTAATTTATCAAACTAAAACACAATGCGCCGCAGGCGAAAATTTTCAGACATTATCTGCAAGAACTTGCGTACGGTGTGCGGGCTATCCTATTAAATCTATGTTAAGTATTTTAAGTTTTTATAACATCATAAAGGGTAGAAATATAAACTTATTATTCGTTATTGTGTAGTAGTTGGGCATAAATTTTAGTGAAATTTAAAATACTATATAAAGTAAATGAAATTACAAATTTCAAAACGTCCCCCTAGCCCCCATCAACGCCCACCATTTTTCTCTGGGCGCCTCAACGCCCCCCTCGAGGTCTAAAACGCCCCCTGGGAGCGCTAACGCCCACTTTGAGAAACACTGGTCTAATGATTTGATGATATATCTTGACGCACGTTTCAAATTCGTTTATATCCTTTCGCCACCGAATATATGAGCGTACTTGGAAAATGTCACTTGTACCCCTTGGCCTTTCCAGTCTTGATAGGGCATCGATCAGCCGGAAGGAAGGAATAAGTTCTCCCCGCGCGTGTGATCCAATGAGAAATGATCTTATCCGGTTTTATTGCGCCGACGCTATAAACTTTTATTTATTGCTTATGCGGCTGAAAATGTATTTTTTTTTTCAGGAAAATAAGAAGGATGCGTTTTACTAGCCGGCTTATAGTGCATCGGTATAAAGCGTTTGTGCATGCCTTGTCGATTTTTGTCTCATTTTAGATGCTAGCACCAAGACAAGTAGTATAGTGTTAGATGATACGATTACCATTCTTCTAACTAGAAATTATAACCTTCCTTGCTCTAGTAATCACATTTAGAGCCTGAAATTTAATAATAGTAGCTAGAATTTAACTGAAAACAATGATTACAATCTAGCAACACATTTCTGTTATTGATCAAAAGCTAGAATCGTCATTTCTTTCACTATCTTTTGTCACTTTACATCCTATCATCGCAAGTAAATCACTTTTATTTTTCACCTCGACAAAAACTCTTTGTCTTTGACTCATCTTCGCATGCACAAAGACTCACTTTCGATTCGTTCCGATGGAAACAACCAAAAGTGGTTATTTCACACACACACCGAGCAAAAGCCATGCTTTATGGTGATCGTGTGCGCCATTCGCGTTCGTTTTAAATGAAATAAATCTCCGCCGAAGCACCCACTACCGTAAAAGGCACCGAAGGGGGATTTAATATAGCGATGTCTATCAATATTTGGATAAAACGGAGCATCGTATGAAAAAAAAAACCTAAAAAAAGGAGGAAATTGACTTGCGAAATGCGGTCTTTGTGCAAAGTCTTTGTGTCGACTAAAATATACTTTTTTTAAATTTTTATGTAATTGCATTTTTTTTTCATTCCAGGTACTATTTTTTTAACACACTTCAAAAAAAGAAGCAGTCATTTAACTTGAAATTTTGGAAATAAATCAATACACGAACTGACATTGAATGAATTCAATGGACGTTGAAAATGTGAACAATTCTAAATTCTAAAGACTCAATTAAACGATCATGTTAATTAATGGTCGGCGCACATCTGTCTCAGATCGTCTGAGACGTCGAAAGAGAGCAAAATATTCAATTTTTGTCGCATTCACACACAAAGAATTAAATGGTTGTCCATCTCTTTCTAACGGCGTCTCAGCACGTCTCAGACAGATGTGCGCCGGCCATAAGAAAAAATGGCATGTGACTCTTGCCAGAATTCGTTGGACTCGAATCCAGCATCATTAAGGCACTGATGCCAAATGCGGGATGCACAAGCGTTTCGCTATTGACTGTTTAGGAATGGATATAGAAATAATTTGAAAATAATTAATATGTAAGTGATTGCATAGTCACACTGTACACGCATATGGACATGAACAATGGTGTCACGCGATGTCTAACTAGTAATTAATTCGTTTTTATTTCTGATTTATCTTAATTTATCTGTGTGATTTGTTCGCACTATTTTAACTATCGATTACTATCAAATAAATATGTTAAATAAGTTTATCCCATATGACGACTGAATTTCACAAAGGGCACAAGTTATTTTTTTTTATCGAAATCAAGTTATGAAGTTATGTTCATATTTATCATTTTTAAGATCTCCAGTCACTAAAAGGTTCGATAATAACCTGCACATTCTATGTTAGACTCAATGTTGTATTAAGTCGAGTTCAAATTCTAGAAAGAGTATTTTTTTATTAATTTGCGTTCTTTAGAATTAATTTAATAATTGCGGGAAATTAGCTCGAAAAAAAGGGGTCTATGGTTTCAGCTGACAGACAGCATAAGATTTTGGGTATGGGTAGTTCTTAGCCGTGCATTTGGATCTAGAAAGGGGAACACGTCGAAGGGGTTGTTTTCACCGTAAATTCAACCCTCTAAAGGTGTTAGCTAAAAATTTATTTTTTTGTTTTTTGTTTTTTTTGCAATTTTTAGTTTTTTTTAGCAATTTTTGTTTTTTTCATAAACATATAATAAAACAATGTTAGAAGGGGGGGTGGTGCCCGCCACCCTACCGATATTTAAGAATGCGCTCTAGAGTATAAAAAGGTAGGTAACCCTTGGTGTATAGTATTAATCTGAGAAAAACAAGATTTCTCGGAACCGCATTAACGATATGCATGTGTACAGATAATCATTATTTTATCATAACACATTATTATCAAAATTTTCCCGGATATGCTTCACAAGATTAATTAAGAACAAAATAAAGCAATTAGAGTTCAATTTTGAAAAAAAATACAGATTTCACGTAATCGATTTGAAAAAATATTATTCGTGTGATGCTGTTGATGTATGTTTATTGTGTATTTTCTTACAGCTTTGTTTTGAGCAAAACAAGATTATGTATTTTGAAAGATAATGTTACTTGAAAATAAGAGTTTGCGGTCGCAGTTTTCTGGGGATATTTTTTGTTCCGATAAAATTATCAACGTGTTATCTTCTGTGGTTTGAGAAAAAAGTATAAATAACGAACCTAGGTTGTGTCACAATCATTCGTCACATCGAAGGAGTCTTACGTCTGTTCGAAGTCTTCGTTGAAGTAGAAAAGGAAAGCAATGGACAAAGAATCCGTCACCAACAATCCCAGGGAACTTGGAGAGAGACTTTGGGCTTTCAAAAGCAAGCAAAAGTTCTGCGATGCCTATTTATTGGTCAACGATCAAAGGTAAATTTCGTTTTTGAATATATTTCGTTTGAAATGTGCAACAATCGATTGAAGATTGTTTTTGTTCAAGGATTTCTGTCCACGCAAATGTCTTAGCGTCTTTCAGCTCATTTTTTGAAGACACGTTTGAAAATGCGAAAATTTCTCCGAAAGAAGTAACATTTACCGACGTCGATATGGATGTAATGCTTTCGCTAATAGAATATTGCTACAGAGGAGCTATTGGTAACATCGGAAACTCTAATTATTTTTCGTCAATGAATAACTTAATGCATCATAACTTTTTACCTATAGATATTAACGCAAATAATGCATTGAATTTGCTTCAAATGGCGAGCTTTTTGGGAATGCCATCGATCGTAGAAAACTGCGCTAAAGTTTTGAAGAATACTCTGAATACTGGAAACTGTCTTTCAATATGGAAATCGGCTAATTTTGGTGAACTTGATGCGTTAAAAAAACATATCATTCCTTTCATCAAAGAAAACATTGGCGAGGTATTAGACTTGCCATATAATATGTAATTCTTGATTATCTTATAAAATTTGTGGTAATCGCATTATTTAGATTTATTTATCTGACGACTTTGTGTTATTGGATTATGCTGGAATAAAGCAGATATTCACTTCAAAAGCGAAAGCCAAATCAGAAAAAACTCTGTACCATGCTTTAAAACGATGGCTAAACCATGAAGTTTCCAGGAAAAATCATTCGACCGAACTACTTGATTATATCAATTTGGCATGCATTCCAAAAAATGTGAGTTAGTATAATATAACGAATATTAGCGCATGTCTAGTTGAAGTTATAGTTTTTGACAGCTATTTCTGAGTAATTGCTAACATGCGATAGAAAATTCCAGCTTAAATTTCATTTGAAAGACGCTTCCTTATGAAAATATTATGAATTAAAATTTGTTTTACGTTCATGGAGGTAAACACAATCATGTTAGGTTTCATTCATAAAAAATCTCACGTATTTGAAATTTCGTATTGCAATTTTGTGCCAATTTTAATAAAAAAAATATATAATTCTATTCATTACGTGAGAAAATTTTTTCAGACGTTAACGGGTTACCGACGACTTTTTCCATCGATCCATTTATAGTTCGCCTGAATTTGAATCTTAGGAATTATAATATAAAGACTAACATTCCAAAATATCAAAATTTTATTCAATAAATCATTCGTCAAACAGTCGAAGCTTGAACTGTAACAAACAAGCGAACAAATGAGCGTCATTATTATGTAAGATTAGATGCGATCGTATTGTGTTAAAAACACGTGTAAAAATATAGCAATTGTTTCCAGTCTATTAATTCATCTGAAGCTCAAGCCATTTGCGGTTTAGATGGTTTATGTCTTTTGAAATTCATCGATGGTTTGAAGTTGCAAGGAAGTGTTACAGATTGTTCATCTGTTGAAAACACTTTGATTGTTATGGGAGGTCATATTTCAGAAGTAAGTCACATTTCTTTCTGGATTTCATGATTCAACCGTGACATTTTGGGAGTTAATTTAATTCGTTTCAGCAATCACGAGTAATCGAAATATTCCATTTGAATCTAAAACAATGGGTGCAAATTAACTACGGAGAATGCAACAAAACAGAATATGCAACAGCTTTGATTGACAATAAGATTATCATCATTGGAGGATACTCAAGTGGAGCATTAAAGACAGTAAGTGATATATTTTTTTCAATCAATTTTTGTGCGTAATTTTCTAAAGTAAAAACTATTTCCACTAGCAGTAGGTCCAAGATTATATTCTTTGAGGCGTTCTATATCTACCTCGCTCACAATTTAGAAAATTCCAAAATTATTAATATTAAGTGAAATTGATGTACCTAATATATTGAAAATAATTTGAATATCTTTTCTTTACAATAGTTAAGCATTGATTTAATACATCATTGAAAATAGTTTTTTTAAGAAAGTTTTTTAAAAAAAAAATAAAATTTATTAAGATTTTAAGGATGGTTTTAATATAAGACCTACTTTGAAAGTAAGACCTAAAGAATAAAACTTTTTAGTTAGTAAAATGTGACTTTCTATTATTTTCTTAAACTTTATACAAAAACATATTTGACCGGGTCTTATTTTCGGGGAAACACGGTACATATATCTATAGTATTCGATCGATTGTGTGAAGAAAATAAAAGCACGTTATTATAAGATTATATCTATCTACCTACCTATCTATCTATCTGTCTATCTTATATATAAATGTCTTTTATATAAATTATAAAAAACAAAATTAAACTGAACTCAAAAAGTAAAAATCAAATTAACATCTGGAACAGCATTTAGTCCATTGAGCTGAAAAACTAAATGATACATATCATATTTCGGTTAATTCAGTCATAATAAAAAAAGCCATTCAAATTTCGTAATATAATTAAAAAAAATAGATTAAAAATATAACGGTTCCAAACGTGTTAATTGTTGGACGGGTGTTGAAGGGTTAAGAAACGATTTCCGGTCGATCTATTTATAGAATTCGTACTTCGAGTCACGATAAAAACAAAATGGCCGAAAATCAATTGTTTTCAAAAATTAATTATTTTATTTGAAAATGTAAACAAAACAAACGGTGCGAACTTGATATTCGAAAATGCTACCTATCGATAATCGGCGTTAAGGGTTAGATTTGTATGCATACATTTATATACAGATTTTTTCTGAAACACGAATGTATATCTTATTGCGTTAGTCGTAAGATCCAAATTAACATATTCTTCTTTTAGTTTCGAATTAAATGCGGAGCAAAAGATGCAAAGCTGCTATGATTTGCACTGGTTGAAATTTATGCTTGATGATTTTCCATACAAAAATTGCAACAAACAGACAAACAGACAAACAGACAGACGTACAAACGTACAAATACACGTTGTTAAAATTATAATATTGATTAAACTGGTCAGTACAAATACTAAACCAATTTAGTATTAGAAATTTAAAGTTACCTACTGATTCTCTCTATGTGCTCAATATCTGAAACTATATTTGCCAGTATTCTTTAGCGTTTACAAACGACATGTTATTTCTTCCCAAACTCCATACTAACTTGTCGTTAATTTTCACTCATTCATATATTTTTTTAATTTAAAATAATTAATTTATAACTGAGAATCAATATATTTATCAGAACCCATTTCAGATATGATGAATGAATAGGTCATGGTGTACATGTGTCAGTTTTGCCGAAATTGAGTTATGTACAGAAATTGCTTGTATGTACGCTTAAATGTATATTTATATTTGGTGGCAAAAGGAACGTGAATTAAGATATATCATCAAATAACTTGACCTTCTCCTAATACATGTATGTACATAGATACATTCTCAACTTTGAGCACGCTTTTCTCTAAATCACCATGAATTCACTTGTACCCCTTGGCCTTTTCAGTCATCATATATAAAACTACAAAAGTTTACCAAGTAGAGAATAAAACTCTAATCAAAAGTCGATTATTAAAGATAACAAATTATTTAGGAAGTATTTTAACCGATTTTTGGTAAGTATTTAAATATTAACCGGTCAGTATAAAAATATTAAACTGTAAGTATGAAAACATTAAATGGTAAGTTTTTATAATATATGGCAAGTATTTATAGTAAATTGTAAGTATTAAGGTTGCGTTAGGTTAGGTTAAGTTCAGGACAACTTGATCCTTGGAAGATTTTTCCCTCCTCTCGCAAAAAACAAAAAACAATGATTAGTTAGGTATTTCTTTAAATATTTACAATTTTATATATGTAAATACCTTCCATTTATTATAAATACTTACCATTTAATGATTATACTGAACAATGGATACTTACCGTTTATTATAAATACTGACATGCCATATTTTAATACTTACAAACTGCATTAAAATACTGACAAAAGTAGAATAAAATACATACCAGTGAAATACGAGCAATCATTAAGTACTGACCTTTTAATTAATCGTCATTTGTAATTTTCACGTCAGTTTGGAAAAATAATTTTCTGTCACGTTTCGATGTTTCAGGTCGAATACTACGACTTGAAAACCGGTCAAACAGAATCGTTGCCTCAATTGAAATACCCAAGATATAATCCATCGGCTGTTAGCTATGGAAATGAAGTCTTCGTGTTTGGCGGATATGGCAATGGTTACCTATCGAGTGTCGAAAAGTAAGCTGATGCAGTATCAATGGAAAAATCGTAGATCGATAAAAACAATGATTGAATTTACAGATGGTCTCCGAAGACGAGGACTTGGCAAGAAGTTGCCCCAATGAGTATTGAACGATATAATATGGGGGCAGCAGTTTTGGATGATGAAATATTCGTTGTTGGGGGACTTAATGCTAAATATTTGTCTGCAACCGAAGCTTATAATCCGACTTCCAACACGTGGAGGAAGTGCAAAGACATGAACCACCGAAGGGAGTATCTAGGGGTGTGTATTTGCTATTTATTCGATCAGATAAAATGTAATGCCGATTTTGTTCATGATAAACGTCATGAATTCACAAGCATATACTATTTTCATATTTATTAGTGTTGTCGTATACTTATCAGTTTTAATTATTTAATCGACATGCACAATTTATATTTGACGAAATGAAAAATAAATTCAATTACAGATGAGTTGAATAATGATGAAGTGAAAAAAGTGCTAGATAAACGAAACGATGTGTTTTAAATACATATAACCATGTGCGTTATTATTATGAAAATGTAATGGATATAATTTATTTCAGGTGGCTGCTGTCAATGGATATTTATTTGCTGTTGGAGGATATAATCCCAAATATTTAGATACAGTTGAAAGATATGATAAGTCAATCGATAGATGGACTCCGATACAATCTTTAAAAGTGAAAAAATATGGAGTAGCTGCTGGAAATCTCAATGGGCAACTCGTGATTACGGGTTTGTGTTTTATGTGTCCTTAATTATGATAATGGTATAAGTCCGATATTAAAAAAAAATCAATCGTTATTTTCAGAACGCTTTGTTATTAACTATTAAAATATAGGTATTTAATATTTGAAAAAAAAATTAAACGGACGAATTATTTTAGTTCGTGGCTTATCTTTACTTTTAACTGCACAAAATTTTAAAAATATTAAATACTATGAAATGAAAAAAGGTGGAGTTAAACCATTGCGATAATAAAGATTGCATACTATTTATGTTTTCAGACTCTTGAATTATTCCTGACTACAATAACTTTAAAATGATATATTTGTATGTGTTGAAAATCTGCAAATGATATAGAAAATATTATAAAATTATTTTTTTATAAATTTTGGCTAGTTTATTTGTTTAATTTATATATATTTTAATTCATAACGCATTTTAATTTTAACAATTCGATAAAAATATTTTAACCAAACGAAAATAACAATTAAGTTCAAAGAATTTTCCAAAATTATTGATATAAACGAACGTTGCACAATAATTTGTATTATGCAGATCTTGATTTTATAATATTTTCAATATAATTTGAAGTTTTTTACACATTCAAGCATAGAAGGCACTCTTATTTATTTGAATATGAATGTATGTATTACACTTGAGTTATCAAATAATAAGAAGTAGCAGTAATACATACAAAATGTACTAATAATGACTATTGTAAAGTGTTATGGGTAACAGTGGGGTTTCCCACTCAAAGAGTCTTCTTCTAAATCTTGTTTATTGGATTAAAAGTTGAACAAAAATAAAGTGACAATGATAATGAGTGACAGTGCTTATATTAGGATAATAAATACCGATCGAGATTCGACTCAGTGTTTTATTATGGAACTTCAGTGATTAGAATGGAAAATAAAATATTGATACGTCAATTAATGAATCATTTAATATACAAAGTTTTCTAATATCAACCGATGATTGTAATTATGCATACAATTCAAAGTTAATATTATCATCAATCATCATCAATCAATCAATACTATAATTTCGCTAAGCGTATTTGTCGTTTGTCTGTTGCAATTTTTGTATGGAAATCGCGTGTACTTTTGTTCGAGCATCGATACATATATGACGACGTTAGATATGCGAATTTGGATCTTACGGCTGACGCGATAAGGTTAAAATTCGTATCTTCTGTTATGTTTCGGAAAAAATGCGGATTAATAAATAAAAATATTCACGCAAATCCCATCCTTAAGACCCATTATCGATAAATACCGTTTTCCGATATCAAGGTCATTCGTCTCGGCGGCGTTTATTTTTTCAAAAATAATAATTAATTATTGAAAACAATTCATTTTCGGCCATTTTGTTTTTTCGCGTCTCGAAGTACGAATCGAATCGGATCGACCGGAAATTCGTTTCTCACCCTTTAACACCCGAACAATAATTAACACGTTGTGAACCGATATATTTTTATTTATTTTTTCAATTATATTACAAAATATGAATGGCATTTTTTCTTACAAACGAAGCATAATTATAATCCGATCTTTTAATTGCATATTAGCAATTAATAGCGATAAAAAATTGACAAATTCTATAGTTTTTAGATCTTTAAATCGTTTCAATGTTCAAATATAGACGTGAAAACATATTTCAATGACTAACAAAACTTCAAATTGATTATATAAATTGTATGGTTTGTTTATAATATGTATCATTTAGTTTTACAGCTCAATGGACTAAATGCCGTTCCAGATGTTAATTTGATTTTTACTTTTTGAGTGCATTTTAACTTTCTTTTAAATCAATATTAATATAATTTATAAGGTGATTTTATATTTTATTGTAAAAATAAAGGACATTTTGGAATATTTAAAAATGTGAGTAAGGGTAGTTATAAAACACCAAAAAAAGCTTAATCATTGATCACGGGAAGTTAGCAAAACGTGGCACTGCTAGTCATCAATAATATAAATTTGCTAAGCGTATTTGTCGTTTGTCGTTTGTCTGTTGCAATTTTTGTATGGAAATCGCGTGTACTTTTCGTCGAGCGTCGATACATATATGACGACGTAAGATATGCGAATTTGGATCTTACTGCTGACGCGATAAGATTTATTTTCGTGTCGTCTGTTACGTTTCGGAAAAAATGCGGATTAATAAATAAAAATATTCACGCAAATCCGACCCTTAAGATCCATTATCGATAAATACCGTTTTCCGATATCAAGGTCATTGTTTACTTTTTCAAAAATAATAATTAATTTTTGAAAACAATTAATTTTCGGCCATTTTGTTTTTTCGCGTCTCGAAGTACGAATCGAATCGGATCGACCGGAAATTCGTTTCTCACCCTTTAACACCCGAACAATATTTAACACGTTGTGAACCGATATATTTTCAATATTTTTTTTTATTACGTTACGAAATTTGAATGGAATTTTTTTCACAAACGAAACATAATTTTAATCCGATCTTTTGATTACATATTAGCAATTAATAGCGATAAAAAATTGACAAATTCTATAGTTTTTAGATCTTTAAATCATTTCAATGTTCAAATATAGACGTGAAAACATATTTCAATGACTAACGAAACTTTAAATTAATCATATAAATTGTGTGGCTTGATTCAAAATATCCGAAATATAATTTACAATTTTTTGTGACCATAACCACAACGTGTGACCACAACGTGACCATACATTTTTTTTTAAATAAGGGCATTTTGGATTTTCTATAAATTTGGGTGGGGGTAATTATAAAACACCAAAAGAGCGTAATCATAGATCACGGGAAGTTAGCAAAACGTGGCACTGCTAGTATTTATAGATGTTATATGTGAATGAAGACGAAGGCACGTGATGCCGAATATCTAACAATTGATTAGATTGAATTCATCGTAACTGCTTTCAAATAATTATGAAAACATATTCAATTAGTTTTTTTTCTATAGGGGGGTACAGCAATGATGCTTTGACTTCAGTTGAAGCATATGACGAAAAAAATGGCAAATGGATCTCTTTAGCTTCTTTGAATAAAGAGCGATATTATCATCGTGTCATTCAAATACCATGGAGTTTGGCGGAACTGGCGATTGCAAGAAAAAATTAGAAATGAAATAAAGCATGTACAATATAAAGGATAATAAATGTTGCGAAAGATACAATCGATTTCAATGTGTACCCTATCAAATATTCCTAATGTGACCATACGTCCGATATCGAAATGGACAATGGCACTGTAATTATTTGATAATTTATTTAAAAAAAACATAGATTATAATAATAATAACTATAAATAAAAACGAAAGTATGTATGTATGCAGAACTGACGAGAGAGGGAGTACCAAGGTATAATATATAAAGTTCCCGGGCCCAGTCTCTGAGGGGGTCCGGATCATGCTTAATGAAATTTCAATTTTGAGAAGTGAAACATTACTACATACAAGATCAAATATACGAATCGGCTTATTAGCTCAAGCATATATGAATAAATACACACACTCTTGTTTAATACCTTTTTTTTGCATCTTGGAATCTGAACTGTTGTGAATCACCGAAAACAAGCATTCCGTTCTATTTTTTGGCGTTTTTATTACGGTACTAGCTTCTGTCACCCGGCGTTGCTCGTGACTATTTAGACTTTAAGCCGATTGTGAATTGTAGTATATTATTTCCCGTTCCCCATTCAATTTCTGTTCCCGCTACAATTTTGGCGAAAGAATCGGCCGTTTTGAGATCTAAAAATATGTAAATCGTTTTGCATATGTAAGCTTTTACATAATATTGGCCATGTCTAACAATAAGTAAGCGACCTCCCTTGAAATTTCAAAATATGAAAAATATTTATTTTCTTCAAAATTAAAATATAATATCTATTGCAAAAACCTTCCCATACATGCATATAATAATTCTTGAAAGTTTCACGGCAAACGGATTAGCCATTTAGGATTCTTAGTAAATCCCATTGCCTATGTTGACTGTTACATCTAAGGGTCCCCCCTTGCAATGTCAAAATTTACGAAAAATTTTTTTTTCTCAAAATCAAAATTTTATGATCTCTAAACCTTCTCCTACATGCTAATAATAATCCCTGAAAGTTTCGTGGCGAACGGATCAGCCGTTTCGGAGTCTATAGGTAACATACATACATACATACATACATACATACATACATACATACATACATTCGCTTTTATTTATATAGACTAGCAGTAAGTCCAAAGATTACTATTTCTGTGGTTTCTATATCTACCCTCGCTCACAATTTTGAAAGTTCCAAAATTATTAATATCAAGAAAAATTCACGTAATATATTGAAAATAATTTTAATATATTTTGTTTATAATAGTGAAGTACTGATTTAATACATCATTGAAAAGAATTCTTAAACATCTGATCTGTTTTCCGTGAAATTTTTCAACCTTAACTTTTAATCAGACACTAACATTTTTAAAACAACTTAATCAATTCTGTTATAGATAATATTAATTCTAATCACTGTGACCCAACAATATGAGCCACTAAAACGACTACAAAACTAATGACGAGAAATACGATGAAACAAAAAAATTACTTTTTTAGATCAAACACAAAATACAATCGAGCAAAATAAACTCACTATAGCATTTAATCCTTTAGAACATGCAACAAGACGAACAGTACACTTGAGGTCAGCAAACCGGTAGAAATTCGCGTGGGCACAAACGTACACCACATGGTCGCATCTTTGCTGGAAAAAAATCCGAAAAAAATCCCGAAAAATTCCCGACATCCCCCTTTTCGTCGTCTTCATACAAAATGTCGTGCAGAATGCGAAACGAAAGTTCCGCGAATTCTCCGCGTCACGTGCTAACTTTTACGTCTACATAATAAATATTTACAAACAGCTCTCGAAGCACTTGTGCCGTTTACGTGTCCTCGTAAAATCCGGATCAATTCTCGCATAAAATGGGTAAATTATCGTTATGATGCATTAAGGCCGGTCTTTTCACCCTTGGTTTGAAAATAAAACGAATTTATACTACTCCGACTGTGAGCTTTATTGTTGTACGTTGTACAGTTCGTACAACAATACATACATCCGTCTCTTTCCCCCAGATTTCGACAGTTGGTAGTTGGAGAACCACATGTAGTTTAAATTCGTTTTATTTTCAAACCAGGGGTAAAAAGACCAGCACTTAACTATTTATTTGAAGGTGTGAGTCGGATAGTAAAAGATGAGAGGCAAAAATGTACTCAGATACTAATAATTTCATAATAAATTTACAAAATGAAAGAAATGTGTGTTTGATCTGTTATTTCTTTATCCAATGTAAAAATTTATGTAAATGTAAAAGTTAAGTACAGAAATTGGTTATGTATCATGTATAGAACCATTTTTTGCACTTAACTCAATATCGATAAAAAATATCACTTGTGTCCTTTGTGAAATTCAGTTGTCATATAAGAAATGTTGATAATATTATTTGTACAAAGTTATTTTAAAAAAAATTTTTTTTTTCTGCTCGTTAAGATCGTTCATAAAATCTGTTTCGATCTTTAGTACAAATATTAAATATGCAAACGCTATCCTAATTGACAGCTGAAAATGCAAGGGGTACAAGTGATATTTTTGCTGAAATAAATTTATGTACAGAAATCGCTTTTTTATACATTTAGTGGCAAAAGGATGTAAACGAATTTGAAACGTGTACCAAGATATATCATCAAATCCTCCTAATACATGTAGGTACATGTTTAACTTTGAGCACTCTTTTCTCGGAATCACCGCAAAGTCACTAGTACCCCTTGGCCTTTTCAGTCGTCATATGGTTTATGACGCGTAAAACGACTCATAAATTGTTTTAAAAAACTTTTACAGCGCAGTTATATTTTTCAATAATACGACCCTGACCCTTCAACATCATCATACTAGTAATTAACCCGTCGAATATATCAACGCAATTTCAACTCGTTTAATATATGAATGCAGTTTTGGAGCGTTACATGGACACACACACACACACAGATTAGTGCTATTATATAGTTAGATCATTAAAAAAAATCGACACGACATACAAAAAAAATATACACAGATAAAGCGTTCAGAATTCGCGAGATTTAAGAATTCGGCAGGGCCGGCTTCGGGGGGGCGCGTGCACAAAGGGCCCACGGTTGAATTATGTAAAAGGGAAAAGAGCGGCAAACACGTGTAAAATTAGCGGCATAATGCCGTCATTAAATTATTATTACGGAACATACGCAAAACGCTCGCGAGCAGATTCTATTATGCCCTTGCCTTCAGAGGGAATTTTAAGGGCGTTTGTGCGCAAAAATTGCGAGTCAGACCCTTTTTGGGTTGAAAAATTCGAAAAAATATTTTTTTGTTGCTTTCGTATAGTTCTAAGTGCCGTTTTGTGGTTTGCAGTTTTATGAAAATTGTGTTCGTTTTTTTAGGTGGATTAATAAGCGATTCGGTATTTCATCTTTAACGTGGTTCATATGTATACAAAAAAATAATAGGTCAGTTTGTACAGAAATAAAAAGTTAAAAATTCGACTAGATTGAGTTATATCTAATAGATTAGATATTTCATCAACTAAAAAAAACCCTCATTAATTATTTTCTAATGTCATTCACTAGAACAGCATTAATGATTATTCGTATTTTCAAGATTTTCTGAATCCAAATTCAAAATCAGATAAAATAAATATGCAACCTACTTAATTACTAATTTACATATTTTTGTAATACACTAGCTTCTGTGATCTAGCGTTGCTCGAGTCTCTTTGAACTTTAAACCGATTATAAATTACTGTAAGTATAGTATTTCTTATTCATGTATAGTAAAAATAATTTTATTCTTTTTGTAAAAAATTCGAAATTTCAAAAATTTGCATCCGAGAGTTTTAAATCTGAAGTCTTAGGGGATTTTTTTATTATGAAGGTTGCAAGTCATATTGCAGTTGAATTTGCATTTACAGTAACTCCCCAAAAAACGATATCTCGTTTTGAATAATTTCTGTGTAGAAAAAAACTGTCATCGTATCCCGAGGAGTCACTGTAACTTAAACATGTCTTGCAACCTTCAAATCTGAATTTAAACTGAAAACTTTGTAAAATATTTCACATTTTGCGTCGAATTGACCAGATTTTTCTATAAAACCTCAGCCGCAGACTCAATATTGAATCCGTTTTTTTATTTTAGCGAATTTTTTTCGTCTAACGTCTCAATTTCGCCAAGTGGAAAATCCGCGCATACAATAATACCTAGTCGATTCTATATCTTGTTTACAGAAAGTCTCGACGGAATCGACCCGAAAATTCGACGAAAAACTGCGAAAGCGGCGGGAAAATCCCGAAACGCTCGAAAAGCGGAAAATTCCCGAAACGGAAAGATCCCGGTGCGGAAAAATCCCGGAAAAGGGGGGGCGTGTAAACTTTTTCGATTCTGCGGGATCATTGAATAATTTACGGCGTCGTAAAGAGAGAACTGTTCGCGTTTTTGAATAAACGCGGGAAAAATGTATTGAATATTGCATTAGGGTTCTTCAATTTATGCGCTTTCATATTTCGCGAGTTCGGGGGAATTTTTTTTTTCGCGGTTAAAAGTGAAGAAACTCTGGTTTTTATTCGAATTGCGATGATGTGTTCAAATGTAAGTGCATATTGTTAGTTGGTGAGACCCGAAGTCGCTCGAAACTATCGACTCTGTACAGATTTTGAACTGTGTTGTGTTCAATAAAAATATCAAAATAAATAAATCGAATTTGAATTTTTAATGATTTTGATGTTTTTATTATATTATGTACAAGTATATTCTAAAATATTTGATCAAAATCGAATGAATGGTTTATGAGTAGGTACAAAATATACTAAAAAACAAATAATCATTATTTTTTTATAAAAAGATAACATATAGAAATTTTTACACACTTTGAGCTTTTTTCTCTATATATTTATATACATTTATGTAAAAGAATGCTCAAATTGTTGTAATTTTCAAAAAGATTCATACGCAGAAGTGTTACAAGTATTATATTTTATAGAGCTTTTCATTAAGATCGGTTGATTTCGAAATGATACTAAAACAAGTCTTATTAGTGACATAACCTCAATTGATATTTTATTCGGTACATTAATATAAGATATATTTTGCACAGCTGTAAATTCACTAATATGACCATAATTTACAACCAAAGCTCTAGTATATTGAAAAGCCTTATGTTGAAAGTTAAAGATCTATGGGTGTTTCATTAACATTTTCACCCAGATTTACACCGAAATTCACGAATCGACCAATTTTACAAAATCAACGAGACTTAAACAGAAAATTTTCAACCCCCAATCTAAAAAGGGTAAATAACGAACATGTACCCAGCGACTTTTGACCCTTGCGATGTTTTCTACTTAATTTAGTCGTTACTCGTTCAATCGCAACATTAATTTATGTGAGGAAAGCACGTAACTGAAACCGAATCCCCCTCGTCCGGTTTTCGAACACCGGTTTTTTTTTATCTATTTCCATCTGGACATAATGAAGCATTTACTTTTATTTCATATCGTTCTGCGATTAAGGCCCGTTTTCGCACCGCGACAAGCAGCAAAAAGCACGCGGCATGCGGCGAAATCAATAATGGGAACAACGAAGACCCCAAGGAATATACTCCATTGTACCATTGTTGACCACACTTCGTGTTGTGTGCCTCTTGCTGCTTGTCGTGGCATCCAAAATGAGATTTAGATTTTAAGGTTGTAATAATGCAAATAAATAAACTGATAAAATTTTACTTAAATGTAATCACATATGATGCCTGAAAAGGCCAAGGGATACAAGTGACATTTTAAGTACAGAAATCGCTTCTATATACGCTTATATATTCGGTGGCAAAATGATATAAACGAATTTGGAATGTGTACCGAGATATATCATCAAATCACTCGACCTCCTAATACATGTAGGTGCATGGTTAACTTTGAGTGCGCTTTTCTCGAAATCACCGCAAAGTCACTTGTACCATACTCTATGCTTGTACCCCTTGGTTTTTTCAGTCGTCATATGATTTTAGACGAGGATTCGATTCAAATTAGTCGAATATCAAAAACATCGAATTCTGATTCGGCGAATTTTGAAAAGCCGAACATTCATGTTCTGTATAAGCCCTAGCTGTGGATGGATATTTTTTATTCGGCGTTTTTATCGGGTATAACCCTCTGTCACTGCACACACGTGGCCCCCCTTGTTAATTATCGCTTTTTGTGATTTTATTTATTCGCGTTTGTTACTAAAGCGAAAGTGATTCATTCCGTGGGATTTTTTGACGAGCGATAAAAAATCGTCGATTTAGTCGAAGCCTATTTTCCATGTCGACGTAATCTGGTAGATTCGTTTCGATAGTAATGCCCTAGAAATTAATGTCTAGTGATTTTTTTTTTCAGCATTTGAATTTTATCGATTGTGTAAATAGGGCTATTCATTTTATTTCGTTTGGTGAAATGTGTAATTAATTTTGATTGCGCTCGTGTGAGGGTTGAAATGAATCAAAAGATAAAATAATTTTTGATAGATTGCTAATATATGAATGAGTTAGGAGTTTTAAATGTGATTCTAACAAAACTAATTTTTAACGGAAAAAATGACGATAACTGAAAAATGTTTTTTTCATACGTGTCTTAAATATGAAACGGTAGTGTTTTAAAATACGAAATAGTTATGGAATACTAAATTTAATTATCAAAGTTATGCGTTTTCGATCCAACAAACAAGTTATCTCATAACATATCCTAAAAAAATATCACATTTTAATGTTATAGCTGATATTGATAAAAGAAAAAACTTAGTAAAATTTAAATCCTAAACATTTTTAGACTCAATATCGATATGGTTATTTTTCTTTTTGAGACCTAAAAATAATGCTATAAGTGACTGATTTTATGCAAAATTAGCAGACTGTCGAAACTGTAAGTGATAAATATCACGATGTTCCATACATAAACCATCGATCGATAGTCCAGGGCTCGTCAAGCGCTCGACTATCGCAATCGTGAACAACGAACCGAGTGCACAACAGTCGAGTTAACCTCGACACTTTTTATGGCCGCTGTGTTTCGACCCCTGTCTAAGTTTAGTGCATCGCAAAGTTCACGGGCTACGCCTCGCGATTTACGACCCCTGCGGGTCACCACACCATAATAACAACATAATCCGACGCTCAACAATGGGAATATCTCTCTCGTAATTCACACTGCGCTTTGATAAGTCGGCTAGTGCCCGATGCACACGAGGACCGAACTTCGCGATGGGCCTTGGTAGAGGAATTGTCCTGAATGTGGAACACGCGCCAAATATGGAACACCTCGATATTTATTACTAACGGTTTCGACAATCTACTGATTTTGCATAAAATCAGTCACTGATAAGTATTATTGTTATATTTCAAAAAGAAAAACAACATTATCGACATTGAGTCTAAAAATATTGAGTATTGAATTTTACTTAGTTTTTTTTAACCATATCAGCTATAACATTGAAATGTGTTATTTTTAAAGAATATGTTATGAGATAACTTCTTGGCGATTTGTTGGATCGAAAACGCATTATTTTGAAATGATATTCAGTATTTCATATTTGCCACCTTTTAACTATTTCGTATTTTAAAACACCACCGTTTCATATTTGAGACACGTATGAAAAATGACAAAAAATCATTTTTCAGTTACCGTCAATTTTTTCAAATTCGACAGATTATTTCTTCCTTTTACTATAATCAACACATAATTAATAATATTTGGCCTCGATGTAATTCTTAAGAACGTTAATTAATTTTCATTTGTGGAAAATACACGCTTAAAGCTTATCATATTTAGGACAACTCCTCTACGTGCTTGTGAAAAATCCATCGATTCGATTGAGGTGGGTTTCACCTACAGCGATCGGTAGCGGCAGTGGCAGGGTACGACACTTTAGCCACAATGTGAACAAACAATTTTTTTTGCAATTTTGACTATACAATAGCGCTATTCTGTGTGTCAATGTTACGCTCTAAAACTGCGTCGATATATTGAACCGGTTGATCGCTGGTTTTTACATAATGCTACGTAGTCACGTATGATAAAGCTCAACAAAAACATTCAAAATATGCATACAATATTATTTTCAATACAAAACTGCACAATTTAATAACCAATAATCCTACATATATAGGCTTTCATTAGAAATTATACACTACATATGACGACTGAAAAAACCAAGGGGTACAAATGACATTTTTGACGAAATTAATTTATGTACAGAAATTGCTTTTTTGTACTCTCATATATTTGGTGGCAAAAGGATATAAACGAATTTAGAACGTGTGCCTCGATATATCATCAAATCACTCGACCTCCTACTAATACATGTAGGTACATGGTCAACTTTGAGCACACTTTTCTCAAAATCACACTTGTACCCCTTGGCCTTTTCAGTCATCGTATAGCAAGTCAGTAACCTGTCTAAATATTTTTTGCATTGAAAATCGAGATACTCGAATTAAACAGTCGGTCAATCGCAGACTCTATGACAAGAGCCTGTGAGACTCGGCCTCGGGCTAAAGTCACGATTTATCTTTTCTCTTTCTAACCCATTTTTACTCAATATGAAAAACAGAAAGAGATGATAGATCATTGGATCATTGTGGTCAACGATGATGATGATGAATATGCTCGTTTCTTAGCTGACGATACGCCCACTTTCGATTATCATGTCTAGTCTTTTGCTATGATCTAGATGTTTAATAGTAAATACAGTATTTTTCCTATTGCACGATCTTAAATAACAAGTCTATAAAACATTATTGAATGAAAAATTCGATCTCTGATTGAGAATCGCTGATAGATCTTAAGTGTGAAAGTAAGATCGGCACAGATCTATGATCCATATTGTGCGATCTTTCGTCATCGTAAATGATTGATCTTTTTTAGTTCTGGCTTTTGTTAATTTGACAGTGAATTGTTTGAAATCATAATAACGTACTCATTGTGAAAATTAAATTAATTTCACTCTGTGAAAGTTGAATGGGCAAATTATGTTTGTTAATATTTCGAAAATTAAATAAAATTTTAATGAAAAAATCGTTGTATCGTAATTTTAATATGAAAATAATATTGGAAATTTTCAAATGTATCTAATAGGTGTAAACAAAATTCGTGCTATAAAGATATATTAAATGTTTTAAAGATCACTTTGACACATATGCAAAAAAAAATAAGCTATTCAACACGATCAATCAGCCTATCAAATATCAACGCGCGTTCGGTTACAACAAAATTTTTGATTTTATCTACATAATACAAATTTTTTTGACTCGCCTCATCTAGGCCTATTTCAAGCAATTGTTATTAGAGCAAATAAAAACTCTAGCGTCACACGACATACAAATCAGAGCTATTATTATATTAAATTACAGATAAACTTCTCGACATAATTCATGTAAAAAATTCTATTGAATCTGGCCGATTAAAAAGCACATTTTACATAAATTCACCGGTCCATGTTGTAAGTTGTAAGTTGTAAAAGAGAAGTGCAATTCGCTACGCCCACGTTTATAGAGATCTGTTCATCGAGTTGAGTTTCTCACGACCCCATAGTGATTTACGAACGTGTTTACAACTGAAAATATGTGCTCTTTGGGATAGAAAGGGCGAATTCGACTCCATTTCATTTTGCACAAATTCAAACAGCATATATCCATTCGAACGAATCCTGTTCAAATGAAAAGGCCGAGGGGAACAAGTGACTTCGAGTGAAGCGCGCTCAAGGTTGTGCTTGTACCTGCATGTATTAGGAAGAGGTCGAGTGATCTGATGATATATGTCGGTACACGTTCCAAGTTCGTTTATATCCTTTTGCCACCAAATATATAGAAGCGATTCTTGTATATAACTCGATTTTGGAAAAAATGTCACTTGTACCCCATGGCCTTTTCAGTCGTCAAATATGAGCCGTAAAGTGATCGATTCTGCTTTTGATCAATATAGATTTAAATTTCTTGTTATAATTATCAATTTTCACGTTAAATATATTTCTTGATTAATACCATTAATGATAAAATTTGTTTGATCACTGAATTTTTTATTATTTATACCATAGGAATTTTAAATAATTCTGTATTCTAGTATGTTCTAAATTATTATAAACTAAATTATATATTTAAAATTTCGGATTAATAAAATAATAAAGAGAATCTCGAAAATTGCATCTGATACCTTTTTTTTCGAATTTTGAATTATGGAGTTTATTAGTTTATCCACTGGACGAATCATATAACTTATATTTGAATACTGTAGCGATTTTATAATTTACTATTTTCTAGGTATACTAGTAATTAATAATATTTTTTTTAATTAAAATATAAAATTATAATTTAAACTCGATGAGTTCAATTGAATATTAAAAGCTTTGAAAGCACTTCTTTATTAAAATTAACATAATTTTTCCTAATCTTTCAATTATTTATTTAAGTTTTGAACAATTATCCACTGTACTATACTTAAGATGAATTTTGTACGTATTAAACCCTCGATCTTAAAATAACATAGATATTTCTAAAGCGTGAGAACAACAAATACGAACATTTTTCAAGCCGATAATGAAGATGCTCGTTGTTCACACGTAATTAATAAAATAGTTAAAAGCCAGAACTTCTAAAACCCAAACAAAAAACTAACACACGTCTTATGTAGTTCAACAGATTTGAAAAAAAAACTAAACGAAACCAAAAAAAAACGAAAGAAAAGTGCGATAAGTTTCACTGTTCGAAAACTCCGCCTAGTCAATTAGTCGCCATATCTCAAAAGTAAAAATCGTATTGTTAAAAAAAGTGAAGGTGCAGTAGAACCTCGACTATCAGAACTAATCGAGAATGAAGATAGTTCGAATAATAAAATATAAATAATATAATCAAAATTGATTGACTATCATATTCAGTCTGAAATATTTTTATTTTGTAAATAAGCATTAAAATTAATTCAAAATTAAATATTTTGAATAATTCCTAAAAATATAAGTTATCGATCCATAAATGTGAAAAATTTTTAATCTCAAAAATATTAAAAAGCTTCAGATTATGTAGGATTAGCTACATATAATATTATGAATTATTATATTTGATTTATAATTTTTGAGTTATTCATTACACAAACTCATTTACTCAATAAAATGAGAAATTGAGAAAAACGACGAAACACATTTTAAAAATTCGCTTTATTCCCTATATGTTTTATTCTCTTAACCCAAAGTAATGAAAAATCAAATTTCATTTATATTACAATAACTTATGGATATGGGCAGTTTACAATATAGAGTACGGAATTGATTAAAATGGTTTCTAAATTAAAATATGTATGACTTGATTGTCAAAAAAAATGTTATTTTTTTATTATTCACACGAAAGGTTATGACTATCAAGTGATTTTTTTTACAAAAAGTAGAATTAATCACTTAACACTCTGAGTGGCTCATTTTTAAATAACAATGAACATAATTCATTTCAATGAAAATAAGCAAATTCGTATTTTTTATTTCGAACGATTCGGATAATCGAGGTTCTGCTGTACATCATAAGATACGTCGGTTAATTTATCTGGTGTTGGTCGTGATTCGGCTTTTAAGGCTTCGACGGTTTCGGTCCATTGTGCCTTTCAAAGAAACTCGGTGAAATTCCTCATGAGAACGTCATACTATTGTATTTATGCCATGTTGAGGTTATGTTATATTGTCTGAAAGTAAGTACATATTCGAATTGAATAATAATTGCGTCCTTAATTACGAAAATGGCTTAAATTTATCTCTTTTCGTTCTGAACAATATTTTGGATTGATCTTTTCATTTAATTAGAGTTTCTATCGTATTTTTTATCTGTAGAGATTGACGGTTTACGTCATGTATTTGCAAAATTTAAGTGTAAAATTCTATAAAAAATAATAAAATGGCATTTGAAGATTGAAAAGGCCAAAGGGTACAAGTGATTTCGAGAAAAGCGTGCTCAAAGTTGAACAAGCACCTACATGTATTAGGAGGAGGTCGAGTGATTTGATGATATGTATATCTCGGTACATGTTCCAAGTTCGCTTTTACCCTTTTGCTACCAAATATGAGCGTACATAGAAGCGATTCCTGTGCATAAATCAATTTCGACAAAAATATAACTTGTACCCCTTGGCCTTTTCAGTTCTCGTTTATTGTTTTGCGTTTGACTTTGTTTGGTGCGAAGTTAACAATTATAATGTTAATTAACATCATGCCGACATTAGTCTTTCAATTTCATATTAAATTTTGAATTTGAAATATTTTAAAATAGTTTTACATGAATTTAAACCGATGAAAATTAATAAGACTTCTTTTTTATTTTCGAATTTGCACTATTTTCGTAATTAAGGACACATTTATTGACATGTAAGTATGATTTTTATTTTCATAATTTTGACTAATATTTTTTTATGTCTGATGGTACTTATAATCAGGTCTTTATATCTGTCAAATAATAATACATTATATTCTGAGCTATGATTTCGGTACTTTAATAAAAGTTCTTATTATCTCATGAGAAACAGAAATGGATGAATCTTTAGTTAAGTGCGTCGATCCTTCAAACTGCATTGAAATTTATATTTTTTCTAAACAATTTGTATTAAAATAATTTAAAAGTATATTGTTTAAGTTCAAAGTACTGATAATTTTAATGATTTGCATCAATTATTTTTACTATTTGTGTGTCATAAGCGATTGAAGTTATGTACATCGATTCACATTAATCGAAAAGTCATGCAAAATGATAAAAAAGCCGAAAGCTCATCCAGAAAGATTTGCAAGGTATTTTTCAATCTGGCTCATAATCTTTACAGAATTCCATATAAGATCAGACATTAGCATATTTTTGGGATGCGCTTGTACAGAGTCACACATAACAATCTGATTCGTTTTGGTATCAGACATTTTAATTTTACAATAAATTTTAGTCAATTTCTTTTATAGTTTAAAAAGTGATCGAGTAAGGTTATTAACATTGCAATAAGTATCAAAATTTGGAAAGATTTTCACGGAATAATTTGATTAAACAAAAAAAAATACTATGCAACTGTTATCGGAGTGTATAAAATAATATTTAATTGTTAAATTTATCTTAAAAATTGAGGTAATGTATAAAGACAAGAGCTATTTAATAAAATATTATAGGTATTTATTTTTTTACATCTCGAAATAAATATTAATCTATTAATATAAATTTTCCATGAAAATCATTCTAAATTTTGGTATCAAATTCAGTATCAAGAAATATACTTGATGAGTCAAATTATGATAATAACTACAAACATATGTATTAAGTAAAAATTATATTAAATGTGTTCAGAATTCTCAGCAATAATGTAGATATAGTTTTGAATGTAAATTTTTCATTTCTAAAATTTTCGAATTCGAATGAAAATACGAGTATTAATCAAAAGTGAAAGATCTAAATCGTACAAAACTGCTTTTTTTTCTTCTTCAATTTTTAAGGTAAATGGCTATGACTTCACCAGGTTGATTTTGTGAAATAATTTTATATCAACGGATATAGTCGAAATATGCAGAATTGCTTAATTCATTCAATTTAAGGAAGATCTGATGATACAGTGTCGAAGATATAGCCATATACCTTATCGATTTTAATACATTATTTAAGCAATCAACCCGTTCGATATCAACGCACGTTAATATACCCAACCTTGTACAAAGAGGTTAGCCACGAACGAAACAAAACAAAACTGACACACAATAATAACTTTTTTTTCGCAAAACCAAAAAACCAAAAAAACGAACCAAAGTACCGGGTGACCCCAGCTGACCGCTTTCGGTCATAATTCAAGTTGAATAGCAGTTTTTTTTCAATAACTATAAATCACCGGGCGTTCTCTTTGAGAGGAGGCGTACCTTCGAGGAATCATCAGGTGCGCCAAAAGAACATGCCGCTTTTTTTTAACTCATTTTCGAACTTATGTGACGTTTATTATTGTCTCGACGCTTTGACGTTCAATTGTACGAATCGAGTTTGGCAGTTTTCCTTGTGCGATTAACGGATTCTCGAGAAAAAATTCTCGAATCGTTCGATGTTTTGTTTTTTTATTATACAAAATATTTACTGATGATTATGTACTATTAAGAAAGTGCTAATCAAATGGATTAATTCAAATTTGAGTATGTGATGTTTGATTTAACAATAAATAAATATAAAAGCAAAATGATTTAGAGTAAATATCAGATAATAAGCAAATTTTTTCAGGATGTTTTTTCAATTGTGATATTTTGTTATTGTATTGATATAAAAATCTTACCAGATGTGGAAATGACTCATATAAGCATGATTGAAATCGAATGGATGATTTAAGTGAACATAAATTACATAGAGACACTTGTTTTATACTTCAAATTCGTACTTTTTCATACACAAAGATGTGATTTATTTAAAAAAAGATTATTTTCTTCAAAGAATACGTTATATCGTTTATAAAAAGTAATACAAACACGTTATAGTCATACTTAAATATTGATATTTTTAACGATATCAGTTTTTCCAAATATATTGAATTTTGAAAAAAAAATGAATCCGAATAATTGATAATAGTACATCAACAATTGACGACTGAATTTCACAAAGGGCACAAATGACCTTTTTATCGATATTGAGTTGAGTGCAGAAAATGGTATATATGATACAAAACCATTTTATGTACTTAATTTAATTTTGATAAAAAAGGTCACTTATGCCCTTTGTGAAATTCAGTCGTCAATTAGTATTACAAGATTATCTAAAAAAAAGGAGTAGAAAGCGAACAATTTACACGAGCACTCTATTTTTTTAAAAGCGGTCACCGATACGACTGACCATTTTTTTTCTTCATTTTGAGCAATCTCCTTTTTAACTAAGCCTCACTTAATGACGCAAACTCTCGACTGGAATGAAAAAAAAATGGTACAACAACAATAATAATAATATGAAAAAGTGCTACGAGAGAGAACGAGACCCGGTCCCTTATCTCTTCCACGACGTAGAAAGGTGACTAATTGACCAGATATTTTACTTTCGTTCCGACGCCAGATAAGCCCTTTTTATGTTTACGAAGGCTTCGCGGGAAAGTTTTCGTTTTTGAATATAAGCGGAAGTGTTGTCGCTTTTCGAGCTTCTGCTTAATTTTGCACCGAAGCCGCTGCGAGGAAAAAAGTTCACGGCTGTTTCTATAATAGATTCTGCATGGATTGTTACAAAAGTATAAC
This sequence comes from Cheumatopsyche charites, assembly GCA_024721215.1. Classification (NCBI taxonomy): domain Eukaryota; kingdom Metazoa; phylum Arthropoda; class Insecta; order Trichoptera; family Hydropsychidae; genus Cheumatopsyche; species Cheumatopsyche charites. Next base: position 11,212,659 of record CM045587.1, read on the forward strand.
GCGCAATCTTATATAGTGAGTGGAATTCTCCTTCAACGTATGACGATCGAAAAGGCCTAGAGGTGCGAGTGACGTTTTTGCCGAAATTCAGTTATGTACAGAAATCGCTTTTATATGTTTGGTGGCAAAAGGATATAAACGAATTTGTAACGAGTGCCGAGATATATCATCAAATCTCTCGACCTCCTCCTATTACATGTAGGTACACTGTGAACATAATCATAATGAGTTAATTATTTTCAAATTCACATATGATGACTGAAGATCCAAGGGGTACAAGTGACATTTTGGGCGAAATTGAGTTATGCACAGTAATCGCTTCTATGCACGCTCATTTATTTGGTGGCAAAATGATATAGACGAATTCGGAACGTGTGCCTAAATACATAATCAAATCACTCGACCTCCTCCTAATACATGTAGGTACACAGTCAACATAATCATAGTGAGTTAATTATTATCAAATTCACATATGACAACTGAAAAGGCCAAGGGGTACAAGTGACTTTGCGGTGATTTCGAGAAGAGCGCGTTCAAAGTTGACCATGTATTAGGAAGAGATCGAGTGATTTGATGATATATTTCGATACACGTTCCAAATTCGTCTATATCATTTTGCCACCAAATAAATGAGCGTGCATAGAAGCGATTCATGTACTTAAATCGATTTTGGCACAAATGTCACTTGTACCCCTTGGCCTTTTCGATCATCATATGTAATTCGTACTTACACATAAACAACTGAACAATATTTTAACTCATTCAGACTTGATTTTTTCAAAATAAAAATCGTACTCTTAGGTATTAACTGCTTGTAAATAATAAATTAAATATCGCAGCTCTTATCTAATTGTAAATAGACAGTCATACTACGAATATTTCAATCGATACAAAAAATCGTTATCAATTATAAAAACTACAGACAGTAATAATTGTTACAAATCGAGTTCGAGTTACCGGAAAGAGCGCGCAGACAAAAACGCACTATCGATAAACAGAGCAATTATGTATTTCACCATTTCAATTATTATTGTGAAATTATCGAAATATCGATTAAATATTTGTCATCGACCTTTCGAGTAAAGACATCATCGTATCATAATTCGGTTTTCGTTTACGTGAAATTTAATTTCGTGATCAGTGTGAGTTTCATTACGACAAAATAGTGTTAGTGAATAAGCGAATGCATTGAAAATTGTATGAAATCCTACCTCAAACGCCTTACAGATGAAGCCTTTTCTCTAGATACACTATAACACTCGCGATATTAAAACAAATTCAATTAAAAATCGTTATTTTCACTCGATTTTTTCGAATTATTTATGACAACTAATTAAACGGCCGATCGCGACAATAGATTCTTATCGACTGATTGAAAATCGGACACAGCAATAAAAAAAAACAACCGATACGTGCAACAATAATTGTAAAAGTGAAATGACGTTGCTTTATTATTGTGTACCTATAATGAAACGTGAGATTTTGCAAAATTTTGATCGACGATAGAAAAGGCCAAGGAGTACAAGTGAAATTGCTGAATTTGAATTTGAAAGTTGAATCGCTTCTATGTGCGCTCATTTATTTGGTGGCAAAAGGATATGAACGAATTCGGAACGTGTGCCTCAACATATCATCAAATCACTCGATCTCCTCCTAATACATGTATGTACATGGTCAACTTTTATCGAAATCACCGCAAAGTCACTTGTACCCCTTGGTCTTTTTATTCGTCAATTAATATGGTTGAATATGTTGTGTTTTTTAAAAAATTACTTAAAAAATGCATCATTTTTTTTATTCACTTTCAATTGCATCGTTTTGATTTATCCAAGTATTAAAAGAAAAAAACTCGAGAAATCTGTTCATTTGAATCCTAGAATTCTGTTGAGTGAATACAAGCAGAAATATGCAACTATTGAGTATCGAGCCTTCTTCACTTTATTATAAGTTTTGCATTTATACTTAACATACATTTTTGTATTTTTAGCTTTGATAAAATGAATTCGTTTTTGGTCACTCGATGCGTTTTTCCATTAGTTTTACTAGAAACGTTTCACCTTTTTCATTAGTTACGAGTACATCAAATAAACTCACTCCATCTCAAAATCAAATATAACACATCTATAGAAATTTCACTTCAGGAAAAAAATAATCAAACTACCCCTACGATACCATCACACACCCTACACTCGGCGGATTCCGAATTTAATAAAGTTGGTTTTGTTAAGTCGGACCTAGAGCAACCGTATAGAAGAAGAGCGTATCGGCGGCCGAGATCCGCGATGATTAATGGTCGGGAAATCCCGGGAAATAAAGATATACGGAGTGCTGGCATCAGGGTGATCTCGTCTAACTAGGGCTTCCAAAACGGCTAAAACCGAGTTAAAAAAAACATATATGACGATCGAAAAGATCAAGGGGTACAAGTGACATTTTTGCCGAAATTGAGTTATGCACAGGAATCGCTTCTATGTGCGCTCATATATTTGGTGGCAAAAAGATATAAACGAACTCGAAACGTGTGCCAAGATATATCATCAAATCACTCGACTTCTTCTTAATACATGTAGGTACGAGTACATGGTCAATTTTGAACGCGCTTTTCTCGAAATCATCGCAAAGTCACTGGTACCCCTTGGCCTTTTTAATCATCGTATATTGGTTAGCAATCCATTTTAACAAATTTGAACTCATTTAAAATAATGACATAAGTTCTGTAAATTAAATTTTAATTATTAATGTTTTTAAGTATCAGGTGCAAATTTTTTTTTGAGTCAGAAATTTTGATTTAAATCTGTTCTAATTAAATTTTATATTAACACATACAGTTCTAATTGAATTAACTTGAAGATCAGTTCAGATCTAATATATGACGACCGAAAAGGTCAAGGGGTACAAATTACATTTTCGCCAAAATTGAGTTATGCACAGGAATCGCTTCTATGCACGCTCATTTATTTGGTGGCAAAAGGAAATAAATGAATTCGAAACGTGTGTCTCAATATATCATCAAATCACTCGACTTCCTCTTAATACATCTAGGTACACGGCCAACTTTGAACGCGCTTTTCTCGAAATCATCGCGAAGTTACTTGTACCCTTTGACCTTTTCAGTCTTCATATAGCAGCTCGAAAAAACTTTTACTCAACATTCCTGATTCTTTGCACAATGAAATCGATAAAATTTTGTCTTTTTGCTTTTAAAACCTAGCTTTCTTTTTTTTTTCAAATCGAAAACTAGTTAATCTTTTTAGTCAGAATTTTGGACACCCTGAATCTAACCCAACCCCATTATGGGGTCGATCTAACCCCACTTCGGGGTCTAAATTGCCCGGATGAATCGGCAACGTCGATGGCCCGACATCATCAATTTCGATGTGATTCGCGATTTGACCATGTATTTGTAATATATTTATATGTATATATGTCTAAAAGGCCAAGGGGTACAAGTGAATTGACGGTGATCTCGAGAAAAGGGCGGTCAATGTTGAGAATGTACCTACATGTATTAGGAGGAGGTCGAGTGATTTGATGATATGTTGAGGCACACGTTTCAAGTTCGCTTATATCCTTTTGCCACCGAATATATGAGCGTATATAGAAGCGGTTCCTGTACGTAACTCAATTTCAGTCAAAATTTCACTTGTGCCCCTTGGCCTTTCAGTCGTCATATGTATTACATGTATGTATAATATGTATATACATAGTATTTATTATATGTGTTATACTATGTATGAAATGGGGAAAAGTGGTAGAGAGACTCGCGTGATTCGTCGAAAAAGTTTGTATAATAATTCTATTAGTTTTTTTATTCGATATACATATAAAAGATTTTTCGTTTAATAATAAGTTTTTTTATTTGTTTTAAATAACATTTCTTTTGTTTCAAAAAGAGATTTTTTTCGTTTACTATTGAGCTTGTTCATTTATGAATAAAAAAATTCAATATGATAATTATCCATATCAAAATGTTCATTTTTTGTTTTGAAATTGAATTATCAATTGCAAAATCAACTTTTTCCAATAAAAATTGGCTTTTTATATGTACATATATCGAAATGAGCATATTCTGTTTACGAGTGATGAAAATTCAATTCAAAATAAAAAAAAATCCATTTCAAAATTGATCTTTTCCATATAAAAATACTCGTATGTTTTTTCTATTTCAAAAAATATATTTTTCATTTAAATTAAAATAGCTTCTGTCACTCGGCGTTGCTCGAGACTATTAAGACTTTAAGCCGATTGTAAATTGTAGTATATTAGTTCCCGTTCCCGATTCAATATCTGTTCCCGCTACAATATCGGTGAAAGAATCAGTCATTTTGAGATGTAAAAATATGTCAATCCCGTTGCGTATGTGGGCTTTGCATAACATTGGCTATGTAAAAGCTTCCCCCCTTGAAATGACAAAATTTTCGAAAAAAAATGTTTTTTTTTAAATTCAAAATGCAATGAAGCAGAATCCTTTCTAGTTATACGCACAATAATTCCTGAAAGTTTCACAGCAAACGGATCAGTCGTTTGGGAGTTCAAGTTAATCCCGTTGCCTATGTTGACCATAATATCTAAGGGTCCCCCCTTGCAATGTCAAAATTTACGAAAAAAATTTTTTTCTGAAAATCAAAATTTTACGATATCTAAACCTTCTCCTACATGCAGAGAATAATCCCTGAAAGTTTCGCGGCGAACGGATCAGCCGTTTCGGAGTCTATAGGTTACATACATACATTCGCTTTTATATATATAGATAAAAACTACTTAACGATTAATCAATATGTAATATTTTAGATGAAATAGTGGACCTGTAGGTATATTTGAAAGTCAATTGCATTTTCATCGTCATTCAAATTTCCGTAATGCAGAAAAAGTGCAACTGCAACAGCTGCCCATGTCAACGACACATCGTTCGGCCCAACCCCATAGGGAATTTTTGTAGAGGATCGATGGATATCGCGATGTCATCCATCTTCGTCCATTCTAAATATATTCAAACGTGGACTGTGAATCCACCTTTATATCTGAACGCTAAATATTAAAAAAAAAAAAAATATATTTTAAATTTTGTTTGGCACAATGTTATTCTTATAAATTTTATCGGTACTTGTCTGATATTTAATCAGAGTTACACTGCAGATTAGGTGAAGTCAGATTTTTTCATTTCGGGTTAGATTGGGTTATGTTTTAGTTGAGATAATACACGAGTACTGTATTTTTTTATATATCTATACCTGCAGGTATCGTTAAAATAATAACAAGTTTTATAATTAGACATTGTTTAATTAAGCTATGTTCACAAGGTATATTCTAGTCTGTTTCTGTCCCATGCGCTATATTTATATTAAATCTGATCTATTTCATAAAAAAATAACCACAATATTTCATGCAAATGACATACGAAAATAGATTTTTTTCTTCTCATTTGAATATACATATTATTTTCGAAAAATATTTGAATGGTAATTAAAGTAATTATTTTTTTTTGAAATAAGCATCATCTTATGAATCCATCATTATATACTTTTTATAATCTATTTTACGCACAATTAATTTGTCTGCAAATTATTTGAAATTTCAATTTATTCAAATTCCAAAATAATTTACATCATCTTGAAAATGTTCCACATCCAAAATACTTTCGTCATCCGGAAATTGTATTCTTTATCTAAAGCATCGATCGAAGTTCAGTCAAACTATCAAAAAATCGAGTTCTATTCCGAAACTGGCCGATTCTTCCAGTTCATTAATTGGAAGAAACGTGTGGGAAGAAAAATCGTGAATATGCAAATGAATCCGGGAATCCGTGGAATCGTGAGGACACGAGTCCCGGACTCACGGACTCGTCATCAAACTCGTCAGATCGGTATCTCACTGTACATATTAGCATTTTACGGTTAATTGATCTAGGAGTCGGCTTTTTTGGACTTTTAAGGTTTTAGATTTTTATTTTTCGAATTTAGAAAACTAAATATAGATTTCGATTTTAATTAGAGGTTTATAGTATCTCTGAGAGCCGATCTTTTTACTGCTTTAGTGATCTAACCAAAGAGTTACTTCTACTATGAATTGTCGAAAATCTGTCTTTTTCGCGGATTTTTTACAATTGGAAGTGACTGTAAACGACTGTGATGACTGTAAAATGAGTGTAACTCTTATCGTTAGTTTAGTCAACTAAAGCATCGAAAATACTAGCACTAAATGAAAAAAAAATGTATGTGCGTCTTTTTTACGTTCTCGTGAACCGTTCTTTTCATCGTGATTAAACTTGTATGATTTATCGAGTGTGTATTTAGAAAAAAAATTGTGTCATATAATCTTGTATATTATTTTAATTATGTATGTATATCTGTATGTCATTCAAAGTCGCCTTATTCTTTCACAATGAAACTTTCAGGGCATCCTTTTGCAGTGAAACATTCAAGGAAATTGTGTTCACATCAGAGATGATTTTTTCATCATCACATTTTACAATTTACATTTTAACAGTATTAGTACTGCTTGATTTAACTAAACAGAGAGTAGCATTCAATCCTTTCATATTCATAGAGGAAAGACTAACTATAACTCTAGCAAGTTAACCAAAGCAATGAATAGACCGTCCCTTAGAATTTAAAAATCTTCGGAATATCTGTGATTTGACATTTCATATGTTTTGTATATAATATAAATATTGTTAATGGATTAAATAGTTTCACATAACGATGATTAGGTTTATATAATGTATTATATTTACCGGAATCGAACGAGTCTCCCCGATACGAAGTGTTGGCACATTCTCGATGGATCATCGTATAAAAATTCAAATCATTATTTCAATGATAGACGTCCGATTCATGCAAATAGATAAGACATGAAAAGCAATTGTGTTCCATAAGCGGCACGAACAGGTTAAAAACTTAACCCTTTGAACTCGGCAAACGAATTTTTTTTCACTTCGAATAAATCACAAAGCAAGCCGCGCTCTCGACCGTCATGAATAAAATAAGATAGAACGAAATAAAACGACCGGTTGAGAACGAATAAATACAGTGCACTCCCGATTGTCTGAATACGATTAATATTCAATCGAATTCACGACGTATATTATGTTTTTCAATATACGACAAATTTGGCTGTTCAATGTTAACGACTGTATGTAATTAATCGGATGTTTGTTGTGAGAAATTAATCGGCTGTTTGTAATTAAATTGATTCGATGAATTATAAACTCGATAAACTTATTGGTTTTTGCTTATTATTGCTATAATATTTTTCTCAATATACGATTAAAGTGGCTGTTTAAATGTAATGCGAGTATGAATAATCGAATGTTTGCACTCAAATCCAATTCGATGAACAATAAAAGTAGTATTAACATGAAATAAAATGACAATATAATCTGAATTTACTTGAAAAATTCGTTAAATTTTAGATATGTTAGTAGAAAACTATAAAAAATCAACTATTCGCATTTTAATCGACTGTAGATGACAATAGAAAAGGCTAAGGGCAACAAGTGACTTAGCGGTGATTTCAAAAAAATCGAGCTCAAAGTTGAGCATGTATTAGGAGGAGGTCGAAAGATTTGACGATATATCTCGGTACATGTTCCAAGTTCGTTTATATCCTTTTTCTACCAAATATATAAGAGTACATATAAGCGATTACTGTACATGACTTAATTTCTGAAAGATGATCCTTGTGCCCCATGGTCTTTTCAGTCGTCAAATAGTCACATTAATGGAAATGCATGTATTTTAATATAGCTATTAGTTACACATTTCATCTAAGATCCATTGAATTATTTTTCTAAAAATGAAAATTCACTACAACTTTAAATTTTTTGAGCCACTTGTGAGTTGAAAATAGAAAATTTAGACCGTTCGAAATTTCTAATGTATCCACATTTTATCTTTCCGAATAATCGAGAGTACACCGTATTTATGGAGTGTATTATGAATATAATAATATAGAGGCATAAGAAATCTCGACGTAAACAAGCATTGTGTCGTTTGTTTCGAACAAGTGTTTCTATTCTCGGCGAACTCTCGAGCGATTTCGGCCAAAAAGTAAATAAATAAACAAAATAAGGGTGAATTCATAAGAAACCCGCTAAGATGCTCTGGATTGAAAAGGGTGCTTGTACACATGTAAAAAAATCATATAAAACTAGGGATGCAAACGTGAAGTCGGGTTTTGTGTGTCTGTCTGTCCGGTGTAACGCTGTAGTGCTGTGAATGCTAATTTAGATAATTATTTCGTACATATATTTGAATTGAGACACTTTATATAGATTCATAATTTAACAGTTCATAACATTAAATTGTATACACAAACGAAGATATAAAAGGACCTGTTGATAGTAATTTAAAAATGATTATATTTGTATTATACAAAATCTACAATGTTATTCTTATAAGATATATCAATTTTAATAAATAATAAATATTTATTAATTTTAATAAAAAATAATAAAAATCGACCAGTTTTCATCCTTGATGTGAACACATATGGCAAACTCACGAGAGGGTGCTTCAGAAAAAAGTGTTTAAAAAAATACGGTTACTTCAAATCACCATAAAATATATGCGTTAACAAGGGTCCGAGGTTTTTAAAACGGGGCAATGTGTTTCAAGACTTTTTTTAATGTTGACTTGTTCTAATTTAAAAAATTAAAATGAGAAAACTAACTTTGAATAACTAATGGATATGGGATGATTAAATTTATCAAATTATTTTCGTTGGTATTTAAAATATGAATTATGACTTTTAAAAAGTTCACAACTCAAATATGGTAGTGAATATGTGTAATACATATAAATGCTTAAAGTCGATTTCTTCGATACATTATTAAAATATTTTATGTCTATACTTACATACATTACATTTGTACAACATTTTGTGGAAGAGTTTGTAATTTTTTTTTTTGACTTATTTAGGTTAATTTTGAGAATATTACTTCGTCGGGTTTTCTTAAAATTGAACAAAAAAGGCAATGTCAAAAAAATGTTTGAAATGTTCATAATCAAGAAATAGTGCAACCAAAAAGTGGTTTACTCAATTTATTTAAATTTTAAAAAACTTGAGAAAATAACATCCAGTGACGAAGTTATACAATTTAAAAAAGGAATTCGAATTTGACCGTTGAATTCGTTGCCAAAATAAAATACCGAATGTGAAAACTCGAATTGGAACATTGGAAAACAATGGGGACCGCGGCTGCCAAATTAATTATCATCGATGTCGATCGATACAGTCAGTAATTGACTCTAAATAATAAATGACCGTGCGATACAAAACGACCACGTTTCTACTGCTGTGCATGTACCTGCTTTGCGAGAATGTATGGGAAATAATTACAATTCTGATAGTTCAGATATGCATCGACTTATTTATTTATTTTCATATTATTTTATACAGGTAATTTCTACCCAACTATATCTACACAATTATCATTAATCAATATCACTCACTATATAGTGAAGACAATTCGCCATTAGGCAAGACTCTGAAGAGTAAATTAGTGCACATAGGTGTCACTAAATAGTTCGAATTCAATCGAAACATATGAAAGGTGTAGGTGATGATCTTTTGCGGAGTCGTTTCAAAAAGCGTTATATTATAATATTAACACTTTTTCGAATCAAATTTCGAATGATTCAATTATGTGAGTATTTAAACTGAATTTTAGGCTAAATTTGGAATTAATTAAATTTAAACATTTATTTAAAATTATTTTAAATTTGAATGATTATATTAACTCAGTTATAATCTCGTTGAGAGACATGAAGTAAAACATCAACTATTCAGGCTTGAATACTGAAAATTTAATATGAGCATACCGATCATAGGACGCTGACTACTTCAATTCAAATACTGACCGTTTATATTTAAACCTGACTGAACAGGATTAAGAAACTGACCGACGAAATGCGAGCCGTTTCGAAACAGCATAAAAGTTGAGTCGTTATGCGAATCCCAGTTTAAATTTAATCCAGAATTTCTAGGATTTGCAAGATGGACCAAAGTGTATTTTGTAGAGAAGATGGTCCATTTGTGGCCACGTCTTATGTCTCTACAGTTTCAACCCTCGAGATTTATGCGATGTTGATTCGTTTTCAGCTGAAAGTGAAATTCGTTAACTTGTCTGATTTATTTATGCACAGGTAATTTCAGCCGAATTTTACACAATCATTTATTAATATCATTCACTCTATAGTGAAGAAAATTAGCCTAAGGCGAGACTCCGAAGAACAAGTCAATGCACACATAAGTGTTAATAAATATTTAAAATTTATAATATAATATAATTTCAACATGTATAATATTTAGCTTTCAGTGCTTTTATGAAAATTAACGATTATGATTCATATATTCAGATTCATCAAAAGGTTCATTAATATGATCCCTTTATTGGTTATTAAGCTGACATTTGCATATTTTAATGCAGTTTAATTTGATGCATTGCAAATATTTATTTTGGTGAGGTTCGTTGAAAAAATAAAATTCAAAAAGTCAGAATGTTTTTTTTTATTAAATAAAAAAATATTGAGAAACGACAACATGGTTAGTCAATAATATGACTAATAGCTAATTAAAAACGATATATGTTTATTAAAGACCAATCTTTTCACCTCTGGTTAAAAAATAAAATGAATTTAAACTATACGCAGTCATCTAACTACGAGTGTCAAAATATGAGGATAGAAACGGTATATAAAGGCTGTTTTGACAATTCGTAATTGGAAGACAGCGTGTAGTTAAAATTCATTTCACTTTTCAACCGGAGATAAAAAGACCGACCCGTATAATTTTGAATAATTTAAATACTGATGAAATTTTTAAAAACGCATTTAACATTCTTTATCGTTTTCCTTCAATTTTTATTCTACGGAGATAAATATGATATAATTTTAACTGCTGATATTTTACTAATAATACAGAACTGAATATGCTGAACTTTTCAATTCAAATCGAAACATTCGAAAAAAGAACGGAATAACCGGAAAATTTTCCCTTCCCTGAAAATCGTGAAAACTCTCCAATCGAACGATAAAACAACACACAGCGTACAACATAATCAGAGTCGAATTGAAGGCTCCGATTTTCCGAAGCCCGGAAAACTTTTCCGGACCGGAGGGCAAGTTGGTAATTAAAACCGAGAGAAATAGCAGGAGACGGATAGACAAGTCGCTATCGAAAATAAAGGCAAAACGTCAATGACAGATCCGCGTGAAAAGGGTTAAAACATCATTTCATAATATATCGTGTTGTTTCGGCGCTAATGGAAGTTCTCCGCTTAAACGGAAAGTGTCCGCGGGGCTTTTCCTCCTCCGTTTTTCCCTTTTGCTCGGATCGAAAATGTTGCGGAAAATCGTTTGTGCGGATTGTGTTGTGAATCGAAAATTATCCGGAATTTTTCCGGATATTTGAATATTTCCGGATATTCGGATCAAAGTATCCGGATTTATTCTCAGATCAAAGGTGCGGAGTGAACCAGTTTGTGTTGTGGATCATAATTTATCCGGATATTTGAATATTTTCGGATATTCGAATCAAAGTATCCGAATTTATTCTCAGATCAAAGGTGCAGTGCAAACTAGTTTGTGTGGATTGTGTTGTGAATCAAAATTTATCCGGATATTTAAATATTTTTGGATATTCGAAACAAAATATTCGAGTTTATTCCCAGGTCAAACGTGTGGCGCAAATTTATTTGTGTGGATTGTGATGTGGATCGAAATTTATCCGGATTTTCGGATCAAAATAACCGGGTTTATTACTAGATTAAAGGTGTGGCTCCAATTCGTTTGTGTGGATTGTGTTGTGTATTGAAAATTATCCATTATTTTTCCGGATATTGGGAAAATTTGCCAATGGTCTATTTTGGTCAAAATATGTATTCGATTTTACGTATAACGTTTTTGTACAGAACAAAAATGTTGCGAGTGATATTTTTTTAAATCTTCCGTATAAGAGGAATATTTAATTCCAATTATCTCATTTTTGATCTGAGTGAAAATTTAATAGAAAATATTTCGTATGAATTTGTGAAATTTCAATCAAAAATTATCAGTTTGTCTTCTCGAAAATTTGTATTTTTCGGATAATATGAACTTTTGCATTAAATATTCCATTTGATTATTTTTATATAGATTCAATATTTAAAGTATTAATATTATATTACTATTTTTATATTCTAATATGGATATGTATATTTATATCTATAATTTAGTGTACATGTACATTGCATGAAGTATAGTTTATCATATTACACTTTCTTGACGAACATTGATATGATCTCATCGATTTATCAGTGATGTTTCACATTTCAATTAAAAACGCAATACAATTTCATAATTTATAAATCATATCGAAAATCAACATGAACATATTTTTCTTTAAATTTATAAAAATAAAATAACTGTAAATAAATAATCATAAATCGTATCAAGTATGAAAAACCTTAATTTTTCTTTTAATTTCGACACCACACTTGGGACAATCCTTAAACTTTTCAGCGCACTGAACACACATAATCATATGTCTGCAAGGCGAAAAGCAAGAATTGTTAGGATTCTTATGGCATCTACAGCACTCCCTTTTCAACGATTCTGGCCTCTTTTCGACATCCGGAACGAAAGGTTTACCACTTCTGACACATTCAATAAAATCCTCTCCTTTGGTCAGCTCCAGGTATTGACATTTGGCGTTCAACTTGACGTGTTCTGTCCAAGGATCGCAATTCTGTTCCGTTCTTTCTAACCAATCGGTGAAGCTTGCTCCGCAAAAGTAGCAGCTGATCTTTGTCGTTTCTCCTGTGTAGAAGAATCCTGCGTCTGCCAAAGATCTTTTTTTGGTCAGCTTCAAACTCGCTGGCCAATCTTCGAAGGACTTCAATCTGTCTCTGATTGTGACGTATTCTGTGTGAATCGGTTTGAAGATTTCTTCAGTTTCTGCAGCAAGTTCGTCCGACATGATTGGGTTGGTTGGAATGAATATGAGATAAGAGTTTTGTTTTTTTGTGATAAGATAATGATTCAGTGATGCTAAAACTTTATCTGATTTACCAAAATTGAGTTATATACAAGAATCGCTTCTATATATTTGGTGGCAAAAGGATATAAACGAACTTGGAACGTCTACCTAGACGTCTATCAAATCACTCAACCTCCTACTAATACATGTAGGTATACTATCAACTTTAAGCACGTTTTTATTATTTATTATTTGTTTATTTTATACAGGTAATTTCTACCCAATTATCATTAATTAATATCATTCACTATATAATGAAGACAATTTGCCATTACTCCGAAGAATAAATTAGTACACATAGGTGTCACTAAATAGTTTAAATTTAATCGAAACATATGAAAGGTGTAAGTAATGATCATTTGCGGAGCCGTTTCGTGTCAAATGAATCCAAACGTTCGAAAGAAACGACCAAGTCTCCATATCAATTAAAAAAAACGACACGTGACTCTCGCCAAGATAGTACTCGAACTCGCGCATCCCGAGTACGCTGAATCGACACGGCATGCACAAACGCTTTACAAAAGTCACTTGCACCCTCAGGCCTTTTCAGACGTCGCATAGCCTCACACTTAAGCCGAATAATGAAAATAGACTAGATTTAATCACTCTGAGACAATGTCACCGAGTAATTGCTCGTTGAGGAGGCGCAGGCTGCTCGGGCAGATTAAGTGGATATAAATTTTATGAGATAAACAACCGAGTTCTCCGTTGGATCGGTGATTAATGTGTCGGCATGCGAGCGTTTAAGTATTTGTATATTAAATTTCACCTGGTGGCACTTTATAAAACACTCGTTAGAATCCGTTTGCCGAGTCTCCCCTAACCTAACCCCACCCGCAGACGTATAACTTTAAAGTGGCTGTATGTACGTGCGACTTTTCATCACGAGACAAATCGCGTTCGTTATTGTTTTCTGGTATTCACGAGGAATGTGCGCATATAGTTTTAGATGATATTTTGAAATGGATGTGGAATATTTGTGAAGAACGAGAGTGAAATTCTTGATAGTTTTTTTAGTTATCGCATGTAAATTTGGCTAATAAATTCAGTTTTTTAGATTGTTTGTTAACATATAAGAATCATCGAGAATTGAATTGTGACCGTAATGCAGCGTTTTACCAGACATGCAGAGCAATGCTATAATTATATCAAACGGAGTTTCCGATCGTTTTTTTTTTTAACATAAGTGTATAAATCCAAATAACACCTAATTTTAAGATTTTTTGAATTAAATTCTTGGAATCTAAAAGAAGCACAAAATTAATTGATAATTTACAAAAATATTAACTAGTGAGTAGCATCACAATCATGGGAATGGTTAATTTTCTTCAAATACTTGTATCTAGTGGGTATCTAATTACTTTAATCAATATATTTTTCAAATAATATGTATCTCGTTCCGCCCCGAGTTCCCCTATAATTCTAGTGACTGTCTATATTCAAGTGATAAATCAATTTGCAGTTCATATTCGACATATTTATGCATCTTTTCATTCATTTTTTTAATTTCAATTCTAATATACGACTTGACTTATTCATGCATCATTTCATCTTAAACGACATCTATTTCAATTCCAATGTAACATATTATACTCAAAAACGGTTCGCCTTAATTCATTCAATTCTTGTCTCCTCGTTTTAATTGCCGCTCCAATCATATTGTGAGGCACGTTGTGAATAGTTTGCATACTCATTTTCTCATAAACAAACTACTCAATCCTTAATTAAATCCCTCGATTCATACGAAGCCAAAGCAACCACTCCAATTACCTTTTGCACCTATAATGTAGGTCAAACTACTCGGTGCTCACTCAAAGACTTTTCAGTGCTTCGACATGGAATAAAAAAAAAGCAGCGACTATCAAAGGAGCCTCGGGAAATTTATAAAGCTGCGTTCACACACGAGCCGAATCGTGGAATCGAAGCTTTTTCTATTCTCTGTGCAAAGGAATAAGAGTAAATTATACTTTATATTTGTGTGTTATCAAGTATAAATAAAATAAAACATGGCCCTTAAGTATGTATGTAACATATTTATATTAGAAAAATATAATTACAAATAATAATCTGAAGAATATTTTTTCGTTTTATAAAATATCTCGAGAAACGATAATTGATTCATATGATAAAAAAAACAGTTCATTAGAAAAATACATAGAAGAAGTTATAAATAGAATATTTTTTAAACGTCTTTAGTTTTGAAATCTTAAATGAATTCCTTGAAATATTTCTAGATATTTGAATTTTTTTACATGCTACAAATACAAATCTATGAATTGTAGTAGTTTTTTTTTTTTTGTAAATACACCATAAATAAGATGATTAATTTGATAGTAGAATTTTTAAATTTTCTCGGCTCTTGATATTTTTCGATTAGTCAATATTGCTGTAGATATATTAATAATCTGCAAAGTTATCAAGTTTTTTAAGATATAATTTAAAGCATCTAAAGTTCATTTGAATAACTTAAAATTCTTCATTTTTTATAAAAATATTATTCAATATCAATAATATTCATCTTTAGATTCAAATGTTAAAGAATCTTTACACAAAGAAACCTTCTTTGAAATACTTTCCGCAAAATCTGAAATGCATTCTCCGAATGATAAATCGCTCGTCACAAGTATTACGAAACGAATACATATTGTATTATACACATACATATAACGACTGAAAAGGCCAAGGTACACAAGCGACATTGAGTTATGTACATAAATCGCTTCTATGTACGCTCATATATCTGGTGGCAAAAGGATATAAACGAACTTGGAACGTGTACCGAGATATATCATCAAATCACTCGACCTCCTCCTAATACATGTAGACACATGCTCAATTTTGACCGCGCTTTTCTCGAAATCACCGCGAAGTCACTTGTGCCCCTTGGCCTTTTCAGTATATATATTTATGTATTATAAATGCCCTTTGTCGGGCCCTTGGGGAGAGTTCGAGAACAATGCACAAACACGAAAAACGTATGTAAAGATAATGCGTCTTCTCGAATGACAAAAAGCCGCAAGCAACGATTCAATTGTATGCCGTTTTATTGCTTTTGAGTCAGAAGGTAATTTATCGGTTATTTTACCATGTGTTGTGAAATTCGTGATTTTTTTTCACGTGGAAAATATTTTGAAGTGAAGTGTTCGAGAAAAGCGCGCTCAAAGTTGAGCATGTACCTACATGCATTAGGAGGTCGAGTGATTTGATAATATATCTCGGTACACGTTTCAAATTCGTTTATACCCATTTCCCTCCAAATGTATGAGCGTACATAGAAGCAATTCCTGCAGTTCTGATTAGTGCGAAAACGTCACTTGTATACCTTGGCCTTCTCAGTCGACATGTATGCAGATACCACGTTTATAATTTTGGAATAACATAATGTCATAATCTCGCACGCGTGGACCGAAATTACACGTTACACAAATCCAGGTACAAACAAAAGGTGAACTGCGCCCAGACAACGGACAATACGAAGGGCAACAAAAAAAAGATCAAAAAAAGCCAAAAAAAAAAAAGGGCAACATATGAATGGATTGAGGTTGTGTGAATGGGCCACATTGGCATTGCGGTCACGTGCTCGTTGTAATTTAACATTTCATACGGATCTTTTGAATGTAGATGATCGAAGCCTTTCGGAATTTGTGTTTAAATTGTGCAGGGATGTAATATTGTTGATAAAAAATATAAATTTCTATCTGTCTGTGCTCTACGTTCTCTTAAATTGTTTGAAAGATTTCGATCAAACTTTTCAGAGTTGATGTGTGCATTAAGATTTTTTTTTGTATTGTTGAAATAGTTGAATAATTTGAAAATTCTAATTAAACTTATTGATATACTTTGTATTTTTATTTGACGACTGAAAAGGCCAAGGGATACAAATGACATTTTCGCCGAAATCGAGTTATGTACAGGAATCACTTCTATATCTATACGCTCATATATTATATTTGGTTGCAAAAGAATATAAGCGAATTTGAATCGTGTACCGAGATATATCATCAATTCAGTCGACCTCCTCCTAATACATGTAGGTACATGTTCAACTTTGAGCGCGTTTTTCTTTAACCTTTTCAGGTCCTATGTCGAGTGTGACTCGACATCGAATTTGTTCCAGTAGGTCCTATGTCGAGTCTCACTCGACATTTCAATAACGTATTGTTTATCACTTAAAATTTCGAAGAACATGATTTTTTTTCACTCCTCGTGTTAAATACATATGTAGGGAAGGAACCTTGATTGTTTTTCTGAGAATTCATAAAATTTCGACCGCATATGAAGTGTACAAAAGGAGCTGTTCCGCTCGGTTGCTCGCGTCAACGAAAACAGTGGACTCTCCCATTAACATCTTTGACTTTACTTTCGACAATATATGTTTTTTTCAATTGAAAAATGTTTCTTTTATAAAATGAACGTATAAATAAAAAATTCACGTAAATTTTTTGGTCGAATATTTGAATTTGGTCAAATATGATAAAAATGTTTTTTTTATTCAAAATACAGAAAAAATTAAGGTCTTAATGAAGATTTTTATTTTTTATACAATAGGACATGAACGTTTCTTACTTAAAATAAATTTTATTTCAGTAATATACGGTTTTTTGTTTTAAAAATATGTCAAATATGAAAAAAAAGTTTATCCTGCAAATGGCTTAAAAGTATTAAAGACCTGGTGAAAACTTTTTTTTTTTTTTTAAAGACCGCAAAGGGTTAAAATCACTTGAACCCTTTGGCCTTTTCAGTCATAGTTCGTACTTATGTGCCCTCAATCCATCCGCTGGATTTAAATCAAACTTTTCAGTTTTCGCACATCTGAAGACTTCTTTATCATTTTATTAATTAAATAATTTTCATTGAAAAAATCAAAAAAAATATTGATGATATGACTTCACGCTTAATTTGTCGTTTTTTTTTAGTTCAAATTGATAATTCTTTTAATCAAAAATTTAAGCATTCTTATAACTCCGTATATTTAAAAAAAATCAGTAAAAAAATATGTAACGATTGTATCCAATACAATGTCGACACAAATTCAAATTTATCAATCAGCAATAATTCAATAAAAACTCAAGCAAAGGCGGATATATGTAAGTGATTAATTATTTCATAAATATTAAATTTAATATAAACGCATATTTTGATAAAATTTTAAATTTACGAATTATAATTCGGCGCATTTTTTTAAATAATTATTAAATTTAGCCCATTTTCCCGATCCGTCCCTGATTCAAGGATACAAATGATGGATTCTCATCATGAATTGTATTGAATTACTGATTCTATAGACGAACTATGAAATCATCGATTTGATTCAATTATGAAAATAACTAGTGGTTTCCGGTTTTTGTTTTCGAAGCTATGTGAATCTTTCATTTATTCAATCGATTTTTTATTGCATTTTCTGATAAATATATGTTTTAAAGGGTTAGTTATTTCAATCTGATGTAAGCAATTAGTTAGCGATAAGAGTTGTCTAGTTCTATATAAGGAAAAAAAGTTATCATGTTTGCTAATTGTATGTCAAACAAACTGTTGAAAGATAGGGTTTCAATTGATGAAAAAAAATAATATAGTTTGAGAATCGCTGAAAATATGCGATCGATAAGAGCTATCAGATAAGATATTACTTGATTAGTAAAAAATAATTTTAATTGTGAATTTGTACAAAAGATGTCTTTAATAGAGTTAAATGTTGAATCAAACTCATTTATTTTTGAAAAATACTGACCATTAATAATTTCATACTGAAAATTTTGATTATAAAATAATGCTCAATTAATACATTATTCTATTTTTATACTGATTTAATTTAATGATCCCTAAATATTTTTTTGAAAATGGTTTATTTTGATTTGAAAAAAAGGGTACTCGTATACAATGTGATCGATATGAGTCAAAATATACGAGAATGGATTTAAATTTAAGTTGTTTTTTTTTTTGTTTAGTTAGATTCATTTTAATTGGGATACATTTTAGATTCGATCAGATTATGTATGTCGAGTTTTATGTCATTTTCATTGCACAAAAAAATATTATACAACTTAATTTTTTAATAAAAAAATTCAAAAATTCATTAATTTTATAAAAAAAAAACTCAAAAATAAAATAAAATAAAAAATCGATTAATAAGAACATGGTCTTGGCGCGAGTAATCCGCACTTGTCGTTTTTCGCGCGCTTTTCTTTTTTCATTTTATTTGAAAAATGTTGCCACCCCAACGACTCACGGTACCCCATAAAGAGGCATTTGAGAGGCTTTATTTCGTCATCGCTCATAGGTAACGATCCAGAAGCTCACCAACACTCCCCTAATTTTCCCCTAATTTTTCCTCACTTCCGGTTCGGAGCGCCACGTGGTCTTTTCCCCGAAAAATCGAACATCTGTTCAAATTTCCACAGATTCTTTTGAGTTTTTTTTTTAATTTTCACTTCACGCGTAATTGCTCAAAGTGAGTGCTTTCGTAGGTATGGGGGAGATTTTTTTTTTCATTTTTAAGAAAAAGGTCGACGATATGCGATAGGTCGTAAAACGTACATATAATACCATTGCAATGTTTCAGGAGGTTTTTTTTCAAGCAAAAGCTCATTTATTTGTTAATGAGTATATGATTTGTTAGGTATCAATGGATATAAATTTAATTATACATACCTACAGGTTTTCATTTCAAGTGGAATATTTCAAAAATATAATCTAGTCTAAAATAATTTTACAAATTCCACTTGAAATGTCTTCTGCCTCAATCAAACGTCTAAATTCTAATTTACACATAGCTCTAGCCAATCGTATTGACGTTTCCTTTCTCGATTTAACGTTCACATCTTACTCTTTGTTTATGTTTATTTTATTTTATTTTCATACAAATAATTTTTACTTCTAATTTTATCAATTAAGCAAGCCATAAGGCAAAGACTACTGAGAGTAAACTTATACCGCACACAGGTGTCATTAAATAGATCAAATTCGATCATATAAGATGAGGGATGATAATTTGAATATCTATTTTGTACAGTGTTAAATTAACACGTTTTTCGAATCAAATTAACCCAAATATTTGAAAAAAAAATGACCGAGTTTCCATATCTGTTACAGTTAGTCCTCGACTTACGACCGAGAACGGTTCCCGAACTTTGGTCGTAAGTAGAATCCCTCATAAGTTGAGTTTTCCCTTTTTTAATTGATTTAATATTCAATTGGAATGAATACATATTAAAATTTAAAAAATAAATAAAAATCAACAACATTATCCGTATTTATTAATAGATCGAATTATTTTTGCAAAAACTTTACTTTATTAAAATTTATTTTTATCGATATAATAAATCAAATGAAAGCATTTGTATTTTATTTTAATAAAATTATACGAGTGAAATATGTACATTTCTTCATTTGACGATTGAATTTCACAAAAGGTATGTGGGACTTTTTTATCGAAATTAAGTTAAGTACAGAAAATGGTTCTGTATCATATATAGAACTATTTTCTGTAATTAACTCAATATAGATAAAGAAAGTCACTTGTGCCCTTTGTGAAATTCAATCGTCATTTTCAGTTTGAGATTTATTAACATTTAAAAAAAATCGGTCGTAAGTGCGAAATGAGCCTATGAGATGCATAGTGTTTTTGAGGAAGTATTTATAAAAGTATTACTTATTAACAGTTCAATTAGCCAGAGAAACTTTCTCAGAAACAGTTCGACGATTTATAATATAATGTCTACTGAATGCTTTGTATCTCAAAACTAGGTATGAGTGACTTATACCACTATGCATCTCATGGGCTCAAATGTAAGTCGATGACTACCTGTGTGTCTTAATGTATATCGATAGAAGAAACAGCGGCAACACGAATGGCCGCATGTGAACTGGACTGAAAACGTCAAGTTTCTCATTCGAAAAAGGTTGACGATCGCTTGTGAAAGGAAATGGATGTTTCTTTGTGTGTTGCTCCACTCTCACTTGGGTCTGATTGCGAAGGCTTTTGTTCGCTGATATCTCGGTGAAGATTCGCAGACGTGTTCATCGACAATTTGCGAACATACATACATGTGGCTATATCCACGTTTGACTTTTTAAAAATGGCGCTCGAAGGCTTTCATCAAAGATGGCGGCTGAGGAAAGTGCGGCTGAGTGTCGCTTTTGAGGGAATTTTCGCAGATTTCAGTACATGCTTGAGGATATGCTCACATCGTGTTCTTTCATTGCACTCAAAGTTAGCACGGTGTGTATGTGTCGACTGAAAAGATCAAGGGGTATAATTGACATTTTCGCTGAAATTAAATTATGTACAGGAATCGCTTCTATGTACGCTAATTTATTTGGTGGCAAAAGGATATAAACGAACTTGGAACGTGTACCGAGATATATCATCAAATCACTCGACCTCTTCTTAAAATACATGCAGGTACATACTCAACCTTGAACGCACTTTTCTCGAAATCACTTGTTCCCCTTAGCCTTTTTATTCATCGTATGTTATAGTCAAAGCGTTTAGATGAGTCAGTGTATATATTTTTTTGGTTAAAGTTTACTTTGTAGTGTACGCTTAGATTTTTTATGCACGTTTTTCAATTCTGGACTCATTTCAATAAGTTTTCTATTGTATTATTATAGGACTCTATTACGCTATCGGAAAAAAGTACAGATGTTGTTCCAAAGAATGAAAACATATATTTTATAGTTATATATTCATTGCTAATTAATGTGAACTTTAACTAGACAAAGTATACATTTTTGATTTGATGAATATGTCTTTGGAAAGTTTCTAAAATTTCCTTTTAACGTGAGAAAATTGCATACGCGATTCACTGGTTTTGAAGATGATTCAAAACCACAAAGGTGCGTTCACATGAATCAATTCTCAAATTAGGATTCATACAATGTACTGTGTATTTAGATTTAAATATTATAATTTATGTTTTCTTCTGAATGACATAGGAGATAATTTAATACATTTTCCTTAGTATTGTTTCATTTAAATGTCAATTTCTCAGAAGTGCGACAGAATCTATGTGTGTGACTAATAACAACATTTCACATTCAATATATTTTATTATTAAAATTTTCTTCTTATATCAATTAAGTTCTCTTTTCCAATTGTAATTGATAAGGAGACTCGAATATTTCTTTCGAATATTTGGATTCATTTGATTCGAAAAAAGTGTTAATTTAACGCTTTACAAAACAGCTCCGCAAATGATCATCACCTACACCTTTCATATGTTTCGATTAAATTCGAACTATTTATTATATTAACTTCTATGTGCACTAATTTACTCTTCGGAATGGTTTGCCTAATGGCGAATTGTCTTCACTATTTAGTGAATGATATTAATTAATTGGTAGAAATTACCTGTATAATAAAAAAAAATACGATACTTAACGGGTCAATTACTCATTAGAATTCCATAACGAAAATTAATACTATAAAGACTCATATTATGAAGAATCGTCTGCATTCACATTAGAAGTAGCGAAGAGATTCTTCGCACAAAAATTCACATCATCATTAGAAATTTAAGAGTCGTCTAGCCTTAGACAAAGGTGTCGCCATACTGCACACCTCACAAAGCCCGTAGAGCATCGTTGTCTACACTGGCTTCTCATTCAGACTGAAATGTGAAAGAACTCGAATATGAAAGGCGAAAAGATGTAAAGGACCGAAAAAAAGTGTATCCCTTCGTTAGCCGCGCCTATGAAACGTTCCGCTTCTGAAAAGCGGAGCAGACTCAAAGATTTCGAACTTGACTCATCGACTCGATCTGTAAAAATGAAATACGGCCAGTCCTCGAATTACGACCGAGACCGGTTCTCGAACTTCTACAATAAAGGCTTCAATTTCAAAAATATTAAATTACATCAAAAAATAAACTGGCCCGTGTAGGATTTGAACCTACAGCCTTCAGTTTCAAATTAGTCTGACGCTCTAACCTATTGAGCTAACGGACCGATAGCGAAAAGATTATTGTCATACTTTTAATACATGTTATAATTTATCGATTTAATTCATTTTTATCAAATGAGGATCGAAAAGGCCAAGAGGTACAAGTGACATTTTTGCCGAAATTGAGTTATGCTTCTATGCACGCTCATTTATTTGGTGGCAAAAGGATATAAACGAATTCGGAACGCGTGCCGAGATATATCATCAAATCACTCAACCTTCTCCTAATACATGTAATTACACGATCAACTTTGAACGCGCTTTTCTCAAAATCACTTGTACCCTTTGGCCTTTTCAGTCGCCAAATATAATATTAATTTAATAATAGATTATCGTGTGAAAAGGCCGGTCTTTTACTACTCTAGTCAACTATCCATTGATTTACAGTCTTTTTTAACTACGAATTGTCGAATATCCACCGAACAGTCATGAATTATGATAGTAAGTAGTTGAAAGACTAACCGTAAGTCTATGGTTAGTTGACATGAGCAGTGAAAATACTTGCACATTTTTTTTAAAACCGAATGTCGAAATTAATTACACCGTTCGGTAATAAATCACCTATGAAGTAAAACGTAGCAATTTTTATGTCATTCGTTTAGACGTGCTGATCACAAAATGACGACTGAATAGCACAAAGGGCACAAGTGGCCTTTTTGTCGATTTGATTTGAATACAGAAAAAAGTAATGTATCTATATGACACAGAACCATTTTCTGTACTTAACTCAATTTCGATAAAAAAGGCCACTTATGCCCTTTGTAAAATTTAGTCACTTACAAAAAAAATTATGATATTAATATATTGTTTTTATTGTTTCAGGTAAGTCGTATCCTGTAACATCTTTAATTGAAGATCTGTGAGTACTTTAATGATTATTTTTATTAATTTCAACCAAAACTGCGCCATTACACTATAATACTGATTTATGTACATTTCGAATACACTTTAAGTGCTTACGAGAAGCATTTCGTGGTTAGCCTATATAAATCATTTACAAAGGACTTTCATTAATGTAATGGAGAGAGGGCAATTAAAAAAATACTCATGTAGATATTTGTGTACTTATTATAAGTGTTTTAGAAACTAAAATTATGAATGATAATTCATTAAACGTATTTGATTAATCAAATGCATTGTAGTCAATATAGAGTAATTAATGAAAAATTTAACATTTTTGATTTCAAAAATTGAACAAAAATGATTTCCATATCATATTTATTATTACATTTCCTATTTGTATTGAAATGGAAAACCTTTGAAAACATTTTGAAGATTTTCAGATTTAAAATATTGCCATGAAGCGATTTAACTCTTTTCATATCCATGGACTGTTATCTATTTATGGATGAACAACGTTTTCTTGAATCGTACAAAAAAATTTCGATTAGATGATTAAAAAATGTTATAAGATTTGAGCTTTCAGCAAAAATGAACAAAGAAAAACAATTAACACTAATTGACGAATGAAAAAGCCTAGGGGTACAAGTGAATTCGCGGTAAAGTTGAGCATGTTTTTACATGTAGTAGTAGAAGGTCGAGTGATTTGATGATATATCTTGATACAAGTTCCAAGTTTATTTATATCATTTTGCCACCAAATATATGAGCGTATATAGAAGCGATTCCTGTACACATTTAGGCGAAAACGCCACTGTTACCCCTTGGTATTTTCAGTCGTCAATTATTGTCAATTTATGATAATTATTATGTCTAGGTATACATAAAATTTGACATAAAATTCTCATTTTTTTCACAAAGCAGAGTAAGTCACGATCAGCTCATATATCGAATAATGGAATCATACTATATACGAGATTGTACCAAAATCGTACAACAAATTAAATATATAAAAAACCCCGAAAGCCTGAATCCAATTTATACCATTAGGCAGTCAGATTCGAATCTTTCGATAAGGGCCCGCGATTAACCTGCGCGCGTTTCGCGCATGCGCGTTTTCCGGAAAAGCGCGGGAAAATTTATTTTCGAAAAGTCCCGAAGCGAACAGATAGGCCTTCGGCACGCCATGCGCCCATAAATCGACTCGAATCGAAAAAAAGGGGGCCGCCGAAAAAAAAACGTGGAAAAAAATATCGCCATTTATACGTGGAAACGTTAATTAAAAGATTCGACCCGCCCCTGTTCGTTCGAATTGAATTATGTCGAATCTAAATTTGCGTCTTCAGATTAGAGTTATATGTATTTTATATTATACAGGTATTTTTTACCCAATTATACAAAATTATCATTGATTAACATCATTCACTATATAGTGAAGACAATTCACCATTAGGCAAACTACTACGAAGAGTAAATTAGTGCACATAGGTGTCACTAGATAGTTCGAATTCAATCGAAACATATGAAAGATGTAGGTGATGATCAATTATGGAACCGTTTTGTAAAGCGTTAAATTAACACTTTTTTTGAATCAAATGAATCCGAACATTCGAAAGAAACGATTGAGTCTCCATGTCAATTTTATCAATTAAGAAAAATGACATGTGACTCTCGCCGAAAAAAAAAGTTTGAGAAAAAAAAAAAGTTACTGCGGGAAATTAACACGACAAAAGGGGGTCTATGGTTTCAGCTGGTAGAAAGCATAAGATTTTAGGTATGGGTAGTTCATAGCCGTGCATTTAGATCTAGAAAGGGGAACACGTCGAAGGGGTTGTTTTCACCGTAAATTCAATCCTCTGAAGGTGTTTGATCGCGATTTTTTCAGATTTTTGCAAAAACTATTATAGATACGAGAAAACTGTCAAATACAATAATGTTCTGCATTAAATTCTATGCAATTACTATGCAACATTTATTTTGATAGGACTTATAGTTTTCGAGTAAATACAGGAAAAATTGACTCAAATTTTCGAGTACACATTAACAACTGGACAATATTTCAACTCATTCAGAATTGATTTTTTTTTTCAATATTTTTTATGTAAATTATAAAATGCCCGAAAGTTAAAGTTGAAAATTTTCGCGGCAAACGGATCAGCTGTTTAAGAATTCTTTTCAATGATGTATTAAATCAGTACTTCACTATTATAAACAAAATATATTCAAATTATTTTCAATATATTACGTGAATTTCTCATGATATCAATAATTTTGGAACTTTCAAAATTGTGGGCGAGGGTAGATATAGAACACCACAAAAATAGTAATCTTTGGACCTACTGCTAGTACCGTAATAAAAATGCCAAAAAATAGAACGGAATGCTTGTTTTCGGTGATTCACGACAGTTCAGATTCCAAGATGCAAAAAAAGGTATTAAACAAAAGTGTGTGTATTTATTCATATATGCTTTGAGCTAATAAGACGATTCGTATATTTGTTCTTGTATGTATTAATATTTCACTTCACAAAATTGAAATTTCACTAAGCACGATCCAGACAGCCTCGGAGACTGGGCCCGGGAACTTTACATACCTTGGTATACCCCCTCTCGTCAGTTCTGCATACATACATACATACATACATACTTTCGTTTTTATTTATAGTTATTATTTTTATAATCTATGCATTTTTAAAAATAATACCAGTGCCATTGTCTATTTCG
Organism: Cheumatopsyche charites; assembly: GCA_024721215.1. NCBI lineage: Eukaryota > Metazoa > Arthropoda > Insecta > Trichoptera > Hydropsychidae > Cheumatopsyche > Cheumatopsyche charites. Next base: position 11,239,179 of record CM045587.1, read on the forward strand.
ATATTGGACGTATGGTCACATTAGGAGTACTTGATAGGGTACACATTGAAATCAATTGTATCTTTCGCAACATTTATTGTCCCTTATATTTTACATGCTTTATTTCATTTCTATTTTTTTCTTGCAATCGCCAGTTCCGCCAAACTCCATGGTATTTGCATGACACGATGATAACCTCGCTCTTTATTCAACGAAGCTAAAGAGATCCATTTGTCATTTTTTTCGTCATACGCTTCAACTGAAGTCGAATATTTATTGCCGTCGTATCCCCCTATAGAAAAAATCCAATTAAATACATATGTATTCTCAATGATTTGAAAGCAATTACGATGAATTTGATCTAATTATTGTTAGATATTCGGCATCATCTATAAATCTTAACTTTGAAATGTATGCATAATTACAAACATCGATTGACATTAGAAAATTTTCCATTCTTATCACTGACCAGTCTATCGACCAGTGCTTATTATCCTAACATAAGCACTGTAACTCATTATCATTGTCACTTTATTTTTGTTCAACTTTAAATCCAATAAACAAGATTTAGAAGAAGACTCTTTCGATTGAAAAACCCCACTGTTACCCGTAACACTTTACAATAGTCATTATAAGTAAATTTTGTCTGTTTTACTGCTACTTCTTATTATTTGATAACTCAAGTGTAATACATAAATTCATATTCAAATAAATAAGAGTGCCTTCTATGCAATATACGCTGGATTAAAATTTATAGATATTAATGGAAATAAAGTTTCTGAGAATAATAAGAAAAATATATTTTTAACATGAAAGCCACATACTATTTAAATTTTCAGATTCTGAATGATTAAAAATAACACTAACTTTACATTTACATACTTGTATGTGTAAAAAACTTCAAATTATATTGAAAATATTACAAAATCAAGATCTGCATATTACAAAATATTGTGCAAGGTTCATTTATATCAATAATTTTGGAAAATTCTTTGATCTTAATTGTTATTCTCGTTTGGTTAACATATTTTTATCGTATTGTTGATATAAAATGCGTTATGAATAAAAAAAATATAATTTTAACAAATAATACTAGCGAAAATTAATAAAAACATAATTTTATAATATTTTCTATATCGTTTGCAGATTTTCAACCCATACAAGTATATCATTATAAAGTTATTGTAAACAGGAATAATTCAAAATTCTGAAAACGTAAAATGTATGCAATCTTTATTATTGCAATTGTTTAACTCCACCTTTTTTTCATTTTTATATTATTTAATATTTCAGTTTTTATATATATATATATATATATATATATATATATATATATATATATATACCTTTTTTTCATTTTTATATTATTTAATATTTCAGTTTTTATATATATATATTTGTGCAGTTAAAAGTAAAGATAAGCCACGAACTATAATAATTCGTCCGTTTAATTTTTTTTTCAAATTTTAAATACCTATATTTTAATAGTGAACAACAAAGCGTTCTGAAAATAACGATTGATTTTTTTTTAATTTCGGACTTATCCATTATCATAATTAAGGACACATAAAACACAAACCCGTAATCACGAGTTGCCCAATGAGATTTCCAGCAGCTACTCCACTTTTTTTCACTTCTAAAGATTGTATCATAGTCCATCTGTCGATTGACTTATCATATATTTCAACTGTATCTAAATTTCTATCATTATATCCTCCAACAGCAAATAAATATCCATTGACAGCAGACACCTGAAATAAATTATATCCATTAAATTGTCATAATAATAACGCACATGGTTATATGTATTTAAAACACTTCGTTTCGTTTATCTACCACTTTTTCACTTCATAATTATTAAACTCATCTGTAATTGAATTTATTTTTCATTTCGTCAAATATAAATTGTGCATGTCAATTAAATTATTAAAAGTGATAAATATGAAAATACTATACATATATATGCGTGTGAACTCATTACGTTTATCATTAACGAAATTGGCATTACATTTTATCTTATCGAATAAATAGCAAATTACACACCCCAAGATTATATCTTAGGTGGTTCATGTCTTTGCACTTCCTCCACGTGTTGGAAGTCGGATTATAAGCTTCAGTTGCAGACAAACAACCATTAATATTATTATATCCCCCAACAACGAATATTTCATCATCCAAAACTGCTGCTCCCATGTAAGATCGAGCAATACTCATTGGGGCAACTTCTTGCCAAGTCCTCGTCTTCGGAGACCATCTGTAAATTCAATCATTGATTATATCGATCTACGATTTTTCCATTGATACTGCATCAGCTTACTTTTCGACTCTCGATAGGTCATTATTGCCATTACTTCCTCCAAACGCGAAGACTTCATTTCCATTGCTAACAGCCGATGCTACAAATCTTGGGTATTTCAATTGAGGCAACGATTCTGTTTGACCGGTTTTCAAGTCATAGTATTCGACCTGAAATGTCGAAACGTGACACAAATATATTTTTCCAAACTGACGTGAAAATTACTAATGACGAAAAATTAAGAGGTCAGTATATAATAATGGCTCGTATTTCACTGATAAATATTTTATTCTAATTTTGTCAGTATTTATAATAAACGGTAAAGTATCCGTTGGTCAGTATACTAATTGTCAGTATTATCATTAAATGGTTAGTATTTATAATAAACGGTAAGTATTTATAATAAATGGTAAGTATTTATGTTAAATTGTGAGTATTTAGAGAAATACCTAACCTCATCATTTATTTTTTTGTTTTTTGCGAGAGAAAGGAAAAATCTTCCAAAGATCAAGCTGCCCTGAACCTAACCTAACCTAACCCAATCTAAATATTTACAACTCATTATAAATACTTATCATTTAATATTTTTATGCTTACAATCCAATATTTTTATATTTAAAAACTTTTATACTTACCATTTAATATTTCAACACTTACAATTTTGTTAATAAAATACTTACCCAAAATCGATTTAAATACTTCCTAAATAACTTGATAACTTTAATAATCGACATTTGATAAATGTCTTATTCTCTACTTGGTGAGCATAAAGTTTAATATATAATGACTGAAAAGGTCAAGGGGTACAAGTGAGTTCGCGGTCGAGTGATTTAATGATATATCTCGATACACGTTCCTTTTGCCACCAAATATAAATGCATATACACCCAACTCTCGTTTTACACGGTGGATAGGGACCAGCAAAAACCGTTTAAAAAAAAACCGTGTAAAAAAAGTGACATTTTTCATTGCGCGATATTCATTATATAGTTCAAACAAACCGTGTTAAAGCAAATAAATCATTTAAAAAAAATATTTTTTTCATTTTTCCAAACCGTGTTATTTTGAAACCGTGTAAAAAAAATCCGTGTAAAACGAGAGTTGGGTGCACATATAATATATGTATATGTAAAGTGTACATACAAGCGATTCCTGTACATAACTCAATTTCGATAAAAATGTCACATGTACCCCATGGTCTGTTCATTCATCATATCTGAAATGGATTCTGATAAATAAATTGAATCTCATTTATATGTTAATGATTTTAAATGAAAAAAAATATGAATAAGATAAAACTAACGTCAGGTTGGTATGGAGTTTGTGAAAAAATAACATGTCGTGTGTAAACGCTGAGGAATTCTGGCAAATATAACGGGTTTTCCAGCTAGAGCGGGTAGATGTTGACAGGCTGTGGCGGCTACATTTTTTTAGTTACATTCATCAAATGTATATTATATTATTTTGTTAATAGTCTCAAATTGTTATGCAAAGATACAGAATTCAGCAATATGTTTAAGTGGTGGAAATTCATCACCAAAATTAAAGTTCATTTCGCCCGACTTTTCTGCGTATATCCAGCTGCATTTAAGCGATACCTTAAGTTTTGCAAACTTTAGTGGCATCAATTGATTGCAGCTTATTGGCATCAACTTTTCACTTCAGAAAATTTTACAAAAAAATGTCTAGTGGGGTCAAATCAAACGATCTTTGTGACTGATTCGCGTCATCTCCACGAAAGACAGCCGTACCCTAAATTATTTTTTGCAGAATATCCATCTTGGCAGTATATTTTTTGATGCATTATCACCTAGAGAATCTAATGTGTCCATAAATATGCCAATTTTGCGAATTCAAACATCCATTCATTCGAAAATACCCTGAAACTGCGTCTACCATAGTATGGACGCGGCGCGTGTGACGATGTCGGGAACGAACTCAAATTTTGTTGATGAATTTCTACCACTTAGACAAATTGCTGAATTCTGTAACTTTGCATAATAAGTTGAGATCAGTAACGGAATAATATAAAATACATTTGATGAATGTAATCAAAAAAACATAGCCGCCACAGCTTGTCAACATCTACCCGCTCTAGTTGGAAAACCCTTTAGTTCCAGATATTGAGCACGTAGAGAAAATCAGTAGATGACTTAAAGTTTCTAATACTAAATTGGTTTAGTATTGGTACTGACCAATAAAATGGAAATAATTTTTACTTTAGAAAACTATACACAAAAGTTTATCGAAAAAAATATATCACTTACAGTTTTTAATGCTCCACTTGACACTCCTCCAATGATGATAATCTTATTGTCTATCAAAGCTGTTGCATAATGTGTTTTATTGCATTCTCCGTAGTTAATTTGCACCCATTGTTTTAGATTCAAATGGAATATTTCGATCACTCGTGATTGCTGAAACGAATTAAATTAACTCCCAAAATGTCACAATTGAATCATGAAATTCAGAAAGAAATGTGACTTACTTCTAGAGAACTACCTCCCATGACTATCAAAGTGTTTTCACCAGATGAACAATCTGTAACACTTCCTTGTAACTTCGATCCATCGATGAATTTCAAAAGACACTCATTGTCTAAACCGCAAATGGCTTGAGCTTCAGATGAATCAATGGACTGGAAACAATTGCAATTTTTTTAAATATGTAATTGGTACAAGACGATCACATCTAACATAATAATCACGCCAATTTGTTTGTTTGTTTGTTTGTTACAGTTGACGTTTCGACTCTTTGATGAATCATTTTTTGAATAAAATTTTGGTATTTTGGAAAATTGGTCTTTATATCATTATTCCTAAAATCCGAATTCACGCGAACTATGAATGGATCGATAGAAAAAGTCGTCTGTAACTTGTTAACGCTTGAAAAAAAATTATCACGCATTGAGCCGGATTATATATGTAATATTTTCTTAACATGATTGTATTTGCCTCTATCATCATCAATATAATATCAATACTATAATTTTGCTAAGCGTATTTGTACGTTTGTACATTTGTACGTTTGCACGTTTGTCTGTACGGGATTTTGTATGGAAAATCTTCAAGCATAAAATTCAGGCGGAGCAAAACTAAATAAGAGGATATGTTAATTTGGATCTTGCGGCCAATGCAATAAGATCTCTTTACGTATCTTCTGGATATTTCGGAAAAAAATATGTGTATAAATACATATATTCATACAAATCTAACCCTTAACGCTGATTATCGATAGGTAGCATTTTCGAATATCAAGGTCACGCCGTCCGCTTTGGTTTACTTTTTCAAATATAATAATTAATTTTTGAAAACAATTAATTTTCGGCCATTTTGTTTTTGTCGCGTCTCGAAGTACGAATTCTATAGATCGACCGGAAATTCGTTTCTGACCCTTCAATGCCCGGAAAATTAACACGTTTGGAACCGATATATTTTTAATATATTTTTTTTAATTATATTACGAAATTTGAATGACATTTTTTTTATAATGACTAACACAACTTTAAATTGATCGTATAAATTGTATGGTTTGTTTATAATAACCGAAATATAATATGTTTATTTGATTTTTACTTTTTGAGTTAATTTTAATTTCGTTTTTTATAATAATTAATTTTTCGGAAACAATTATTTTCGAACCGGAAATTCGTTTTTACACATTAACAACTGGACAATATTTTTACTCATTCAGACTTGATTTTTTTTCAATATTTTTTATGTAAATTATGATTTTCGCGGCAAACTGATCAGCTGTTTCGGAGTCAATAGGTAACACACATACATTCGTTTTTATTCATATAGAAAATAGATAGATAGATATAAATATTATTTTATATCCTCGATAATAAGACCCGATCTTATATTAATTTTACATACAAAATTCCAATAATACATCTACATACTATGTATTAATAAAACAAATAAAAAAACTTTCTTAAAGAATTATTTTCAATGATGTATTAAATCAGTACTTAACTATTATAAACAAAAGATATTCAAATTATTTTCAATAAATTAGTACATGAATTTCTCTTAATATTAATCATTTTGGAATTTTCAAAATTGTGAGCGAGGGTAGATATAGATCGCCTCAAAAATTATAATCTTAGGTACTACTGCTAGTATACGTAAAACAAATTTTAATTCATAATATTTTCATTAGTGAACGTTTTTCAAATGAAATTTAAACTGGATTTTTCAATCGCATGTTAGCAATTACTCAGAAATAACTATCAAAAACTATAACATCACTCCAACCAGACATAAACTGATATTTGTAATATTATATTAACTCACATCTTTCGGAATGCATCCCAAATTGATATAACCCAGTAGTTCGGTCGAGTGATTTTTCCTAGAAAATTCATGGTTAAGCCATCGTTTTAAAGCATCGTACAGAGTTTTTTCTGATTTGGGTTTCGCTTTTGAAGTGAATATCTGCTTTATTCCAGCATAATCCAATAACACAAAGTCGTCAGATAAATAGATCTAAATAAGGCGATTACCAGAAAGTTTATAAGATAATCAAGAATTACATATTATATAGCAATTCTGATACCTCGCCAATGTTTTCTTTGATGAAAGGAATAATATGTTTTTTTATCGCGTCATTTTCACCGATATTAGCTGATTTCCATATTGAAAGACAGTTTTCAGTATTCAGAGTATTCTTCAAAACTTTAGCGCAGTTTTCTACGATCGATGGCATTCCCAAAATAATCGCCATTTGAAGCAAATTCAGTGCATTATTTGCGTTTATATCTAAAGGCACAAAGTTATAATGCAGTAAATTATTCATTGACGAAAAATAATAAGTTTCCAAAATTACCAATAGTTCCTTTGTAGCAATATTCTATTAGCGAAAGCATCACATCCGTGTCGATGTCGGTAAATGATATTATTTTCTCATTTGCTTCAAACATGTTTTCGAAATATGTGCCGAAAGACGCTAAGACATTTGCGTGGACAGGAATCCTTAAACGAAAACATTCTTTAGTCGTTTATTGCACATTTTAAACGAAATATATTCAAAAAAGATATTTACCTTTGATCGTTGAACAATATATAGGCATCGCAGAATTTTTGGTCGCTTTTGAAAGCCCAAAGTCTCTCTCCAAGTTCCCTGGGATTGTTGGTGACGGATTTTTTGTCCATTGCTTTCCTCTTCTACTTCAACGAAGACTTCGAACAGACGAAAGACTCTCCTTCGATGTGACGAATGATTGTGACACAACCTAGGTTCGTTATTTATACTGTTTTCTCAAACCACAGAAGATAACACGTTGATAATTTTATCGGTACAAAAAATATCCCCAGGAAACTGAGACCGCAAACTCTTATTTTTAAGTAACATTATCTTTCAATATACACTATCTTGTTTTGCTCAAAACAAAGCTGTAAAGAAAATACACAATAAACTTACATCAACAACATCATACGAATAATATTTTTCAAATCGATTACGTGAAATCTGTATTTTTTTTTCAAAATTGAATTCTAATCGCTTTATTCTATTCTTAATTAATCATGTGAAGCATATCCGGGAAAATGTTGATAATAATATGTTATGATAAAATAATTATTTTCTGTACACATGCATATCGTTAATGCGGTTTCGAGAAATCTTGTTTTTCTCGGATTAATACTACACAACAGATAAAGCGTAACAAAGTAAATGCTTACCTTTTTTTATTTTGTTTTTACGAACAATGCTTGTAAGAAGAGTCTCTAAAGTCCAGTTTTGCGTACCGTATAAAGCAGCTAGCAGCACGCGGCACGAATCGCGGTCTACATGGGAATAATTGAAACTCAAAAACAGACTCCAACATAAAAAAAAAAAAAACATTTTCACTTCTGATAGTGATTACTTATATGTATAATTAATTTTCAAACATACAAAAACGAGATAAAACAAATAAACGACGCAGGTACGATAACGTTACGTTACCTGCGATGAACATTTCTGAAAAATCTTCTGAAAATTACTGACTTTTCCCCTCTCATCGAAACGGAAGTGTGCTAGGCTTTAGCTCAAACACGACACAAAGTCAAAGGACACGAAGGACACACAACAAACAAGCAAAAGGTCCTTGCTGACCCTTCAAAGTGTGTACATGCACAAAACACAAACCCCATTCAGGAAACTACCTTTGACAATTTCACCTGCGAAGCCTTTTTATTCGAGAATGAGAAGAATTTTCAGATTGTCCCGAAAAAATCAAATGAAAGCTAAATTTATACACATGCGCGAGTATGTATTTGAAAATGTATGCAGGGGCGACCGAGGGAAGTAGAAACAAAATTCGTTTGTTTCGATATATGTATCTCAGCTAAATGAAGTACGAAGTCAAATATTTTTTCACCACAAGATAGCTTATACTTTCATCTACATATATAAATACAATAAAATCATAAGATGAAGTAAAAATGTTTCGACACAATTTCGGTCTATTGAAGGGTGTGGGCGAGGCTTTTCGAAAAGTTTTCGTCGTTCGAACCGTTCAGAGCTAAGCATGATCAACTCCACTTTTCGAAAAGAAAAGAGATTTAAATGTCAAACCACTTTGTACAGTCATAACTTTCTATGCATAAAATATCTTTTCTGGTGAATATAGATGAATTTGATATCGAAATTTCTATGGCCACTGAAAAATACAATAGACCGTTTATTTCAGAAGCTATTTTAATTATTTCTTCATTCTAATGAGAAATGACCACATCTATGGCTAATGATAAACAAAATCTGAATGTTTGCAACTTCTGAAAATGGTCAATGAAGGAAACTATGGAAATTTCGTAAAATGCATCAAACGAGTTTGATCGTTTATCTCGATTTTTTTTGTTTTTTATGGTTGGTCATGCAATGCTCTTAACGGCTTATATGTATGATCTGATGTAGAATCAACCAAATATTCGGGAAGAAAGTGCCATTCGAATGAATTTGGGTTCGAGCGTAGTTTAGTTAGAGCTCATTTGTGAAGTTTAAATTCCTAGGAAATATCATAAAAAAGGAATGCAAGAAATAATACAAGATTGGAAAATATTTTTCCTTCGATATTATCGATATCGATTTGTTACGCTTTATCTGTATATTTTTAATCTGAGAAAAACAAGATTTCTTGAAACCGCATTAAGGTTATTATAATATATGCATGTGTTCAAATAATTACATATTATTTTATCATAACATAATATTATCAACATTTTCCCGGATATGCTTCATAAGATTAATTTAGAACAGAATATAGCGATTAGAGTTCAATTTTAGAAAAAAATACAGATTTCACGTAATCGATTTGAAAAATATTATTTGTATGATGTTGTCGATGTTAGTTTATTGTGTATTTTCTTTACAGCTTTGCTTTGAGCAAAACAAGATTATGTATTTTGAAAGAAAACGTTACTTGAAAGTAAAAGTTTGCGGTTGCAGTTTCCTGAGGATATTCTTTGTTACGATTAAATTATCAACGTGTTATCTTCTGTGATCTGAGAAAACAGTATAAATAACTAACCTAGGTTGTGTCACAATCATTCGTCACATCGAAGGAGAGTCTTTCGTCTGTTCGAAGTCTTCGTTGAAGTAGAAGAGGAAAGCAATGGACAAAGAATCCATCACCAACAATCCCAGAGAACTTGGAGAGAGACTTTGGGCTTTTAAAAGCAAGCAAAAATTCTGCGATGCCTATTTATTGGTCAACGATCAAAGGTAAATTTCGTTTTTGAATATATTTCATTTAAAATGTGCAACAAACAACTAAAAAATGTTCTCGTTTAAGGATTCCTGTCCACGCAAATGTCTTAGCGTCTTTCAGCACATTTTTTGAAAACACGTTTGAAAATGAGAAAGAAGTAACATTTACCGATGTCAATATGGATGTGATGCTTTCGCTAATAGAATATTGCTACAAAGGAGCTATTGGTAATTTTGGAAACTACTAATTATTTTTTGTCAATGCATAATTTAATGCATTATAACTTTGCACCTATAGATATAAACGTAAATAATGCACTGAATTTGCTTCAAATGGCGAGCAATTTGGGAATGCCATCGATCGTAGAAAACTGCGTTAAAGTTTTGAAGAATACTCTGAATACTGAAAACTGTCTTTCAATATGGAAATCAGCTAATATCGGTGAAAATGACGCGATAAAAAAACATATCATTCCTTTCATCAAAGAAAACATTGGCGAGGTATTAGACTTGCTGTATAATATGTGATTCTTGATTATCATATAAACTTTCTGGTAATCACATTATTTAGATCTATTTATCTGAAGACTTTGCGTTATTAGATTATGCTGGAATAAAGCAAATATTCAATTCAAAAGCAAAAGCCCTATCAGAAAAAACGTTGTACGATGCTTTAAAACGATGGCTTAACCATGAAGTTTCCAGAAAAAATCATTCGACTGAATTACTGGCTTATATCAATTTGGGATGCATTCCGAAAGATGTGAGTTAATATAATATTACAAACATCAGCGCATGTCTGGTTGAAGTGAAGTTATATTTTTTGATAGTTATTTCTGAGTAATTGCTAACATGCGATTGAAAAATCCAGTTTAAATTTCATTAGAAAAACGTTCACTAATGAAAATATTATGAATTCAAATTAATTTTACGTATAATAGAGGCAAATACAATCATGTTAAGAAAATATTATATAATCCGGTTCAATGCGTGAGAATTTTTTTTCAGGCGTTAACTGGTTACAGAATTCGGATTTTAGGAATAATGATATTAAGTCCAATATTCCAATATTCCAAAATACCAAAATTTTATTAAATAAATCATTCATCAAATAGTCGAAGCGTCAACTGTAACAAACAAACGGACAAATTAGCGTTATTATTATGTTAGAATATTATGTTAGATGTGATCGTTTTGTGCTAATTACATGTTTAAAAACATAGCAATTGTTTCCAGTCTATTGATTCATCTGAAGCTCAAGCCATTTGCGGTTTGGATGGTTTATGTCTTTTGAAATTATTCGATGGTTTGAAGTTACAAGGAAGTGTTACCGATTGTTCATCTGTTAAAAACACTTTGATTGTTATGGGAGGTGGTTCTCTAGAAGTAAGTCATATTTCTTTCTGGATTTAATGATTCAACCGTGACATTTTGGGAGTTAATTTAATTCGTTTCAGCACGTGATCGAAATATTCCATTTGAATCTTAAACAATGGATGCAAATTAACTACGGAGAATGCAACAAAAAAGATTATGCAACAGCATTGATAGACAATAAGATTATCATCATTGGAGGATACTCAAGTGGACCATTAAATACTGTAAGTGATATATTTTTTTCAGTAAATTTTTGTGTACATAATTTTCTAAAGTAAAAATTATATTATGTTAATTATATTATTATCCATTTTATTGGTCAGCACCAATACTAAACCAATTTAGTATCAGAAACTTAATGTCGACAACTGATTCTCTCTATGTGCTCAATATCTGAAACTACGAGTATATTTGCCAGTATTCCTTAGCATTTACAAACGCCATATTATTTCTTACCAAACTCCATACTAACTTGACGTTAGTTTTCTCTTATACACAAAATAAGTTTTTTAAAAATCATCAATTTCTAACTGAGATTCAATTTATTTATCAGAATCCATTTCGGATATGACGAATGAACAGGCCATAGGGTATATGTGACTTACTTATAGATACTTATCATTTAATGATAATACTGACAATTAGTATACTGACCAATGAACACTTACCGTTTATTAAAATACTGACAAAAGAAGAATCAAATACTTATCTGTGAAATACGAGCCATGATTAAATACTGACCTTTTAATTTTTCGTCATTTGTAATTTTCACGTCAGTTTGTAAAAATAATTTTCTGTCACGTTTCGATAATTCAGGTCGAATACTATGACTTGAAAACCGGTCAAACAGAATCGTTGCCTCAATTGAAATACTCAAGATATTGGGCATCGGCTGTTAGCTATAAAAATGAAGTCTTCGTGTTTGGCGGATTTAATGACAAACGTTCCCTATCGAGTGTCGAAAAGTAAGCTGATGAAGTATTAATGGAAAAATCGTAGATCGATAAAATCAATGATTGAATTTACAGATGGTCTCCGAAGACGAGGAATTGGCAAGAAGTTGCCCCAATGAGTATTGATCGATGTAACATGGGAGCAGCAGTTTTGGATGATGAAATATTCGTTGTTGGGGGACATAATGCTAATCATTTGTCTGCAACCGAAGCTTATAATCCGACTTCCAACACGTGGAGGAAGTGCAAAGACATGAACCACCGAAGATTTAGTCTAGGGGTGTGTAAATTTGCTATTTATTCGATCAGATAAAATGTAATGCCACTTTTGTTTATGATAAAGGTCATGAGTTAACGCGCATATAGTATTTTCATATTTATTAGTGTTGTCGATTCCTTATCAATTATAGTTATTTAATCGACATGCACAATTTATTTTTGACGAAATGAAAAATGAATTTAATTATAGATGAGTTTAATAATGATGAAGTGAAAAAAGTGCTAGATAAACGAAACGATGTGTTTTAAATACATTTAACCATGTGCTTTATTATTATGACAATGTAATGGATATAATTTATTTCAGGTGGCTGCTGTCAATGGATATTTATTTGCTGTTGGAGGATATAATGGGAAATATTTAGATACAGTTGAAAGATATGATAAGTCAATCGATAGATGGACTATGATACAATCTTTAGAAAGGACAAAATCTGCACTAGCTGCTGTAAATCTCAATGGGCAACTCGTGATTACGGGTTTGTGTTTTATGTGTCCTTTTGAATGATCTAAGTCCGACATTTAAAAAAATCAATCATTATTTTCAGTACACTGTGTATGTAATATTAAAATATATTTTAAATTTAAAAAAAAATCTGAACGGACAAATTATTTTAGTTCGTGGCTTATCTATTTACTTTTAACTGCACAAAATCTATAAAATATTAAATACTAAAAATTGAAAAAAGTTGGACTTATACCATTGCAATTATATAGATCACATATTATTTACGTTTTCAGACTCTTGAATAATTCCTTATTACAGTAAATTTATAAAAGACATACTTTTATGTGTTTAAAATCTGCAACCGATATAGAAAATATTATAAAATCAACTTTTCCAAATTTTTTCTAATATTATTTGTTAAATCTATATATTTTTAATATTCATAATACATTTCGATTGCGAAAAATTCATAAAAATATGTTAACCAAACGAAAATAACAAAGAAGCTCCAAGAATTTTCCAAAATGATTGATATAAACGAACGTTACACAATATTCTGTATCGTGCAGACCTTAATTTTATAATATTGTCAATATTCATAATTAGATGTTTCTAACGCATACAAGTATGTAATTGAAAAGTTAGTGTAATTATGAATCAATCAGATTCTGAAAACTTATATAGTATGTGACTTTCATGTGAAAACTATTTTTTTATTATCATCCTTTTTTTTACTTTTACTTTATTTTACTTTATTACTTTACTTTATTCACTTTATTTCCATTCATATCTTAAAATTTTAGTATAAGTTTATTGCATAAAGGGTACTCTTATTTATTTGAATACGAATTTATTACACTCAAGTTATCAAATAGTTAGAAGCAGCAGTAAAACAGACAAAATTTACTAATAATGAATATTGTAAAGTGTTACGGGTAACAGTGGGGTTTTTTAATCAGAGTCTTCTTCTAAATCTTATTTATTGAATTTAATGTTGAACAAAAATAGTGACAATGATAATGAGTGACAGTGCTTATGTTAGGATAATAAGTACTGATCGAGATTCGATTCAATGTTTTATTATGGAACTTCAGTGATTAGAATGGAAAATAAAATATTGCTACGGCAATTAACGAATCATTTAAGATGGAATTTTTTTTAATGTCAATATGTTTTTGATTATGCATACATACCTTTCAAAGTTAATATTTATAAATGTAATATGTGTAATATCTAACAATGGTTAGATCGAATTCATTGTAATTGCTTTCAAATCATTGTGAATACATATTTAATTAGATTTTTTTTCTATAGGGGGGAATTATTCGACTTCAGTCGAAGCGCATGACGAAAAAAATGACAAATGGATCTCTTTACCTTCGTTGAATAAAGGGCGAAGTCTTCATTGTGTCATGCAAATACCATGGAATTTGGCGGAACTGGCGATTGCAAGAAAAAATTAGAAATGAAATAAAGCATGTATATTATAAAGGACAATAAATATTGCGAAAGATAAAATCGATTTCAATGTGTAGCCTATCAAGTATTCCTAATGTGACCATACGTCCAATATCAAAATGGACAGTCCACACTCGAGGAAATTCGAAAAATTGTCTCCGAAGGAACTTTTGGAACACAGAAATGTGTGAATATAATCAAATTAACAAAAATAAATCAATATCCTAATAGGTAATTAGATGCGACAAACTGTTAAAACAAAAAAAAAATACCAATATTATAAGAAATTATGCCATTTTATGATCACTTATCTTATTATTGCTATCATTATTTGAAATAAATTACAGTAGAACCTTATTTTTTTAATCATCTACCTACAAATTGAAAAACAAGGAAATTATGTATGTGATTTTGTGAAATTTTGATTTATTTTTTCATGGCGAATTTAAAGCCGATCTAGGAGTTAATCGGTCCTATCTAAAAGAACCGTGAAAAGCGCAGATCCTGTTACGCGAAACCTAACGTCACAGGATCGCCAATAGACATTTGAGCTCACGCTACGTTTTCACAAAGTTTCGTCGAAATCGGCGGGGACGGGTTCGTGTACAATTAATGTGAGCTAAAACGGGCTGATTTCGTCGATGGTCGAGGTCTAACCCTAACCCTAACCCAAACCCTAACCTAAACCATAACCCAATTCAACCACATTATGTCCGGGAAGACTTGACTGTCTTTCCACGTGTTATTTAAATCACATCTTAATCGATAGATAATCGAAATCTTATTATTTTTTACTGTGATGACATTCACCATAGATTTGGGGATTTCATTAAAAATCGATTTCAAATCATTCATTTTAATACTAATTTTCGTTCAAATGCGAATCAAATCTATGGATGTGAACTATTTTTTTTACAAACTACATTGATTGCGAGGTTGAATGTAACCATAACGATTATTTAGGATCATAATGAGTTAATGATTATCTGATTCAAATGTGTTAAAGGGGGGGTCCACTCGTTATAGAAAATTGGACGTTGTTCTTTTTATACAGATTTTTTCATAAATTTTCGCTGAATGGGTTAATAACTTCAAATATACGTAAATATATTTTATATACAAGTATGGTTATCAATATTGCTTTTTAAATCAAATATTCGGAATGAATCACGAGAAATTCGTTTTTTGAAAAAATACATAACGAGGGAAGCCCACCATCCCGCCTTTTAACTGCACCCCAACTCTATGTCAGCTTGTTAGGCCGGCCTAGTTGGGTACCAGCAAAACTAGGCGAAACTACGGGCGCCACATTTACGTTAATAGGGAACTCTACATTTAATCATTATTAAAACTATCGCGAAGGACAGCTTTCCAGGGGGCATGCGGAATGCCAAGGAATCTAAGGATTCGCATTACGATAGGACGTCTCTTCGCTTTACGATAGGAAAAAATACAATTTAATATTACAAACTTTCACTTATTATTGCCTATTTAAGGTCTTAAGTAAATTTTTCAATCATTTAAATATCAATCCAATGATATTTTAGCACCTATTAGCCATTTTTCTCTCATGAAATTACATCCATATTAATTTGTATGCATTTCATTCGTCGTTTAATCACATTTTCAGAATCAAATCATGCAATTTCGATACTAGAGTTAATGAATTCATATCTTCTTAAGTCACGATTTCACAGTGGCATACATTTATAAAATAACCGGATTGTTGATCTTTCGAATGATTTCGTGTCCGTGTAAAATGTGGATTTTTCAGGTGAAACTTTCCGATAAACGTTGTGCTCTGAAACTTTTCTGACCCATTTCGTGCGATCGCCATATGGAAAATGAACCGAGAATTTGCTGAAAAAAGAAAGAATCACAGAAAACTATTCAGTTTCCGTGATACGATACATCGTTAGTGGAGAAACGAAACCCGAATTGTGGGGTTAACCCTGTTTGGGTTATAATTTTCGAAAATCTATTTTATGTGCCTATTGTATCCTTTGACCTTTCCGTAACAAATTGGCCTGATTGTATTTTATATCATCAGTTATGCGTTCGATTGTTTTTTAGTTTATGATCTAAATGACGACTGAAAAGACCAAGAGGTACAAGTGACTTCGCGGTGATTTCGAGAAAACCGCGCTTAAAGTTAAACATTATCCTACATGTATTAGGAGGAGGTCGAGTGATTTGATGATATATTGAGGCACACGTTCCGAATTCGTATATATCCTTTTGCCACCAAATAAATGAGCGTACATAGAAGTGATTCCTTCGATTTCGATTTTACGATTTGCCATTTTAATTCTACCCCTTGGCCTATTCAAGCGTCAAATATGATTCACGGTAATAGTTGGTGCACTCACTTCTACGTATTTGATATGTAAATTTTTATTGCATCAAAGTTGAATTTGAAAAGTATGAAAAATTTATCAGACCTAGGTTTTAAATTTTTCTACTCATTACATGTAAGTTCACTCGAATAATATTAATTTTTTTTCAAATTTGAAGTTTTTTTTATTCGATTTCAAATTATAGTGACATGGAAGGGTTGAAAAAATCTCATTTCACAAATGGGTCAACTCTGCACGTGAAAGTCGACGAAACTCGTTGTTTTAACACGATACATTTTAATGAGATCCAACTCTTCCCATAACTCTATTCGCCTATTTCAATTCTCTCATACAGCACAAATTTCTATAGCGCTATTTTCTATGACACCTTTTCTCAAAACACGTCTACGCTTAAAAAATCTTGGTTTTCAAGGAGTAAAAAAGCAGTTTACAGTTTGTGCATACTAAGTCGGACTCAGAGTTTTCGTAATGCTGGTTTCGAGTCTTGTCAGATTTTTTATAATTTGAGATATATTTTGATCACCTTACAAGTTCGTTAATCTCTAGCAGCTCATTTTTTTATGAAGCTGTTTACTCATTTATACACAATTATTATTATCAATTAATATCATTAACTTTTTTAAAGTTAAGCCATAAGGCATAGATTCCGGTGAGTAAATAAGAACATACATAGGTGTCACTAAATAAATCGAATTTAATCGAAATATACATATATAAGATAAGAGATAATCATTTGTGAAACATTTAATAAAAGAAAACCAAATATTCAAAAGAAACAACCTAGTCTTCATATCAATTAATCAATTAAAAAAAACGATATGTGACTCTCGCCAAGATATGACTCAAACCCACGCATCCTAAGTACGCTAAATTGACACGACAAGCACAAACGATTTATATCGGCTGGTTATATGAAATTTAAACAATTATAACGAAATAATCATATCTCGAATCATGTACTGAGTCTTTCGTTTCTATAACGCGTACTTTCTACAGTGCGGAGCTCGACTTCGCATTATCGAAGAGTAGTCTGAGGTTCGTCTTTCGAAAGATTTTCCACGTGGAATTATATAAAAAAGAGCACGTGGCCAAAAGTGCGGATATTGGCTTCGACAGAAGATCCCCGACGTGTTTACATAGGATTCCAGGTTGTTATCTTTCCTTGGGAAAATAATGCACACGAGCCATGGAAGAGTGTTCGTGGAAAACTGTTGATTTTAGAAGAACTTTGCTAGAAAAATATTCCCCAGGAGAAGAATTGCAAAAACGTCTGCACAGCAGTGCAAAATGTACCTAAGTGAAATTCATTTTTTTTTCGTTATATCTATAATTTGATTCATAATTCAAACTAAGGTTTACAATTTATGAATTCTCATAGTTTTGAGTAAATAAATACGGATAATGTAGTTGATGTCTAATTTTATTCAATTTAATATGACTATTGAAAAAGCCAAGGGGTACAAGTGACATTTTTGCCGAAATCGAATTATGTACAGAAATCGCTTCTATGTAAGCTCATATATTTGGTGGCAAAAGGATATAAACGAATTCGGAACGTGTGCCTCGATATATCATCAAATCACTCGACCTCCTAATACACGTACAACTTTGAGCGCTCTTTTCTCGAAATTGCCGCAAAGTCACTGATACCCCTTGTCCTTTTCAGTCGTCATATTAAATTGAATTACACATTGTATTAATAAAAAAAGGGGAAAACCTCGACTCATGACGGATTTGACTTACGACCGAGGCTCGGGAACGTAACTCGGTCGTAAGTCGAGGAATACCCTCAAAGTCAGAAGACAAAGGACTGTCCTCTAGAATGAACGGTTTATGGTCACCGCAACCTCAAGAATGAAATTTACTCGAAATAATGGCACTCGTGCGTGAGAAGGCTTCGATTTAACAACTTATGAATACGTCATAAAGGAGATTGTTCGAGTTTCGAGTGATTCGTGTTACTGCAAGCAGAGCAATAAAAGGTTATTGCATTGTCAACACGACATCGCGTGCTCTGTTGCGATTTGCACAGTTGTGCCCTTTATTATGACAAAGATGTAAGTCCTATAATTGAAAAACATTTTTTTTATTTTATATCATACAGGTAATTTCTACCCAATTATCATTTATTAATATCATTCACTATATAGTGAAGATAAATCGCCATTAGGCAAACTACTCCGAAGAGTAAATCAGTGCACATAGGTGTCACTAAATAGTTCAAATTCAATAAAAAGGTATAGGTGATATGATCATTTACGGAGCCGTTCCGTAAAGCGATAAATTAACACTTTTTTTCGAATCAAATGAATCCAAACATTCGAAAGAAACGATCGAGTCTCCATATCTATTTTATCAATTAAGAAAAACAACGTGTGACTCTCGCCAAGATAGGACTCGAACTCACGCATTCCAAGTATGCCGAATCGACACGGCATGCACAAACGCTGTATACCGCTGCTTGAGCTTGATTTCGATCTTTTTCACATAAAATTTATGATTTTTGTTAACTTTGATTTTCTACGACATTTTTCATTTCCCGATATTCATTATATAGTTCAAACAAACCGTGTTAAACCAAATAAATCGTGTAATTTTTTTTTTCATTTTTTCAAACCGTTTTATTTTGAAACCGTGTAAAAAGAGGGTTGAGTGTATTTATTTCTAATGTGTTCTATAGGTGCGTAAAGAATATCTACCATCGGCTTCAGCACCTGACCGATTTTTCCTCGACGAGACGTTTAAAAAAATGTTTTGCAAAAACTTATTTACAAAAATAGGCCACAAAGGTTTCCAATCAACTTTAAAGTTAATATTTTTACACGGGGAAAGATTGCGTATTTCAATTTTCAAATTTTGCCACAACGACGCCGTTACGTTGAACGAGCCCTCGTCTGAAGCGGCCTTTTCATTTTGGCTCGACTTATTAAAATAATTTTCAACCCCGCCAAAAAATCTTAAATAAATTTGATACCGTTAAATTTTCAGGGGCGTTAAAAATAATTAGATTTCCGAGAAAGGGGCGCTGAAAAAAAACTTTTTTTTTTTCGAAAAATTGAAAAAAGGGCTTATCATCGCGAACAAATAATTCGACAGCGAAAACACATTACGTCTTTGATGTGAATAAGGAAGGCCATTTTTATCATATTTTAGGAAGGCTTTGTGTATTTTTTTTCAAGCATTGTCACGATAGATTTTTCATAATAAATCAATATCTTTGAGAAAGGTTCTGTCGGAAAATATATTCGATTCATATTTTATCGTGTTCGATACATAAATGAAAATATTAATAGATTTTCTTTTCGTCGCTCTTATATTGAATATGTTTTATTGGTATCATTCAATATTGTAATTCTATCTTTATAAATATCGATATTGATTTTAAATCGAAAGAATGGACTAAAATAAGATATATGACAAATTAATGAGATAAAAAATGGAAACATAACAATTTATTTCAAGAATCTGTAAGTTAATTATATTTAAATATGATATATTAAATTAAATATACAATTTGATTAGTGAAAAGTTTAAATTTGGAGTATAAAATCTCATCACCAATACAAAATGTCACTCCAACGAAAATTTCATCCATTTAAATACATTTTTTTGGCAAATATTTTTAATATAGCTTGTTTATATCTTATTTTTAAATAAAATAAAAATTAGCTTATTATAAAACGAAATACAAGTTAGAAAAACACTTGAACAAAACAGATAAAAAATGCTAGGGTGATTCTCATTTGGTGACGCGAAAAGGACAACGTCTGATGTACATTGGATGTGTGTCCCATTTATTATGGAATCGATTTAAGTCTTAAACTCAAAAAAAAAAAATCTATTTCAGTCATGAAATATTTCAAATTTTAAAAATAATGCCCATTCAAAATAATTATTTCAGTGTGTTTGTTAAATTAAGCCTTTGCACCTAACGATGTCAACAAATCATTAAGGGCCCGAACTTTCAAACGTAAGTTACTGAACTCGAGTGCTATGTGACTACCGAACAGCACAAAGGGTACAAGTAACCTTTTTCATCGATTTCGATTTTCACTATTCAGTCGACACATAGCTACGTGTTATTTTTTCTTATAAAATTCTGATGTTATCATCGATGAATAAGCATTAAGAATTCTATGAAGAAAAACACTTCACACGCATCTGCGTAACATTCGATTTGAGCGACTAACGATTGGAAGATCGGGCCTAAATATTTCACGACGATATAAAATGGACTTAAACCATTTTCATAAAGAAGGACATTTATCAGAGTTGCAGATCTGAAAGTTTCGTAGCCAATTTGAGGGTCAGGTCGTGGAGACGATGGAAAGACGAACGCCCAGGACACTTCCCGACAAGATAGTGATGATGGATTGCTCCCAATGTGCACATGTTAATGGCCAAGAAGAGGGAGAAAGTCCCTTAAGCCATGTTTACACGGAACAGTCCGGTCCACTTTCGTACTCTCCATTGTACTTTGTCTAAAATAAGTTTTGCGTGCCGCGTGCTGCTTGATGCTTGTCGCGGTACGCAAAACCAAACTTAAATATAGAATCACATCTTCACATGTTCACACGAGAGAGTCCGGTCCACTTTAGTACTCTCTATTGTACTTTGTCTAAAATAAGTTTTGTCGTGGTACGCAAAACCATGTTTAAAGGTTGGTTTTGTGTACCGTGACAAGCAGTACGCGGCATGCAGCATGGTTTACAATGGGAACTATAGGGAGCCCAAGAAATAGACTCCTGATAGATGATAGCGGGTGAGACAAAGTATCATAGAGTGCGGATAGGAACTATGTATTCGTTTGTGATCGAGATCTTAAGCTATGTTCACATAAAGCTGTTTATAGCACTGTGTAAACACTGCTTTTCACAAAGTTTGGTTGAATCGCTCTGCGAGAATATCGCAGAGTTTTCAGTCTGAATTTTCTAAACGAACATTATTTTTTCGCTGTTGATAACCTTGAAATAATTGTAGGGTCGCGTTCACACGGAACAAGTGACTTCGCGGTGATTTCGAGAAAATCCTGCTCAAGTTAAGCACGTATTAAGAAAAGATCGAGTGATTTGATAATATACCTCGGTACACGTTCCTAGTTCGATTATTTCCTTTTACCGCCGAATATATGAGCGTACATACATAGAAGCGATTCTTTTACACAACTCAATTTCGGCAAAAATATCACTTAACTTTTTCAGTCGTCAATAAGAAACAACGTGAACCAGAAAAAAACGATCTTCACATATATTAATTTTGAACCTACACCAATGTCGTGATCTAAGGCACAAATTTAGACATCGAAGTTCGAAAATTAAACCTTATACAGGCCTGCATAGAAGTTTGTTCATTAACTCGTTAGCGAAATATCTCTCGCAGATTCCGAAATAAATAATAATCTCAGCCAGAAGGGGAAGAAGGACGCTAAAAATGTTGTCTGGACCGAGATGGAAAAAGGGGGTTGGTAATATTTAATTAAATATATTTAGCCGTGTAAATCTCGCGGCGTTTACTTAAAATTCATCCATTTTCACGCCTTGAATTAAAACGAGTTCACTAAATTGTAGGCGCTGAATTCCTCGGGATATTATTAATGAAATTTACTGCTCCGAGATAAAGGTACTTGACGTTAATTCTATTGTGCTCGATTTACATTTTGAGCATCCGTATTTTCGACTTTAGAAATGTTCATGTTGCATTTTTTTTATTTCTATTTTATTTTTTTACATACAATTTAAAACCATTTATAGAGATTGTAATCAATTAGTATCATTCGCAGTTTTTTTAAGAGGAGAAATAAGCTGCAAAGCAGAAATTTCGAAGAGTGAGTTATAGTTCACACAGATGTCGCTAAATAGATCGAATTTAATCGAAGTATAAGGTTTGAGATGATGGTCATTTGAGGAGATTTTTCGTAAAGCGATAAAATAACACTTTTTTTTTATCAAATCTATCTAAATATTCATGATTGAGTCTCCATATCAATTAATTTATTAAGAATAACGTACTCTGACTCTAGGCAAGATATGACTTGAATCCACGCATTCCAAAGTATGTTGAATCGACATGGTATGCACAAAAGCTTTATACAAATTCAAATAGTAAATTAAGATATTTTCAAAATGATATTATATAATTTTTATGATTTAAAATTTTTAATCAATATAATAAAGACCTCAGATGACTTCATTAGTTTCAAAGAAATAAAATAATACATCAATTTTAATCTCATAATTTCAACATTAAACTGTCGGTCAGCTTATCAATCACTAATATACTGTAATCTTCGATATGATAGTCGTATCTTTATTTATCAGTTTACTATCACGTCATTTGACAATCGCTTTAAATTCAGCAACATCGCACGTATTACAAGTAAGTCTTATAAATTTCAATTTCATAGTTTCTTCATATAAATTTGAGTATAATTCAAAATAAGTATTTAAAAAAAAAACATTTACTTCTTCAATAAAATATTCAAACTGGACCAAATGACTATAAATATGGCTTTTTTTGAATTTATTCACTGATACAATATTCACAAGTTCAAATATTCGACTCATTTTTCATAATTGCGTTAACGATTTTCAGCAATTCCTTCATGAATCTATCATTCAATCGAATCTGACTAAATGGCGAACGTTTTGAATATCCTGGGACTGAATAGAAAATCGATGAAATCGGCCGAAAATCGACTGAAAACCTTAATATATTGGCCAGTGGAATTCATGAATAACGAAGAAATAGCAGAATCAGGCTTCTATTACGACGGATTGTCCAAAAAAAACGACACAGTACGATGTTTCTCTTGCGATTTAACATTGAGCGACTGGAAACCTGGAAACGTACCGAACGAACGACATTATAATAAATGTACGAACCTTTGTGAGCACTTGAGAGAAATCAGCAAAGACCCAGTACATCCAGAGTTCGAATCTTTGAGTTCTAGACAAGAATCTTTCGTCGATTGGAAGCACAATGATAAAATTCCACCAGAACCTCTATACAAAGCTGGCTTCTTTTACGTAGGAGTGCGCGACTTGTGCTATTGTCATCACTGTGGAAAATCTTTTCCCAAAATCACAGAAAACATGAATCCGCTGAAAATCCACAAGAAAATTAGTGAAAATTGCAGGTTTTTGAAATCGATCCTAGTTCCGCCTGCCGAAGACGATTTGATCATGTTCGATGATAGTTCAGAATCATCTGATGATGATGATGATTTGGAAGGTTTGTCCGATTTGAACATCGACGATAGCAAGTGTTGTGTTTGTTTCAAGTATCCGAAAGATGTCGTTTTGAAACCGTGCGGTCATACATTTTGTTCCAAATGTTCGCCGAAATTGAAATTTTGTCCGACTTGTAGAAAAGATGTCGTGAGCACATTGAATATTCATATTTAATTCTAACCATGTTTTAAAAAAATTAACAATCATCCAATTATAATAATATAAGTATCTCCAAATGTGAAAATATTGAGTTCCAGTCGTGAACCAGAACCAAAAAGTTGCTTTTTTCTATCAACAATATATATTAAAATCAAAATTTTCCAATTTAAAATCAACAAATCAAATTTTACAACAAATATATCATTTTATATGCAAATTTTTTTTTCAACTCACATATTAAAAAAAATCGAATCATCCCATGTATGACATTATCAAAAACAGTTTTATTCAATCTAAGAAATATTCAAATTGAATTGAAGATATGACTTAAAATGAAAAATCTTTATAATTTCTAATTCGTAAGTCTGTATTTAAACCATAAATCCAATAAGTATTTGTATTATTTATTTTTTATTCATTAAAACATATTTATATTGATTTGAAAAGGTTAATTTTAAAGTAAAAAAGTGTCAAAAGAGGTGCAAATTATTATCATTTATTGCATTTTATCACATTTTTTTATCAGGAATGCTTAAATTTCGATTTATGATGAGTATGGTTTATGTTGTTTCTTATCAATTTTAGGATGTATCATTCAACTGCTATTTTTAATTCGACTACAACGTATTTAAGTATGTAAGTCTTGTAAAAAATACCTATTTATATTAAATATTTACATTGTATCAGAGAAGAAAAAGTAAAAATCTTAATATGAATAGGTATTAAAATCATAGAATTTCGATTGTCTGATTCTTTCATAATTATAAATACCTATTATGAATTCAAAATTACTTGTTCGTGTATAATCTAAGGTTTTCTCTTTTTTTTTTCAAAATTTTCAGCATGAATATATTTTTATTGAATCTGAAAACATGATAGATGTCTTAAACATTCTTGGACTGAACAAAGAATCGATGAATTTGACAGAAAATCGTTTGAAAACTCTAGTCTATTGGCCAATAGAATTTATAAGCGTTGAAAAATTAGCTGAATCAGGTTTTTACTATGATGGATTAAGCAGGAAAAAAGACACAGTTTATTGTTTTTCTTGTAAAATATCATTGAGCGATTGGAAACCTGAATATATACCAAACGAACAACATAAGAAATACGCAAAATTTTGCGAACACTTAAGTAAAATAAGCGAAGATCCCATGCATCCAGAATATAAATCGATAGAAGCTCGAAAAGAATCTTTCAATGAAATGAAGTACCATCAAAATTTTTCAGCTGAAAGTTTATATACATCGGGATTTTTTTATGTGGAAAAAGATGACATGTGCTGTTGTTATCGTTGCGGAAAAAGAATCATAAGGTGGACCGAAAGTTCAGATCCTTTAGAAGTGCATAAAAGATTTAATCCTAATTGTAAATTATTTGAAGAATTTGAAACGCAATTGGAT
Organism: Cheumatopsyche charites; assembly: GCA_024721215.1. Lineage (NCBI taxonomy): Eukaryota > Metazoa > Arthropoda > Insecta > Trichoptera > Hydropsychidae > Cheumatopsyche > Cheumatopsyche charites. The sequence goes on from CM045587.1 coordinate 11,264,809, forward strand.
TCAAAAAAATCAATTTTGGATATGGATTTAGAATGCGCTACAGGATGGTCTCAACCTTTTGACGTTTGTAAAGATTTTTCAAATGTAAATGTTGAAGAGAGTAATATTTGTTGTGTATGTTATGAAAAACCAAAAAATCTTGCTTTGAATCCATGTGGTCATGTATTTTGTTCTGATTGCGTTTCCAATTGTATTTTTTGTCCTACTTGTAGAGAAAATATTAAGAGTACTTTGAGAGTTTATCTTTGAAGTTATTTGGAAAAAAATGTGATCGGAGAAAATTCTGTGAAATCGATAAGAATGATCGATTGAGGAAAATATCGTTAGTCAAAATAACACGATTGAATAAGAGAAAAATGAAGAAAATTTTGCGTTATTTAGGTACATTTACCACGTAGTATTTTATTTAAATAGATATAAAACGAAACATTTTAAAGAGTTACCAAGTCGTGTTAAAATAATGTAATGTAATAATTTACTTTAAATAAAGAAATACATGTATATGAATGTAATATAATTTTATTTCTTAATTGTTGATTGATTTTAGAAATGAATGTTTGAATGCTATCTGTTGTCTATCCTACGTTCTCTTTAAGTATTTATAAGATTGAGATGAAACTTTCTAGAGTTCTCAACCAAACCAATTCAACGTGAAATGGATGATCAATTAAAAAAAAGTTTGACCATAATTGTAAAAAATATTAGTCTAACTATTTATCGTAAATATTTGAACTTCGATCTCCGATATGAATGTTTTAATCTTTTAGTATCAATTTATGTTTTTTTCATTCGACGATTACTTCAAATTCAGCAACAACGTATTTCACAAGTCTCCTGATTAAGATTTTGTTTTTTTTTTGTAAAATTCAAAAGTGAATTTGATTTGTGTAATAAAATAAATAAACAGGTATTTTAAAATTACTTATATTTTAACAACATGTACGTGTATACTGATGATCATATTATAATCTATCCTTTGTACTTTTGAATTGATTCTAAAATATATGATGATAAATTTCAGATTTCCTGAAAATATTTTCAAAAACCAAATAAAATTACAAACGTATTAAACATTCTGGAATTAGAAAGAGAATCGATGGATTCGACTGAAAATCGATTAAAAACCCTAAATCACTGGCCAGTAAAATTTATAAGCGCTGAAAAAATGGCAGATTCGGGATTTTACTACGAGGGAAATACTGACACAGTTCATTGTTTCTCTTGCAAAGTATCGTTGAGTAATTGGAAAAAAGAATATGTACCGAACGACGAACACAAAAAACACAGTCCAAATTGCAAACATTTAAGAGAAGTCAGTCAGGATCCTGTATATCCTGAGTATGAATCGATCAGTGCTCGTCAGGAAACATTCAATGATTGGAAGTACGGTCATATACCTTCACCGGAAAGTTTTTACAATGATGGTTTCTTTCATTCGGGAGAAGGAATATGCATCTGTTATCATTGTGGAACAAGAATCATGATAAAGTGGAATAGGTGTTTAGATCCTTCAGAAGTCCATAAGGAATTCAGTCCGAATTGTAAGTTTTTCGATTCGATCAAAATTCAAACTGTCAGTGAAGATTTGACAAGTAAAATATCAGACAGCGAGGATTCGATATGTAAGCTTCCAGTAAGTGAAGATTCTTCAAGTAAAATTTCTGGCAGTGATGATTTAGTCAGTAAAAATTCGAAATGTTCTGATTAGGGATTCAGAATCAGATATATTTTATCAGATATATTTAAAGAATCCCAGTTCATGAGTTCAAATGTGAAAAAATATGGAAATATTTTAATATTCGTTTCGAAAGGTATCAGTTCCTATTTGTGTTGAAACATATTTGTATTAACTTAAAACCTTATATTAAATTATTATTAGTATATATGATTTTTTTATATTTGAAATTATAGACAATAAATGTAATTTCATATTCGATTCTATCACATCCTAAAAGAACTCACTCGGATAATGTACATATCAGCAAATCATTTTAGATTAATACATTTTTTACTGAGGTTTTTTATTATACTTCACACCGAAACAAGAATATTTTATCTATATATAAAAATATCATTGAAATGTAATAAAAATATATTTCTTCAGTTTCAAAAGTTTCATTGGTATAAATAAATACACTTTAAAAATTTAGAATTGTACACTCTTTGTTTTCTTAAACTTCTCATCCAATTGAAATCAACCTTTTTAGAATTTTTGTATGCACATTTATAAAGGTTTTTGTACATAATAAACAATAATTTTACAAATCGTCTTAAAATTTATCATCGATCGAACAAATTGTATGTAAGTATCATAAACAACGAAAAAAAGTTTAACCAGAAGTGGAAAATTGCAGGTTTACTATTTATCGCAAATATTTGAACTTCGATCTTCGATATGAACGGTGCTTATCTTTCCTTATCATTGCGTCGTTTTTTCATTTGGAAATTATATCAATTTAAGTCACAACGTATTTTAGAGTTCTTATTGTATTGTATAAAATCTAAAATATAATAGACTAATCCGTATTATAAAAAATAACATTTCAAGAACATGTTTATTCTTAATCATGTAACAATCAATTATTTGTATAACATTTGAATTTGGCAAATTTTCTGTGCATTTCGAATTTACAAACAGTAAGTTGAAATTTGACTTCGTCTAAATTATTTTTTCACATAGTGAACATCATCAGATTTCGATCAATTCTTTTTTGATGTTTGCTAACCTAACCTCAATTAAACTAAGCCTTATCTAAAGTAAAATAGAAAATAATTAAAAACAACTTTTGCATAAGATAACCTCCCGAATATAACCTGCCATTACCCAAATTGTCATCGTTTCATATGCATATAATTTTTCAAATTTTTCATCATAATTTTCAGATTTTGCTTTGTGAAAATATCTCTAAAAAACCAATAAAATGACAGACGTTCTAAAGGTTCTAAAACTTAAAAAGGAATCGATGAGTTTGACCAAAAATCGTCTGAAAACTTTGCAATATTGGCCGATAGAGTTCATGAACTTCAATCAAATGGCAGAATCTGGTTTTTACTATGACGGAATGGGCGAAAAAACTGACACAGTACATTGTTTCTCTTGCAAAATATCGATAAGTGATTGGAAATATGGATATGTACCAAACGAACAACACCAAAAACACAGTCCAATTTGCAAACATTTGAGAGAAGTCAGTCAAGATCCCGTATATCCAGAGTACAAAACAATCGATGATCGTCAGAAAACATTCACAGATTGGAAGTATGGAGATAAAGCTTCACCCGAAAATTTATATAATGCAGGTTTCTTTTATCTAGGAGAAGGAATATGCTGCTGTTTTCATTGTGGAACTAGAATCATGGTAAAATGGAACGAAAGTACTGATCCTTTAGAAGTCCACAAAACATTCAGTCCAAATTGCAAATTTTTCAATCCAGATACAAATCAATTGGACGAAGATGATTCTGTACATATTGAAGAACCTTCACAATCATCTACAGTAGTAGAACAAATATCCAATTTGAATGTCGAAGATGAAAAAACTTGTGAAATTTGTTACGTGAATAGAAAAGATCTTGCTCTGGATCCTTGTGGTCATATTTTTTGTTCAGAGTGCTGTTCTAATTTCCCTGATTGTCCAACTTGTAGATCAAATATTCAAAGCACATTAAGAGTTTATATTTGATGAAAATTTCAACTGACGATGAAAAATTTTCATGAAATCGATATGGAAAAATATATCTAAGTGAGAATGATAAATGATGGCACTATTTGATTGGTGAAAAATCGAAGAAAAACCTTTCGAAAAATGTTGGTATTGAATGGATATTTTCTCAAAATTGATAAATTTTGAGTATATAAAAAGTTATGCAATTAATGTATTTTAATAAAAATATGTATACAAATATTTGAATACAAATAAATTTTGTATTTTGATGAATTGTGTTTTACTTCACTCCAGTCTCTTTAATCGTTCGTCTGATTGGTATCAAATTTTGCAGAGTTGTATACATATTTATATTTATACATATTTATAAATTATATATTTATATATTTATACATATAAATATCTACTTAAGTTTTTTGTTTTATTGCAACCATTTTTCAATTTATAATAAAAGCAAAATATCACTAAGAATCAATAGATGGAGTTTCAAAATATTGTCGGTTCTAACTATTTATTTATAAATAATGATTGAACTTTAACCACTGATACGAACGGCTTATATCTATTCTTATCACGTTATCGTTTTTGCATTTGGAAATTATTTCGTATTCAGAAACAACGTTTTGTAGTGAGTCTTTATTTTGATAGATTTATTCAGTATTATTCGAAAGTATAAAAGTGAAAAGGCGAGTAAAGTAGAATATGTAAGTTCATGTCATTTACTAAAAATTTGAATACATATTTTATTGATTCTTTATAAACATTCATATAGAATCAATTTACATTATATGTCCATATATTGCTCATTGCACTGTCATCATCTAGACTTTTAGATTTAAACTGGTTTTAAATTCTAGTGTATTGAATTTTGACATGATATGAATTATTTTTTTCGAAAACGCAATATATTTTCGTGAAATAATATTTTATAGTCAGTAATAAAATCCAAAAATATCAGTATCTTAATAGGCAAAGGGTCAGTACATATTTAAAAGGGTGGTATATTTAACGAATGAACGAACTGTGCTTTTTCATAAATCAGAAGCAATATTTAAATACCTTTAAAAAAATCTTTCAGTATATGAATATCTTATTTTACTTCTATTCATATGAAACATTTTTATTTTCAGTATTTGATTCGAGAAAATATTTTCATGAAAAAATTATAATATGACGGACGTTTTAAGCATTCTGGGTCTTGAAAAGGAATCCATGGATTCTATTGAAAATCGACTGAAAACCTTAGTTTATTGGCCAGTAGATTTCATGGGGGCTGAAGAATTGGCAGAATCAGGATTTTACTATAAAGGAACATGCGAAAAAACTGACACAGTTATTTGTTTTTCTTGTGAAATTTCACTGAGCGATTGGAAGCCTGGATATTCAGCAAATGAACAACATAAGAAATTTAATCAACTTTGCAGTCATCTAAGACAAGTCAACGACGATCCTGTTTATCCAGAGTACAAATTGATCAGTGCTCGTCATCAATCTTTTATGGATTGGGACGACAATCACAAAGTTTCAGCTGAAAGTTTATACAAAGCGGGTTTTTATTATGAAGGCGAAGATAATTTATGTTGTTGTTATCATTGTGGAAAAGGATTCATAATACTGAATGAAATATTGAATCCCATGGAAATTCACAAAAGATACAGTCCACATTGTAAATTTCTCACTTCAGCTGAAACTCATCCTGACGAAGAAGATTTATTTAATATTTTCGAGCCAGATGCAGATACAGAACTTCATGAAATTGGTGCTTTTGCTGAGTTATCTGAAACTTTCGATATCGATATTAATTTTTCTAATTTGAATGTTGAAGATGCTAATAAATGCTGTATATGTTATGATAAACCAAAAGATGTTGCGTTGAGTCCTTGTGGTCATACTTTCTGTTCTGAATGCGTTAAAAATCTTAACGTTTGTCCAACGTGTAGAAAAAAAATTGATGCTAAATTGAAGATATTCCTTTAATTGTACTTATTCGGTAAAAAATTGTGAATTTAAATCAGTAAATTCTTATAATGAAAATAAAAACTACTCATTTTGAAATAAATAAGCCTCTATTAGGTCAATGAAAATAAGCGAAAATTTTTCAAAGAAGTCAAATATTTAGATATTAATTGGAGATACATACTATAAAGTTCTTGTGTTACATGTAAAAATTCATTATCACATAATAGAAATTCAATTAGATGTAAGAGTAAAATAACTCTTAATAAGTCTTAATAATTAATAGTAAAGTAAGAATGATTAATTCATATTGGAAAACAATAGATATGATTTTATACAATGTTATGAATATTGTGAAACAGATTTAAGTATTTATATTACCTTGTTACTATTGGTCACCCTGTATATCGCAAATAATACAAGTTCAATATGTGATATAGAACGACTCATATCTTTTCTTATCAATTTATCGTTACAATTGTCATTCGACAGTCATTTCAAATTCAGCAACAACCTATTACAGTGAGTCTTGCGAATTATATTTTGACAGATTTTTTACTTATAATTTATAAGTAATTTTCAGAATCTAGTAGAACAGAATCGAGTCATTAATCACAAAAATTCATTATATTTTAATATTATAGAATGTTTATATTGAAATGAGACGGCAAACATAGATTTCATATACGATTTGGTATATTACTTATAATCTGATTTAGTTGTGACGAAATTCTATAGTGTACATTGTATCGAATAATGACACAACCAAATTATTTTTCCGTCATGATTCAATATTGCATCTTAAGTATTCTTTTTTTTTCATATAAATCGTTATTATTTTCAGAACTTGTTTCATGATATAAAATATAGTGCAATGACAAGCATTTTAAGCATTTTGGGGCTAGAAAAAGAGTCGATGGATTCTATAGAAAATCGACTGAAAACCTTAGTATACTGGCCAGTAGATTTTATGAGTGCTGAAGAATTGGCAGAATCGGGATTTTACTACGATGGAATATTCGACAAAACTGACACAGTTCATTGTTACTCTTGTAAAATATCACTTAGCGATTGGAAAGCAGGACATATAGCAAATGAACGACACAAGAAATATAATCAATATTGTACTCATTTAAGGCAAGTCAACGCAGATCCAGTTTACCCAGATTATAAATCTATCTTTGATCGTCATAGATCATTCATGGATTGGAATATTCAGCACAAAATTACAGCTGAAAGTTTATACAATGCTGGTTTTTTTTATGAAGGAGAAGGCGACATATGCTGTTGTTATCATTGTGGAAAAAGAGTAAATAAATGGCCCGAAAATTCAAATCCTTTGGAAATCCACAAAACGGTCAGTCCATATTGTAAGTTCCTCACTACCGTAAATGATTCCGATGAAGAAGACTCAAATCATAATTCACATTCAGATTCAAAGTCAGATTCGAATTCTGAATGTGATTCGGAATGGGATTCGTTTGATGTTAGCGAAAATTTATCCAATTTAAATATTGATGATAACAATTGCTGTATTTGTTTTGAAAATCCGAAAAATGCTGCGTTGAACCCGTGTGGTCATACTTTTTGTTATGAATGCTCTAAAAATTTTGAAATTTGTCCGACTTGTAGAAAAAAAGTTGAAACTAATTTGAAAATATATCTTTGACTGAATTGCTTTGTGAAAAAAAATGTTTTGTCACAACCGAATTAATAAAAATCTGCAGATTTTGTCAATGATTCTGAAAAATTAACATTATGTATTTTTAATATATTTCAAATATAAAAATATTTTAAAGTAAAATTACTTCATGTGTATTTAATGTAAATTATCTATGTTTTTACGAATTGCCTGACTATAAGACATGCTGAAATCTTATTTTATTCAAATACTTACAGGTTTTGTATGTTTATTTGATTAATGATACCAGATCATTGATAAATTGTTATTATACATATGGTACAGAAAAATATAACTATCTCAATGTTAATTTTATTAATAATAATCAATTGAGAAAAAAGGTTTATATAGAAATGAAAATATTTCAGCATTTAAATCATGTTATTACTAATATTGGTCACCCTATTAATCGCAAATTCTAAAACTTCGATATGTGATATGAATGGCTCGTATCATTTCTTATCAATTTATCGTTGCATTTATCATTCAACAATTATTTCGAATTCAGCAACCACGTATTTCAGTGAGTCTTGTCAAATAATATATTTTGTTAGTATAATTTGAAAAATTAATTACTTTATTAATTGCTTCAAAATACAAGGAAATTCAATATAATATCGAAAAAAATGCAAGTGAAAGTCGATTATAAAATATTACTTATTTACCCATCATAACCTAGAATCAATTATAGATTACAAATCGGAATTGCAAAGATTTTAAATTTGCAAACATATGACATTTAAGTAATTTGACTATAATTCTATACTACATATCTATATCTGAAGTATTCAATCAATTTCATGAGTCGTTATATTACAAGAGTATTTAAATTTTCAGTATTTATGATTCTCAACGATTTTTTTATTGAATCTGAAAAATGACGAACGTCCTCGAGATCCTCGGCCTGAAAAAAGAATCGATGGAATCATTCGACAATCGACTGAAAACTTTCATATATTGGCCAGTAGAATTCATAACCAGTCATGATATGGCAGAATCAGGATTTTATTACGACGGTCTATCAAGAGAAAATGATTCAGTTATTTGTTTCGCATGTGGAATAACAATAAGCAATTGGAAACCGGGACAAGATCCAAACGAAAATCACAAATTGAAAAAACCCAATTGCGAATATTTGCTTCAGATCAGCGAAGATCCAATGTATCCTGAGTGCGAATCGATAAGTGTTCGTCAACAATCTTTTAACGATTGGAGTTATCGTCACAAAGTTACACCTGAAAGTTTATACAAAGCTGGATTTTTTTACGAAGGTGAAGGAGACGTTTGCTGCTGTTATCATTGCGGAAAAAGAATCAATAAATGGACAGAAAATTTGGATCCGATGCAAGTTCATAAGAATTTCAGTCCATATTGTAAGTTCTTCAAACCGACAGCAGTTCAGTCTGATGATGAACATTTAGATTCTAATAAAGGATGTTCTAGTGTTATCCAAAAAATTTCAAATTTAAACGTAGAAGATGATAAAACTTGTTGCGTGTGCTTTGAAGATCCAAAAGAATTGGCTCTGATTCCGTGCGGTCATATGTTTTGTTCGAAATGTTCTTTGAGCTTCAAAATTTGCCCAACTTGCAGAAAAAGTGTTCAGAGCACTTTGAAAGTGTATTTATGATTAACTTGATTTAATCAGAAATAATAATGTGAGTTGAAATCTCTATTTCATAATTAATTTTGAAAAAATCGTTTTGATATGAAACAAATACAATAGATGGTGCTATTCGGTCAAAAAAAAGGTGAAAAACATTTTAAAGAACAAATCAGTAGACATTGAATAAACATACTCATAAACTATTTTTTATTCTATTTAAAAATAAAATATGTATATATTTTGAATAGTTTTATAAATGTATTTTAATCTATGGTAAATAATAAATATTCTTTTACATTGAATCATTATTTAAATAACCTTTGTTGTTTTTTATTTTGGAAAGCTACTTGTACTATATTAAGTGCATCGTTATGAGATGGATTTTCCATATTTTTGCAAAATGTTTAATTTTAAAATGGACTTATATGAAACTTGTTCAAGCAGATTGTAAACGTGGTTGATTTATATTGATAGACAATATAAATTATTATACTTTTTACAAATCCATAATCATTTCACAAGTAGGTATTTAAAATATTTAATCTACGATTTCATTTTGGGATAGTTCTTATTGATGAGAAAAAAATGAAATTATTTAAGTTTAGATAGAGATGGAAAATTTTCAGAATTCAAATCATCTTATTGCTATTGATCACCCTATCAATTACAATTGAAAAAAATGATCTCTGATATGAACGTTTCATACATGTCTTGACATGTTCTCACATTTTTGTCAATTTATCATTGCATTTATCATTCGACAATTATTTCGAATTCTGCAACAACGTATTTCAGTGAGTCTTGTAAAATATTATTGTATATATCTTTCAAAACTTAAAATCTATTATACATTATTTACAAATGTTTAGCATAATAAAAGTTATAAATATTTATAATGCATTTTAATATAATGCAACTATAATGCTATAATATTTTTTAAGTGTTCAATTCAAATCATTTTTTTCATGAGTAATTATAATTTTCAGAATTTATGATTCATCGTGAATTTTTTTATTGAATCTGAAAAAATGACGAACGTTCTCGAGATCCTCGGCCTTACCAAAGAATCGATGGAATCTTACGACAATCGACTGAAAACTTTCATATATTGGCCAATAGAATTCATAGAAAGTTATAAAATGGCAGAATCAGGATTTTATTACAACGGTCTATCAAATAAAAACGATTCGGTTAGTTATTTGTTTCTCATGTGGAACTACGATTAGCAATTGGAAACTGGGACAAATCCCAGATGAAGAGCATAAATTAAAAAATCCCAGTTGTGAATATTTGCGTCAAATCAGCGACGATTCAATGTTCCCCGAATGTGAATCAATAAATCAAAAAAAATTCAGTGATGGAAACGATCATCACAAAGTTATGCATGAAACGGAGCCGGTTCCGAAAACCGATACAGATCATTGGGGTGCTTTTTTCAGGGGAGCCCAAAATCTTCTCGGGGGGCTCCAAAACATTAATGGAGGGCGCCAAAATAATCTCGGTGGGCACCAAAATCATCTCGGTGGGAACCTAAATCATCTCGGAGGACGCCAAAATAATCTCGGGGGGCACCAAAATCATCTCGGTGGGAACCTGAATCATCTAGAAGGGCGCCAAAATCATCTTGGAGGACGCCAAAATAATCTCGGGGGGCACCAAAATCATCTCGGTGGGAACCTGAATCATCTAGAAGGGCGCCAGAATCATCTCGGGGGACATCAAAATCATCTCGGTGGGAACCAGAATTATCTAGGAGAGCGCCAAAATCATCTTGGTGGGCATCAAAGTCTTCTAGGGAGTCGCCATATTCATTTCGTGAGTAATCAAAATCATCTCGGTGGGAGCCAGAATCATCAAAGTGGGCGTCAAAATCATCTCGTGGGACACCAAAATCATCTCAGGGGGCACCAAAATAATTTCAGGGGGCGCCAAAGTCATCTCGGTGGGCACCAAAATCTTTTCAGAGGACATCAAAATCATCTCGGGGGCCACCAAAATAATTTCAGGGGGCGCCAAAGTCATCTCGGTGGGCACCAAAACCATTTTAGGGGGCACCATAATCATCGCGGGAGGCGCTAGTCAATATTAGTGAGGGGAGAAAGCTTAAACCATCTACAATTAAATACAATAGATGGTTCTATTCAGTTAGAAAAGTAATTTGAAAAACATTTAAAAGAATGTCATCTTCATAGATATTGGATGAACATATTACGAAATTTTTATAATGTTTACGTATTTTGGCAAAATATTTTCATATGGAAAAAATCATTTTATGCATAATATTTTTAAAATAATAAAAAAAATATTTATATTAAATAATGGATCTTTATTATTATTGAAAAAGAGCATACATTATTTGTCACTATTGCTTAGTCGCCATTTGATAAAAAATGATGAATTTTCTTATCGACAAAAAATTTCAGCATTTATTCATTTAAGTCCATGAAAAGTACCTTATTTATTGTTGTGTAATTAATAAAATATAATGTTATTCATTATGTTTGATGACTTAGGATCAATAAAATGATAATAAAAATAAACAAATACTTGGAAAAATTAAAATATTGTATGTTAACATTGAAACCATTATTTTATTATAAAAAATAATTAACTGAGTTATATTCAACAGTGAAAATCTTTTATATTCTCAATGTGAATCTGTAAAATGTAAAAAGAAAATATGAGCACCCTACGATACATCAATAACAATGAGTTTTGATTGTTAGATATGTGTATTCATATATTTTCTTATCGTTCTTAAATTTCAATCATTCATCTATTGTTATACCGATAGAAACGTCTTTTTAATATCGAATCATTTACTTTTGTATAATATATTTTACTTTGTAATTTATTAAACTTTCCAATGGTAAGCTACATGTAATAATTTCATATCAATCTCTTTTTTTTGTTTCAAAAAAATATACATCAATTTGTTAATTCAGATAATATAATGTGAAATGACGGACGTATTTGAGATTTTGGGTCTGAAACAAGATAACATGAAATCAATAGAAAATCGCTTGAAAACTCTACAATTTTGGCCCGTAGACTTCATAAAATTGGAAAAAATGGCCGAATCCGGATTCTACTATAATGGAATTGATGAAAAAAAAGACACAGTTCATTGCTTTTCTTGTAATTTTAATTGGAGCGATTGGAGACCGGGACACGTACCAAACGAGCAACACGCTAAGCATTCCAAGAACTGTGAACATTTGAGAGAAATCAGCGAAGATCCAATGTATCCAGAATTCGAATCAATAAAATCGAGACAGATTAGTTTCATAAAATGGTCATACAGTGCACATTTGTCTCCTGAGAGTTTGTATAAAGCGGGTTTCTTTTTCGAAGAACGAGAAGGTTCTTGTATTTGTTACCATTGCGGCAAGAGTTTCTTCAAATGGGAAAGGAACGCGAATCCTATGGAAGTTCATAAGAAATTTAGTCCGAATTGTGGATTTTTCAAGTCTAAAGAAAAGAAATCGAAAATTCAAGAAAGTTCTTCATTTGAAGATTTCTTAGATTCGAAAGATGATGGAACTATCTGCGGAATATGTTTCGTCTATAGAAAAGATATTGCTCTGATTCCTTGCGGACATACGTTCTGTTCAAAGTGTTCTTTAAAATTTCTCGTGTGCCCCACGTGTAGAATATGCTTTGATGATATGTTGAAAATATATATTTAAAAACATGTTTTGTGCGATGCTTGCGTAAACTGCGTCGGGTTCAGTGTTTTCACGATGATGGATTCGAATACTATCAAATTCTAGAGAGTGTCGCGTATTGTTTTTTATAGCCAATAAATTGATATAGATAAATGCAAGATTGTTTCATTCGAGCATTTGATTAATTTGATTGGAAAAAAATGATTTAACAGCGTCTACAAGTTTATCGTCTGAATTTTCTGATTTGATGTAACTTCTTCTATTTCTGTGATATTCTGACGTGCATATTTTATTATTAGTCGATTGACCTTCTTAAAACCTCTAATGGCAGATTTTTCAATTAAAAGTTATTCATCTGCCACTGTAGTATTTTTCTAGCTGATGTCTATAATATTTATGTATCATATATAAGGATATTTGTACTATGTAATATATTGAGTTTATAACTGTTCAAAATAAATAAATACTAAAACATTGGTTACCCTACTTATTTCAAAATTTCATAAGATAAAATCTACGATTTTATCGATTTATATCATTTCCATTTAGTCGCAAATTTCAGTATAATCATACAAACGTATTATTTTGAAATCAGCAACATTTCAAGTAAGATTAATTTTAAAATAATCAAGTCACTATTTCATATTTCATTAAATTGTGTATACATATTCCAGAAAATATCGATTTATCAAAGATATTATCGTTTTATCTAAAAAAAAATGAGCGTTCTTGATGCTCTAGGATTAAATAAAGAATCCATGAATTCGATAGAGAACCGATTGAAAACTCTAACCTATTGGCCGATAAATTTTATAGATCGCCAAGAATTGGCAGAATCCGGATTCTATTTCAATGGAATCGACATAATAAATGACACAGTTCATTGTTTTTCGTGTGATTTATCACTAAACGATTGGAAACCGAATCATGTACCTGGCGAAAGACACAAAATAAATTCCGAAAACTGCTTATTTCTACAAGAAATCAGCGAAGAGCCGAAGCATCCAAAATACAAATCCGTGAGCGTTCGCCAAATATCATTCAAAAATTGGCCTGCATATTTCGGAGTAAAGCCTTATCTTTTGTATGAAGCTGGTTTTTTTTATGAGCAACGAGAAGGTATATGCACATGTTACCATTGTGGAAAAAGATTCAATAATTGGTCTGAAAATATTGATCCTTTAGAACTGCATAGAAAATGGAGCCCGAATTGCAGATATGTGAAATCGATTCCAATCGAAGAATGTTCGAGTTCTTCAAAATTTTCTGAAGATTTCTTCAAATCTGGATGTTCGAGCTCTTCAAAAATTTCGGACGATTTTTTCAAGTCGGTTCGAAACGAAGAGGAATCTGAATGTTCGAGTTCTTCAAAAGTTTTCGAAACAGAATCGAGATCTGATCATGACAAGTGCTGTATATGTTTCAAGGGTCAAAAAGAAATCGCTTTGAATCCTTGCGGTCATATTTTCTGTTCGAATTGCTCTTCGAATTTCAAAATATGTCCAGTATGTAGAAAAAGCGTCGAAAGCAAGTTGAAAATATATTATTTGAGTTGTTGAATGTTTTTAGTGAAAGTAAATTGGCGCCTGTTTTATATGGATCATCGAAAAGTCGGCGAAAAATTAACGAAAATTATATATTTGCTTATCTGAAAACTCTGCAAATGCCAATTTATAACTATTTTTCGAAAGATGTCATTGTAAAAAAATATTATCAAGCATGTATTTTCTTAATAATATTCGATAATATAATAACAATTGAAATGAACCATCAATAACCATTGTTTTTATTCGTTCAATTGACCACTATCTATATTTTCATATGTAATTAAAATTATATATGTATTTATTAACATACATTATTTCTTTATCATTATTTTTATAAGTATACGTATAATAAAAATATAATTAAAACGGAAAATTAAAAATATATTTTAATATACGTTTATTTATACTTGTACAAAACTGAAAATAATAAAAATTTTCGAAGTAAAATTTGAACGTTTCGAAATGCATATGACGACTGAAAAGGCCAAGGGATAAGAGTGACACTTATTGCGAAATTGAGTTATGTACAGGAATCAATTTTATGTACGCTCATATATTTGGTAGCAAAAGGATATAAACGAACATGGAACGTGTACCGAGATCTATCATTAAATCACTCGACCTCCTCTTAATACATGTAAGTAGATGCTCAACTTTTAGCGGGCATTTCTCGAATTCACCGCAAAGTCACTTGTACCCTTGGCCTTTTCAGTCGTCATACGCATTAGAAAAAAAGTGAATTTTGGTTATTCGCATGTGACTTACATTTTCTTTCAGCCGTGATTGTGTGTTGTTATTAAGTCCCCTCTATTGATGCAAAGATAGAAAAATACTCTTAATCCAATTTACAATAACGTAAGAATTAAAATTACGTACAATATTTGATACTTGTTACATAAATTATTTATTAAACGCCAAACGTCAATTTGACAGATGCCATACCAACTACCACCCGTACCAACTGTCAAATACGGCTCATGACACTCTTGCTAACTGCAAAAAAAAATTTTGCTTAACCTTTCAAAATGATTCTGCGTCTTCAAATTTCTGCGATTAAATAGTATTAAAATTCTAACCAAAATTTTTCGTAGATAAAAAAGCCATAGGTTCACCATCTTACCCCAAAGAAATTGCATATATTTTATTAATTTGTTTTCAAAGAATCAAAATACTAATTGCAAAAATTTGATAGTAGGTATGTTATATTTAAAATCAATTAGAAATATATGTATATATATATTTTTTTTTATTTTAACAGTTTTTGTGTTATTTACATTCAAAAAAATTAACGAGTCCTTCTTGCCCCACTCTACCCTTTTCGTCCGTTCAATAAACTATTATCACATTTAGGTACATATGAAGTTCAAAATATTTTTCATATAAGTAGATACTCAATTCATTTAGTATTCATACACAAATCTATGAAACGAAACGCTTATAAATAATTCTCATCATAGATTTATAAAAATATATATATAATTCAATAAAAAACATTGATTCATGCAGATTATAACATTCACTTTTATCCGTATTTACCTGCACATAATGAACAGTGTTATAGCCAAACCAAAAAATATAAGATTTCGTATATGCAGTCAAAAATATCCCTCATATTCCTGATCATGAAGCATACTTTCAAATATCTACTTTTGTAAGTTTCGTACTTCACAATATTTACTATACTATTGTGAACTTTGTGCCAGTATTCTATAGAGTAAATATTTTGAAAAAATGTGTATTGAAATGAAACAACGATTTTCTTTGTATGTTAGTCTATATAATTATGTTTGATAATCAGAAATTTACAAATATTTTTGAAAATCAATAAATTTTTAAATATACAAAAAAACTTATTTTCGATCAAATATATGTATGTAAAACCCTAAAAAGGTGAAATTTCCCAATATATAATTGATATTTTAAATTTAACTTTTAGTTCTAATTTTAATTATCATCTATCGATCCATTATGATATAAAGATTTTGTACTGACAGATGTTAGAACAATTATGTACATACTAAAAATTTTACTGTCACTTAAATTTTAAAGCAGATTCGAAAATCGAACGGCGATCAGTTTTTCAAAAGTTTGAAAACGATGTCGCTTTTATGCAGATTCATTATTGGTTATTTTTATTTTGTTTTCAATTATTGTTATTTTACCATTAGTTATTTCTTATTGTTAGTTATTTATATCTATAATATGAGAAAATTTGTTTTTAAGCTGACAATTGAATAAAACTACAACATCTTTGGATTTTTTTGGGACAGGGATTTTGAAAATTGTTCTTGACGAAATAAAACTATCATACAGTATTTCATTACATTGATTAGATGGTTTAAGTTACAGTCTTTAATTATTATGGTAATACTTTGTTTTAAATGGTGTAACATTTTTTCAAATTCGTTCAATTCGCAGAAAGAATCTTACAACCATCATAAAAATACATTATTAAAAAATATTTTTGTAAATTACAGAAGCGACTGTTAAGTTAGATTACTAACTGCAAATTGTTGCAAATTATTATTTATAATACGAGATGGCGCTAATATTAATAGGTATTATTAAGTTATAAGTAGTAATAAGCCTCTCCTACAACGTAAGATATTACATGACGTTTGGTATAATCGACATATATTATAATATTGTTTCTATTTTCCATGTTCAAAAAAATATAGTGTTGATGAAAAGTCTAGAACATTAGTATCGATTGGATAATAAGTGAACTTAATAATATCAGCTTCATTACAAATGAGTTACAAATGTTGATAACAAAAGAAAAACTGATAAAACTTCTTAGAACGCGATTTCCATCGTTTACTGCCCTGCAATATTTTTTTTTAAATATTTTTAAACTCATTTTATGAAATCGAATCATTTAAAAAATATGTATTACTCGAAACTCTAGATAAGTATTTCCTGGTCTTAACGAATCGTTGAAAAATCTTTAAATTTCCGGTTATGATATGAATGTGAACAGCATACGTATTCACCATATAATTCCAACATTTATAATGTACGTTAGGGATTGCAATTCACCATCAATTTAATTAACCGATAAAAAATTAGACTATTTACCGATTAATCGATAAATTACCGGTAAATATATATACACACGTATATATTAATAAATATCTATTTACCTATGGGGGGAAGGCTATTTTTTTATTTCTTACATATATATCTATATTTTTTTTTTGACAAGACTGTTTTCATTCAACATTCCATTCTCTCCCATTACAAAATTAATCTTTTCGTTGATTTTCATAATTTCGAACAACGACTTTTTAAGTTTTTAGTATTTTGCAGAATTTTTCCATTTTTGCAACGGTTAAAAACCAATGGCTTATGCCGAACACGTGGAAGAATTTACATCTGTTCGCCTTCGTCACGCTCAATGAAATACAAAACTTAAGTATTATTTCAGAAATGCAAAAATGTTACTTTGTTTCGATGTAAAAACATTTTGAAAACAACGAAATAATTTTTAAATTCAAAATCGCCCAACAATTCGAACACTTTTACTTTACGAAACTTTTTCACTAAAAAACTTTTGGGAAAAACATGATACTTTAATCAAACAGGTTTAATATGTCAATCTAAATTCACGGAATCTATACAACCACGCATAGTTCTTCGAATATGGTTGCTTCTAAATTGTTCAAGTTTGAATTTCTCTATAGTCAAACTAATTTTATAGTAGTATATTATTTCCCGTTCCTGATTCAATTTCTGTTCCCGCTACAATTTCAGCGAAATAATTAAGGCTGTGTGTAATATTGGCTATGTTTAAGGGTCCCCATTGATATGTCAAAATTTACGAAAAAAAAAAATTCAAAATGTAACAATGCAGAAATACTTCCATATATACAGACAATAATTCCTGAAATTTTCATGACGAACGGATCAGCCGTTTAGGAGTCAATAGGTAACATACATACATTCATTCATTCATTTTTATTTAGATAGATATATATGTAGATAGAAGATAACTAATTAATCGTAAGAGGATCAAGACTTGATTTCACCTACAAAACTTTTCAAAGTTAATGCTTCCATATCTGGAAAGGTTTCTGCATATTTTACAGGTATTTTGCATTCAATATAAATACCACACAACAGTTCACAATCGGTTTAAAGTCCATAGTATCAAACAATGACGATCATTGAGACTCTTTTTTTCTTTTTCTTTTTTGTTCTATAAAAGTATTAAAACAGCACCATGTTTGAGAAATTCACAGAAAATGCAGACAGAAAAGCGAAAAAAACCGTTCTGTAAATGCAACACTCATGTAATAAAACTAACTGTATGTATTTCAACATGCCGGTTTTAAATACATATGAAATTCATTTTTCTTTCCAGGCTATTTTTTTTTTTAATATAAAAAATCTGAAATAATAAAAAACACCAATAAATGCCACAACATAAATTAAATTTTCAACTATATTAAAAAAAATTGATTGATGCACAAATTCTGATTTCAGATTTGGATTTGGCTATATCGAATTTTGTATAATTTTTATTCTGATCGTATCAGTAAAAAAAAAAAAAACGTCCATTTGTCGCCTAGTGTAATGATGTGTATAAACCATGTAAGTATTCCAATCAGGCTTTCGTTGTTATTTTTCAACGGGTTGATTTCTCATACACATAATGTAATCATTTCACGGCGCGGCGACTGCGGCCATTTCGTATTCAATACGTTTTCTACAAAATGGCGTCTTTCCACCATCATAATTTATCAGTGTTGTAGTCAAGCTGAAGCAGAGTTCCGACACCTGTTTTCAAATATCAAAATATTGTCAAAGTTTCAAACGTATTCGATTCCACAAATCTAGACCAAAGACAATGAAAGCGCGTATGTTTTTAAAAATGTGCTACTCATAACAAATTTCATAAAGATTCAAACTATAATTTGTCATTTTTTATATTCATTCATTCGTTTTTGATTCACAAAATTTGTCATTTATTTATTTAGAAGTTAGAAAAACGCATGAATTTTGCGCAATCGTTTTTTTCGGGTGTTATTTGACATAATTCCTATTATCTTAATTATATTTTAGTTGGATGTATTTGTACGTTTGTAATGATTTATTCTATGGAAATCACGTCAGCTTTTTTTGTGCCATAGAACAATATCAAAACAGAACATCGAATGTATTTAATTTGAAAAAATATATCTATATTTGACGGCAGCAAATTTGGATCTTTTGGCTGATGCGATACAATCTATATTCGTGTTCGCTCTATGTTTCGGAAAAAATGCAGAATATTCAAAATATAAATAAATGTATTCTAAACTGACCATTAAGACCCATTATCGATAATACCATTTTCACATTCAAGTACATCGATTGACGATATAGAAAAAAAAATGCTCTATACGAACATCATGCGCCGTTTGTTTTGTTTACTGTAAAAATTTGAATTAAATAATTAAATTTTAAAATTAATTCAATTTTGGCTATGTGAAAATGATTGTGATGAATATTCATTTATTTATTTATCGTGATAATTCAAAAATGAGAATTTATACAATTTTAAAATAAAATAGAGGGGGTGATACAAAATCGAGCTTTCCGGTATTCCAAAATTTTCTACTACGCCACTGATAAATAATGAACATAAACGAAGCGATGCCCTCGATACGACACACATTGCAACAGGTTTTCTTTAGTCTTAGTCAGGATGTCACTAGCAGAAGATGTTAAGTCAGCAAAAAGTTCAATTTGTATAAAAATGTGAATTCGAATCGAAAACTTGTGATTCTATAGTGAAAAATTTACATTCGCGTGAAGAAAGAAAAGTTTTGTTTATTGAAAAATATATATTCAAATATAAAATAGAAAGGAGAATCGAAAAATTGCAGAAATTAAATTAATCGTCAGCGACATCAAATTTTCCCGTTTCCATCTAATTGAAATTAATCAGGATGATCCTTAAATATTACTATGATTGCATTAAGCATCGAAAATCAATTTGTATGGTTTGTAAAAAAAAATGTTCACATCCATTGGTTTTGTCTGCCTGTGAACGAAATTAACTATAGAAATTGAAAAATTTAAAATTGATTTTAAATGAAAACCCTAAATCTACGGTAAATATAAAAAAAATATTAATATCTATCAATTGAAATATATTTTGAATCTATCAAGTGGATTTGCCCGTTAATGCACATCCTCCTTTAATTCTCTATATAGAAAATATAATAAATAATATAATTTTCCATAGAAAAAATGTAAAATAAACTAATTTTCTTAATTATATGATTATTACAAATAATTAAAAAAGTAAACTTTCTAAAAAAATCATTTTTAGAATACGAATTTAAAATTTTTTTAGAAATAACGAAAAAATATTCTTCTTGCGACGTTTATTTATTACTTAAACAAAAAAAAATCAAATTGATATTTTCTGCAATGTACGAGTACCTCGGACCTCAGCTTTTGCTATTTCGTACATTTTTGAAATATATATATATTTTTTTAAAAGATTATCATAATAGATTTTTAATATACTGAACCACTTATATCCTTTTTTTTTAGATAAAGTCGATTTATGTCATTTGTAATATTTTCACCGAATTAGTTAATGATATACCATTTAAAATGCAAACAAATTCTTTTTTCGACACTTTTGTCAATTGAGAAAAAATCGCCCATCGCCCTCGATATTAACTGATATAATCAATGGTTATAAAGAAAATATATTACGGATTGTGTTAAAACTTTGTGTTTGAATAAAAGAAATATGCACCAATTTAATAAAAAAGAAAAATATCAAGAAAATCTTTAAAGGAGCTTTTTAAATTAACAATTACAGATACTTTTTTTATATACCTCGACTTTCGAACAATTTAACTTTCTCACACATTTTCGGAAACAATTATGTGCGAAAGCCGAGATCCGCCTTTATAAATTGTGTAGATCATCATTAAAATTATATTGTTATTCTAAAATCAAACAATTCGATTGTTAATTTCAACCCTAGTTATAGCGGTGATAAAAAGCAGATAATTACTGTATATAGCATATTATCGCACATTTTGTATACGCATGAACAGTTTAATTAATGATAGCGACAGTGCAATACATTTTCATATTCGTTGAATTCCATGAAGAAGGAAAATAAGAAAAAATAATATTCGTGCATATTGAAGATTTACATCTCCTATCTCGGTGAGAATGGTATTATCTTTTACTAGAATTTTGGTATAGGTACATAAATATTATTATTGGGTCTTTCCACGTTAATTCGATTCGGTTTTAAACCTGAGCATCTCAGAATTACATATAATTCGGTTTGATATATTTATTGGTATATATTAACATTAGAATGAATTATATCGATCGAAATTGAGGTAATTTATATTAAAAAATTAAATTGTTTCATTTCTTTTATCTATAGTAATCGAAATATAAGAAATAACATTGTTCATCAATATTTTTTTGTAATCGATTGTTCATCGATATTTTTCAGCTGGAATTTTCAAAATATTTGAGTTCGAGGATTCGAAAAACTCATGATGTTCAACGGATGTTGCTATACGAAAAAAAGGTTCACACAAGAAAACTCAAGAACCCTACGGTTGCAATAAACTTGTCTTGTGACATAAGCAAAATATGGCCATATGTTTTTCGTCTGTTCAATTAATATAATATTATATTTTGAGATCTTCTAAGCGATGAATCATTTTGACATAAATGGTAAGCAAACCAAATTATCATAAAGCATATAAATGTACATATATAACGCAGGGAAAAGGAAAATTTCAATTTTCTATATCCATAAATTTTATTTTCATCTATTAAAATCATTACCTATTTACAGATATTATGATATAATATTTCGCCTGTGTGCCGCTATTTTCTTTAAAATTATAAATACATATAAGGGAAGACATGAGAAATATTCGCATTCACGAAGAGTTTTATTTCAAAAAGTTTAGTCTATTCCGTATTAGGGAATTTGATTTTTGGTGACACAGTTCGATCGATTCGATATTTTTAAAGATTTTTATAGTTTTTGATTAGAATTGAAAAACATTTTTAATGTAATGAAATAAAAAACTTTGAAAATGATATGCGTTGGGAAGAAAGGGTAAATAAATTCAGTAGGTCGCTAAAGATAAATGTTGAAATCACTGGGTCGAGAAAATAAAGTGTGGGAATACATAATATGTAATATATTTAGCAGACTTTTTCAAACACGTTTAAAAATAAATTTATCGACTTGTTTTTTCGATTGAAGGTGACTCTATGAAAAAGTGAGGATTCCATAACAAATACATATTCGCCCAATCATTATTTTAAATATAATCAGAGATGTGGTAGAAACTTCACCTTTCTATTTGAAAGATTGAATTTTACGAAAAATTGTGATTTTTATTTGTAAAATTATAAGGTTGTTTCTGCGGCGTTAGTTTCGACATTTTTTACATGTATATGAATTTATTTAAGTTTTGGAAATCTGAAAAAATTGAGATAGTTTTAAATTAAAACATATATTAAAAAATAAAAATCACCCGAAGCGCATTTTTTTTTAAACTAATTTTGCGATTTGCCACCTTTTTTTAGGACTAAGTCTGACTAACTAACTAACATGATCTTATTGTGACTTGTAGGAGCACAGAATTAAAATGAATTTCATGATTTTCTGATCGCATCATGTATATAATATGTCAAAAAATATATCAACGAAAGAAATTGATTATTCAAGATAGATTAAAACCCGGATTTCGGTTTTTCCATTTTTTTTAAACCGAAAATCTGTCAGTAATTTTAGGCGAATGTGTAAACGCTCTAAGTGTTTTGTTAATCTATTCAGCATGTACACTTCGTTGAAATGCACATCTGGAATATTAACATATTAAATTAGATTAAATATATGGTTCGATCGATTGATGAAGTCTCGGGTCCTACTACGAATAAAGTAATACTTTACATCAAGTTTGATTTAGTCACCTTCAATATACTCTCTTTGTCTAGTAATTTGATGATTTTTATGACAATTTTGTGATTGGAAGCATTTCTGGGCGGTTTTTGTTTCAGAATGACCTTCAGCTTTTCTGTGATGGCTCTTTTAATGCCAGAAATGCCAAAAAAAAGTCGTGACTTATTCAAACTTAACACTGACTATCATAGTGTATTAGACTATTAATTATGACACTTTTACCTTATCCTTAATTCTTATCCGATCATTACGTATTCTATATCCCTTTCAATTGATCAAACCATATAACATTAAAAAAAAAATCAGTCCAAACAAATTAAATTTTGTTAGTCGAAAGAATCTACTTGGCAGTACGGTTGTACTATATTTATCTCTTGAGTGTTAATTTTCTGCTCTCTCACAACTCACAATAAGTTCAAATAATCTAAATTAAATAGACATAATATTCATATTCATATAATATTATATCTAAGAATATCCTGATCGGAAAATTAAAAATCGGGAGACCGGGACAAATTCGCACGTTGCACTAGTGGATATTTTAAACACATTTGAATTTTTACACCTTATATTTTAAGAAAATTTGTATTGATTTTCAGATGAATTATGTAATTTGTGATGAAAAAAACATTCTTCTGGGAACGTGAAAATATAGTTTTCGACACAAATTCAGAATATTTGTCAATAAATAAACTTTCAGAACAACATAGATTTGGAGAAGAGGCATGGAGTATGCTCCGCTGATTTTGGTATAAATATTTTACAGATAATTTTAAATGATCCAGAAACAAAAATATGATGAAATATATAGATTTATCAACATAATTATCATAGGTTGGATTTGTAAATATGTATATTCAATAAATTTCAAACTTTGATTGAAATTCTATCATAAAAATAATTGAACAATGAAGCAATGAAACACTCGTTATTTTAATATTCAATTGATTATGATCAAAATGTTTTTCAGATATTTTTTGAGAGATGAAGCTATTTCTACACGAAGGTCCCATTCTAAAAATCGTGATGTGGGAACATAAATGTACATGGGGTGATAAATTACAGCAACTTGATCATCATGAAAACTCTATTAGAATTTGCATCACCGAAAAGGATGATTATTGGTTCGATACAGTTGATTATAATTTTTCATTTTATTTATTGTTGAAACAAATTATTTATTATTATTCAGATTATGATAATTTTGACAGTGAACAGTATTATATTATGTCCGATGATTAAATTATTAGTAAAAAAATCAAATTTCGGTTAGAAAAAAAAATTTGGTCAGTTAAATTGTATAATCAGATAATATACATAAGTGATCAGTTAAATATTCATATTTTGATCAGCTGATAATTATTTTTCGATAAGCGAATTACAATTTTTTGATCTGTAGTAAATTCGATGGTGAGATGGAGACACTTAATTCTTCTGGGAGACTCGGTTATCTTTTTGTTTTTGCCTCTAACTTCTTTTTCTTCTTCTTGATACGCCCTCTCCTTGTGAAGGTCTGCGACCCAAATTGATACCTGTGTTTTTGATGCCACTGTTCTAAAGATTTCATTTGAGGTCCTGTTCAGTGATCTGCAGAGATCCTTCAGCCATGATATCTGCCTTTTGCCAACTTACTGTTGATCTTCCTCTCTTGTGTCTAATTTAGAGCCCAAATTCGTACTCATTCAGCTAGATCAGAAGGACAAACATTTCTAGAGCCTCAACCTCAATGAGAAGCTCAGATCATGATCTCTGAAGAGTTGCCTAATCTCTGAGAAAACCCTTCTTGACTGCTCTATCCTTAACCTCACTTTCAATGCCGTAGTAAATATTTGTCATCAAATATGTAAATGATATCACTTACTCTATTATTCAGCATTTCAGGTGGAGAATATATTTTTTGGAAAACACCGTCATTTCCGTTTATTATCAAACTACATATACATGTATTTCCAACTACAATTTTCCGTGCAATCGAATATCTCTTGATGTTAAGTCAATCTCGATGCAAGCAAAACTGTGTCATATGCTTATCTGAAATTGTATATAACCTTGCCATTCATTATTATGCCCATATTCATGCTATCCAGTACCTCTCTGAATATGCCTTCTACGAACGCATTGAAAATGATAGGGGACAGGATAAAAACCTGAAGATCACCTCTTCTTATCTCCATGTCTGATACAATCAGCTATCTGATTCCAATACACATTAGCGACAATTCTCAATTCTTCTGCATCTATTCCAGTATTATTATGTGCCTAGACCATTTTATGATGGTGTATAGAGTCAAATGCCATGCAGCAATCGATTAACAAGCTAACAAAACCACATTTAGCCTGGTTCGAAAAGTTATATATCCATGTATATGTAAATACTTACAATATGCGGATGAGTATTGCGCTCTTATTGCGCATCTTTGGACATTACTCCTTAGACTTTACATATTTATTTTGATTTTATTTCTTATTTTTAATATTTGAAATGTATTTTTAGATGAATGAAATTGATTATACGTAGTGTTTCTGATTTCTCGATGATTTCCATTTCTCGAGAATCGAGAATAATCGATTTAACTTCTCATGAGCCTCGATAATTATCGATAAATGAAAAAAAATAATTTATTTATGTTAGGTACATAGCACATACATATGTGAAATAACTAAAAAAAATATAAAACATAAAAACTATATTCAATTGACTAAAATAGATATCGAAAATATCCGTAAAATTTTATTTTATGAAGTAAAAATTGATATGAGAATTCTCGATTTAGCCAATTTCTCGAGAATAATTCTCAAAAAGAAACACTAATTATAGGTTGATCACTTTGAAAAATCCTAGATAATTTACGGGTTCACATTGTATACTAAAACATTTTTTTTTCTTATGCTTATGTGCCTAACATTGACTTAATATTGAATTATAGAAGAAAATCTCATCATCTCTTTGTCAGGACATTCAATGAAATTTTCCTCCACGGTTTTCTATACATTTTTTTATTTTTTTCGGGAATTCATCGATTGCCTTTTTGCAATTTTCAGTGGTCACACTTTCAGATACCAAAGTGATGGCTTTTTCCAATTCTTCGACGTTGGTAATGTTTAAATCTTTTATTTTGTCTTTTAAAAAATTGGATAAAAAATAATCCAATGGATTCAAATCCGGCGATCTAGCCGGCCATTGTACTGTTCCCTTTGCAGATATCAATCTATTTGGGAACATGGCTTTTGATTTTAAAAACTCAATCGAGGATTTCGAAGTGTGAAAAGCAGCGCCGTCCTGCTGAAACCATAGACCTTTTTGCTTTTCTTTTTCTGATTTGAAAAACGACTCCAAATGGTCTTTCAAAAATTTTTTATAGCTTTCGCTGTTAGGATTTGTCTCATAGAAATGAGGTTCACTTAGTCTTCTGTATGACATGGCAAAGCCTACAATTAAATATGTGTTGGTTTCTCCAATTTTAAAAAAAAGTTCGTCGCTAAAAATTATTTTGTTTAACGGTATTTTTGAAATTTCTGTGCATGTTTGAATTCGTAATTTACGATCTTTTTCCGACAGGCTTTTATTATTTTTATAATCGTATAAATTTTCGTCCATGATTAATTTTTTTTCTTATCAATTAATGTATTGAGAATGGAAGTTTATCTGAAATTTTTAAAATTAATCAATTGGCATAGAATTTCATATTTTATTATATCTACATGTACGAAGTTTGATCAAATGAAAAGGTCTCGGATATTATTAAATATAAAATAATATGTTATCATCATCTTTAAGATACTCTCTTAGTCTAATAATTCTCCAATTTTCAAGACGATTCTATGGTTGTAAGCATTTCTGGAAGGCTTTTTTGAAAATGTCCTTCAGCTTCTCTTTTGCGGCAATTTAACTGTGAAAAATCCTAACAAAAAGTCTTTCTTTTGGCATAATTTTTATTTCAAACAGAAACTAGAAGTCATATAATGCTTATTCCGAAAAATAAATGTAATATGGATAGACCAACACCTTTTTATTTCTGCTGAAACATCGAGAATTTAAAACGATATGCAGTGAGATGCGTTGACGCAGTGAACGATGAAAGTCGTCTGCCTATATTCTTATATTTACTTCTCATATTAATTTGCAAATATTTGGGAAAACTTAAGTAATGTTCAAAATTAATGATTTAAGCTTTGGAATGAACTATAATTATATAAGGCATTTATTATAATTAAAAATAAAGAACAGGACCTTATTATTTAACGTTGACCGATATGCCTTCCTAGGACGAGTAGAAAAAAATTTTTTTTGTTGAAAACTCTGCATTGAAATCTATGAATTATAGTTACAAACATGCTTTACATTCATTTTCAGTTTTGATTTTGGCAACAAAGCCCAAATTTGAATCTAGAAATTTATAGTTCGTGACAGACGCGTCAAACATATACTTACTTTTTCAGTTCTAGTAGTTTCAGTAGAAATTAAATGAATAGTTGTAACTTATTTAAACTTTGCACTGACTGTCTCAGTAAATTATACCATTAATTGTGATACTTTAAATGGATGTGATCTCAGTAGTTCCAGAGAAAGTAAATCAGAGCCCTTTCATTTGATCAAATCTTGTATGAATGTGAAGGGAATTATCTTTTTACTTTACTTATACCCCTTTTGTTATTTTAATAGATTGAAAAAATCAATTGAAAGGTTTTTAAATTTGAAATTTACTAAGCTGTCATACGCTTCATCATGATTTAATCCTATTAAATCTCATTTTATATGATTAATATAAAAAATGATTTATAAAAATTTTCCAATCATTTGTTCTATTCAATTCTATTAAAATATCTATTCTGCATCGCTCATGCATTTTAATGGCAATTTTCCAAACCAAAGTTACAATATAAGATCTACGGCCACAAATTTCATTGGAAAAATTGCCTTTAAAATGCTAACAGGCTGATGGTCCGTCAATGAAGGGATATATCATCATAATTTGACTATGGAAAAATATCCGAAAAAATTGCTTAATTGTAAAAAGAGTCTAATGACAAATCTAAAAGAATTATTATAATTACTAATTGTAAGTGTCGATTAAGCAACATAAATTACCATTTATAGAATTTTAAATACTTAAACTAACAATGAATAGAATTAATACTCAATTTTTACCAATTTGTGAAACTGATATACATATTCTAATGTGAACTTGAAGTAAAACGATTTATCATGATTCGACAAAATCTGAACTAGAACTATGAGATTTTTTTCAAGCAACATCCAAAAAATCAAATACACGACCCTATGAAATATTCGTATGAAAAAAATCATTATTTTTGACATTTTTATTTCTAATTAATGTAATGGAGAAGAAAAAAATATATACATAATCAAAATTACCATGAAAATGGAAATAGAAGTAAAAAAAAATGATTTAATAGAATAAACAATAAAAATAATATAATTTATTATATATATATGACGATTGAATAGCACAAAGGGTACAATTGGCCTTTTTTTTTATCGAAAATGAGTTTTATAAAAATATATGATAGAAATCTATTTTCTGTACTTAACTCAATTTCGACAAAAAAGATCATTTGTACCCTTGTGCTATTCAGTCGTCATATATAATGTATTTAAGTATTTTTTATCGAATACTTTCTTAATTCTTACGTATTTTTATTCAACATTTTTCATATATATATTTAAAATATCAATGGCTGAAAAAAATCATCTCGTATTTCATAACCTGTTCGATCTGTCAAAGCAGCTTTAACACTTTAACACCTGCAATTAACAATTATTCCCCGGCTTAATCATTGAAAATCACTGTTGTTTGAAACAGCACTTACTAACGAAATTTCGTCGAAAATGAACACTGAAAACTCGGAATTTGCGTTTTCAGATAACCATGCCGAAGGATATCCCAATAGCATTTGTGCGAGTGAAGAAAATTTCATCATCCAAAAGAAGAACGATGAAAATACTGATCATGACGAGCAATTACTGACAGCAGAGTTGCAGACAAGTGAAAAACGCATTAAAAATTGTGTGGTGTGCTTTGACGAAGAAGCTAATACGGCCCTAGTTTCGTGTGGACACGTTTTTGGTGCAAATTGTGTTGGAAGATTAGATAAAAAAATATGCCCAATTTGTAGACAAACTTTCACAGCTACTGTAAAACCTATATACTGAAAAATTCCTGCCCAAAATATGGCATCATGACACAATCGGATCAGATTTTTTTCTCCGGATACATCTTATGTCATACCAACCACACTTTTTCTACTAACTATAAATTAATCTGCAATGGATGGCTTTTCATTTGAGAAAAGCTAGTTTTTAGATATTACAATTATCTGATTAGATTTCATTATCTGAAAATATCTTATCGGAATCCAACTCCTACTACTTACTCGAAGAACAATTGTCAATTGATATTATTCTGTACTCCTTATTTTGTATCGTTTAATGCATTTATAGTTTGTATTCACACTATTTCTAAAAATAATGTAGTATTTATAACAATGTTCTTAAGAACAAGTTAATAATTCCACCGATCATTCCAAGAATCATCACTAAATATTCTGAAAGTTTTACATACGAGTATATTTCTTATTTTTGTACGGTTAACTTTCCATGACATTTTTGTTCATCTGTAGAAAAGATAGTGATTTATTTATTTGTTATTTATATTCATTTCACTAAACATTCGATTGTGCCATAAGACACAGTTCCTATGTACAGGTATATTTACGTACGATGTACAATGTGATATTTCAAAATAAAATATTTTATATAAAAATACCGTTTATTTCTTAATAGAAATAGTAAATAATAATGATTTATATTCAAAATATGTATTTATTTTTTCAACAGGCAAATATCCAAATATACATATCAAAACTAATTATCATTATATATTATACAAAATTTTACTATAAAGCCTATCAACAACACTTTGAAATCGATTACGTTTCAACATTTTAATTCAAAAGTCGACTTCAACCGAAATTTTATATGTATGCACTGAGGTATTTTCAGATCTAAAACAATAATTAAATCATAAAAAACACATTAAATTGAACAAATTAGTCATTCGATTTGACTTTGCCTTCTGTTGTATTTCTTGTACATACTGTAATATATTTTTCAGAATTTGCTCTGATATCAATTTCATCAATTGAATACTATCAACTGATCGAAAATTGCTAAGAATTCTATTACAACTCCAAGTTCTAAGCGATCTAGAAACATTATATGTCGACTGAATAGCACAAAGGTTACAAGTGACCTTTTATCTAAATTGAGTTAAGTACTGACAATGGTTCTATACATATAATATAATATATGACTCAGAACCATTTTCTGTACTTAACTCAATTGCAATAAAAAGGATCACTTGTACCCTTTGTGCTATTCATTCGTCATAAGTTTTATGATTAGTAAATAGGTATAACATTTGTTACATATGAAACGTGTGATTTATATTCTCTTTTCATTTTTGTATTGCGATACTTTGAATGGACCAACGGTCGCTCAATAGTTTTATAACAAACATATCTAATTAAAATGGTAACGAACTTCAATGAAAATTGCACGTGTAATCAATTGTAATTAGTGAATTTATTTTTCAAAAATTTCAGTTTATTGGTGTTCATATTAAATATCAATTTTAAGTTGGGACTGTAATCTCTCCGATGTTCGATTCGTTGCATTTGTGATCACAAATCGATGAAAATCTTGAATGACATGTTTATAACAACATTTTCCACGAAATTATCTGAAACAACAAGAATTCATGAAAAATAGTACACGAATAAATACTTTGGAAACAAATAACAGCTGATAATACCCGGCGAATAATGGTAACATGTATATAAGTATACGTAACAAGTAATGGAATTAATGTTCAAGATTCAACGAATCCGCGATTTAATTAATTGATATTAGTATCTTATAAAACTCAAGTGAAATTTAATTGATTAGGAACTTAGATTGAATATTCATATTTTTATGGATAAAATAAAAAATTAAAGTATTCATGGCATAAAGGACAATCTGAAAATAATGAACACTCGAACATATCACTAGAAAGTAGAATTAATGGCTAAGGGCCGATCTTTTCACTATTATTTTCTGAACTAACATAAATATATAACCTAGCAAGCATTTCATTTTTTTGAGTTTAACATTTCTCAAGGCGTGTTTGCGAACTGTCAGCGCTGATCTCTAGATATAGAAAAAAAAACGCTTGCTTAGTTATATTTAAGTATAAGATAGTGAAAAGATCGGCCCTAAAAATCATCAGTAGATAGTTGAGTTGAACAAAATGACATTGCATCGTCATCTTGAAAAAAATTAGACTTTGACAGTTTTCCAAGGCTTCAAATTATCGAGCATATACCCTTTTGTATTTTAAATATATGTATAAGGTAGACTTGGATCAAAGCATCAAAAATTAAACCTCTCTCATTTGATTACCTTTCAAATAAGAAATGTCATTGCTGACGAAAGTCTTCAGACGTCATAGACCAACAAAACTGTCAATTGATAAAATCACAACTCTTTCAATATTTATGCAATTTAGAGTTGATGCACGTGTCTCCAGTCTCCCCTATATGATATATGGTTGCAGTACCTGAAATAAATCGACTTTTTATTATAATAAAATCATAAAATACTTGTACGAAAACCAAACATATAATGTATATGTACATATATCATTGCAATTGTTTGGTTGCTAAACAGTATCCATAAAAAAAAACCTTCGAAATTTAAACAATATTATTGAATTCTGCTTAAAGGATTTCAAACTTTTAAATAATAATATTATTCGGGGGAAAAAATACTTTCTCTAAATCCAAATCTATTTCTATAATATCGTAGTTTCCTAAAAATATCGATTTTAATTTTAAATAATTTATACGATTTGTATTGAAATTTTTCACGCTTTTAGCAAATTCAGCCCTTGAGTTATTTATTTTCAAATATTATCATGAATAAATAGTTTTTCATATATTATTTTTTTAATCATGGTCGTAAAATGGTCGTTTATGCTCGAATATTACGTGCTCACTAAGTTTCTTATGTCAAATCAGAACTGTCAAATAGACTCACTTTTATTTTAAAACTTTTCATTTACAATATTTGTAGTGTTGGTATTAATTTATTTTTCTATTTTACCTATAAATTAACTCATATGATGAACTTTTCATTTTCCTTTTTAAATACATATAAACTTTAATCAGAATTGACTCTTGATTCACAGGAATTTCAATCTGAATAAAAAATGAAGAAACTATCACAAATGGATTTAAACGATATCTCATTCACTACATTATATTGTGTCAATCACGTGAGGAAATCCTGTATTGAATCTAGAAAAGGGTAATTAACTTATATTTTGTGTATATAGCAAACGTGTTGAAATTATGTATGAGTTAAATACAAAAATCAAATTGAAAATATTTATTTGAAATTATATCAATTCACATAATGGGTTTGGTTTGCAAAATATATTTGGTATGA
Organism: Cheumatopsyche charites; assembly: GCA_024721215.1. Lineage (NCBI taxonomy): Eukaryota > Metazoa > Arthropoda > Insecta > Trichoptera > Hydropsychidae > Cheumatopsyche > Cheumatopsyche charites. The sequence goes on from CM045587.1 coordinate 11,297,396, forward strand.
TCATTACTCATAAATACAAAAATTCTCTCTAATAGAATGGATTACTAATTTAAGTAAATAATTTTATCGCTTATTTACAAAAACATATCGATTACATTCAATGAAAACGAAGAAATCACATTAACAACTAGTCCGGTTAATTTTCATCATTCGATCGAAATTTTCGTTACAACGTTGACGTGTTTAACAAGTAAGTAAGAGAACGTTTAAATTAATCGATTTTTTCACTCAAAATAATTCAGAATAACCAACACAGATATTTCTTTTAATTCTTAACATGTGTATAGGGAATAATATATTAAATTTTTCATAATTGAAATAAAACACTATTTATAAATTTTATGAACTTCCAATACCATGAATATCAATATTTTTATTTATTTTTTTATATTTACAGACATGTCTTCAGATTCAGATTCAGAACAAGACTTAGAATCGAAGTTGTATTCGGATCTAACTAGAACGCGTATATCTAACAAAGTCGCAGCCAGGATTAAAAAAAAAGCGGAAACGAGTGCAAGATTTACCTATTCTCAACCTCACAAAATCAATGTCTTAAATCATAATATAAAAATTTGCGATTATTCAGAAGATACTTCTAATAAAAATAGTCGCATTCCAGAGATCGTTCTTGAAAATAGATCAGCTGAAACCTCGAGATCCTCTTCGAATCTTCAAAATTCTTCTAACGTACCAAGAAATGATAGTAATCAACCAAGTTCCGAAGCTCAATGTTCTATTCCTAGAACTAATAATGATTATACTGCTGATAGATCGTGGGAAAACAGAGGTTTTTGTGATCAACCAGAATGTTTGAGATGTTTTCCGGATCCTCAAAATTCTTCTCATCTATCAACACCAAGAAATAATAATGATCTTATTCATAATCGATCACAAAACACCAGAGTTGATCGTGAACCAAATCGTTCTGCTTATTTTCCGGATCCTCAATTATTTTCTAACGCACGAACATCGAGAAATAATATTAATCTACCAAATTTTGAATCTCAAAGTTCAATTTCTAGTACCGATAATGAATTCATTGATGATGAATCATGGGTAACAAGAGGTTTTTGTCGTCAACCAGATCGTTTGAGATGTTTTCTAAATCCTCAAGATTCTTCTGACGCAAGAGGACCAAGAAATAATAGTAATCGACCAAATGAAGAAACTCAAAGTTCCACTGTTCCAAGAACTAAGAATAATTCCAACGCTGATCAATCATTTAAAGCCAGCGGTTCTAACAGTGATGTTATTCATCAGAAACGTTCTTCGGAACTGAAATCTTACACTTTGATCAGGGGAAGTAAGAAAATTCAATCAAATTCTGGGTGTCAAACTGACGATATTCCTAAAAATTATGACAATTGCACTGTTGATCCTTTTATGTGCGATGTTTGTGCCCTCAATCGAAAAGATACGGCCTTACATCCATGTGGTCATGTTTTATGTTCAAAATGCACTATGAAATTGACATGTTGTCCATCGTGCAGGAGGCTTATAGAGTATGGAATAAAGATATACCTTTAGAATTTTAAATTATCCATAATTTTAATATTTTAAATTTTTCTTTTCATATTGCCATTTTAAAAATTGTTTTATTTTTTGTAAAATTCAAATATTGTACGACAGCACAATAAAAGCAAGAAGCATTTTGGTCAAGTTTATATTGCTTATTATGTGTATTTGATTCTAATTAAACAATCTCAATTCAATATACATATGTTTTCTTAACGATCTAAAATCATCGAAATACAAATATAAAATTGAGAAAATGGAGTCGTGGAGTTTTTCACCGTTATTCATATATACTCACAATAAGTCTATTTTATCAAAATTGAATAAGATATTGGTAAAAAAGGTCACTTGTTCCCTTTGTGAAATTCAGTCGTCATATATTTTATATCAAAAAGAATTTTAATCAATAATTATTGGTTTTGAACAGCTCTCAAACTTCACTTCATGAAAATATATTATTATTTTATATTATATAATGTATGTACGTGTATAATATTTACATTATTATGACGATTTCTAAATAAATGAGTCACTAATCAGTAATTGATGATTTTGTTAATCTACAAAAACATGTTAATAATGGTATTTGACAACTAATATTGACTCACTTATTGAAACGTATCGCAGAACTCTAACTTTCAACTTTCGAAAGTAAGTTTTTTTATCACAATCATTAGTATGCTAAAATAATGAATTTTTCAATATTATGATTAAATGTTTTTTTTTTCATTTCTTACAGTTATGTCAAGATCAAATCAGGGAAAATGTAAATATCGTAATTGTTCTGCAGATGTCGAAAAAATAACGTCGAAATTCACACTATATTCAGATTGCGAGGCTTTAATAGTACGAATAACAAGAAAGAACGATTATTGTCCCTTGCATGGAAATATTGATCATGAAAAATATAGACCATACATTTTTGATGATGATCAAACATTTCGTAACTCAAATTTTTGTCATCAAATTGAACATTTGAGATGTGGTCTGAATTCTCGTTATTTTCCTAATGTAATTGAACCAAGAAATGGAAATAATCGACAAAATGAAGAATCTCGAAGTTCCATTGTTCCAGAAACTATATACGAAATATTTTAAAATAAAACAAATGGGACTTGGAACAATCCACACCAACCTTTACATTGACTTGTATGGATTATGTTTGTAAAAAAATATTTTTTTTTACAAGCTACATCCAGCATTTACATGTCAAAATAAACTTCGATTCTATTAGTTTTAATCAATGGTGTGTAATGTAATAATGATATTAATTAAGTTAAACGTAAACATTCAAATATATCTATCAAAACGAAAAATGCTGAACTTACACCACTGTTAGAATATAAGCGAATTTTTGATGATAAGTAGGTATAACATGTTTATCTTATCAGATAAATATTTCGATAAGTCAGTCTTAAACGGTTTATCGCAAGATAAAGACGTAAAAACCGAATATTAAGTGAATAAAATATTTTTTGATAGTTAAATAAATTGCAGTGAAATCGTCTTTGTCGGTGAAATAACAATTTCACTAACACAAATAGTGAGGGCAATTATGATTAATTACTGATTAAGATTCTAACTTTATTCAATGCCTTTATAATGAACTTGATATCCTAGAAAATTCTAATCCAATGAAGTAAAACCAATTTTCAAACTCGTAATCAAACTTAATGTACTTATGTACCCTTTAAATACTTTAATACCAATATTTCAAATACCCTTAAAATTATCAAAAAAGAAAATCGAATATTCCCAATTGTATCATTATCATTGAAAATATATATACAAATATATCAACCCGTTGAATATCAACACACTATTGGTTACAATAAAATATATTTCATATATTATGACAATTACTTTTCATATGCGATGTGTCCATAGCTGTGAATCTGAATCAGTATAAAATTTAACTGTCAAATGTACTAAATTATGTATTTTAATGAACTGTTACAGTACTATAGCGTCTCACCAGATACACAGAATATCGCTATACAAATTTAATGAGAATTGAGAATTATTTGTCACAACTCATATAAAAATGAATTGTCACAGTACTATAGTGTCCCATTGTAAAAGTAATATACAGAATATGGTCATTATGATTAATCAGCCAGTTAATAATATCAACACACATTTGATTATAATAAAGTTATATGTTTATACATTACATTATCTATACCAGTTTTATATAATACTAGTAGTGCCACAGTTCGAAATTAATCAAACTTCGTATTGCGACAGATGTGTTTTATTCGATAATATTTTTTATTGCCATCTATGTGTGAATTAAAAAAAAATATCTCACATTTGGATTTTATAAACGTTAAACGGTGCAGTTCCGTAATTACGACCCGTAGCTCGGAGCGTAAGGCGGTGGGCCAATAAACTGCACGCGCGAGTTCGCGAGGCACGGCTGTGGCTGAAAATTTCTTTATTTATTATTTATTTATTTATTTATATAATTTATTTTTCTTGTATTTAAAAATATAGATAGATAGATAGATAGATAATCTTCACAACATAGAATGAATTGTAGTACGAGCGTCATTTTGACAGACAGACATACAAATAAACACAATTATTATATTAAATAAAGGGAAATTTTAAATCCACCCTAGTAAATCTTAAATCCACCCTAGCTATAGTGGCGCCACTGGTGGCTAATTGTCGAAACCGACCCAACTGTCAAACGAACTGTCAAACTAATTTTGTTTGTTCCAAGAGATTATTATACTATAATATAGTTAATGATTTATCATTATGTTTCAACAGTAATTATTGAAATTGAAAAACTTTTGGTGTCTCACTTGATTTAATAATGATTTATTGATTCCAATGATATAATGATCAATTCACTAGATTCCTCCCAAAGCTCATAAGTATATTTCAGATATAAAATGAGATTTTAGCGAGGAATGTGTATATTAGAAGCTAAGAGTGAACCGAAGTGAAATATAACATATATGTTATGTTTCACTTCACCAAGTGCTCCGCTGTTTTGAAGTGTAGGAATTTATATTCCTACACGATCACACTTCAAATCAGCAGCTTGGTTTCATCCGATTTTGCATTTAAAGCGCAGTATCCTATGAAAAGCGCATTTTTTAACAATTTCCAGAAGCAATTTGAACGATCGGTAGGTAATTTCTAGGATCTATGCAAAAATTAGCCACTAGGGGCGCTAGTGTTTGACAGTTGGGTCGGTTTCGACAATGAGCCACCAGTGGCGCCACTGTAGCTTGGGTGGATTTAAGATTTACTAGGGTGGATTTAAAATTTCCCTAAATAAATTGTATATGTATATTAAGATACTATTATGATATAATAACATGCGAAATTTCATTCACATTGATATTTTTAATGCTATTTTTCAGACGGTCAAAACTGCAAGACATATGTAAGACAAAATCAACAAGATATGTCACAGTACTTTAAATCTTCGAAGTTTCAGCTATTAGACTGTATAAATTTTTACAAAATGTCCGACGCGGAAATACTGAGACAACGTTTAGACAACGAAAGGCCGCAATTAACCTTCGTGGAAGCGAAGCATCCGTTCTTCAAATCGCCCACGGAGCGTCTAAAGACCTTCGCAAGATGGCCGCCGAACTCCAAAGTGAGCCCCAAGAACCTCAGCGACGCCGGATTCTACTACAACCAAATCGGAGACGACTGCTCGTGTTACTACTGCGGAGTCAACCTGAACAATTGGCGGGAAGACGAGGTGATCGAGGAGAAACACCAGAGGGCCAAACCCGACTGTCTGCTGTTCCATCCTGAAATAATGGGAGTGGAAGTCCAGCCGGTGCGAGTCGAGAAGAAAATCGAAGCGAAGGCCTCTATTGACGAAGCTGATGATGCTTCGTCCAGCGTCAACTCGTCTCCGTCGGCCTGTTCCATCTGTTGGAACAGGGATAAAAATGCCGCTTTGGAACCGTGTGGCCACACCTTTTGCCTGTTGTGCGCATTGCGTTTGCCCGACTGTGCCATATGCAGGAGGAAAGTCGACCATGTCATCAAAATATATCTTTAAGCCTCTAAAAGATGGAAATCTAGGGTGAAAACTCACCCCCTAAAGTGTTTTCCTTTCTAGATAAAAACTATATATAGATAGGATCAATATATAACGATAAAATCTTTATTGTGAACAAAATATTAAGGTTACATTAAATATGAATTAATATTCTTCAAAGTACTCTCCTTGACTAGCTATAAACTTATCCCAAAGATGCTGCCATGATTGGAAACATTTCTGGAACGCTTCTTAGGAAGGGCCTTTAGCTGTCTTGTCGTAGCTCTTATAATATTGGAAATGGTGTCAAAACGTTTTCCTTTCAGCACGAATTTAATTTTTGAAAAGATCCAGAAGTCACATGGTGTTAAATCTGGTTAATAAGGTGGATGTGGACAAACAGGAATATTTTTTTCAGCCAAATATTCACGAATCAGAAGCGATCATGTCGCTTCTGATATTATAAGAGCTACGACAAGACAGCTAAAGGCCCTTCCTAAGAAGCGTTCCAGAAATGTTTCCAATCATGGCAGCATCTTTGGGATAAGTGTATAGCTAGTCGAGGAAAGAACTTTGAAGAATATTAATTCATATTTAATGTAATTTTAATACTTTGTTCACAATAAAGATTTTATCGTTATACATATATTGATCCTACCCTGAATATGCCAAATCTTATGCTTTCTGCCAACCGAAACTGTGAAATCGATTAAGAACCAGGAATTTGAATATTATGACGTGATTACGATTACAATTGACGACTAAAAATTTCGAAGGGTACAAGTGACTACGAGAAAAGCTCGCTTAAAGTTGAGCATGTATCAGGAGGAGGTCGAGGTACATGTTCCATGTTCAGTTATAAACTTTTGCCACCAAATTTTTGAGCGTACATAGAAGCGATTTATGTACATAACTCAAATTCGGCACAAATGTCACTTGTACCCTTTGGCCTTTTCAGTCATCGATTAAGGGCCGGTAATTTCACTTCTGGTTTGAGAATAAAACGAATTATAACTACACGAGCTCCCTCATTATCTGTACTTAACTCAATATCAATAAAAAAAGATCACTAGTATCTTTTATGATATTCAGTCGTCGTATAGATTTTGAATTAAATGGGATAAAAATTATTGTAAATGCAAAATATTCATTCAATATTGTGAGAAATTATATGATATGTATTTATGTACTAGTATATAACATTGTTTTCATTGAATAATTTTATAATTCTTTATAATATGTATATCAAAAATTATATATTATATCGTATTTTTACTGATTTTTTTATATAAAAGTATGAATTAATAATTGTAATGTTATCAGTATCAATAAAACCATCTTCAGAAAGTTTGATCGTTTTTCTTTAGAGGGCGTTGATTTTTTTTAATAAAATACTGTGAAAATTATATTTTTTTATTATTTTTTATAAAAATCATTTGATACTGATAAAAAGGGACAATATAAAATATACAAGTCCATATGATCTATGTTTAAAAATACTTTTATCTCAATACAATATAAATAGTCATAATATGTAATACCATATTATAATGAAAATATTAGAATGAAAATATTTTGTAGAGGTTTTATTTCATCGTTATTATAATTAAATCAATTGTTTGAATATATGATTTTATCTTAATTCAACTATTTTAATTAAAACAGTAGAATTTTGTAAAGGAAAAACTATTCTCATGGGAAAGATCATCGGTTCTATGATATTTTCATATGGAAAAAATTTTAGCTCATAAGAAAGGGTTGCAAAAAAATAGTGCATTGATTATTGAGGTAAGTATTCAATAATTATGAAACTATCAGAGATATTCAATGTATTGAGAGAATATAATAAATTGTATCTCCGAAATTCTGCTCTAAATTTCCGCTTTAAATCTCTTAAAATAATCCTTTAATTATAATCGTTGTTAAAGAAAAGTCTTTTGATTAAAAATAGGATTTTTTTCACAGACAAGATGATATTTATTTTTTATCAGAATCGATTGAATATCATGAATATGAGATTCACACACTATCATACGATCAAAAATCCCAAACCGCCACGAAAAAAAAGACACGCAACAAAACCGGTGCAAAAACGCACCGAACGCTCTAAAAAAAAAGCGCACCGCGAAAACCCCACGGGCAACCCAAACTACCCCGAAATGTAGCCGCGGCGGGGATACGCAGCGGGGGGGGCGCACGCACCGAGCGAGACAACACCACACGAAACGAGAGGGAACCGCGCCGAGGGGAGAGAGCGAGAGAGCGAGAGAGCGAGAGAGCGAGAGAGAGAGAGAGAGAGCGAGAGAGGGAGAGGCAGCGCGAGGGGGCGGGGGGTGCGCGACTCGCGCGGCAGTCACTGCGCGTCCGTCGCGCGAGACGCACGCGTGTCACGTGTCATGTCCGCGAGTGCGTCGCGCTCTCGTATTATTGTGGTTGTTGCAAGTGCGATATATTGAAATTGTGCATTATCCGAATATTCAGGTCGGTGTGCTGCGTTTTTGCATCGTTCACGTTCGCGGTGTGTGTGATTTTCTATATCGTGAGCCTCTTCGTACTTGCGACGTGTGGAAGAGGGATTTTTTTCACGATCGGTGAGTTTTCAGCTTCTCCATTTCGATTTGGGTCCGATTCGATCGAGGTTTTCGTTTTGATTAGTGCACATTTTGAATATTCGTCGAGTTTTGTCGTCACGTGTTATGAAAGATTCGACGTGATTCTTTTTAGAATCTTCGTGAAATTCATTTGTAACAGTATGAAAATCTGTTCATTTAAATATGTGTCAATACTAATTTCTAAAGATTTTTCATGAAATTTATCGTTTTCATTTCGATAATTCGATCGTTACGTATTTTCCATGGGTTTCGATGTGGAATTAAACAGAATTTTCACATTTGAAATTTTTCATGAAATTCTATTTCTACGATGTGAAATTTTATAAGTAACTCATTTACATTCCAACACTGAATTTGTATAGATTTTTCATGAAATTCATCATTTTCAGTATGAAGATTTGATCGTTACACATTTTCAGATGTTCAATTTCATATTTTTATATCCGATAATTTTCATGAAATTCGCTCAAATTTAATCATTTCGTCTTTTCAAAATAACGAGTTCGATCAGTGCAAATGTTCCTAAGTTCATTTTGACGTATATCTGAAAATTATCGTGAAATTCGAAGGATTCAGTTCAATTTTATACAAAATTTTCATTAAATTCGTTTTTTCAGTGCAAACATAATATGCTTATTATTCAAACGTAAACTTTAGATTGACTTGATTTTTTCAAGAATATCACTGAAAATTCGTTCATAGTACATTCATAAAAGATTCTGTTAAAAATTATTTGAAAATTAAAATTTTAGATTTGAAACCGAAAATATTTTTCATATCTGAAAAATTTAATGAAATTCGACAAATTAATTTTCCAAAGCTATTATTCGAAATTGTATAGATTTATCGTGAAATTCGTCGTTTTCAGTGCTACGAACATTGCATATTTTCACATGTTCATATCGAAATAGATCAACTGAAAATTTTCATCAGTGTGGAAATTCATTTGTTACACATTTCAAAAGATTTCAATTTATATTTTAATATGTGGATTGTTCATATCGAAATATATTGACTGAAAATTTTCATTAAGCGCATTTTCATGAGTATAACAATTCGTTTGGTGCACATTTAAATAGTTTCGATTCAAAACTGTATAGATTTTTCATGAAATTTTTCGTTTTCAGTGTGAAAATACTTTTTCACACAAATGATTATTCAATTGGAAATTATATACATTTTGATTATCTGAATATTTTCACGATATTCGTTTTCAACTGACAAAAATTATTACGTATCGAAATGGAATGTAATATTAGTTTTTCGTGGATGAAAATTCTATTCAGTGAAATTGCGTTTTGATACAATATTGCCTGAAAATTTTCTGAAAATTCGTGTTTTACGTTGAAATTGAATTTATGAGTGAAAATCGCTTCGATTTTTCATTTCTGTGAAAATATTTCCAAATATAGTCCCATATTGCAATATTTATATATTTTTGTGTGAAAATCATTCATTTTATTTTAAATTTGTAAATAAACTCATTTTTCCTTGTTTTTAAAACCGATTTAATTTGAAAATTACTTTAAATCATCTTTAATATGATATGTGAAAATTATAAAATTCAGTGAATCATACCGTGTGAACAGAAAATTTTCGTTTCGTATTTTAAAATAAAAGAAAATTTTACCGATTTCAATTAAAGTGTGTCAAAAATAGAGTTAAAAAAAAATCGTAAGGTTATTGAAACTCTTTTTTAATTCGCGTTGTGAGCCGAATTCATTTTCACCGAAACTGAGGAAAATCGATTTTCCGCGATCAGATGTTTTCGCTTTTCCTAGTGTTTTTGCGCACGAAGGAAAATTCGTATTCGTTTTTCGCGTTTCAGATCGTATTTCTTCAGATGTTTTTCACGGAAATGTCCTAAGCTCAATATTAAAATTGTTTTCACAATTTACAATTGATTTTTTTTCATCTGTAAATTAAACAATAGCGCAAAACCAGAAGGCGAAGCTTTATGTCGAAGCTGAAATTTTCAGAGCCGCTGAAAAGCGGAAATATTTTATTCGAAACGTGTATGGCGATTTTGTCAAGTGAAACTGCTGTTTTATTTATAAAATCGTATTGCACGTGCGATGAAACCTTCAATTTTTCAGCGCATACGTGTTTTAGCTTTCGGAAACTTTCAGAGTTTTCAGAGCAAAATCTACACGAATGTATCACGTTTCACGAAAATAGATAGATTCCCATGAATTATGAAAGAAATCAGAGCGAAATGTTCTTTTACTATACCATTTTTTTACAATTAAAAAATTAGTTAAGAATTAAAAAAAATTAAATCCAATCTCTGCCACATTCAAATTCTAAATTCTGCCAAAATTCAACTTAAAAAAAACTAAATGAATTAATTGAAAATTTTAAAATATACTTATTTTCTTGTCGATACTTCAATTATCGTCTGTTAAACTATCCAAAATTTACATAAGTCATGATTTTTAATCAACATGAAAAATTCCTTCAGATAATAAACCATTAACTTAACTCATCTTGACTTATTTTTCGAATTATGCGGCTTTTAACCTAAGTTCATTAGATTCGGCATTAGTCTAACTGATGATTATAGAAATGTAGAACACTCGTCGACACATATGTGTGAATAATTGATTTCGATCAAAATTTAATTCGAATTCGTATTACAGGATCGATTGTGTTCGAAATGTGTAAAATACGTTATTAATTTCGTTAATTAGAACCTCGTTTGATTAGGTATACCGAACATAGTTGAATGTTTAAAGCGTAATCGATTCGACACGAATTCGCCTTAAATACACAATTAATCGATTAATTATTCAGTCGGTGGGTGACGGCAGTTAATGTGTTAAGATTAAGTCTATAGAACTTGAGTTTTTTCATAAATTTCGTTCGAATTTGCCATTTTTTTTAAATAAATTTCATAAAAATGGATAATCGATTAATTAATCAGTAGTTGAATTATTTATTATTCTCTCAATGAGTAGCTGGAGTGTAATGTGTTAAAATTCAGTCCAAAGCTCAGTTTGGAACTTTTACCTTATTTTTTTAAGATTCGTTTTAATTTTCTTTAATTTCGATAAAAAAGGTCACTTATGCCGTTTATGAAATTCAGTCGTCGAATATAAAGTGTCCCGAAATATTTCAGAAGATCGTACGAACTTAAAGCGAGGCCGTTAACCCTTTGTGGACCGGTCACTTTTATTTATTTATCCGCATATAAATATTTGCGATGTGCGCGTATTACAAATTCCCTTTGTGTGAATCGAACAATTTACATACAATGCCGATGGTGAGGTGTGAATCGACCACAAATTGCCTCTCGCTTTTATGTTCTTCCGATACTTTTACGGTTTTATTGCACAAAACCGTATAAGGGCTATGTGCACTATTAGTTCAAAAAATTTGAAGTAACTTTTCAATGAAAAAAAAAATTGAAGCTTTTTATTAAAAAATTGTTTCATCGAGTGAATTCGACTTTATAACGAAAAAAATCTATGATTGTATTGTAAAATTTCGAGGCTTAACGAATTGGTTTATCGCCGTTATAAAAATCTGATTTAACTGCCTTTGATACGATGCCGATTCGTAATTATCGCTTTAACGGCGACGAATGTGTTAAGTCGTTAACACTCCTATGCGTAAATTACTATGTATGTTTTAGAGATTAATTCGATTGGAAAGCCGTGGGAACGGGTTAAAAAAAAAACATATTTCATACGTACAAATCACTTTTTTTTATTTTATATCTTATACGCTTAAAGTTTATTAATTATTTTATTATGTATTTTTATAATATTTGCAAATTATGGCTATTTTTTTCGATTTGAAACGATTTAAACACTTTTTCACCTCAATACTGACTGTACAAATACACAGTAAAATTGATTATTTTTTTAATTTGAACGAAACATGACGATGTTATGGTAATTTGTCTGATAAATTTTCAGTATACACAACATTTAGCATTTAGCAGCGGTATAAATCGTTTGTGTATGCCGTGTCGATTCAGCATACATGGGATGCGTTAGTTCGAGTCCTGTCTTTTTACATGTCGTTTTTCTTAATTGATAAAAAATGATTTGGAAACTCGGTCGTTTCTTTCGAATGTTTGGATTCATTTGATTCGAAAAAAGTATTAATTTAGCGCTTTACGAAACGGCTCCGCAAATGAATCATCACCTGCACCTTTCATATGTTTCGATTAAATTCGAACTATTTAGTGACATCTATGTGTGCACTTCTACTCTTAGGAGTCTCGTCTTCACTATATAAAGTGAATGATACTACCTATTCAAATTATCTGTATCATTTATGACCGATTAAAATACATAGTGTATGTATGAAAAATTGTGTAGAAATAACTTGTATAAAAAAAAATTTGGTCAAATTCGCCTCAAATTCCTCTTTAACACATAAACTTGACAGAGGCGACGATTGATGGAGACTCGAGTCGCATTTTACAAGGAAATGAATTAAATTTATGGTGCATCATCATCATCATCATAGCCATGATATTTCCTATAGAGCGAGAGATCACAGTTCATTGTGCTCCTAGCATTTATATCTCGGATTCGCCTACATAAATATTAATAAAATGGATTGTCGTCCTACTCGTGAACGTCGTGAAATATTGGTCACAATTTGACGACAATGGACGCCTCACTCGTCAAAGATATTAACCGTCTTCATTCTGTAACTTGGGACACACTGTACTTTTCGTTTACGCTGTATATTGAGAGAAAAAATCGATCCGAAGGCGGAAAATTATGATCTGTAATAATTCTGATAGATTGGATTTTTTTTTCATTCGTGGTTTTATTGAATTGAACGGTCATTGTAGTGTTAACATCTTATGTTCATATAATTTACGGAAGCTTGTCTATTATAAAAATTGTATACATTGTTTTGTTTTTAGTTATTATTAAATGGAATGTTCACTGAAGGTTTAAATCTAATAATTTCAGAGTATTTAACTTGAATGATTGTTAGCTAAGTTCTGAATTTAAAGAAACATGATACTCTTTCAAATATACAAACATATAAATAATTCATAAGTATTTTTCCAGATTTCTCAAGATTTAAATTTTTCTTTCTTAAATCTTTCAAACTTTTCGACTGTTTTGAATCTAGGTAAAAAAATTGAAAAATGTACATGACCAGTCAATGACTGTTACTAAATTTATATTTCGAAAATTTCACAAAAATAATTAAAATGATGAAATACATAATTGATCGGAAACATTCAAACTACAATCGCCTATTTGACGGCCGAAAAAGCCAAAGGGCACGAGTAACATATTTCCCAAAATTGAGTCATGTACTGAAATCGCTTCTATGTACTCCCATATATTCAGTGGCATAAGGATACAAACGAATTTAGAAGATATATCATCAAATCACTCGACTTCCTCCTAATGCACGTTCGTCTTTTCTCGAAATCACTTGCACCCCTCGGCCTCTTCAGTCGCCATATAAAAATGCGAATTCGATCGAAATCTTGAAATCCGAAGGCTTCGACGCGTTTTAATACGATAAAGGCGCACATACACGTTCATACAACGGACGTCTCGAGAGTGTAGAGGAAACTCGGCTCGCGAATGAATTGTTAAGCAGGTACGAGAGTTCATTCACGATTCATCTTGTTTACACGCGAAAAACGGGGAAACGCTTAAATTATTTACACGCTCCGAGTCTAATTCCGTCGCAAAAAGACTCCACGATGAAGATTTTTATCCAGCGAAATGAAAAAAGAAATAAGCGCAAACAAACAACTCGGCGGAGAGTCGAGTACATTTTATGTGCGAATCGTTATGAGAAATTTACGCCTTGACCAATTGAAAAGAATCGTCGATATTATTCTAATAGACGATCGATAAAAGGCCAAGGGGTACTAGTGATTTCGAGAAAAGCGCGTTCAAAGTTGAACAAGTACCTACATGTAACGGGTTTTTCATTTGGTGCGCTCGAACTTTAAAATTAAATAAAATAAGTTCTGTAAGTGATAAAGCAATATTTCTTTTTTTATTTGAAAGTATTTTTAAATAAATTTATGTCTGAAATATTATTTTGGTCAACTAGATATCATAGCTCCATTGAGATGGTGTGTTCTAGAGGTCTAATTTTGACGATTTTTTCGCATAAATGGGGTAAAATTTAATGAAAAAAACATGAGGCATGTCAACCTTCAGGGTAAAAATCGTCTAGGGTTTGTCTCCATAGATCTGAAATTTTACACAATACTACAGAAATCAATCTTAACAGCAAAAAAATGTGAACTCAAAAAGGCGGCCACATAGACTGACAGTGAATTTGGCGCAACTCACGCTAAGGCGATCAAATCACTGATTTTGATAAAATTTTATTTTTTTTCAATTTCTGATTCGTAAAACATTGCATGCTGAAATTTGATGAGTTAATACGTGTTCTTGTCATATTTGATAACTCTAAGCTCACTTATATAACCACAATTAACAATCAAAGTTCGAGCGTGACAAATGAAAAACCCTATATGTACATATTAAGAGAAGTTCGAGCGATTTGATGATATGTCTCGGTACGCGTTCCAAATTCGTTTATATCCTTTTGCCACTAAATATATGAGCGTACATTGAAGCGATTCATGTACGTTACTCAATTTCGGCAAAAATATCACTTGTACCCCTTGGTTATAATAAATAATATTTTAACACATTGACGGCCGGCCGCCGAATATGCGTGTAGCTGTCGCCCGGAGTGTGTCGCCGATGATTTATGTCCGGGACCGGACACTGACGATGACAGCCGGTTTAATTTCAGGGGTTCCCCTGGAATCAATCCGCTGTGGGTCAAGGGGTTAACGCACGTACGAGCTACAAATGTTTCTCTCCTCCCGTTTTATATTCTATATGTATATGACGACTGAAAAGGCCGAGGGGTACAAGTGATTTTGTGAAAAGCGCGCCCTAAGTTGAGCGTGTATTAAGAGGAGGTCGAGCGAATTGATGATATATCGAGGCACACGTTCCAAATTCGTTTATATCATTTTGCCACCAAATATATAAAAGCGATTTTTGTACATGACTCGATTAAGGCGAAAAATTCACATGTACTCCGCGGTCTTTTCATTTGTTATATTTTATTTCGTTTGTAAATAGATGGATTGTGATAGTGCGTCGAGTGAATTAGGGTTGTTTTTTTTAACGAATCATATTATGTAAATTTAGAATTGTGTTTTTAAATTTAAATTTGATTATGTTGTCATTTTATTAATTAGAAAAATTATATATGTATTTGGTAAATTCAATAAATCGAATGTATAAACGAGTGGAAAAGTGAAATATACTTCCGAGAACGCAAACGTAATCAAGTGATAACTGACTTTATATAATAATTAAATCGATTGGTACATTAATTTTGTTATAGCAATATCTCATTTTTCACATAGGTTTCGATAATTGAGATTTTCTTAAATTATTTTCGACATATTCATTTTCTTTCTTATATCTATCTGAAAACTTTATTAAGTAATTAAAGACATTATTTGTGCATTCCGAAAATGAAAAAAATATTTTTTTGTACTTACTTTATTAAGGATTTGTTTATTAAGAAATAAAGATGTGCTATTATAAAAAATACATGCTAATTCCGATACTATCATTTTGAGTTATGATCGTTAAATCATACATCCGTTTAGCTATAGAGTATTTTTATGCGAAAATTCCATTAATTTTACAATATCGTAAAAGATCAAAGTAATTGAGTTATTAATTAGTGAATTTCCATAAATTTCTCACCGATTATCATAGCGCGCATAATCAGATTATTACCCGGTTAACATTCTCGATTGATGAAAAAAAAGCTATAAAACGACGACACTCCTATCAATTCATACCTGTACGAAGCTATTTTATGTGTTGAGCTATTACGAAACGTGTGCGTGCACAATGTTTCCATCGAAAAACTATAAACACAAACGTACATGTGCCGACAATGGGCGATTTATCACGTGTTTAGAATCGCATCGACCACACTGTTATTACCTTCGTGATTTTTTTTTTTGCCCAACCCTATTCAATATTTCAACGTACGTGTCAATCAAAAAACGAAAGGGTTCATCGTTACAAATCGCCCTAATGTCCCCTTTTTCGAAATTCCAGTTCCGCAGCCAATCCGATTTCAATTAGGGCGAGGAAAACCCGTAGTGAAAAAACTAAAAATGAAAATATTCAATATTTGCCTTTTTTCGATCCGCCCTCAATGTGTTAATCTGAGATTTACGAAGAAAGTACACGGTGTTCTTTCGATTCATAATAATTGTTATGAAAAATGAAATAAAATTGTACAAGCTTAGAACAAGAGTTTACGATGATGAATCGATTTACGTGTACGTAATGTTACGTGACGTGAACATATCGACATAACCTTACGTATTATCGAACAACTCTTAAAAGAACAATCAATTATGATTACATATGAATATTTCTTCACAATGTATAATGCAATACAACAATATTAATAACCAGCGATCGACCCGTTAAATATATCAACGCAGTTTTGGAGCGTTACGTGGATACAAAGACACACTTAGTGCTATTTTATAGTTTGTAGTTTTCTAACTACGAGCTGTCGAAATCTGGAGGACAGAGACGGATGCATTTACTGCAGTATTTCTGTCTTTGTCCGCAGTTGTTTTGACAGTTCGTAGTTAGAAAAATACATCTAACAGTTTAAATTAATTTAGTCTTTCAATCAAAGGTGAAAAAAGCCTTTTCTTTTTTTTTCACAAGTGACATTTTTTTATCGATATTGAGTTAAGCTGAGTTCTGTATCATATATGACGATCGAAAAGGCTAAGAGTACAAGTAATATTTTTTGCCGAAATTGAGTTATGCACAGGAATCGCTTCTATGCACGCATATTTATTTGGTGGCAAAAGGATATAAACGATCTTGGAACGTGTGCCTAGATATATCACCAAATCAGTTGACCTCTTCCTAATACACTTAGGTCAACTTTGAACGCGCTTTTCTCGAAATCACCGCAAAGTCATCTGTACCCCTTGGACACTTTCCAGTCGTCGTATAGAATCATTTTCTATACTTACCTCACTATCGATAAAAAAAGGTCACTTGTGCCCTTTGCGAAATTCAGCCGCCATCCGAAATGAACCTGACGAAGTCACAGCCGTCTACCTCATATCGGGAGGAACGCATTCGAAAACGGGGTCGCCGGTTTCGGGGTCGCTTTAATTCCGTGAGAACGCACGCGACCCCGGCAAAGATCGGCCGAAAGGAGCCCGGGCTGATTTACGTGTATTGACCGGGGGGAGATCGGGGCGGATTGGCCCGACTCACCCTCCCACAAAGGGGATGGGAAAAAATCGAAAAGTCGCCCCGAAAAGAGAAATTTATCATGTGTACTGTTTTTTTTTTCACGTAATTTTTATAAGGGATGTTTTTTTTTTTATTGTTTTAGTTTACTAACTGTGGAGTTAATGTCGAATATCTGTGCGATTGAAGCGGATTTTCGATAGTTTTTAGTTTGAGGATTGGTTGTAATTCTAGTATCGATAATTTGTATTTTATTTCAAAACTAGCTTCTGTCATCCGGCGTTGCTCGAGACTTTAAGCCGATTGTAAATTGTAGTATATTATTTCCCGTTCCCGATTCAATATCTGTTCCCGCTACAATTTCGGTGAAAGAATCAGTCATTTTGAGATGTAAAAATATGTCAATCCCGTTGCGTATGTAGGCTTTGCATAACATTGGCTATGTTAAAGCTTCCCCCCTTGAAATGACAAAATTTACGAAAAAATATGTTTTTTTTTTAAATTCAAAATGTAATGACGCAGAATCCTTTCTAGTTATACACACAATAATTCCTGAAAGTTTCATAGCAAACGGATCAGTCGTTTGGGAGTTCAAGTTAATCCCGTTGCCTATGTTGACTGTTATATCTAAGTTTCCCCCCTTGCAATGTCATAATTTACGAATTTTTTTCTTCTCAAAATCAAATTTTTATGATCTCTAAACCTTCTCCTACACGTAGAGAATAATCCCTGAAAGTTCGCAGCGAACGGATCAGCCGTTTCGGAGTCTATAGGTAACATACATACATACATTCGCTTTTATATATATAGATATAGATAAACTGTTTCGTATAACAGAATTTTCATTAAATATGTGTTTCTATGTTCAGATTTTTTATCGAATTTTTATTTGTTTAGTGCCTATTTTGAAAATTCCTGTTTCATATTTTTATCATATTCCAGAAATATTCTAATATTTTTCAATTGTTTGAAAAATTCATACAACTATGTAAAAAATGTACTTATAAAACTGACAATCGAACTAACACTAGTTCAAGTCAAATTACCCAAAAATAACTCACGAAATATTATCGTTTTAAAACACAATCAGATCTTTCGTTTTTGATTAAAAAACAATTATTCACATTTTCAAACAATGACAAATATTACTGATTACAATATTCAAACACTCGACACGTAGTAAATCCAAAACATCAACTATTATAACCCATTGACGACCACTTGAATATAAATTATCTCATTGAATTCGTCAGGCGCACAATAGAACGCGTCATCGCAACATCTTCAACGCATGAATATTTCAATTTTCAAAGTCCGAAACCGAATTACAAACTTACAGATTCGAATCGAATACGAAAAAATCCACAATAAAATCGGTTACAATTGGTACAATAGTCCATTGTGCAATAGACACGTGGCTTGTACAATGTGCACACGCTTCTTGCAAATCGTTCATATTTATTTTCAACGTTGATGAAGTCGTTAATCAATTCAAATGCTATTGATTGGTTGGGTGAAAGATATATTGATTTTTTTTTTTGAATTTGTAAGTAAACTTCAAATTTTGTGTTGTGTGATTGAGGCTATTATGTATAAGATTATCGAGGTTAATTGTAATTTAAAGTTAAATGTAAAAGTAAACGAAAGTAAAAACTCTCAATTATACAGTAAATATTCTTCGAAAATTTTTAATAAATGATATAAATTGTACTATGAACTGATCGTACTATCAGCATAACATACTAACATTAACTATTTTTCATCTCATAGCTAAAATATGCAGTTGAATTTCAAAAAGCCTATCGAATTTCTGCTTAGGAAAATATTCATTAAATTAGTATACATTTTATTAAGAAGTGATTACATTATCAATACCAATTACATTTTATAAAACGAAAATTCTTAATTTTCAACTAATAGCCCAATTATTTTCTCATCGAAATTTTGTTTAATGACTAAAACGAACATTTTATTAACGACGCACTAACCTATTCGGCTATTCTTCTACTCGACCATCGGTGCACTTTTTACTCATATATAGCGTAAAATCCGTAGTTTGACTTCTCTCTGATTAAGAGACGTATCTTTTTATCACACAAATATACGTATTTATATCGTAGACTTCACTTGCTCTATTTAAAACTTTAATCGCAATTCATTTTTACCGTTTTTTTTTTTTCAATTTTATTATTTCTAAAACGCTAAAGATTTCTTCGGATGACTTTCGTAGGATATTATAAGCAGTGCATTTATATTATACACATGTTTGGTTGAAGTTCAGCAGACGTCGCGTCTAAAATTAACTCTCGGTTATTGCGGCGAAACGGTTAATGTGTACCAGAGCATAGTGAGAGCCATTGACTCCCTGCGACTTCCCACACACGAAACCATTAAACGAACTATTCAACGAATCTTTGTAGAACAGAGCCATGTTCACACCGAAGACGATTTTCGAACCGAATTTCACTATAATAGTCCAATATCGATAAGGAAACTTCTTTTCGGGAGAAACGGTAAGGTTTCTATGGCGAATGCGCCCTCATTTCAACATATTTGAATTTGGCATTAATGAACTCATCGTATTGCTATGATCACATTTAACCACGTAATCAATTTAATTCGTGAAAAAAAATAGTTCGGACTCATAGGATTCGTTAAACGGTATGAAAATTGAGTGATTTGATCGATTTTTAATGAAAATTCCAAGTCTACAGTGAATGTCGTTTTTATAAAAAATCATGAGATTATTATATGTCTATCGATTATATTTTAAATATGTTAAGTAAAAGAGTCTGTTATTACACATCCTCCTTTTAGATAAACTATTCCTTGTTTCGACTGAAGTCAAATATATCTATTGTATGATAAGATCTTGCTTGAATTAGAGTCAATTTTAAGTCAATAGCCATTGAAATATATCAATAATTACTTATTTATGATACCTTCTTCTTTGAAAAAAATAAAAATAAACTTCTCGTTGTTTTGACTGAAATCGACTTTAACTATTGTACAATAGGACCTCATTGTTACTCAAGAATATTTTCATCCCAATTTCATTAAAATAGTCCAATAATAATATTATAACTGGTATTTCCTTATATAAAGAATTTATATGTACTATTTGTAATTTTTACTGAATCATCTTAAATCACTAACTCAAATTAGACAATATAAGCGATTCCTAAAAACGAATAATATAATTGACCAAAATTGTCTAGAATCGGTCATGACCTCACAATATCACACATTTGCAAAACACCATCAACTCGAGCCAATTTCAACCATCTCATAAATTTGATAATTCACTATATCTACCAAAAAAAAAAAAATCCAATTAGAAAAGAATATTTTCTCAAACTGCCCTTGAATTCTCCAGTTAATTGGTCGCTCTTAGGCGCATAATTAACCAATTAAGATAGACTCGACTTTTGTAAATGTGTAAATTTGTAATCGAGGTGCATATTTCTCTTTCATAATGAGGTTTTAGATCGGATCACACCTTTCGATCGTTAATTTATTATAGTTAATCGGTCCATTGGATCTGCTTTAGATCTTCGATCAACTAACACGTCATGTTGATTTAGATAATGCGTTGATGAGATTAATTTATCTTTGTGGCTGTTATAAGAACGGGTTAATTGATTGTATTAACGTTAAAGAGATTTAAAACTAAAATTTAGAGGAGGTTCATCTTTTTTCGTGAGATATATAATATTTAAATAAATAAATTAATAATAATTTATTATTGATTGGAGATGCTTAAAAATGATTGAGTAGTTCAAAAGATGATTAAATTACAATTAATAGAATAGGAACTTTTTAAATATTTTTGGAAAATGTTTTTCATATTACTTTTAATAATATATCATCTTTTATCCGAACGTTTGATGAAATAACTATTGATCTATTAAACATCTTTCAAAAATAGTTTGGAGAATTTTATAGAAATTTTCTTTAATTATTTGTAATTCTGCATCGTTTTCAAAGTTATGATGTAAATTTCGATGTACCTATTCATTTAAATAATGCAAAAATCGTATTATTCGTCATACGAATACAAAATTGTCTATTTATATAAATAACCGTTTTTTATCAATAACATTTTATTTTGTAAAATGTATTCAATTTTTATTTTATGAAAAGTATTACAAAATTAGAGATGATATCATAAAATAATATTGTATAACAGTTAATGATATATTATTATGTGCAATCGACACAAAATTCAAAACGTTACACGAAAACAATAAAATTCACACCTAAAAACAACAAAAAAAATTACTCATACAAACATTTCATAAAATAAATTTATATTCTCATACAAAAAAAAAGAACCCAAACACCAAATAAAAACATCACCCAATTGAACGAATCTCCCCTATTTCAATAAATTTTCAAACAGCTCATACGTTTCCAACAATATCGAGACCTATTTGCATAAACTTCTTATTAATTAACGCGCACCCATATTTCGCGCAATCGTACAACGCTACTCGTACAACGCGAATACGCGTAGGGTGACCCTACGGCCATAAAACATTTTTTTTTGTCGTCGGATCGGACATTAACCATTGTGATCGGTAAAACATAATAACTCTATTTCATCAATCGTGTACTAGGGGAGACTGGGGAGTGTTACTGTAATTTTTTTTTTTACTGGGGAGTGTGTATGGCGTGCATTATGCAGATGGTGATATTCGTTCTGAGAGGCGAATGCAATTTCCTTGCCCCATTTAATTTATTATTACTTTTTTTGTGTACGCAAGTTCGATTCGAGACGCAGTTGCGCTCAACATTTTATTTTTTTAATTCCTAATTTGAAATATGTGACTGAAGAGGCTAAGGGGTCCAAGTGATTTAGAATATCTACATGTGTTAGGAAGGGGTTGAGTGATTTGATATTGTATCGTGGTACAGGTTTCGAGTTCTTTTATATCCTTTTGCCACCAAATACATGAGTGCACATAGAAGCGATTCCTGTACATAACTCAATTTTGGCCATGTTTTTTACAATTTACCCTTCTATAAGACGGAAATGATTTGAATACAAGAGTTTAACTCAATTTTAGTAAAATAAATCGCATCAATTTTATTTCACTCATTTTCATTTTTCAGCAGATAATCTAATAAATATAAAGAAAATCGTGCTATAGAAAAAATAATGAATGTGATTGCAAAAAATATCCAAATTACTGTATTTTCAATCATGTGAATGCGAATCAGTTCATAGTAATCTAAGAAATATCTCAACAGAGATGTGAAAATTTATGTATACAAATATTATTATAGCACACATTTGGGGAGCATGGGGTAAGTTTTCCAAATTATTTTAAAAAACTTGATAATAATTATATTTATATCCGTTGATACTTAACGGGCTTCATAATATTATAATGAGTTAATTTTAGCGTTTCACAGTTCACAAAGCTGAACAACCGTTTGTTTTGAAATTCTAAAATGGCTCTGTGTGTATTGTTGAGTTCGACATTCGTTTCTAAACAGTGGCGAACTTTACGCTAGTTATTTCTTGGAAAACAATAGATCTCGTTTGTTTTGCTTTGAGTTAGTCGCATGCAATGCGTATGAGCCATTATGTGTTTGACTTTGCAAACTCTCACTTCGTCTTATAATACGACCATAAACTTCCTCAAAACACAATAGCTTACATCCAGATATAAATCGTTTCATACGACAATAAGACTAGATCGATTTAAGATTGAAAATATGCAAATTATTATGACTATAATTGAGTCATACCCATAGATAGTTAATGACTTATTTAGTTCAGTTAAGTTAAGTGACATTCAGCTTTATGATTTATCCGAAATTAAACTGATTAGAAAATGGGTTGAGTTAAAAATCGACAAATTAGTGCATA
The DNA here is from genome assembly GCA_024721215.1 of Cheumatopsyche charites. Classification (NCBI taxonomy): domain Eukaryota; kingdom Metazoa; phylum Arthropoda; class Insecta; order Trichoptera; family Hydropsychidae; genus Cheumatopsyche; species Cheumatopsyche charites. The sequence continues at coordinate 11,320,703 of CM045587.1, forward strand.
TTAGGAATTTTGTTCGATTTTTATTCGTTCTCCAGAACTTTTGACTACCATAACTTCAAACGACTCCCAAATTCTAGAGCGAAAGTTTTCAAGCAATGGCCATTTTCATTTTCTTCTTTGATTTAAAAACTGTCTGAAAATATTTTAATATGTTATAATTAAATCTATTCAAACGGCTACGATAATAGTTTAAAAGAAGAGTCCATTCGAATCCTTCTAAAAGGCAAACCAAGCTTGCTAGAGTCGAGAAATAAATTGTGTAGACGTTCTTAAAAAGTGATTTGACTCTATTTACATATGACGAATGAAAAAGCCAAGGGGCACAAGCGACATTTTTCCCGATATTGAGCTATGCACGAGAATCGCTTCTATGTTCGCTCATTTATTTGGTGGCAAAAGGATATAAACGAATTCGGAACTCGTGCCTTAAATACATCATCAAATCCTCCTAATACATGCAAGAACATGGCCATCTTCGAAAGCACTTTTCCCAAAATCACCGCAAAGTCACTTGAACCCCTTGGCCATTTCAGTCGTCATATGGAACACACCCAGAGTGTTTGGGCCGAAAATTCCACACGTGCGAATTTTCAACCCGGATTCCGTGACAGATGATGATTATGAGTGAGAAAGTTGAGATTGAACAGCCCATTCCTTGGCATGTGCGTAATATTTTCCAACCCCTCGGGGTACATCATATTTCCATTTCGCTGCAGACTTGGACCGAAGTCGTATTTCACGTTGTCTTGACGTGTTCGCGACAAAACTTTGTTGTTCGCGTGTAGATCCGGCCTAACTTTGCTCCGTGGAAACTATCCAGTTTCCTAAGAAGTGTAAAATGTAAATTTCGGTCTCACTCTGTGTTTCGTTATCTCGAGACATGCGAACGTGCGTATGCTAAATGTGGAACGTTGAAATTTAAAGATTGTTATTTGCTGAAATAGTTAATATTATAAATTGACAATTTAATATTATTTTTTTAGACTGGAATTTAATTACGTGTACCTACAAAATAAGAATGTATTTCCTGTTACTAATCATTGGAAATTTTAATGTGAATCATAATATTGATTCAATACAATCAATTAAATATTTACAAAATATTTCTTAGAAATTTGAATACAATTAATTGACATTAACAATGGATCATTATTCATTGTTGATATTCAGAACTATCAAACAATTTTCAATTATGAACGATGCCAAATTTTAAATAATTAATTAAGTCATTCATATGTTATTGAAATTATAGGGATATCAAAATTTTCTTGCGCATTTTACTAAAAAAATATGTTTTTTCAAATTGATTTGTTCATTTAACAATTTTCTTCAAAAATATTTCGAAACCCTCAGTTGACCATCACTGAACTGTTGGTGCAAATCGTTCGACGACACAGCGTCACCGAAAGTAATAAAAAAGTTAATTTACTTAATTTATTGCGCTCTCAAACGCTTACATTTCGCGTGCAAATTTTCCGTAGAGTTTTCTTTTTTTTTTTTCGTGAAACGAATAACAATTGTATATCACCTAAAATAATACATTATTTACGTTTTATGAGTTATTTACATGAAAATTACGAACGTTCATTGCTATTTTTCTAGCGGATTTATTATTTTTTATTATTTCATTTATATATGACGTTTTCAATACTTTCGTTTAATTTATGTGCAACTTTTTCTGTTTTCATATTAGATTTTCTTTTGAAAAATCTCGATGCTTTATGTGAATTTTTGTCGTAGAAATATTTATTTGGATTTAAATTCCATTTGAGATTTATTTATTGAGAAAATAAAAATAATCATATCTTTTGATGTTGACATAATGAGAATATGTTTTTATTTATTTAACTTATCAAAAATATTCAATATGTACAAAAATAATGTCATTCTTCATTTGTAAATCTATTCTATTACTTAAATTTAACGCGTTAGTCAACGAACACAAATATTAGGGAAATTGTACATATTTATTAATAAATTATCAATTTTAATTATTTCCGTTCAATTATATAGCGAATCTTGATAAATCGTTTTTTTCATGAATATTATCAGTGGTGTCTTTTACTATATTTCCCATGTCAATAGTTTTGTTGAATTGTTTCTTTCGCAAAAATTTGATAAATATTTTTTTTTAACCATTCATATAAGAAACATGAATGAATCTTGCAATTTTTCGACAAAATTTCAACAGTGGAGTTTCGATTCTTCTAATTATATAATAGCGCTATTCTGTGTGTCTGTGTGTCCATGTGACGCTCCAAAACTGCTGAATAACCTGTTGTATTCAACGGGTTATTCATATATATTTATCATCCGGTTGAAACTGCGTTGATATATTCAAAGGATTGATCATTAGTTATATTATAACTATTATAATATAACCCGTTTAATATATGAACGCAGTTTTGAAGCTTTACATAACACACAGCAACACACACACACATACACAAATTAGGGCTATTATACAGTTAGATTCCGATCCCGATGGAAATTTATAACAATGTTTAAAAAAATATTACTTTCATCCATTCATATCTATGTGGCAAATATGAACAAATTTTGCAATTTCCTAAAAAATATCACCAGTAACGCCTAGTATTATATGTCAATTCTGAATCCAATTAAGATTTCTGACATTTTTTTTCTAAAAATATTACTTTTAGCCATTCATATATGTGATAAATATGAAAAAATATCACCAGTAACGCCTAGTATTATATTACAATTCTGAACCCGATTGAGATTTCTGTCAATTTTTTTCCAAAATTATTACTTTCAGCCATCCATATATATGGCAAATATGAAGAAATCTCAGAATATTCCTAGAAAACATCACCAGTGACGCTTCGCATTATAATTCCTTACCAAATGGAGATTTCTGGCGAAATGTTTTAACGGCAAGAATTCCAATATCTCCAAAAGTTTTCCACGGGTTCGGCTTATCGTGGCGAACTATTGTTTCAGACGTCCGGGGAGACTATTTCGTCAGGGACAAATTGCGGAAAGAATTTATATTGGGTTTTGCTCGAAAGATAAGCCAACAAAGGGCGAACGAGATAAAAATGTTGGCCAAACATAAACACACCCCTACACAGTGGTTGTTATCTGACTTTTTTTCAGCTGAATTCTTCGGCCGAACGATGATGACCCTAGTTTCGAGTCGAAATCGCAACGAAAGTGACTCGTCGCTCTGTTATTCGGTTTTTGAATCGAATTCGTGGAAATTCTAAATGATTCTGGTAGTCTATAGATTTGTTTTTCTATTTCTATACGATTTTTTTATATATGACGACTGAAAAGGTCAAGGGGTAGAAGTGACGTCGCGGTGATTTCGGGAAAAGGGCGTTCAAAGATGACCGTGTATTTGATGATATATCTCGGCACACGTTTCGAATTCGTTTATATCCTTTTGCCACCAAATGAATGAGCGTGCATAGAAGCGATTCCTGTGCATAATTCAATTTCTGCGAAAATGTCACTTGTTACTCTTTGGCATTTTCAATCGTCATATCTAAACTGTTTGTGAAAAATTCTTGACATTATTCAAGCTGAACTAACTTCAGACTCTCAAAAATTCGTCTTTTTTTAAATACGTAGTTGAAAGAATTAATGTAACCAAGACTCTTAAGAGTAAATTAGTACACACAGGTGTCACTAAATAGTTCGAATTTAATCGAAACATATGAAAGGTATATGTAATGATCATTTGCGGAGCCGTTTCGTAAAGCGCTAAATTAACACTTTTTTTTCGAATCAAATAAATCCAAACGCTCAAAAGAAACAACCTCATCTCCATATAAATTTAATCAATTAAGAAAAACGACGTGACTCTCGCCAAGATAGGACTTGGAACTCTCTCATCCCAAGCGTACTGAACCGACACGGCATGCACAAACGCTTCATACCGCTGGCTTTCAAACTGTACATCAAGACTAAAATCTTATCCCGACGTTAAAACGCAAGTTTCACGGTCAAAAATCCGCCTGTTAAGCAATATTACAGCAAAACGGAAGTAAGCTAAGTGTACCGGTGAACGTACCATTAGCACCGGTATCCGCTTACCGTGTTTATTATGATTGTGCGTTAGTGCTGTTGTAACTATACGTGAAGCACACGTGTGTGAACCCTGCCTAACAGTCGTGTTCGAGTGCAGACTTTATAATTGTGCGTTGTGTGCGAAAACGGTCGACTCGTATGTCTAGACAAATGTTTATGCTGAATGGATGTGTTTGTTTTAATAACGATTGGAATTAATTAATTTCGATGTAAAGGTGTGTTCACTTGAATATTATTAATATTGATTAAAAAAAATAATTTGAAGAAGGTTTGGGTTATATCGTGGTCCATATTTGTTGCTCTTTCTCTATATTTTTGAATAATCAACTCTTTGAATATATCAATGCATGCTTAGTTAGAGTTAAGGTATATGATTTATACTTTACTAGCTTCAGTTTTTCGCCATTACTCGAGACTTTATGCTGATTGTGAACTGTTGTCTAGTATTTTCCGTTTCTGTAGCAAATAGTGTTACATATTTAGGCTATACATAGCATTTGTTGAGAGTCTCATTGGAATATCATAATTAAAAAAATATATATCCTGATTCTGAAAATTTTCACTGAGAAAGGATAAGACGTTTAGAAGTCTATAAGTGATAAACATACTTGTATACATTAATTTTTATTTACATAGATTTTTTTCAAAGAAATCTTCATAACAGCAGCAAAGAGAAATTTACGGCTCTTGCGTCACACTAGGCACACACTGAAAAATTAGAACTATTATGATATTAGACGAATTTAAATCGTTTGAATTAAATTAAGAATCAAATAGATTCGAGTGCACATTTTAGTTATCTAAATATATAATCTAATGTAGGTATAGTAAAGTGCGGATTTTTAGAAGCGTTCAACGGAAGTGAAACTTGGCAAGCGGCGCCATTATACATTATGTATGAGAGATGTTGGACTTAACTTAAACGGACCGAATTACATAAAAGATCTAAAAACGATAGTGCAGATGCTAAAAACGACCCAGTTTTCCGAAATAGAGTCAGACTCGATTTCCTTATACATTTTTACTCGATTCGAGTTTTCCTTTTTATACCCAGTGTTCGTTGAGTTTTCCGGAAATTATTGTATTATTAAAATTGTTCGAAAGAAGTTGAGATAAAATTTGGAAGATTTTCGATAGAAATTCGAATATCTAAAATTAGTGTTTTAGTCATTACAGTAATAGTTTTTTGTTGATTTGAATGAAAAATGTGTGTATTTGAATATTATAAGTAAAATTTACTTCTGTGTACTTAAGCTTTGTAAATAATAGATATTTGTATCAATTTGATATGAAATGAATATAAAAGCTCTTCTCACATCCGTTTCTATACTTTAAAAAAATCTTCTAAATTTCTATCGAAAGCTTAACTTTCCTACGATGCATTTTCTATCTCTTATTTTTAAATTGTCTTGTTTATATCTCAAAGAAAACTAATATATTGATTCACTTTAAATACGACAGCCATCATCCAAATTATATCTAGGATTGAATCAAAAATCCTTAAATACGAATCTACATCAAAATTTAAAATGAAACTCCCACAATTATGCAAATCTCTCAACAGATCCCTTCTTGAAAATCTCCCCCTATCCATTGAAATTCTATAGAAAATCTTAACTTCACTACAACGTCGTACCTTCCTATCTCTATCTGTGAGTTGTCAAGTTTATATCTAAAAGATATCGGCCTCAGGTGGAAATCGTTCCGAGCCACATTAGCACTGTGCCGAAGAATCGGATTCAATTGTTACTTTTTATAGCCTATTAATGCAGACTGGGATCATTAGAGTGGGTTTAAGCACCTGGTGCTCTTCAAAAATGCTCCAGCAGAAGTCGTTTTGGAGTCGGAAGCTGTTAAGCCTTTTTTTTTATTTCTAAAGTTCGTTTTGTCGATTGAGACGTTTGATGTCTGAAAATTTAAATTTTGATTTTTTTTTTAGTGTAATTGTAGCAAAAGATATTTGATTGATAATTTTAATTGGTCAAATAATACTGTGTGATCAGCTTCATACAAAAAATCGTCGTAAAAGACGATGAAATGTGTGTTTTTTTTTTAATTTTATTGATTCCCTTCATTATTTTATACAAAAATTTTGTTTATAATATGTTACAGATATTGTCAGTTCACATTTTAATCAGAATTAATTAAAATTACATTTGATATAAATGATTTAATATTCGGTCACCAAACAAAATTTGTCATTTAGTCACATTTATTGGGATTATTCAGGGATAATATTTCACACGTATGCCTATCCAAATGCTTTAAAATTTAAATCTCATTAATTTCAAAAAATGGAAATAATTACTTACGAACGACTCAATAAGAAAAATCAGCTATTTTTTTCTGAAAATCGGCTACAATTATTATTTTAGAAATGGCCATCTCTCCTGGAATTACCCAAGCCTAAACCGTTCCAGTCCTACTTAATTCATCCAACATCATGAGCCGATTCTCCATCAATTCCAAAGCACCGAATCCTCTCCTATAACCGATTAATTAATTTATAAAACAATCGAATAATTCAAAGTTAAATACATACAAACAAAATGTGCAATTGGATTTGACTCGCGTGGGCATCAACTTCACTTATCTGAATCTCAGTTGCCCAACTAAAGGCACGACTTTCGCTAACGAAACACACAAGTGTACACACATATTATATTTGACGACTGAAAAGGCCGAGGGGTGCAAGTGACTTCGAGAAAAGCGCGCTCGAAGTTAAACATGCATTAGGAGGAGGTCGAGTGATTTGATGATATATTAAGGCACATGTTCCAAGTTCGTTTATATCCTTTTGCCATCAAATACATAGAAGCGATTTCTGTACATAGCTTAATTTCGGCAAAAATATCACTTGTACCCCTTGGTCTTTTCAATCGTCATTTATATTTATGTATTATATTATAATATAAACACACCTTTAACGAATGACGACCGCACAATGAACGATCTCGAAGGGTTAACTTACTTTATAAGCGTCCGATCTTAGCTGGACGCGTGGGCGCACTATTCGAACCTAAAGCTCGCTTCACACTCGTAAATATGCACTTTATTGCGAAGAATATTTAAATACTTTTGATTTTGATTAATTCCCTTCCCCCTTCGTGAAATTTTATTTCAATGTACTTTACGTGTCCTGTAATTTGAAGAATGATCGAGTATGATTCTTATCTAATATTGTATTTGAGAAATGATTTATATGGATTAAACGAAATACTTATTTTGAAAATATGAATGTAGAGATGCGAAAATATAATATTTTACTGAATAACTCTTCTTTTTATGAATTGCATTGACTTTTCTTAGTATAAAATAAAATGTTATTTGTATGCTTTCCAACAATTGTTCCATTTTAAGCTATTTCGAATAATGTTTTTGTTTAATCTATAATTTCAATGAAAATATTTTCAAATGAAATTTAAAAAAAACATACTTGATCACTATTTAAATTATAAAAGAAACTATAAAACCATTTAATACAATATTTACACGAAAATGCAATATTTATCAATTTATTTAAGAGCCTTTTTTTTCACTGCTATACATAGTTGATTAACCAAAGAGTCACAGTTTGTTTTTCAATTATGAACTATCGAAAATCCATTTTATGTTTACAGTCAAAGTCTTTGATTAATTAAGTAAAGCAGCGAAGAAAAAAAAACCTAAAAACATATTCAGAATTAAAATAATGCTAAAACGTAACCTAACCACATCAAAATGAATCGAAATCTGACAAAACTGATTAACAAAATTCCAATTAAATTCTTCGATAACACTCAATTTAGAGCTCAGATTCAAGTCAAAAGTTAGACATTTCTTGAGACAAGTGAGACAGACAAAAATTCGACCAGTCCGTGTGAATCGACCCTTAGGGACGAGAAGAAAACAATAATGAGAGAACATGGCCGAAGAGCTTGTCCGATTATACGGCGATCCTTTGACCGTTAACCTTGCAGAGGCGGCGACGGACACTTGTGTGATGTTGGTTACGTGTATCTACCTTTTTTTTTCCCCATTCTCCTTATACATATCATTCTTTGAGCTTTCGATTTGTCTTGTGTTCTTGTGGAGGCCTGTTTCTGCTTGTTTTTATTCATTTTTTCTATTTTTAGAAAAAGAATCTGTTCTTAACATTTTTATTTTATCGATTCGATGCTAGCTTCGATTCGCGTTTGGATTTGAATATTCTCATTGAGAAGTTTATATAGAACGTCACATTAGTTTTAAAAAAGGAATTCATCTATAAAATGAAAAGTTATTAATCGGTAATCAATCGTCTTATCGATAAATGTTAAATTTAGTCGAATCCCATTTTTTTTTTATATGGAAAAGTAACAATATGAATATTCGATTATCTCCAAAGGAAAATAAATCTGTAGTTTGCTAAATACTAAATATTGTTCCTCTAGATAAGACCTTCTGAATCTCATATTTATTGGTACCGATTTGCCCGTTATCCTTTGAAACCCGTCATAATTTCATGTTTGATTATTTCCAATTGAGCCAATATTCATGTAGCATCTAAAATTGAATTCCAAATCGAAGTGAATTTGCAAAATCGTGCAAATCTAAGTAAATTGCGAATTCATAATAATAACATACCCCAAAAGTAATCACTATAATTCACTAAATAATTTCACATCATCACGAATTCCCCGCAATTAACGTATTGATCGACTAAATGCGCAATTAGTCAAATTTCATTGCATGCGCTCTAATTTAATTCCGTTTGTATACAGAACGTTGAATTATTTTTTAGTGTTTTACTGCAAAAATTTCAATCGACTCAAATTCAAACTTCACATTGATACTAAACTAATATTCATCACAATTTCAATAAAAAAAATCCATTTCTGGTGAGCAAACAACTCTGAAAAGTCTGATTGAAATCTCACAATTTCAAGAGAGCATAGAACATACGTAATGAATATTGATTTTCATGTCAATTAAATTGAATTACTTAAGATGAAAACAAACATCTTCAAGACAATTCTAAGGCTATTCCGTATCGATTATCCAAGTAACAATGTGCCAGGGAGACTTGCCCGGTTATAATGGCCCACATGCACTACTGTACGGTAAAACCTCTATATATAACATTATATACTATACATACATGAAAACTCTAGAAGCCGAAGAGCTTAAGTGACACTATTGATTTTAATTCTGGACACTTTCCTTAACAAATTTAAGACATGTTACATTGCGTACCGAAACAAGCAGAAAGCATCACGCGATCAACAATAGGAACAATGCAGTATGTTTCTTGGACTGTTCCCATTTTGACCACTCTGCTTACTGCGTGCTGTTTGCTGCTTGTAGCTGTATCGAAAAAAGTAGCTTCAATTGCGCTATTATTGCATCAGATATCCGACTTCGAACAATACTCGAAATTCTCTCTTCCTCACTCACACCCCTTGACATTCTTACTCCTCGCACACATTTACATCGCACGATATATAATATGTAGAGGAATTGTGCAAGTATGGAACACCTCGGTATTTATTTCTTACAGTTTCTACAATCTGATAATTTTGCATAAAATCAGTCACTAATAATATCATTGTTAGATTTTAAAAAGAAAAACAACAATATCGACATTGAGTCTAAAAATATTGAAAATTGAAATTTACTAGATTTATTTTTAACAATATTAGCTATAACATTGAAATGTCATATTTTTTTAGGATATGTATGAGATAACTGCTTGACGATTTGTTGGATCGAAAACGCATTACTTTGAAATGAATTTCAGTATTCCATATTTGTCACCCTTTGACTATTTCCTATTTTTAAAACACCACCGTTCTATATTTGAGACACGTATGAAAAATTACGAAAAAATCATTTTTCAGTTATCGTCTTTTTTTTTCAAATATGAGTAATTATTTCTTCCTTTTACTATAATCAACATATAACTAAGTATATTTGACCTCAATCTATATCTTAAGAACGTTAATCTATCTATCTATTTTATAAATACGCCAACGCTCGAAATTTTCAACCGTGCCTCGAACCCGGACCGTCCAGCGTATGGCACACGCCTATTGACCGCTCGGCTACCGTCCTTATAACGAAACTGCATCGTTTAACGTATTTAAGGCGTAAAATCTTTTTTTATTTCACACATAGATGGCAATAAAAAATATTATCGAATAAAACACATTTGATCAATTCCGAATCTATCTATATTATAAATACGCTAACGATGCTCGAAATTTTCAGCCACAGCCATGCCTCGAACCCGGGCGTTTAATTTAATAGCCCGCGCCTCACACTCCGAACTACATGTCATAATTACGAAACTGCACCGCTTAATGTATATAAGGCGTAAAATCTTTTTTTTTATTTCACACATAGACGGCAATAAACACATCCGTGGCAATACGAAATTTGATTGATTCCGAACTATTTCGATACACATGCGCCTACTGCTAGTTACTATTAATTTGTGGAAAATACACGCTTGAAGCTCAGATGTTTCCGTATTTAGGACAATTCCTCTAATACATACCCACAGTCGAGTGTATTGTGTCCCCGTTTCGCGACAAAACGTTTCGTGAATAGCTAATTGGTTATTGTGGAGCCGACCGTGTAATTTGTCTTTTGTGCGGCCGCAGAGCCCGAAACGATTTGGCCCCGGGCGTGACTGAACTTTTTCGGACAGTCCCGACTGTTTCGTGTCAATTTGTGATAAATTCATAAGCCTCCGTATGCATGTCTGTCTCTGTACATGTGTCTGTCTCTGTGTGTGTCCGTTTCGCGTATTATATTGAAACGCGCGCGGTGTAATTCAATGCGGAAGCGTTCGAGTTCGCCCGGATGATTTCGAGAGTTCGCGGATTGAGCTGTTCAGGGCTAATCGTGACTAAATCTATGAGTTGAGAAAATGTTTCGAACTTAATTTGATTTATTTCATCTTTATTATAAATACGATAAAGTTTGAAATTTCGAGCGTGCACTGTACTGTCCGACGCACTAACCAATTGACTTTTGTCGTACTCGAGCATGGGTGTACATTTTACCCATATAATCCGAGGTTCGACTTTTGTCCGAAACCTATATTTTTATCACACTTTTATACGTATTTATATTGTTGAATTTACGTGCTCTATTTAAAACTTTTGTTATTTTTTTATATTATACACATATGGTGGTGCGAAATAATCAATAATTCCAAAAATAAATTGAAAGATAATCGGAAAAAATCACATCCGTGGCACTGCTAGCTTATAATTAATTTAATTTATAATTCCGATATAGATTGCCATATGGGAGACGAATGTCAGCTGTCATTTTTTTTTTTCAAAAATCAGCAACAATTATTGTTGGATGTCCTGTGATTACTAAATATCCAACTCGAGTTCAAAAAAAATAATTATTTTTGCCAATTTTTGGAAAAAATGATCCCTGACTATCGTCTCTTGTATGGTTATCTATACCGGAATTACCCTATAATAAGCAACGGATGTGGTCAATTCATATCAGAGTACAGAATTAATTAATAAATAAATTATTTATTATCTGGTCGCCAAATAAATATTTTCAATCAATGTTATTTTATTATTCAAGAACGTAGAAAATTATTACTATACAAAATTCTTTGACATTTAAATCTCATTCTCGCAAGATGAATCAGTATTATTATATAAAATAATGTGTTTAAGTTTTTTTTTTCGATGTGTAGTAAGTGGATATATATTTCTATCGGTGATTGATTCTCTAGTACTAGCTTTAGCTGGTTGTTTAATATCATTAGATTATCGTGCCTGCGGTTTGTCAGAGTTACTAACTTGATTTGTAACAGACTCTTGGTTCACACACCATTAGCCAAATGGTACTTACGCCTATACTATAGCACCTACATATGTATCTAAATGTACACCTAGTGTATTTTATAAAATTGTATTTTAGACCTAATAAAATAGCCTTTATAATTATATTAAATTCAAACTCGTTCAAAGTGTACTATTTTCACTTGTTGTCGAATCGAAAACATTCTCAAAATCAAACTAGGTCTAACTTAGGAACTAAACCTTCGAGCTTCGAACAACTTGGACAAAAACCTCGAATGAAAATCGACCCTTTCTTCGATTCGAACTCGACAATCGTTCGTGTCCATCTTGGAGCATCGACACCGAGGCCTTGTGATGATGATGAGCACCGTCTCCGAGTCCTCGGGCACTCTCTATATAAATCTAGGCTCGACTTCCCTAATAAGGACACGAACCCTTGCGGCAACGGAGCGTGAGAAGGTCCCATCGTCCTTCGCTCTCTTGTATATTATGTCGAATATATATATATAAGGGCTTTTCAAACTGGGTTTCGCGTGTTTTGGATAGGGGTCTGATAGGTTGTTTAGTAAAAATATGCAAATTTGCTAAAATCTGCTATTTGTGAGGTTAGGTGTTATATAGTGTTATACCTCGGCTTTCGAACAATTTGACTTTCGCACACATTTTCAGAACCAACTATGCGAAAGTCGAGAATAAGAAAATATTAAATTCGTTCATTAAAAAATCTCAACATTTCTTGAAAAATTCCATTCACTAAACATTAATTGTATTAATGGTGTAAGTTAACATTTATTTCGAGGATTCACGAAGGGGTCCCATTGAAATGACCAGTTTGGGAACCTCCGTGTTATATAAAGATGTGCACACACTACATACACACGAAACAACACTTCTCTTTCACGTTTCGATGTGTCTTCAGTGCCTCTTTGTATTTGCATACTGGATACGATCCACTTCAATGACGAGAGTGCTACAGTCTTCTTAATTTTATTTTATATTTTTTGAAGTGCTTTATGATTTAAAGATTTTTAGGATCGATTTGGATGTATGTAAATAATATAAAGAATTGATGTTTGTAAATTTGTCTATTTTAAATGCCCTCGTCAGATTTTGTAGAACAGATATATTTTTAGATCGAATTGGTTAAAGTTCTTGAAGTTTCAATCAATTCAATTAAAAATAGCAACATATAAGAATTATACATTTGGTCGCATTAATACTGGTCAAATAATAGAATAATCAGTCACATTTATTTATAAATAAGATTCGTGTAAACGCAGCATTAGATTCATACATAAAATTCCAATATGCTGTAAATTAGCAACACTGGTAAAAAATGAAAATTTTTAAAAATTAACGTAAAATTCTTGTACGTTAAGTCGATTTGAATAATTAAAATGAGCTGTGAAAAATTAAAAATGATAAACAACTCATCTCTCTTATAACCGTTCGGTTATATTAACTGTGAACATCGGATGAATGAACGTTAATTATAATTTTGACAGTTGTTTTTGATTATTAGTGTGGGCGTTACACAGCACGTGTTCCATTCTGGGAACGTAAACTTTCAGGGTTGCCACAACTCAATATCAATTAATTATTATAGCCCGTTGAGTATCAACGGATAGAAGAGTCAGTTCAAATTGAAATTGTGTTCACTAATTTTTGTTGGTTACGTGAACTTTCCTCGACATGGTCGTTGACTCTGAACCGTAGACGTTTCAGAATAGATCCGTAATTATGACAGATGATAAATTTCGATAGAAAAGGCGACTATTTAAAAAAAATCGCTTTGACTTTCTCAGTCACACTGTAATACGTCAAAACAATGCGCGACATAAAAAAATTCACTTTGATCTTCATTCAGAGCTTTTTTTCTCTCTCTTTTGTAGACAGTTTCCTTACAGCGAAAGTTACGCAATGAAAATGTGTCACGTCTTAATTTGATTGTTACAGAATTATAATGAGCATCGTTTGGAAAAAGTTATTTTTTTCGAAAAACTTCAAAGGTTTTTACAAATGTAATATATCGATTTTAATAATAACAATATTTCCTGAATCGATGTTGAAATTTTCAATTTCTTTAATTTTAAGAATTCAGGGCTGTGAATTTTTCGAATCATATGTGAATTTTAAAATTCCCACACATATTTCGAACAGCTGTTGGCTCAATCGGCTCACTATAATCACAATAGTTATAAATTATGAGCAAACGAGAGTTTTTTTTTCAAGAGCACACATCATCCCATTAATTTTTAGTGACATCGGTGGCCATAACCGTAACTCTTCGCACACCGAAATTAATCGTTCGGAATTTACAACTGCAATTGCACAAAACTGAAATGCAATTGCTGCATGTTGTAATTATTATTATTTTTTTTTCGCAATTTCAGTTCGTCGCGAAAATCGTTTCTGCATTTTTCATTTTCAATGAATTTTCCACGAATTTTCCGGTGGGAAATGCGCACTTTGAAAGAACGACGCTTTTAATGAGAACGCTGAATTGTCAACTTTGTGCAGCAGAATTTTAATGCAGTTTTTCATTGCAGGGACAAAATTGCTTTTCGCATGCATCGAGAATTTTATGAGCTGATAGTTCCCGGCGTTTCTTGGAATTTCATAAGCACAATATGAAAATAAAATTCAATATTTGAAAAGAGTTCGATTAGTGAATTAACCGACAATCTAAAATGATCAATTCTTTTTTAACTAAAACTATAGGTAAAATGACGAAGATCGGAAGAGCAATATATTTGCATGTTAAAATTGTGTAATATTTGTGAATAAACTTGTAGCATTACGTCATACTACGAAAGCATTGTGATACGTCTGTCTTACGTATAGCTTATGAGTGCAAAAAGTCATTGCACATATAGACTAAAATCTAACTGAATACAATGTATTCAGTAAAAAAAAAAAACAGAAAATATGTTTATTATTTCTAAAATAGACGGTTAATTCTATGATCTATCTCGTTTCGGACATTGACCGTGGCATAAACTTTGTTTCAGCTTAAAATATCTCGAATAATTTATATGTTTTTCTTTAAATTAATGTAAATATTATTGTATTTAATTAAGTGGTTATTATTTTTTGATATTTAATGGAACAACTGGTATAAGATTTTTTTTATAAATTTAGTAGCGTGTGCAAAAAAATCGTAATGCATTTCGGTGACGCGCGGGATTTTCGCGTCTGACGTAAATATCTCTTAATGGGTGTGCCGAAAAAAAATTGTAAATAAATAAAACGAGCAGAAGACGGAGACTTACAAATTTATTTTTAATACGATTTTAAATAGAGCTCGTCGCCAATTAGAACTCGATTCGAATCATTTTTGTCGTCCGGTCTTGGCCCACGCACAGTATGAATGGTTTTATAATACTTCACTTGTTAAAATAACTTTTTGTGTCGTTTTTCATAAGCGATATGTGCTATTGATCGTATATTTATAATTTTATTAAAAATTGGATCTAAAAAAGTATAAATTTGACATTTTACAAAGCGATTATTTAAATGAAATCTTTGACTTGTCATAAATAAATTCATTATGTGAAATTTATCATGGGCTAATTTGTATAGACCGTGAAAATTTGATATAAAAAAACGTCTGCAATGGCACTAATTTCAATGCACAATTTCACCCAAATACTCATACGATATGTATTCATTTATTTATATAGAAAATGATAGATGTTCGTTTATGAGACTGAAGCTTACAGTAAATACTATTTCTCTCGGTAAGATATTTTCAACTATATGTTATTGGAAATGGGTAACAAATTTTACATTTTCTTTTTACGAAAAATATCGAAATTGTCTAGAATTCTTCTGTATAGTGTATATATGAAATATTATTATCAATCGTTCGTACATTTCTCGGTAATATGATTATTCATGGTCAATTCTTCCGGTCAGAGTTTCTCTCCCCAAATCGTGGATGATGGGATTCGCTCAGTCGACCGTCACAATTCATTAGGGAACAAATCCCAAAACCCCATGGGGGGAAAATGGAATATGAAAAGTCGCGATGATTGTTTCAATTGATATTCAGCCCCTCCCCGTCAGAAAATTATCATATAAATTATGAGGAGTTTCACTTTTGTCTCTCTTTCGTAATTTTGGATTCGTTCTACGTACCGTTTTCAATTTTGTGACGTTTTCGAACGAGTTTATCTCGAGCGGTGAACTTTGAGAGTGAAAAAGTTGTGTCGAAAGTCGCCGGTTCATCTGATATTTAGTAATTAGTTGGTAATTGACGACTTAAGAGGCCAAAGAGTACAAGTATCACTTCTGTATACGCTCATATATTTGATGGCTAAAAGATATAAACGAACTTCGTGTACCGAGATATATTATCGAATCACTCGACCTTCTTCTTATACATGTACATATAATAGAAACATGCACAACTTAGAGCGTGCTTTACTCGAAATCATCGCGAAGTCACTTGTACCAGTTGTCCTTTTCAGTCGTCAATTGTTATCGTTTTTTTTTCTGTGTTTTCGTTGCTGGTACAGAATATCTTAAGTTTTATCATGTACTTTGTTATGTAAAGGTCTAATGAATAATTAAATATCATGCACTCAATGATTATGCTCATAGGAGACTAAATTGAGAAATCCCTTCACATAGATGTCACTAAATAATTCGAATTTAATCGAAACATGAAAGGTGTAGATGATGATCATTTGCGGAACCGTTTCATAAAGCGTTAAATTAAAACTTTTTTCGAATCAAATGAATCTAAACATTCGAAAGAAACGACCTCATCTCCATATCAATTCTATCAATTAAGAAAAACGACATGTGACTCTCGCCATGAGGACTCGAACTCACGCATCCCAAGTATGCTGAATCGATACGGCATGCACAAATGCTTTATACCGCTGCGCTATCGGCTGGCTATATATGAAGATGAAGAAAAATTCCCATATAAGACACTAAAATTGCTGCAGAATCATTTTTTTTTTTTATTTGAACAGGTAATTTCTACCCAATTTTTTCATATACACACCGTGTATTTTAATCGGTCACAAGTGACACAGATAACCCTGGAAGTTGGTATCATTCACTTTATATAGTGAAAACGAGACTCCTAAGAGTAGAGAAGTGCACACATAGGTGTCACTAAATAGTTCGAATTAATCGATCATATGAAAGGTGTAGGTGATGTGATCATTTGCGGAGCCGTTTCGTAAAGCGTTAAATTAACACTTTTTTCGAATCAAATGAATCCAAACATTCGAAAGAAACGACCGTGTATCCGTATCAATTTTTATCAATTAAGAAAAACGAAATTTTGACACTCGCCAAGACAGGACTCGAACTCACGCATCCCAAGTATGCTGAATCGACACGGCATGCACAAATGCTTTATACCGCTGCGCTATCGGCTGGCTCATGACTCACTATCATCAAAAATCCACCCTAAAAAGGGGTTTAGCCATCGGCAATCAGCCGAAGATTCTTCCCCGATAATGAATTCCAACCCTCGGAATAATGAAATTGTTTCGTCGATTGTCATCGGAGAAGGTTCCTTCGTGTCACCCCGTATCATATCGCTCATTACTTATGAAATCTTTTCCGACAGATGGCCCATGTGTCCCCCACAAGTATATACACACATTTTATACAACCCAACCCAAATGCGGTTGATACGAAATTCAATCGGGGGGCTGACAAATCCCCGCGCGAATTAATAACACCTCCCCCCTTCTAGAATTTTGTGTAATTTTGTAACGACAAAAGCGCGGATTTATGCTCGAATCCGTTAATTAATGCGGAGGATATTCGATATTTTTCGAGGGGTAGTTTTTTTTTAATATTGTGCAAAAATACCGGTACGAAAATTATTTAAATCTTATAAAAAAAATATATTGACTGGTGATAAATTGATAGTTTTGGATCGTTACATGGACACATAGATACACAGATATACATGCACACAGAATAACGCTATTATATTGTTAGATAAAACTTAAAGAAACTAACTTTTAATGTGTGAACGTTTTCATTTCAATTTCGTTATTTTAAACACGAGTTAATCTCTGGATAATTTTTAAGAAATGTTTTTTTTAATGATTAATAATCTCTCCTATAACTCATTTGAAATATCTTCTATAGTACGATTTTTGATACATATATGTATTTATTTGACAATATGCTCAAAAATTTAATTTCATTTGCACGGATTTTCGGATACAATTTTTCTTTCAAAATGTTATTTAATTTCGTTCATGCTACACGCGAACTATTCCGTGTTATAGAAGAATACTTTGTATTAATATATTTCGAAACCAAGAATTTTTATTATACTAGCTTTAGTGACCTGGAATTGCTCGAAAATCTTCAGATTTTAGGTCGATTGTAAACTATTGTTTAGTATTTCCCATAATTAATCATGTATCATGTCTAGAATGTGCATAATATTTGCTACAGCCTAGCTATACAAAGACCCTTCTGCGAACTGTCAAACATTAAAAATCCCATTATTATCTTTAAAATGTTAAATGTAATGTTACAAAAACATTTTCAAGAGTGCATACAACAAATCTAAAAAGTTTCACTGTCAAAGTATCAACAGTTAAAGAATCTATAAATGAAACACATAGACATATTATTTATACATATTTGAAAACGGAGAACGCTCATTTGCGAAATTGCTTCGCGACACACACACACACACACACACGATTCATTTTGCCGGTTTTTTTTCCGGTTTTCCAATACCCGGTTTTTTCACAGGAGCGGCTCAATCCGAGTTTTTCGCAATAAAAAAAAAATGTACAAAAAAGCGCGGTTTAAAAAGCGGATATTCGTTCGGAATAAAGCCTCCTACGTACTACGGCACGCATCGGAAAAAGAAAAATCTGGGAAAAAAAAGCACAAGCGATCGTATCGGAAATGAATTTCATCAACTTAATGTAAAATATAGCATTTTTGCTTCGGCTATCGCTTTCAATGCGTTACTACGGAAAATACGCATCGGAAAATGTATGTACACTGCGAAGCTTCAATATCTTAATGGATTGGTATGGAAAAAAAGTGAGTTTTCAGCGAAACTTTAAAACCGATGAAATTTCGCGTTTATAGATTTTTTTTAGGACTGTTGTGTCTGAAAATTTTGAAAATGAATGTTTATGTGCATGCATTGTACAGTGACGATAAACGTTTGCAAAATTATAAAATTATGAATAGTAATAATCGTTAAAAAAATCTTTTTTCTTTTGATTTTCTCATTATTATTATTTAGTATTGCATGCCTCCTGTAAAGCTGTCTATCGCGATAGATTTTATAATTATTTAATGTAGAGTTCCTTGTAAACGTAAATGTGGCGCTCGTAGTTTGGTCTAGTTTTGCTGGTACCCAACTAGGTTGGCCTAACAAGCTGACATAGAGTTGGGGTGCAGTTAAAAATCGGGATATTTTGTTTGTATTAGTATTATTATTTATATTTATTTGTTTATTTGAAAAACTTTTATTTAAATCTCAAAAATTCAAATTTTCACATAGGTACGCGTTGCGAAAAAGCACATTCGGAAGATTTTCGCGAAAAATGATATCGCAATAATGATGTCGTTTTATCGCAATAGGCTTTTGTTAGCTTTGCCGTATTCACCCTTATCACTAAATGTTCCTTTGTGGATGTCATTCGCATAACCGTGTAAATACTCGATAACAACAACCACAATAACTACAATAATACCTTCGTACCTTTTGATTATACAATAAAATATAATACAATGCGAATTCGGTTTTAGTCGGGTTTGGCTGTACTAAATAAAATGTTATACGAGCGATCACCGTACGTTAAATTGGGTCAATACAAAAATATTTAATTTAGTTATAAAATAAAGCTATTTAAGAAAATTTTGTACTTTTAGGATGTAGGGTACGTAGAACTTAATTTAAAAGTTTTTGACTTAAAATGATATCCTTATATATGATACATACGTTGTTGATATTAATTCTGGATATTTTTATTTATGAATTTGAGAAATGTCGCATTTTTTTATAAAATTTGTACTGAATGAGTTTAAAGTTTATTTAATGATGTTTTAATTTAATGAAAATAAGAATTATCTAGTAAAATATTAATTTTATACAATAGTCTTTTGTAATTAATATTTTTGTTCAATCTATTTTTTTCAGGGAAATCATTCCAAATGTCAGTATCAAATGCAATAATATTAATTGTACTTGATCACTCTTCAAATTGTTAAAGAAACTACAAATCCAATTTAGTTAAAAAAAAATGGAACATTCATCGAAATCATCAAAAGTGTCACGAATTCCTAACAAAAGTGTAATAAAAAACGCCGAGCTTTATTTAAGATCTGACTTTAGTATGAATATATCTTAATTTTTTTCCACAAATCTAAAATTTTTCATTATATCTAATATCTAAAAAAGCTACCCTACACCAAAACAAGTATTCTAATCCAAAAAAATATATCAAAAACGATGACTAAACACAAAAACCTTAACTGCATGCGATTGATACAGAGCAACTGTCACAACACGCGGCGATTAGTCATTTATTGCACAAGGGGCGTTCTTTTTTTCTTCGTACGTATACAATATTGAAAACAAGTTTTATTTTCTGCACATATTTCGAAATAGAATTATGATAATGCTGTAGGGATTATCGCCTTTTTTTCCCTCCACACCACCTTTCTCTACAAAATTGATGGTCTCCGGGATAAGTCGAGTCGCATCGATCTCTAGAGTGAAGCGAAGCGTGATGTTCCCTGGAAAAAAAATCAGTTATCAATCAAAACATGGGGTCCATTGTAGTTCGGGGATGACAAAAAGGGAGATTACCGACAGCAGCCGGGTATTATCACATTTTTGTAGAAGAGGGGAGACCGCGGTGCATGTGTACAGTTTCCAAATTGATTTTAATGGGAGCGCATAGAAACGGAATTGTGTAACGGTGCGTTTGCATTTGGATAGAATTTTGGATGTGAGCATGATTATTTAAAAATTTTTGAAAAAAAAAATGTTTTTTTAGTTAAATTTAGTGAAATTGTCAAAAAAATATTTCAATGTAATATAAACTGCGCTCTAAAGTCAAATGCAAAACTTTAAAAATGTATGTATAATGGAAGAAAGTCTACACATATCATTGTCAATAATCAAGGACACATATTTCTGAAACATATTAAATGCCAGTCATACAATTAATTAAAAAAAAGAGCTACTTAAATTGAGCTTAAGTGACGACTTAATAGCACAAAGAATATAAGCGTCTTATTTTTATCGAAATTGAGTTAAGTACAGAAAATGATTCTGAATCATATAGAACCATTTTTTGTACTCAACTCAATGTCGATTAAAAAGATGTCATTTATATCCTTTGTGCTATTCAGCCATCAAATATTTTTCTTTTAGAATTTCATATCATATCGGTATACATATACATACATCCAATATTATTTGTTAAAATGTTTATGTGTTTATCTGCTCTTTAAGTTCTCTTGAATCATTCAGCTGATTACAATTAAACTTTTCAGAGTTGTTAGATGATGAATATTATATTAATTTAGATTTCTGTATAGTTACTTTTGATTTTGGTTCATATTCTGACCGCGTGTTTTTACTTTGTAAATTCAATTTAATAATTTATTTCATTTAAAAATATAACATTACTTCAATTTGATTTAATTAGGAAATTATAAAAAATCACTATCAAATAGATAATTTTTAACACATTAAATTAAAATCGAGCAACGCCGAGTAAAGTCAATTAGTTCGTAACAAAATAAATAGATCCACATTTCAATAAAAATTCACTCATAATCGACAATTGAATAATTCTTCAAATTAGTTACATTTTTCAATTCAACACATTAAAGCCTAAAGAATAATCTACCCCAAAACACACAATACGAGGGTTGTTCGCATGTAGCCATGACAATGACGTTTCTGCGACCATCCATCAAAAGTGTCCCCGTTTCGACTTGTGCAGTGGAAATGTAGTCATTTGCAGAAGACCGATCGGACGTTTCATTAGGGCTATATCTGCGAAAAAAAAATACAACCCAACAGAAGGGTGGAAAAAGGGAAAGAAAAAAGCAAAAATCGATCGAAGGGTTAACGCGAAATTGGTCAATTGACCTCGTCGCGGTGGTGGATAATGCAATTTGGTGGTCGATCGACTTTTCGGTCGTAGAAAGCTACGTTTTGTGGATGAAAATGTATTCAGCTGGTTGGTTTCAGTGAAAATGTATTGACCCATTCGACTGTGAATGGATATGATTTGGATTCGGTTCAGATTCGCTGTTTATTTTCATGTTTCGAAAAGTGCGTTTTTGGTTGAGTAGGGCAAGATATTTCGTTAGACTTTGATGAATAATTTTATTAATTTTTGGCAATTTCGTATCACAATGTGGCTAGCTTTGCTTAGCAAAGCATTTATTTTTAAGTTAATCAAGTATATTGACTTCTTATCTGAAAAATTGGTCAATCAATCTGATTTTTTTCTTGATTCGTGACTGAACACACTAAATCAACAACCCCAATTGATAAGAGCATAACAAAACCAAAACCTAAATAACTTTTTTTCAATTAAAGTTCAAAAGAAATACGTCATTTCGAGAGTTAACTTTGGCATAGCACATGATCTAACCAAAAACATACATAATATAATTTAACCTAACTCAATCTAGTTTTTCAAGTATTGTCTTCTTCACAAGAACTCAAATCTCACTAGAGATCATCAAAACATGTCACATAATATAACAAATAAGTTATCGATTTACGAATGAAATCATAAATTATCATAATAAATGACGATTGAAAAGGCCGAGGGGTACAAGTAATATCAGGGTGATTTCTAGAAAAGCGCGTTCAAAGTTGACCATGTACCTACATGTATTAGGAGGAGGTCGAGTGATTTGATGATATATCTTGGCACACGTTCTGAATTCGTTTATATCCTTTTGCCACCAAATAAATGAGCGTGCATAGAAGCGATTCCTGTACATAACTTGATTTCGGCAAAAATGTCACTTGTACCCCTTGACCTTTCCGGTCGTCATAATATGATATTTCAAATATTCAAAATAATTTTAGAGTGTGAACGCGCCTTTACACAATCCGAAGACGTTTCGATTGGCACAGGGTCGAACTCGACTCCTCACTCAACCCTCTTGAGTCTCCTTTTTCGGAAGGTGTAGTACCTCTTTATAATGTCGGCCGAATAAGGCTCGACTCTCACAAGAGACCGGTATTACCAAATTCGGCTCGAAATCAAAAGCAAAAGTGCATCGAACCAAAGTGTTTGTTCCTTTCTTGGCGTTTGAAGCTCGATTTGTTGTGTGTTCAAGTGAAATTTATCTTCATGTATCATAGTATAGTGTTGAATATTAGTAGTTCTGTGTGTGATCTTGCTATGATCGGTTTGTTATAGTTTTTGATTTCAATTTATACATGAAAGTTAGTAAAAATTTGAAAAACTTGACTGCTGAAGCAGATCAATTCAAATCCCTTTTCATAAGCTCACAAGATGAGGATTCATTCAATTCAATTTCCTATTAGATTGAATTTGCTTGCTTTCTTCATAATTTTAATTTTTATACTTACCATTGCATTCTATACAATTCAAGAATTTTGTAATTTTCTACAACTTTACTGATATAGCAGCTCAATTTAAATCTCTTTTCATAAGCTCACAAGATGAATATTCATTCAATTCAATTTCAAATCGGCTTAAATTTCCTTGCTTTTTTCATAATTTTGATTTTCTCACATATAATAGTTTGTAGACATAAGAATTTTGTGATTTTTCTATAAGTTTACTGCTGAAGCAGTCGAATTTAAAATTTCTCCCAAAAGCCAATGAAGAAAACAGAAAGCTTTCCTCAATTTTCACAAAAATAATTATATTTAAACATTCATTTTCATGACTAAGCAATGCAATGGTATCAAAAAATAAAAGAGCGGAGTCAATTCAGAGCCATCCAAACGAGCGCAAAAGTAACACGATACTAATATGTATAAAATGAAAAAACAACCTGAAATCTGACAAAATAAACTCATACATTTTATCGAACCACTATCGACATTAAGCCAGCTTCACACACAGGCGATCCTTCAGCGACAAAAGCGTGCCGCTGAAAGCCAAATGCTCTTTTGTCAATAAGCACCGAATCGATCGGCTGAAAAGCCGAAAACACATACATTTTGTTGCCGCGAGCGAGTTTGGCAATTTCGCTCTCGCCCATCAATCAAAGCTCGAACCATCGACAGCTACCGGGGATGCCTTTTCAGCCTTTTGATGAATGGTCCGCCGCTGGAAAAAAATAAAATAAAATAAAATAAAGGCAACGCCCCTCCTTCGCCGGCCCTTGTGAAAAATTAAACGCCCCCGGGCCGTATTAATCAGACGGCCGCTCTGATGAGTTTTCAGACCCGACGAGTTTTTCAGTGCTTCAGACTTTTTTTCTCGTGTGTCATTGAGTCGTTTTTGTGTCTAATCTGTAAATAAGCCAGCCGATAGAGTAGAGCGTTTGTGCATGCCGTGCCGATTCAGCATACTCGGAATGCGTGGGTTCGAGGCATATCTTGCTCAGAATCACATGTCGTTTTTCAGTGCTTCGGACTTTATTTTCGTGTGTCATTTAGT
Organism: Cheumatopsyche charites; assembly: GCA_024721215.1. NCBI lineage: Eukaryota > Metazoa > Arthropoda > Insecta > Trichoptera > Hydropsychidae > Cheumatopsyche > Cheumatopsyche charites. Next base: position 11,345,190 of record CM045587.1, read on the forward strand.
CGTTTTTGTGTCTAATCTGTAAATAAGCCAGCCGATAGTGTAGAGCGTTTGTGCATACCGTGCCGATTCAGTACACTTAGAATGCATGGGTTCGAGTCCTATCTTGGCCAGAATCACATGTCGTTTTTCTCAATTGATCGTTTCTTTAGAATATTTGGATTCATTAAAATATGTTGATTGAAGTCCGGTCTTTAAACGAATTTAAACTACACGCGATTTCTTTAACTATGAGATGTCGGAACAGTCGCTGAAAGAGACATACATACAAGAATACATATGTACATCCATAGATTTTGATAGTTGGTAGTTGGAAGAATGTGTGTAGTTTAAATTCGTTTTATTCTCAAACCAGAGGTAAAAAGACCGGCCCTTAATTGATTAATCGATATTGAAACTAGTTTCTTTCGTATACTTAGACTTGTTTGATTCGAAAAAATGTGCTAATTTAAACAAAACGAATTTGCAAATGATCACCTCTTACCTTTCACATATATAACGAAGGCTAAGGGATACAAGTAACTTCAGCTATCAGCTAATTGCAAATAGCAAATTTTCCACATCGACCCTTCAAGCGTGAAATGCAATTCAAACATTTCCTAGTCCGTCTCAAGTCTCCCCATCAATCGTGTCTTGTTATATAAATCCAACGCATTGTCCACCCCAATCGACTATGGCAAACACTAGGTGCGAAACTAGCTGTCTTTTTTGGGGTAGCTGAGCCTTCTTAAGGTTGTTTCATAGACGTCGATTCGAATTTCAGAAAGTCGAATGTGTTGATGGCAATCAACGTTCTTAGATTACACGTGTCCGTGCAAATATTTTCCCCTACAGAATATCCTATGCAAACACTGAGGGATGAAAATATTGTTCCTGAATAATGCGAAGGGATGAAAATGTTGCGGGATGAAAATATCATTGTTGCTCAAAGTGATGTTAAGATTTTCTTAATGAAATGAAAATTTTGAATTTGTATGTGCTTAAAGTGTTAATGCGAAAATTGACGCTTTAAAATTGAGTATAGATACATATAAATGTAAAATTTAACGTTTACAGTCGCAGTGTACATTCGAATTAAACTCTTGTTTTCAATTTTTTTTCACATCTCAATACAATCTTTATAAATTCAACTATAATACAAAATCGTCATTTAACTAGAATATTAAGATATGAACATAATTAAGATAAACTTAAAGTAAGATTATCATGAAATTTTGACACGTATTTTTTTAAAATATTATATTCATTTTTCACCAACCGAAGGTTTCTTTTTATGTAATCGTTCTAAAAATATTTCAATAGTCAAATCGAAATGTATTAATAGAAATTTTCTCTTTTTGTTTCAGGTACGTTATTCCACATTTTCTACAATCCCAACTAAGGTATGTCGACTCTGAAAGTTTTCAATTAAAATCGATACGCCTTCCAGGTGACCTTTACGCTTCGACGAAATAATGGCTTATTATTAGAAGGCTCTATTTCCAGAATGTCCGGTTCGATTGAGTTGATTCGATCAGAAGAGTAGGTCCGCCTTATTAATTTCGGAAACGTTTCGCATTTCTTGACCCGCTATCTCGCACGGTAACAATATTTTTCGTAATATGTAGGAGATGATATAGGATGATTTCGGTATAGATGGCCATATGGGGTATGACGGTCAGCGCTTATTTTTTTAAAAAATTGGTTATAATTATAATTTTTTGCACTCTATTTTGATGTCCAGTGATCATAAGACATCCAAAAATAATAATTGTTGAAGATTTTTGAAAAAAAAATGACCTTTGATCATTATTTTTCATATGGCCATCTTAACCGGAATCACCTTATATCAGTTTTAGAAAATAAATAAAATTAAAAGATGTTGAAATATTGGACTGTCCTCTTAAATAAAGGTCGTATGGTCACCGTAGCTATCTGGGACATTCTGGGACACCACTGGGACGGAAATTAATCGACGATCCTGCAATACGGGCACGTGCCTCCCCTTTATTCAGGCTGTGTTTGTATCTCTCTTAGGAGTTTATAACGGTTCTGATTCTAGATACGTTCGAATTTCGGGTCGTTTGAAATATTCAGTTAAGAGATGTAGTACTAGGGAGAACGTCCATCCTTTCTAGATAGTCTCTTGCTTAGAATCGTTTCATTTCTCGCTCTCATTGCAAACTCTAGAATAGAAAAGACAATAATTTCTTGTTAGACAAACGTTGAGCTTTACGTTTCTGTTTAAGATCCAAGCAGTTTTCGATTTGAAATTGCATCTCAATCATAGATAAATGTTAAACGATTAATGGATCGATGAAGATATGTTAATGCATACTGTGTTGGATTCAATGCGGTCGTTTTAATGCTGAGTTCGAATTCAATTATATTCTTTGATTTGTTTTGATTGTGCTACATTTTAGACGCATTTAGGTTGAATCGAGTATAATATTTGACAGTATCACACAAGTTTAAAAAATGGGTCGCCAATTTCGTCCGAATATAAACGTTCCCTAAAATTTTGCACTCGTTTCAAAATTTACACTCACACTGTATCCATTTTGGAGCAACTTACATGCAAAGGCGCTCTCGAAAGCGTTCCTCCCTTTCACAATATATAAAAGGGCAAAATCCCTATATCCACGAATCGAGGGAGCGCTCCATCGATTAGCTTGTCGAAATAAAAACATCCCGGCCTGAAGAATTTTATTTTCATTCGTCGATACTCCTCCAATATTCTGCCGATACAGTAGGACCTCGATTATCCCGATTTAAGAACATTCAGATCAGTCATGATTGGAAAAAAGTAACAATTTGTCGAATATCGTAGCATTGAATTGATTTCAATGCTGTTTACGATGTCATCATTGTCGAGATGCATGAACATTTGTTTTTTATATAGAAATGAAATTGAATGTATGTATGTTATTTATGGACTCTTCAACTGTTAATACTTTGGCAATGAAACTTTTTAGAGTCTTTGTATCAATACATTTCACAATTTACATTGAAATTTCACAAGCAATGGGATTTCTATCGCTTGGCAGTTCTCAGAGGGACCTTTTTGTAGATCAGCTGTAGCAAATATAATGCTCGACTTATACACGCAACGCTATTTACTAAGAAAAATAAGTACTATAGATACATCAGTTCACAAAAGTCTAAAGTCTTTAAGTCTAAAATGTCTCAAAAGCAAGTCCTATGCATATATTTTGAAGAATTCAAATGTTTCAATGAAACGATTTAATCATTTTTATACTCGTAAACAGAAAATATAATTTTTGGCTTAACTCTAGCTAGAAATCATTTCTTTTATATCTCTAAATACAAGCTCTGAACCAAGTAAGGCAATAATTTATTTTTAAACAAACGATGAGCGTTCTTCTTTCATTTTCGTTCTTTTTAAGAATCATCAAAAAAGTACTTTTTATTAAAAAATTATTCGATTTTTTTCAATTACACTCATCCCTCGATTTACGCGGTAGATACGTTCCTGGAGAAATCGCGCAAATCGAGACTCTGAGTTCATATAAAAACAGAAGATAGGTTCCAGGAAATAAAAATCCGCATAAATCGATACTTCAAGTTCATATAAATTAGGGGGATAGGTTCCAGAAAACCGCGTAAAACGAGGTACAAAAAGAGAATTTTATTAAGAAATTTTATACATTTAATAGCTCGACAAATTTATAACATGTTTAAAGTTAAAAATATGCATAATTGTAATTTTATTATTTCGCCTTCTCACTGCTATATTCTAATTCTAATTTGTTGAATCTGATGCAACACACGCGTTTGTATGACACGTGCTTCAAAATATGTATGATTTTTTGAAAAAAATAATTTTTACTAACCGCGTAAAAGTGAAACCGCGTTAATCGAGGGATGAGTGTATATCGTTTTACCCATCATCCGCATTTCGCTCGTTCATATCACCTCCATCGGTCCGGATAATCGAGACTCCACCGTACAAACGAACACATAACGCTCTGGATATGGGATTCTGGCGAATAGGTGCCGATTCAAACATAATCCTAAATATAAATTCACACCCGAAGATGCAAAGCGAGGGCTGGGGAGATAAGACGTATAATGCGAGGGAGACGAGGCAATTCCGCCCTCTATCCGTAGGTACGAATAAATGTAATTTATTCGCTACATCCGAATGAGACGTGCATTCCGTGATGATGGAATAACGCGAGCCTTTTTGAAATTTTTCGATCGGTACGAATTATTGAACGTGCACTTTCGACGTAATTCGTACCATTTCCAAATGGCAGGTGCGAGTTTTCTACGTGCGCCCGATCCTCGTTTAACGTGGTGGATACGTTTCCAGTAAAAAAAGTGATAGTTTACGGTTGTACGAAATAATATCCACGAAAAAATGTCCACGAAATAATATCCAGAGAAAAAATGTCCAAATTCTAATTGGGAAAAAATCCAATAGGAGAAATATTCAATCTAACCATTACAGTTTCTCATTAATAAAATTATCGCGGAATTCGGTCATTCAGAGGTCGAATATTTAGAATTATCTTTCTTCTCAATTATTCCAAATTAATTTCTACAAAGCTTAATAAAAATCAACGGGTACATTTATGCGCACACTCCTCATCGGATCGTCCAAAATTTCAATTGCGCTCTTCCTTCTTCGACAAATTCCACGATTACACGACATTTGACGACTGAAAAGGCTATGGGGCACAAGTGAAATTTTTGTCGAAATTGAGTTATGCACAGAAATCGCTTCTATGCACGCTCGTTTACTTGGTGGCCAAAGGATATAAACGAATTCGGAACGTGTGCCTCAATATATCATCAAATCAGTCGACCTCCTCCTAATACATGTAGGTACATGGTCAAATTTGAACGCGCTCTTCTCAAAATCACTCGTATCCCTTGGCCTTTTCAGTCGTCATTTATAAAGCAAGTACTACACGTGCTCGAATGCGATACCTCAGTATCTCGTAGTACAATCGACACGAGGCTAAGGTGACCGCGATCCCGTCATACGATACGTCGTTCAAGTTGAAGGTTGCCTTCTTAATCTCCTTCGGAACGTGCTGTAGGAGTATTTTTTTATAACATCATATTATTATACATCTCATTTTTACGAGATAAGTATAAGTTTTCAATTTAATGAACACAATGCGTACGAGTTATCGAAGTGACAGGTCGTTTTGTTGAAGTGACTCGGAGGAACCGGATTTGAAAGTTTGTATTGAATTGTAGATATTTTGGTTCGGTTTTATATATTTAAGTTTTTTTAGGATTATATGACTATTTTTTAATGTGGAGTGCTTCTGGAGATGGTTTGATAGGTTAATTTCGCTTGAGTTGGATTAATTGTAAGTTTCTTCTTAGGTTATGTTTGGTTTTTGTACCTTTTTTCGATCCGAATTAGATTGATTCATGTTTTTTGTTAGTGTATGCTATTTTTTCTGATAATGCAAAGTTTTTGGATATTTCAGTTAAAGTTTTTGTTCAATTTTTCAGATTGAATTATTGGATTGTATCATGTTTTAAGTTTACAATTAGATTAGAATATATTGAAGATCGTGTCTATTTTATAATCATTACTTTTTTTTAAATCAGAAATGTTTTTATATCTGAACGCAAAATAGCTATAGAGTACCTATTTCAGAAATGTATTAAAATTCCAAAGAAAGATAAACTATTTTCGAGTTCTTCTTAGCCTTGGAGATGTTATTAAAAGTTTATCTTGTTTGAATACGATTAATATAGCTTAAAAATGGTTTATCATGTTTTTAAATCGCTAAACTTGTAATAAAATCATGATCGAAAATAATTGATTTTACTTAAAAATAATTCATATGACCTTCTAACCAATTTTATAACCTTAAAAAACCATTACAACCTTATTTTATGCAACTTTCCAATTCATTTACATTGTTTAATCATACATACATAAATCTTCAATTCAATTTTCTAAGACTTAACTCAAATTTTGATTTTTGTCCTTATTTTTAACGAGTGCAGTCAACTCCAGTCAACTCGATAATATTTTATTACATTACGATGGTTCCACTTGCGTTCTTGTGATGTGGCTTTAATAAGTTTCATCGAAAACCGCAAGCGAGCGTGCTTCGATCTATGCTCGCGATCCTCACAACCCAACGAGCATAAGTACAACCCATTATCCAAATTGGACCCAAATGGGTTGTTGGCGTCCATTTTATAGACGGGCTTCGCTCGGGTAACAATATTAATATATTGTATGCGGTTTTCACATGTAAAATGTTCAGGTTCAACGAGTGCAACGCGAAGAAAATTACTTTGGATAATGCTAGATTGTAAATGAGGACTGAAAAGGCCAAGGGGTACAAGTGAATTTGCGGTGATTTCGAAAGCGCATTCAAAGTTGACCATGTACTTACATGTATTAGGAAGGAGGTCGAGTGATTTTTTGATATTATATATTGAGGCACACGTTCCGAATTTGTTTATATCCTTTTGCCACCAAATAAATGAACGTGCATAGAAGCGATTCTTGTGCATAACTCAATTATGACAAAAATATCACTTGTACCCCTTGGTCTTTTCATTTAATGAAATAAATTATTGTGCTCGAGTGAGTGTTTGAAAGAAATGGTCTTTCTTGGCTAATTGGTTAGGGAGACTGTTTTAATTTAGGATGTTTACGCTCTGTTTGGGATTTTTCCCCTTATTTGTATGTGAGTTGTATGTATAAGAAAGTAAGTGTTTAGATATGTGGATGCTTAATTTAATTTTAATTAAATAATATGAAAAAAATAGTACATAGATAGAAATTAAAATAAAATAGTGATCATAACGATCGAAGTCAATAGAGACTCTAACAATAAGATAGGAATAGGAAGTAATATAAATATGGAATACCATATTCATATTTATGTGAAGACTTTTTTACATTTTTCTATAATAGATTTAAGTCGAAAGTACTTAATAAAGTATAAATAATGATGAAAATAAACAATATGATAATAAAAATTATGTTATCTAAAAAAAGATTTTCAAATCAGTTACAATGGTGGAAAATTGTGATAGACAAAATTTACACGCAGCACTATTACGTACGATAGAAACAGATTAAAAACGACAGAAATTGAATCTGAATCCGTCCAAAATTCAAAATTCAAAATTCAAAAACCACACATCAAAAATCAATCCGATAGACACGAATCTCGATCCATTCTTCCCGAAATCTCTCGGGAAGAAGCCGCTTTCTATCACAATTAGCTCCGGTAAACATCCGAGGCGGAAATGGAAGTCGGCCTCCGTCGACAAACGAGGTTACGTCTTTTCGAAGGTTTCTCCTATTTATCACAGGATAATTGCGGGAAACTTTCGCTCCAGAGGGACCCTCATTCCCCTTTTCTACCCCTTTTTTTCCAGGGAGGTCTGCCCCTTTTTTTTGGGAGGTCTACCCCTTTTTCGGAGTCGTTTTGGGGCTTTTTTCCGGCCGCGAATGCGACCCGATCGCTAATCTTGCGGCCGAGTTATTGATTTTGTACGTGGTCCAGTGTACGCACTCTCCTCTATATACATATGACGACCGATAAGGCCAAGGGGTACAAGTGATTTCGAGAAAAGTGCGTTCGAAGTTGACCATGTATTAGGAGGAGGTCGAGTGATTTGATGATATATTGAGGCACACGTTCCGAATTCGTTTATATCCTTCTGCCACCAAATAAATAGAAGTGATTTCTGTGCATAATTCAATTTCTGGTGAAATTTCTCTTGTATCCCTTGGTTTTTTCGGTCGTCGTATGTTGTTTGGGTTGAGTTTTGTTTTGGTGACTTTTTTTCTGGGGTAGAATTTGATTCGAGTTATATTAGGTTATGTACGTTTAGTATGCGATGTAATTATTTCATGTGTGATTTCAGAAAAATTATTATAATATCACTGGAATGATTTGCGATAAGTGACGTTAACTTTTTGGGTATCGGTATCTGAATAGGCTAGGCATATTGAAGTTGAGTGTTAATTGTTAATCTATTGATATTTGTAGCTTCATAGAATTTCATTATGAGCATTCATAAATTGCTCAGAATTGCGTTCAGATCTCTGACTTGTAAGTGTTTTTTTATATCAATCTTTATCATTATCAGCTTCTTCATTTCTATAAACAATCATTCCATTTTTGAAATTGCATACTTACTTTCAAAGCACACATTTGGCCGATATACGAGTGTAACTCAGAAAAAAACAGTTAAATGCTCAAAAAAAAAAACTGTATCGTTTCACATCTAGTAAGTAATGCATCTTTATATCAGTTCCACAGTCAATCCCTAGATACAATTGTACAGCTTCGTTCAACAAATCTGCAACTCAGAAAAAGTTAATCAAGCTCCATTAAAATCCAGCATTGTTTCACATTTAGTAAGTTAAATATCTTCATATTAGTTTCCTATTCAATACTCAGTCAATCCCTGGATGCAATTGTACAGCTTCGCTCAACAAATCTACAACTCAGAAAAAGTTAATTAAGACAATAAAAATCCTGCATCGTTTCACGTCTAGTATGTTATACATCTTCATATCATTTCTCAGTTCCATATTTAGTCAATCCCTAAATGCAATCGAAGAGCTTCATTCAACAAATCTACAACTCAGAAAGAGTCAATTAAGCTCCATTAAAATCCTGAATCGTTTCACATCTAGTAAGTCAAACATCTTCATATCAGTTTCCAATTCAATACTCAGTCAATCCCTGGATGCAATTGAAGAGCTTCATTCAACAAATCTACAACTCAGAAAGAGTCAATCAAGCTCCATTAAAATCCTGAATCGTTTCACATCTAGTAAGTCAAACATCTTCATATCAGTTCCCAGTTCCATACTCAGTCAATCACTGGACGCGATCGCTCAGCTGCGTTCAACAAATCTACGACTCAGAAAGAGTTAATCAAGCTCCATAAAAATTCTGAATCGTTTCAAATCCAACATTTCCTCGTCCATTGCGAAAAGTCTCCACAATCGGAGGAGCAGGGAAACCGACCAACAACCGCAAACGAAACATTAATCAAGCAAAAAGCGGTCGCGGAATTCGTTAGCTCGGGCTCTTTGTTCCGGCGGGCATCATATAAACAAGGGTCACCATTATATGTCAGGAACAATGTGCGATCCCATTTCGGTGTGCTCTACCCCGTCTATGTATACTCTACCCAGTCTATGTATACTCTACCTACCTACCGGTATAACGGCCTCTCTCTCACCTTACCGGAATATCGTCCTTTGTGGCCGAAGGATACGCAGGAGGCGGTGACGTTGACATTCTCCAAATTAGATTTCGCAGAAGCGGGACGAAAAATTTTTCAAAAATAAAAAAAGGTTAAACGCGCCTCTGTGTGTGCGTATATGCGTCTGTCTCGGGGGAGGATCGATGGCGAAAGGTGGGTCGTGTAATCTCCAAATGAGATCAGCGATTAAGGTGGACGATTGTTGTGCCGGTTCAAAAGGATCCCACTAAGAGAGAATTCGGTTTGAATGTTTAGTTTTTGGTTGTGAATTGATATTTTTCAGTCGTATGAACATCTTTAAGCAAGGATGGTTTGTGAGGAAGGACGTTTTTCTTTCTAGACTAGACTAAACTGGAGCGAAAAGTTGAGATTTAGTGCTAAGGGGAATGTTCGTTATTTTTTTGTCTAGAAATGATTGCCTTTCTTTCTTTAGTGCTCGTAATTAGAGTGAGTAAGGAAATTAATTCGAGCTAGAGTGTATCTATAAAATATTAACATTCCTCCTTGCACTGAGAGTCTCCTAAATAGTCTTTGCAGATATATCTTTGATAAAATGTTTTTAGTTAAACAAAAGAAAAGGTTTCTCTAATATTATTTCTCTGGATATGTGACATACAAGTCATTGTAGTTTTAATTACATTAGATATTTGACTTTCTCAAAATTTTGTCACATATTTATACCTCTCGGCTTCTTTAATAATTTATACTACATAACATTGAAGATCTGGATTATACATTTTAAATTTAAGAAGTTTATGTCTTATATATTCAAACTAGTGATATATTAGTGTACATATAATATTTGTGATCTCACTTCATTAGCTTCTGAATTTCCATCATTCACATCAAATTTTTAGTTCTATTAATTAACTTTTCAATTAACTTATTTTTCATCCTTAGATTAGATTTTCTTAATTATCCCATGGCGAATTTTCTCTTACAATCGAGTTTTACAGAATCTGATACATTTTTTTGTTTAGTCGACGTTGTCTATTGCACGACAACATTTTACACTGGATACCAATTTCCTGTCGTTATACGGAAACGTTAAAAATTTAATTTTCGCAGGAGACGTCTAACTAAATAGGAGCCGTCAATTACAGCTTTAGAATTTTAATAGATTTCGAAAAAACTTTAAACCTAACAGAAGACACGACCGCATTCCGTTATATCGGAAAATCGGTTAGTTTCAAACTCAACAGCTCCTATTACTCGGTTTTGCTCGAGATTTTAAATTGAGCGATTTTGGATTGATTATATTTTTATATATAGACACCTCTTATGCTAAAACGCTTCATATAATTTTTTTTTTAGTTTAATCAAAAAACATGCAAAACATTGATCAGCGATAACTTAATAAAAATTGAGAATTGGTTAAGGTAATTAGGTAATTTCCACTCAATTATACACAATTATCATTAATTAATATCATTTTCTATTCAATGAAGACAATTCGCCATTAGGGAAGACTCCAAAGAGTAAATTAGTGCACATAGGTGTCACTAAATAGTTCGAATTTAATCGAAACATATGAAAGGTATAGGTGATGATCATTTCTAAAGCCGTTTTGTAAAGCGTTAAACTAACACTTTTTTTCTAATCAAATGAATCCAAACATTCGAAAGGAACGATCGAGTCTCCGTTTCAATTAAGAAAAACGACATGTGACTCTCGCCAAGATAGGACTCGAACTCACGCATCCCAAGCATGCCGAATCGACACGGCATGCACAAACGCGTTATACTTTGGCTAACTTTATCGTCAAACCGCAAACAAAATAAAACTATCATACAAATTGATCAATACATCGAACCAAATATGAATCAGCGAATAAAGACCAAAGCACACCCGTCTGAGACGCTGTTAGAATGAGACGAACAACCATTCAAATCTTTGTGCGTGAATGCGACAGGTAAAATTGAATATGTTGCTCTCTTTTTGACGTCTCAGACCGATGCACTTCAGCCTCAATTCAGTAATTAAAACGCCCATCTAAAAAAATATTTTTCGAATAACCGGCATGTGGCATGAAAGTAAGACAGCCCCTCAAGTTATTCCTCTCCGAGTGGCAAAAGAGCCATCCGGGAATATTCCGAATATCCGGTTACGGATTCTTCGCGATTATGCGTTCGCTTGCGCAATAAATAAAGCGTTTTTTCCCCGCTTTAGAAGCTGGGGGCGCTGTTGAGCCGCGGGGGTACTTTGCGCATCTCGAGCCGACCCCCCTGGGGAGACTTGGGCTGATTTTTAATATGTGCGACGTTCGCAGTTACGGTGGATTAGATTCGACACCCGCTTTTCCGCATATCCGATTCGTTGTGTCGATTTTTTTTCACACTGTAAAAAGAAAATCTTAATACTAGCCCGAATTTGGTTTCTTTTTCAGATAGTTCAAAATTCAAATTACCCATGGGCATTTTCAGTATTATATGAATTCAGCTCGGATAGGGTTGCTCACAATTAGAGCGAGAGTGGGGATCGAATTTCGTATAACTAGCAACTAAATTCCATTTCAGACAAACAGAAATTCCAGTATGCAACATTTTTAAGATTTACTTTTTACAGTGTAAATCGGATTCGTTTCGAGGCGAATCCGGTTATTCTGTTAAGTCGGTTAATTGCGTAGAGTAAATAGAGTCGCAATGTATTCTACTCTGCATAGATCTTCGTATATCTTTCTGAAGCCAAGGCGCAATCTTGGTTGGACTTACATCACTATAACGCGGCGAGTTCCGTCAGAGCGCACATTTCGAATAAATTACGATTTTTATATTTTAGAATATTCCAATCGTTCTGAAAATTTTTACACTTGCACATTTAGAATATGAGATAGCTATAAGCTTAACAAAATGTCAAAATTGTACATATTACGCTGTTAAAAAAAATCAAAGTTGCATTCTTCCATATCAGACTTGAAATTTTCGCTCAGCGAGAATTTTTTTTATTTTGATCGCTATATTCTAGAAATCTTGTATCTCTTGGCCTTTTCAGTCATCAATTATGAATGCATAATATAATAGTTATATGATGACTGAAAAGGCCAAGGGGTACATGTGACTTCGCGGTGATTTCGAGAAAAGCGCATTCAAAGTTGAACGTGTACCTACATGTATTAGGAGGATGTCGAGTGATTTAATGATATATCCCTGTATACGTTGCAATTTCGATTATATCTTTTTGCCACCAAATAAATGAGCGTACATAGAAGCGATTAATGCATATAACTCAATTTCGGCAAAAATAACACTTGTACCCTTGGCCTTTATAGTCGTCATTTGCTTCCTATTTCGTTATTCATTTCTCTCACTTAAGAACACAAAGATTTCACAGATGACAAACTCAAAATTATTGTATAGACTCAACTCACGAAATCATTCAATATCACACCAAATCTCACTTATTCCGTTATTTTCCGAATAGTTTACGTAACATATTTTTTCTAAAACAACACATATAATAACACACATACATATATAGAACCCAATCTCAAATCATAAATCGAAAAACTAACGACCAACCAACCCATAAATCCGTTCACATAAACCCTTCGTTTCTTCGACCGTTTAACCCCAATTACGCGACCGTTACTTTTCCGCGGTTAAATTTAACCGTCGAAGGACACATACAATACACACACAATATCGAAAAGGCCAAGGGGTACAAGTGACATTTTTGCCGAAATTGAGTTACGCACAGGAATCGCTTCAATACCCGCTCATTTATTTGGTGGCAAAAGGATATAAACGAATTCGGAACGTGTGCCTCAATATCATTTAATCGCTCGACCTCCTCCTAATACATATAGGTACATGGTCAACTTTGAACGCCCTTTTCTCGAAATCACTGCAAAGTCACTTGTATCCCTTGGCCTTTTTAGTCGTCGTATATAAAATATGATATTGTATTCCGTGTACACAAATGCGAACCACCCTGTGCATACATAATACGTGCAGGAAGTCGTAATGCGACACGTTGTTTACAAATACGGTTCCCCTCCTGTTGGATTTTGCAGAGTTTTGTTATTTTTGTCGATACTTAGTAATTATCTATGGGGCAGAAGAGGTTAATTGACATTTCCTTTGACAGAACGAGTCTGGTGTGTTTTTTTTGTCAAGTTTTTGTTGTACATTATGATAACAACAGTTTGTCAGAAAAATAGTAGTTATTAATAATACATTTGAATGGTGAAAGAATAATTTTTGTATCTTTTTTAATATTTTTATATGATATTTTGCAGTAATATTCTAAAATAGATCGATAAGAATTTTTTTATAATATTTTATTTGATTCTTAAATCTATTATTTGAAAAAAGAAATCACAAATATTATAAATCCATTTGATTTTAGTCATAGTAGTGTTAATGTGTTTCTACATTTTCTGAAGTTAAATATTTTGATTTTACATTTCAGTCGACACAATTGCATTCATACGCATATCAGACGCAGAAAATAATACCGTATAAACTATACATTATTTTTTTGAATTATTAACACTTAAATGTCTGATGTGCTGCAAAAATATTAAAAAAAAAAATCAATTCATTCAAAAATTCAAAGTTTTTACTTACACCAATTCCATATTCTATGTACATCTAAGCATCGTCAAAATTTATATTCAACACGAATCATTTATGCATACACATTTAGACTCTAGTCGTATGATCCATTCAAATTCCACTTTACAAAACCGATATTTAAATCGAACACGATTCCATTATTCGACCTGGACCTTCATCACGCACTCGAAACCCATACATAATAATATTTGAGAAGCTGTGGTATTCGAGAGATGTGCTCTTGCATTCGAAAAGGGAATCTGTCTTAATAGAACGCGTGTGGTCTTATGCATAAATATGTACTTCAGACAGTTTTGTGAACGATTCTTTTTTTTTCCAGTTTGAGAATCATATGTTTTCTTTTATAGAGGTCGGTTTAATGTGTAGTTTTGAGTACTTGTTTGAGTATCATAGATCGAATACTTAGGTTATGTTGGTATTTTTTTTCGTTTAGGTTAAATCTGTTATGTTTAAGATTATGTTTTTTTTTTTGATTAGGTTAAATCGGGTTATGTTTTAGATCAGGTTAATTTTTTTTTTGTTATTTTAAGGTAAAATTATATTGAGTCAAGTTTTTGTTCATGTTAGATTAAGTAACTTCAATGTTGATGGTCTATTTCTTCAATTATGAGATTTTTAAATGGTTTTTTATTCATATTATCAAGATGATCAAACAGTTATCTGTATATTTTATATGACAGTTTAAAGATAATATTTAATGCATTTATAATGCAGAAGTAGTTTATTTAATATCAAACTCTTCACCTATTCCTATTATATTTAAAGAATATACAATATATGTATCATTGAAGTGGATATAAAAGAATATTTTTTTCATTTGTCCATTTATATTCTTTAACATAATTTAACCAAAAGAAGAACCTAACCTAACCTAATCATTCAAGTCTATATATAAAATACTAGCTCCTCTTACTAATCTGATGTATTTGATTCTGATGAATTAATCATTCTAAGAAAACTCAAAAATTTAAATTTCGAACTCATAATTCATTCAAATAATACACGAGCAGAAACCTTCCAGTTCAAGCACAAGCTTTAATACACTAAAATCGATAATAATTGACGACTAAAAAGGTCAAAGAGTACAAATGACATTTTCACAATTGAGTTATGAACAGAAATTACTTCTATGTTCGCTCATATACATATTTGGTGGCCAAAGGATATAAACAAACTTGGAACGCGTACCTAAATAAAGCATCAAATCCCTCGAACTCTTAATACACGTAGCTCAACTATGAGTGCGATTTTCTAAAAAATCACTGAGGTCGAGTGATTTGATGATATATTGAGGCATACATTCCGAATTCGTTTATATCCTTTTGACACCAAATATATGAGCGATTCCTGTACATAACTCAATTTCGGTAAAAACGTCACTCGTACCGCTTGGCCTTTTCAGTCGTCAATTATGAATGCATAATATAATAGTTATATGATGAATGAAAAGGCCAAAGGATACATGTGGCTTTGCGGTTATTTCGAGAAAAGTTCAAAGTACCTACATGTATTAGAAGGAGGTCGAGTGATTTGATGATATATTGAGGCATACATTCCGAATTCGTTTATATCCTTTTGACACCAAATATATGAGCGATTCCTGTACATAACTCAATTTCGGTAAAAACGTCACTAGTACCCCTTGGCCTTTTCGGTCGTCATGTAATAAAAAAAAATCCCCCACGTTCCAAGGGACCCCCCACTGCATTTAAGAGGATGTTCTGGCATATTTGTGATTTCCTCACCGGGGATTAACACGTGAACATCCAAAAAGCGGAACGATCGATGATGGATGATGACTCGAATGGGGTTTTAAGTTCCTAACCCAAGGTCGCATCCATTATGTGTACACTGTCGTCGAAATTGCCGAAGTTCGAATCCCGTGTGCATTAACTTTACATTCGCAGAACTCGCTAGAGGCGAGTTCGCCGAACGAACGACAGGACGTGGGTACTAGAAATTCAGTACTAGGAAAAAATACTCAATAAAGGTATATATTATTTGACGACTGAAAAGACCGAGGGGTACATGTGGCATTTTTATCGAAATTGAGTTATGTACAGGAATCGCTCATATATTTGGTGGCAGAAGGATATAAATGTACTTAGAACGTGTGCCGAGATATATCATCAAATCACTCGACGTCCTTCTAATACATGTGGGTACATGCTCAACTTTGAGCGAACTTTTCTCGAAATCACTTGTAACCCTTGGCCTTTTCTCTCTTACATTACATCTCTGAATTATGTACATGTTGGAAATTTTAATTTATATCGCGTCAGCCGTAAGATCTTTATTACTTTCAGATGATGCTAATCTGAACATAATTTTCATATAAAATTATAAGCATCAAATTACTCTATAATGGTGATTTTGATTACTCTAGAAGCCAATAGGTAGATATATTTTATGAATCAATAACTCAATTCCGACGATTTTGATTTATCACTTGTACACATTGACCTTTCAATGAGTAAAATCTTAATTATCAAAAATCAATATTTGTATCTGTACTCTGTATTTTCTTGAATCGTTCATTAAATTTCGATTGAATTTTTCAGAGTTATCACAAATTAAAATGTGAATTCGATTCATTTATTTGCCCTTTTTTAACAGCTTTAAAGTTGATAGGATCTTAAACAACGATAGGTCCATCTACTTATCATTTGGGCTGAGTTTCAGTGATAACAGATTTTAAAATAAATAAATGATTCAAACTGTATTCATATCCATCACTGTAGAGTTATATTTATCAGACATACGAAAATCGTTTTTCTTCTTATTTGATTAAATATTTTCCAATCTAAATTTTCCTGTACAGATATATAGATAGCTTACGAAGTCGTGTGAATCAGCCTCGTTTAAATACTGACGATTTAAATACCCATGTCCGTTTGCAATTCACGCGAACGTTCCATCGAATTAGAATTCAACTCTCGTACGCCATTTTAAAAACATCACCGAGCTCCTCTTTTATCTTTGCCTACTCCAATGCGATTGTAGATTATAAAAAAAATGGCATAAACCCACATTGAATTATTCATTTCAATATTCTTTCGATTTTTTTCATTCATAGGAATTTTAAAATCGTATAATACGACCGTTTCCTTTTGACGTATCATTCGATTTTATTAGAGTTAAAATGCGTAAAACACTATATTATTATATGATATTTGTATTAAAATTAATTTGAAATCAATATTTATTTAAATAAATACAATTTTCACATTTCGCTGAAACGTCTGTGCCATTAGCGTACTTGTCATTCAACAGATGCAATGTGAGACATTCGATACTGTTCAAACGGTTCCATTCTCGGAATACTGTTCGCTTTGAATGTTTAAATTCAACTTCAAAAGACAAAACTTGTTTCAATTCAAATATCGAAAACAAGCAATAGACTTTTTTTATTTTCAGTCAAAAAAACTGAAAGGAAATGACGAATTGTAGTTGACTCATTCGAATAACTCTCTCAATTATTATCAAGGCTCAACTACACTTGTGTGTATAAAGATTGGGCTCAACTACACAAGCAGTCGTAAAGAGCAGATCTGATAATATCAATTTTTGTGAGAATTTCGTATTTCAGCTGAAGATATTCGCTTAGGTAAGCAATGTTCGGGAACCTTTTTTCGGACAAGGAACAAACTGCTCTGCGAATAGAAATGTACGTTAAAGGTCGGTTCACATTGTGGACGACGAATGCCATTTTTTTTTTAATAAATTATATATTTTTTACCTATTTTTGTTTGCATATGACGATCGAAAAGACCAAGGAGTACAAGTGACATTTTTACCGGAATCGAGTTATGCACAGAAATCGTTTCTATGCACGCTCATTTGTTGGCAAAAGTATAAAAATGAAATCGGAATGTGTGTCGTGATATATCATCAAATCAGTCGACCTCCTCCTGATAAGTCACTTGTACCCCTTGGCCTTTTCAGTCGTCATGTAAATTTGCTTTCAATTCGAATGAAATGATCAGCATAAAACAACTAAACTAAATTCGATCGAATATTCGGTTGGTTTGATGATTTTTAAATTATTTTATGAGATTTGGGCTTATGTCAAGTTAATATGCAGAGTAAGAATTTTAACGCTTATCATTTTATTAATGATAAATACTGACCATATGAATTGATATTCTGATTAAATCTAGATTTGAATACATCCAAAATTCTTTACATCAAATTGCACATTTTTAAATCAAATTCATGAATCAAAGTGCACTAAAATATTATAATTTTGCAGTAAAATATCATATTTGAAAGTAAAAAAATAATATTGTCTAAATATAAATTGATTTTTTTGCCATTCTACGTCTGCAATGTGAATCGACCTTTTCACACTGAACCTCACTTGACCCTTCTGCGAAAAATGAGTACATTTCTGAAATTGTAGATCCCTGTTATAAATGAATTGTTTGCAGACTCGATCAGTATCCGATCAGTATCTTCACACTCGATTCTCGCACTATACAAATGTATCGTATCGAAAAATTTAATTCATAAAATTCGAACCCTACTAAAAAATGGAAGCCATATTGCGTAAATCCAAAATGAATCGACGTCGAAACGACCGGTTTTTTTTCCAAAATTTCCAATACACTTTTTTATGACCGAAAAGTGCATTTTGTTCGATGCGCGTGACGTTCGGTTGTAGGTGAACCGTGAATTTCGTAGTTGGCCGAAAGTTCGAAATGAAAAAATCGGGAAAAAAAGGCGGGAACGACGTATCGGAGTATAAAATGAAAATAGGGAAACCGTCAACCGGAACGGGTCGTTTAATTACCAATTTTCCGGATTAAAAATTCCGCATCCGGAAAAAGACAAAAGAAAGGACTGGCGAGTTAAGCAGCGTGCAGATCGTACAAGAATGTTTTAATTTAACGCCTGTTATTTTTTTTAATTGTTTGTTTTTTATAAAAACAATTACACTCATCCCTCGGTTTACGCGGTGCCCATTTTACGCGGTTAGTAAAAATTACATTTTTTAAAAAAAATCATATATATTTTGTGGCACGCGTCACACAAACGCGTGTGTTGCATCAGATTCAACAAATTAGAATTAGAATATAGCAGTGAAAAGTCGAAATAATAAAATTAAAATTATGCAATTATGTATATTTTTAACTTTAAACATTTTATAAATTTGTCGAGCTATTAAATCTATGAAATTTCTTAGTAAAATTCTCTTTTCGTACCTCGTTTTACGCGGTTTTCTGGAACCTATCCCCCTAATTTATATGAACTTGAAGTATCGATTTACGCGGATTTTTATTTCCTGGAACCTATCTTCCGTTTTTGTATGAACTCGAAGTCTCGATTTACGCGATTTCTCAAGGAACGTATCTACCTATAGTTACTTACGTACTTACTTATCGTTCTCTTAAATCATTAATCAGATTTCGATGAAAATTTACTGAATACACGCTTTAAAATTAATTCACACTTCAAATATCATATTTCAAATCAGAAATTTAATTGTTATAAAAAAAAATAAAAATTAATTTTATATTATAATACAATCTTACACCAGTGTCCTATTTGTTCTAATCACATGCTGTTCATACACATATGCTTACATTATGTACGATTTAGGAGATTTTATTTTTATATATTCTCAGTATTCTCACTAATGAGGGTAACAGTATCAGAGCATGACGATGTCACGTGATTTTTAAAGTAGAGAATCAAATGTGTTCCTTTCCCAGTCTTCTTTGATGATATAATTGTTTCACGGAATGATGAAAAAAAGCCTTATTTAGTTATAATAATCGGGTTGAAAAAGAATAATTCGATGCGACATAATGGATGCGTCATTAGGCTCGGTGTACATTCGACAATGACACGAATTAAAGTCGCATAATAATTTTTGTAAAAACAGTCCGGTGATTTTATGATTGTCTATAAAAACGCAGTACAAATACAATTATTTATACTGTGAACAAAGCATACTGATTCTTGTGACAACTCTTTTTTAATTAACGTTAGTGCAATTTTATGGATGTTTTCAATTTGATCACAAATATAAGACCTGTTCAAGAAAGTGTAAATGCATTTTAAGTAATTAGCGATTTAATTTCAGGCCTAATTAAAGTAAACAGCTATATTCTCGTCACCGTATAAGATTTCGTCAGACTTTCTTAAAATTAAATATATCAAGCTATATAGATGTAAATTGTTAAATCTTTGTATGTACTGATATTTAATATTATAAAATAACTATAATGTGATGTAGTATATACCTAAAAACATACACACAACACTTTGGAAAAATCGATTGAAATCTTACAAACCGTTTAATGCAATATTAAGTACATGCACTGATATTAATATTTATATATGACGACTGAAAAGGCCAAGGTGACATTTTTGCCGATATTGAGTTATGTACACGAATCTCTTCTACATATATATTTGGTGGCAAAAGGATATAAACGAAATTGCAACGTGTACCTCGATATATCATCAAATCACTCGACTTTCTCCTAATACATGTTTAACTTTAAGCGCGCTTCTCTCGAAATCACCGCGAAGTCAGTTGCACCCCTTGGCCTTTTCAGTCGTATATTTCTTACGAAAAATACTTTTTTTTTTGGAAAAAATAAAGAAGACACACTCCCACAATTTGTCACGTCGCGTGCAGCCCGAGATCAGACGAGGCGCAAATTGCTTCGAGAGTCATACCGAGTCCATGTCACGGCACTTAACTCGCTAAGGTTTTCTTCACTTTGTGCCAAAAAAATAAAAATGGGGAAAAATAAAAATGGGGAAAAAATAAAAATCGAAAAAAAAACATAAACGTGTACGAAAATACGAAAGAGATTACCGACTTTGCGAAAGGCGAGCGAATAATTTAGCGCGCGACGAAAGGGCGATAATCTTTCGAACGAACGTTGAAAAAGTGTGAAATTTTCATAGTAATCAAATTTGAATTTTATCAGTCTTTTGTGCAATTAAATGTACTATAATATACAAAAAATAAAAAATCGATTGAGTTGATAATGAATCAGTTATGATGTTTCAAACTTTTTTAAGTCTTTCGATGGAGATTTATTTGTACGAAGTGAGTTCAATACGTTGTAGTACATAACACTCATATACAAATTTCGCCTTTTCTGTTGGCCCATCAATAAAAATAAAAAATTATTATAAATTCGACCGCGTAGAATCCGATTTTGAAGTCAAAATTTACATGAAACAACTGGTTTACTCACAATTTGAGTTCAAAGTTCGATAAAATTTCAAACTCCATACAAGGTATAATCGAAATTATAAATTTATTTCAAATCTTATTTTCATGAAATTGGTTTCAAACGTTAAAATGATTAATACTAAATCATACAAAAAATAATTTATATATATAACATCGTTTTTGGCTGATTTATGACGAATTTTCATGAAAAAAATCACACATTTTTTAAAAACATTCCTATTAATATATCAATCTTAATTTCCATTTGAAATATATTTCTCGATATTTCAAAAGTGATTAGCTTACATGTTCTATCCTTATTTTTGTACAAATTGCTTTTTTATAAAAGAAATATGTTAATATCTGTGAGCGCACATTTTTCATACAAAATGTATGGGGATATTCTCGACGCGAGCGTTACTCTATTAATCTATACTATTTATTATTTTTTTTCAAAACTTGATTTTATACTACAATTTGAGACTTTTGAGGTTGTTTATTGATGTATTAAGCACAGTTTAATGCTTTCAAACTATTTTATTATCAGCAATTTTTGCAATTTTAAATGTTTTTGTACTATTTTCTTCAAATTCACTTTTAATAATTATTTTCTCAAAAAGTAAAAACAATAGAAACTTTTCATTTTCATTAACATATAAATACACTCATATTTAATAGTTTCTGAAAGTTTTGTATAAAAAAAAATTAATAAATAAAAATGTTATGATGATTTTAAAGTGATTTTTTCGCTGAAAATCGACCAAAAAAAAACTACAAAATGTGATTTTTTTCAAAAACCATTTGTCTTACAGAAAAACGGATTTGATATTCGTGATCAGAACATCAAAATACATAAAGTTCATTAAGTTTCATTGATTGGCCATTTTCTTGTCGAACGGTGTAATTAATTAAAGTGTTGGTTTGAAAAAGTTCATTTGGTACAAATTTCTTGCTTCAAGTTACACATTTTTTTCAAATCATTTCATTTAAAATTTAGTTAGGCTATCCAGATATGTTGTCTTGGTTTTATTTTAATTTAAGTTAGTTCGAGTATTATAACGTTAATATAACTATACAATTTCAAAATATTTTCACTTTTTTAAAATAGATCAAAATCAATCGATCAAATATCACAATAAATCTAACTCTAATTGAATTAGACAAAATTCTAAACACACAATCGAATCAACATTAATCATTAGCATATAATTTAACTGGATATATCACCGAATCTATTATAGTTGAGCGTATTGTAATCGTTTTTCCTTGAGACAATGAGGTCGGAGGCAATTGAATGGTTTTGATTAATGCCCGCGAGTCAAATTAACGCCTAGCCTTAGTATTGTTATGCGAAATTTAATAATCGCGAGATAAATTGCCTCAGATAACACAAAAGCCCTCCTTCGTTCGTTTCGTTTCATCGTTTGTCGTAATACGGTTAATGATAGTGGCAGTCAGAGTTTTCGCTAAATCGAGCGATTATTGCGAGAAACGCTCACTACTTTTCACACATCGCATGTAACGCGTATAGCATATGACGACTGAATAGGCCAAGGGGTATAAATTATATGGGAAGATGCAACCCTTGGCTTTTTCAGTCGTCATATGTTGATTCGAATGGTTTATAGTCACAATTTCTCTTGTCAATGAAAATGTCAACTTTTGCATCGAAAAATGTATCTATATGATTATATTTCTACACATTTACCATCCCAACTTGACTCAAGCTATTACTTCATGAAAATATTTAAAACAAAAATGAAAAAAATATCAACCCATTCAATTGACATTCTTAATCATTGAACTTAAAAAAAAATCAAAATTGATTTTCAATTATGTTTGAATTCAACGAAATGCCGAATAATCCACAATTTTAGAACAATTGACGACTGAAAAGACCAAGGGGTACAAGAGACATATTTGCCGAAATCGATTTATGCACAGGAATCGCTTTTCGCTCATTTATTTGGTGGCAAAAGGATATAAAAGAATTCGGAATATGTATCGAGATACATATATCATCAAATCACTCGACCTCTTCCTAATACATGTATATGTTCAGCTTTAAACGCGCTTTTATCGAAATCTCCACAAAGTCACTTGTACCCCTTGGCCTTTTCAATCGTCATTTATGATTTCACTGATAAAAACGAACGATGCATCCACTGCACACTAGTACGAAATCGATCGGATTCCTATCGAATCCATGCGAATGGTTAGAGGCTAAGGTTGGTTAGAGATCGGGGGGTGGTTGGAGGTCAAGGGTGGTTAGAAACCGAGGATGGCTGGAATCCAGGGGCGGTTAAAATAGAGGGGCCAGGGGTGGCGAACGATCTCGTCAAGTCTGGCTCGCATCAAAATCCATTAGCTGTCATCCGACTCCTGGGGGAGGCAGGTGATCGGAAAAAGTGGGAAAATGGAAGGAAATGAGGATGCTGGATAAAAAAAATCTGACGATGATGGTCGACTTGTCTCTGTCGGGAGATTGATCGTTCCTTAGCCGTGACCTGCTTCCGCGAAAGAATTTTTATAAATGGTGAACTCGTCGCCTTTCAGAATCCGAATGTTATTAATATTTGTCTTTTTTCGCTTTGTTGCAGGTATGTGACGCTTTCGTCTGCTTTATTCTGCTTCGATTGAGGTATATTTTTGCGATAATTAAAAATTGTGTGAATTCGGACTCCCGACTTCAACGTGTTAACGCATTTAACTGGCGCTATTTAGTAGATTAGTAGCGGAAAGTTACATTCAATTTCAATGCGTCAGTGTATACTTTGCCTAGTTAATCGTTAGACTATGCATCGATTTCTTATTCACATTTTTCAATTTAGTTGAAGACAGTTGAGATGAATCGTAATACTACTATTTCTACGAAAGGAGATTTTTCCATTCAACAGATTTAAATATATCTTTATCGATAGATAATATAGTAATTTCATGATTTTTTTTACAATGATTCTCCATAAATTTAGGCTTTTCATGGACAATAGATTTCGAATCATTTCATTTTTTTAATAATTTTCATTGAAACCAATAGATGCGAACTATTTTTTTTTCACAAACTACATTGATTTCAGGATTGAATATAATCGGAGCAATATGTTAAAATTTTAATGAGTTAATTATTATCAAACAGTGTTGAGAGGGGAAATTCGTTGAGTCTTTAAATCTAAAATTTTTTCTTACCTCGTTTTACACGGTTTTCTGTAACTTATCCCACTAATTTATATGAAGTTAAAGTATCGATTTACGCGAATTTTTACTTCCTGGAACCTATCTTCCGTTTTTATATTAACTCGGAAGTCTCGATTTACTTGGAACGTATCGAAGGGACGATACAAATACGAAAATCTTTAACTCCCCCCTAATCGAAATCTCAGAAATGTATCGTTTATCTTCGATCGTATCGTACGAAATTCATTCAGAATCCCGATATTTATCTTGCGCAACGAATCCGGTTTTAGACAAAAAGCTGATTCAATTTGAGCACCCGATTTGGTCCAATTAGTGGACATTCAGAGCCCGGGGTCTAAAATTAAATCGTATCGGCCTAGGGTTGACCGTCGTGCGCCTTTATTAGCGGACCGACCCCATCGACAATTATCCTCCTTCCCACACAACTCCTTCCAGCTTCCAGGGGCGGCATTCAGCCCTGAATGGGGGTGTCCAGAGCCAGGAGTTGGATTCCGGTCACGCGCCACCTGAATGGCTTGACGAGCCTGTCCCCACCAGGGAAATCTGCTTCCAGAGTTCATTGTGTAAAAAATACCCTTTCGTCCCTCCGACAGTGGGTGGCTGCGAAAGCGCTTTATCTCATACTCCACTTGGGCCCCTTGGATCCTTCGGGTCTTTATTTTATACGCCTCTCTTCGTAAGGTGTCCCTGGTTGTGACGCGTTGCGTCAAAATATTGCACGGACCCTTTCTCGGGCCTTATGTTGCTTGTATGCGTATGCGTTGAGGTACACCCGACTCTCGTTTTGTATGGTGGATACGTTCCGGAGGAAATCGTGTTGAAAAAAGCGGCAGTTTACATATGACGATCGAAAAGGTCAAAGGGTACAAGTGACACTTTTTGCCGAAATTTAGTTACGCACAGGAATCGCTTTTTGCTCGTTTATTTGGTGGCAAAAGGATATAAACGAACACGGAACATGTAGAGAGATATATCATCAAATCGCTCGACCTCCTTCTAATACATGTAGGTACATAGTCAACTTTTCTCGAAATCAACGCAAAATCACTTTTACCATTTGGCCTTTTCAGTCGTCTATAAAATCGAATATTGGTTCCTGAAATTTTAAAAATCGTGTTATTTCAAAAATAACGAAAGTTTATTGTGGAGAATCGTGTTAAAAAAGGTATTAGTGAAAACTCGATAGATTGATTCTAATAACATTATTGTTTAAGCATTTCAATAAAATGATACAATCAATTATTGATTACGTCCTTATATACAAATTAATACATACACAATTACTTTTCATAGCCACATGATAATGGCCATAACCGCCGTATTTACGACTTTTCAGTTGAGCTTGGTTTCAATATTTTTCACATTGAATTTATGATTTCTGTTAACTTTAATTTTCAATGACATTTTTCATTTCGCAATTATTCATTATAATGTTCAAACAAACCGTTTTGGACCAAATTAATCGTGGAATTATTTTGTTATTTAACTGCGTTATTTTGAAACCGTGTAAAACGAGAGTTGGGTGTATTCTATACTTACACCTAGTATAGGTTTCGTTTTGAAATTTTGCTCGAAAGTGGGACTTTTTAATGAATGTCTTGTAGTGGGATGTTTCTATTTAATAATATAGTAGTCTGTCTGTGGTGATGATATAGTATTCATAAAATTCATATGAAAAATTCGAAATCGAAGACTCAAAGTATACGACATCTCCTTGTAAGTAACATCCAAATTTCAAACAAAAATTCATCTTAATCGCACCCCAATACACAATCGTTCTTTCCGAGTCCTCCACACATCTGAAATTTTCCAATCGGAATCAAAATATATGAAATTTCAAAACGAAACAGAAGAGCCCACTCCGCACAAGTGAGCGACACTCGAATCTTTTAAGGTCACCTCTTTCTGCCACTCGAGGCTTTATTTCAACGCACAAATCCGGACTCGCGAACCGCAAGGACTTTCTCCACATGAGGCCGTGCTGTGGCCCGACGCGGTAGGTACGTGTGTGCACGAGGGGGTTTTCGGGCCTTTCTCGAGTGGCTGAGAAAAGGTCGGCGATTAATATTTGAGAAGTGGGACTTCGGGGACCGATGTCGGCTTTTTGCCACCCTCGGGTCCTGAAAATTTACAGGAAGCGAGGAGGGTGCTCTCCTAACTGCCCATCTGGAGAGATTTGGGAGAAAAAAAGGCTTCAGAATGCGTATCAACTCTCGTTTCGTTCGAATTCGGCGACGAAAAGTAGGGCATGTTCAGAGGTGTTGAAATTTTTTTGAAGATTTTCGTAACGGTCGTCCACGCTGTGAGTCGACGACTTGAGCCGGCGGCTTTTGTCGGCTTTTTGTGGACGATGCATTAGGATGTTGTGCATATTAGGATTTCGGTAAAAATATGTAGGATGTATTTTATATTTATTTTGTACAGGTAATTTATGCCCAATTATAATCATTCACTATATAGTGAAGACAATTCGCCATTAGGAAAAACTCCGAAGAGTAATTTAATGCACATAGGTGTCACTAAATAGTTCGAATTTAATCGAAACATATGAAAGGTGTAGGTGATGATCATTTGCTAAGTCCTTTCGTAAAGCGTTAAATTAATACTTTAATTGAATCAAATAAATCCAAACATTCGAAAGAAACGACCTCATCTCCATATCAATTTTATCAATTAAGAAAAACGATATGTGACTCTCGCCAATATAGGACTCGAATTCACGCATCCCAAGTATGCTGAATCGACACGGCATGCATAAACGATTTATACCACTGGCTTTGTATGCAGTAATATGCAGGGATAGATTATGAAGAGGTACGCTTTTCATTCAAGTAAGACTCTATTAAGAACCTACATATTATCTTATTCTAATTATCGTATCTAAAACGAAAAAGGCAATATCTTAATACAAACCATTTCTTAAGTATAGAAATATTAATAAAATTTATTATACAATAAACAGTCATCGATTATACGATACTCGCGCCTGTTTCCCAGATGAGTACACAGCTTTACGATGCATAATATACGCATTTTCTATATAAAGCATATGTGCACTTTCCTTTAGGGATGTTTCCTCATATATTCGAAGGGTGCCGATGCCGACACTTATGAACTATTCATAAGTTCCATTATACTCCACACGTTCCGGTACAAGGTCCCTATTTATTGTTTTATATATGTGTAAATTTTGAATTGGGCACCATTGTTCGCAGTATGGGATGTTGGGGATAGCTGATTGTTTAAATTTTCAAATTTTGAAAAATTCAAATCGGATATTTGACGAATTCAAATCGATCAGTTCATATTTTTAATGAAGACTGTTGTAAGGAATTTTGGATATTTTTGATTTTGATGCATGATGCAAAATTTTCTTTTAATGGGTTTGGGTTTTTTTTATAATTTGAACTAATCAAGTATAGTAAAGTGTCTAGAATTATAATCAATAGTGTATAATATATTAAGTAACTTCATTTTTTTGCATTACCGATCGAAAGTTATATTGTATCTAAAGACTTGAACACAATGTGAGATCCGCTTTCGTAATTTTCTTGGAATTTTTTAAGTTCGGTTTTCCTCAATTCGTACCATTGTTCAATTCATAATGTTCAGTTTAATTCATACAGTCGTATTGCGTTTCGGGTTAATTATTTTTAATTGATAACAGAAGTGCGGATGCAGATTACAAGTGCGCACGTTTTTATCTCGAGCAAAAGGATGCAGTATGTTTCAGATAATTTAAATCACGATCTATTTTTTTTATTCACGATGTTGAAAAACAACTGTTTCAAATGCATGTACAAAGGTCGAAGTGTTTCCTTTCAGTAATTAAACGTTGAATTAATTTTAAAACAGTCTTGAACTCTGACGCGAAATAATCGATAAAAGTCTAATATAACCAATGACACGATAAAAATTATCAAAGTTTTATTATTATTGACGACTTTGGTAGAATGAAATGCAATGCGATGCATTTTAAAAATGGCTGAAATCGAATTATTTTCAAAAATTCATTAGAAGAATCTATATTATAAATACGCTAACGATGCTCGAAATTTTCAGACAGCCGTGGCTCGAACCCGGGCGTTCAATTCACAAGTCCGCGCCTAACACTCCAAACTACACGTCTTAATTACAAAACTGCATTGTTTAACATATTTAAGACGTATTTTTTTTTTATTTTACACATAGATGGCAATACGAAATTTGATTAATTCCGAATTTTAATAATTTCAATAGTCAATTCCCAGTGTCGCATGATCGGCCATAAAAATGCAGATTGGCACAAGTGCGGTGCATTCCAGGCTCTGCTCGCAAATCTGTTTAGGTTCCCGTTGCTGGCTTCGGGTGCATTATTGATGTCCCCCGAGAATGTCCCCGGGTAACTCGGCTAGAGAAAGATGCTTCGAAAGCGTTCAAGTCTGGATTAGAATCGAATAAAATATAGACTGAGAGCAGCTTGGTGGTTTTTGTCCCCTTTTTCGCGTTGAAAAATTGAGGTTTATGCGGTATGAGTTTTTGAATTTTTTTTTTAATATTATTTGGTGCTTGTGAATTAGGTTTTGTACTCGGTTGAGATATGTTAGATTATTTTTATTATGTTTTAGGTGTAGTTAGGTTTTATTGAGTTATGTCATTTTGTGTCAAATACTTGGTTGATGACTTATCTTGCATAGAAAAATTTGCATAAAATACATAGAATAAAATGTCAGTTCACTTAACTATTTATGGCATGTAGCAAACGGATAGAAACTTGATGCTCTATATTCTTGTACATCTATAGGTTAGTATAGTAAAATGCACACTGATTTGGTAAAAGTACTATCAATTAAGAAAATAGGCCATCCCGTTATACCCATGATTCGTCTACTAGCAAAAAATATTTTTTCTTGTTGAGAGATGCAAAATATCTTTAATCTATTTAAATCTTGATCATTTCATAATTATATTGCGTTGATATATTCAACAGGTTGATTATTAACATTGCTAAAAATACATAGAAAAAAATATATATTTTTCAACACAATTCTCACACAGCACAACTAAACCGAAGCGTTTCAATAAGTAAAATTTTCGATTCGGTAAAACGGTCACGCAAACGGACCACGGTATCTTTTTCGTTCCAAAAAGGGGTTGTTTACGACGCAAACACTCGATTTATTTTACACAACCCCCTTTTGTACGGGGGTTGAAGTCACTTTTCCATAGGTGCATGTGTTGCACGCATAAACAATGCACTTATTGAACAAATTTCAATATATTCGGGTCTCTTGTGCGGACTGTGAGCCTTTTTATCGCTCGTTTTCCAAGTCTACCCCTCGGATTTATCTGTGTTTTTATATTTTTAGTTATTTTAAGGGGGGAGTTTGGAATTAAAATCGCTCTATTTCCAAATTAAGTTGTCGAGTTCGGATTGATTAATGGTGTAATGCATCGTTTTAATTGCAGACGATGTGGGTGTGTGCTGTTTGCATATGTTTTTTTTCGTACGTGTGAAAATTTCTTGTATGTTGTATATTATGGTGTTTAGTTAAAAAAAATAAGAATATATCTCCTTAAAATTGAAAATGAATCAATATAGATATGTAATTCACTAAGTAGGGAAGATTTAAAGTGTGTCGAAAGATTTTCAATTAGATATACATATGTATGTATGTATGTGAAAACTTTAAAAAATTTTCAAGTAATATTTTTAATTCAATAGATTTTATGCAGTTTTTTAAGTAAAATAATTGAATTCATAATGGAAATTATTTAAAATGACCTGGAAAATCTGAGAATACATATATACACATGTACAAAAAAAATTGAATTATTTTTTTGACTCAATGACCCTGATGTATGAATTATTTATCAACTGCAGTATTTTAAACTATAACATGTGAATTATGTATTGCATATATGACTTGTTATTAAATATAATTATCAGTTTAATATTTTGGAAAATTTTAATTAGTAAAAATACATTTTTTTTATGATCAAATCAACTTCTTCCAACAATATATCTCCGCATCATCACTAATAATTTAACCTCACACGTCCTCGCATAAATAACCTCACCAAAAAAAAAAAAACTTCAAGACAACCTCGAAAGCCTCTTATTTCACCGAAAACCTAAAAAAATATACGAAAACGATAAAAAATTCAAATTTCATCTCGACCACACTCGAGCGACACGAGAGCGCACTCGAAGCAGTTTATTAAACTTTTGTGTTGATTTATGGCAGTTTATTGTTTTTGCGGCACTCAACCCCCATACAGCATTCAGGATCCTGAATCGAGAACCCCCAAAACACCCAAAAAACACCCAAAAAACACCCGAAAAACACCCGAAAACCCCCCCCATGGGGATGATAGATGCGGAGGCTAATGCGGGAAAATGTTTTTCCACTTTTCCACATGTTGCAAATGTTGCCCGGGGTGTTTCAATATCGCCGAGATTAGATGTGCGAGGGTTGTTTTGGTATTATTTGATTTTTTCTTTTCGGTTTTGGTGTTTTTTTTTTTTGCGTTTTTAATATGTGGTCGGTGCGGGGTCAGCGGTTGAGGTGTTAATTGGAGCGAGTGCGCTTTTTCGATCGCGAGTAATCGGGTTAAAAAATTGGGGTTGATTGTTTAATTTGTGAATTTTGGAATTGCGTTTTTGAATTATTGAAAAATTGAATTTAATTCAATATACTCGTGTTATGTTAGCATAGGTTTTTGATTTCGATAGATTGTGCTTGGTTAGTACATTTTGGAAAAATATGACTCCACTTCAAACTGTTGTGTAAAATTTCATACGTATATAGAAATATATTTGAATTTTGAATCGTCCAAAATAAATTTCACTTAGTTTAATTTACTGATGTTTGGTTAGGTTATGTTTTCGATTAATATATATTATGCTATATGAGTAAATTTTGGAAATATATAACTTCCACTTCGAACTGTTTTAAGTAGAATTCAATTTATAATATTATATTCAAATATATTTGAATTTTGAATCATCGATATGAATTGAATTCATATTTTGTAAACACTCGATCAAAAATTGTTTCAAATTTCAAATTCATTAAATTAATTTATAATTAAATATTCACACATTTTTAATTATTGCAAGCTTATGATTTTTTTTTTTCATTATGAAATGTCATAGCTCTGCATAACCAAAAATTTATTTTAATTTATATAAACACCTTTTTTAAGACTTGGTACCAGTTTTTTTCTCAAATTATTTATCAACATCATCATCATCATTGGCGCCTAAATTCTTATCGAGTTTTGACCTTCTGAAAATTGTTTACAGATTACAATAATTGTTATGAACTAATGATGATATAATATTTCATATATTCTTAGCCGCAGTATAAACAATTATTTACTGCGTTTGGAATTCGAAACAATGAAACTTCAAATAAAGTTAATGCCAGATAGTTCGCAATCGCATAATTATTTCATAAGTATATTAAGAAATGACTCAACGTAAAATGTAAACATATTGTTACCTTATAATTCGTTTCTTTGAATGTCTCTTTAGAGACAATTTTATTTTTTTGTACGAACTCGTAGCTTATTACCACATTTAGAGAATGCAATTAATGGTTTTGTTTGTTTCTTTAAGTCGCGTGATAGAAACTTCTTTTTTTATATGAACACATGAAGTCGATTTTACAAATTGCTTAAATTGAAAAAAAAATTATAAAATGTTGGTGCTTCTCCTTATTAAGTTTGTTTTGTTGAATGCTTGCACTTAATCCATTATCTATGCTCACTCAAACCATTCATCCTCTTACAATCAAAGCATACATTGTCTAGTTAAAGTTTACATTGCATTCCTTCATGAAACAAATGATAATTTCTACCCTTATACATAAATATTTCGATTATTTAGCGACATCTATGTGTGCCACAACTTATTCTCCGGAGTCTGTCTTCTTGATAACTTCTTCACTTTAAATCGAGTGATATTAGTTATTATACCAGTATAAAAAAATAAACCGATGCATAACCACGTAACGCGCACTTAGACTAGACAAAGCATACATTTACGCGTCTTAAGCTTCAACTACGACACATACACTCAATACAATCACATACATAGACTCAAGTAGACAAAGTTTGGCGCATTTTCAAAGGCTTCGGCCAGGCTTTCGATCATGATTTCGACATAACGACCTCTGCATTGTCCTCTTCGAAGCCTTAAAATGTCTTCGGATTCCTTTTTAATGCCCGCATTTAAATTCCCTTTGTTGTGCGACATGTGCTCTCAATATGCGTACTATGGGGGCGCATTCGAAATCTGCTCCTTTTCCTTTATTTGTTTATTTTTAGGATTTTTTTTTCGCTGTGCAGTCTACTCTCGATTATCGGATTTGCCGATTTTTTTAATTATTTTTGATTCGTTATTGATTTCATAAATTGGCGAGTGTCGTATTGTATCAGTTTTATTACCTAGTACTTGTCTCTCTTTCTGTCAGTTATATATTTTGTATTGAGAATCATCAAGCATAAACGTCGAGCGTTCATTAATTTGTTTAACGTATAATAAATACCATATATTTGTCAAAAGTGTTAAAATTGGGCTTACTTTCACCGTTCTTTTTACATTTGCTTGTAATACGAAATTTAAATGATAATTGTAAAATATATAGATGCAGAAACCTTTTTTGATGCATAATCATATTTACAAAATTTCATCATGATCAGATCAACAGTAAAAGAACCCATAAGAAACATCTACGTACATTATTTTCTATTCATGAATTAAAAATTGAGGATTTATATCAATTTGGTATGAAGTGAACTAAATGCTAAAATGTTTGTGTAAAACTGAAGATTTGTCAGAAATACTCTTCAATGAGTATTGACAAAAAAGTCTCAAAATGCAATATGATATGCAATGCAACTAATCAATGCAATTTGAAGAATTTAGATAGCTGAAATTGCACAATTGTACAATTTTTTCAAGATTGGTAAAATTGCACAATTCTACAAATTCTTTTCATGTCTGATAAAGCGCATGCTCCATTAATTCATCATTTTTAAAGGAAATGACGAAAATTCACGCGAACCGCACTTTATTTAATTTTCAAAGCCACATTTCCGCTTTTGTTGCGTGGGAGACTAATCTACAAAAAAAAATTGTATATCAACAAAAACAGTGGCATGACGAAATGAGACCAATTTTCCATTTGTCATTATTGCGCTTCGGGTGTACCTACTTAAAATGTAAGGAACTTCGTTCTCAACATATGTATTTTTATTTGAATTTTTAAAAAATATTCATAAATAATTGAAAAATTCGTATTTTAAGGCAATATCGATATTTGCAACTATTGGTTAAGATATATGTATGCCTATAAATTGCATTTTGCAAATTCAATTTCAAATGTTTCTTGTTTATTTTAAGTGAAGTGTACTATTTTTTTTAATACAACATAATAATAATTATAATTTATTGATATAAATGTAATCATTGTTTTAGGATTATAATTAATATAATTAATTATTGTCAAATTCACATGTCACATATTCACATAGAAAGCTGCACATTGTCTTTTAAACCTTTTTCGTTCTTAAAGTTTAATAAATATTTACACATATGTAAAATTTAATAAGTTTATCGAAAATATATGTACATTAGGTATATATCTATGTATTTTGATACGTTTTTTATTTTGTCGATATGACACTTGATGCACACCTGTCAGGTTAGGTTTAGTCAGGTTTTTGTTTACTTTTTCATGTTAAGCAAGATTCAGCTAAGTTAAGCTAAGTTTTAGGTTCAATTTTAATCTTCATTACGACAGGATAACAGAAAAATACCTAAATTTTAATATTCGAAAATTTCATCAAACAAAAAAGTCCGGAAAAACGTCTAACGCAAAATTCGCCATTATTACAAACTCAAATTCCGAATCCGGGTACGCGAATTATTAATTCAATACATTCGGAGCGAAATGTTCCTACGGATCGTCGAAATTGAATTATGTCGATGTGTAGAACCAATTTAAAGTTTCCGCATTGTTTTTACATTTCCCCGGAGCCGAAACCGGTTAACCGGTTCATCTGCCGAATTTACCGGAAATAACCGAAATCGTATCGGTTTTTTTTCCCATTTTTTCCCCACGAAACTCACAAGAAGACGATGAAAATTCACGACGAAAGTTTTCAGCTTCGGAAGTTGTTAGATCAACAATTTTCGCGTTCGACTTCGGGATAATTTCGAAATTATCGGGCGAAATGCTTTTTTCGCCGCGGAATATATGACTGAAAAGGCCAAGAGGTACAAGTGATGAAATTGAGTTATGTACAGGATTCGCTTCTATATTTGGTGGCAAAAGGATATAAACGAATTTGAAACGTGTACCGATGTATATCATCAAATCACTCGACCTCCTTCTAATAAATGTAGGCACATGGTCAACTTTGAGCGCTATTTTCTCGAAATGACCGCAAAGTCACATGTACCCTTTGGCCTTTTCAGTCGTCATATGTAGTGTGTTATCGTTGCGGGATGTTTTCGTAACTTGTGTAAACATGTGTGCTTCCTGCGATAGAAATATATCGTATCTGATGTTTTTTCAGTGAAATATTAGCAAATAGTGTTTTGTTTATGTACGAATATATTATTTGAATAATTCAATGAAATATCGAAGTACTTTTTTTCTTTTTTGTAGGTATAAATATTTTTCCGATTGAGATTTTAATATTTGCGTAGGCGGGAAAAACTATTTCGTTAAAAAATCGATTTAGCAATAGTAGTTACGCTCGTCATACATCTTATATTTTCTTTAAAACTACTCTTGTACAACATTATCAATACGTTCCAAATTATATTTTTACATGTTAAATCGAATAATCTAAATTATGACTGAAAAGCCCAAGGGGTACAAGTGATTTCGAGAAAATCGCACTCAAAATTGACCGTGTACCTACATGTATTAAAATGAGGTCGACTGATTTGATGATATATTTCGCCACACGTTCCGAATTCGTTTATATCATTTTGCCACCAAATAAATGAACTTGCATAGAAGCGATTCCTGTGCAAAAATATCACTTGTACCCCTTTTCAATCGTCAAACACACAGCATATTGAATGAACATAATCATCATAATAACAACCAAGATCGCATTAGGCAACCACCGATACTCAACATACGTACGATATAATAGTTTAATATAATTTCTTGACGTCTACGGAATCAATCTGCGATTTCGGATTGACGTGACGTCAAAGGGCAACGTTTCGGGACGTCAAAGGGCTTCAGATCGATATAGTACAGTATAATACGTGTTTATGTGTGTAAATGGTCGCAATTATGAACGGTGTTGTGGCCGTGTGCAGTGAAACCGCCGTACGTGCAAAACGCAATTGTGCACACAACGCCAATTTGCAACGACACGTGTCCACTAATTTAACGCTGGCCCTACGTCAGCTTTGTTTCTGACTTGACGTCTGAAAATTTAGAGTTTCTTCGGTGATGATATGGAAATGTCACATCTATATTATAAATACGCCAACGATGCTCGAAATTTTCAGCCACAGACGTGCCTCGAACCCGGGCGTTCAATTTATTAGCCCGCGCCTTTTACACTCCGAACTGCGCGTCGTAATTACGAAACTGCACCGTTTAATGTATATAAGGCGTAAAATCTTTTTTTTATTTCACACATAGATGGCAATAAACACATCCGTGGCAATATGAAATTTGATTAATTTCGAACAATTTTTATACACATGCGCCTACTGCTAGTTTAAATAAATATAAATTGTTTCTGAAAAAAAAAATCGTTAACTTTAAAACGGGTCATGTGTATGTACTCTCAACTCTTGTTTTACATTGTTTGAAAAAATCAATTAATAAAAAATTATTACACGATTTATTTGGTCTAACACGGTTTGTTTGAACTATATAATGAATATCTGGAAATGAAAAATGTCGTGGAAAATCTATGTAAGTCAACAGAAATTATAAAATTTGACGTAAAAAATATTCGATTTTCTGTGTAAACTTAAAAAGATTCAAATCGAATATAATAATCAATCTCGTCTAACTGCTTAATTTATTCAATCCACCTTCATTCCCAATCACTTCGTAGTTCTGCAGTATTCTTTCAAAGCACATTTGACACCCCGATTTTTTTCATCAAGAAATGCACCTAAGCTCGATACACACACACGTCTGTTAATTAATTACCAAACCGGGAATCTTGCTCCATTTCTAAAGCCTGTCTAATTGGATGACGTCACGCTGGGTACGATTAATCAGAGTCCATCTGTCCACCCTCAGTTTCTGTTATGTCCCCACTATGTCCCCGCACGTCTATTTCGTGTATAGAAAGCTTTGATTTCTTTCGAGTGCTGAGCAAGTTTGCCGATACTCGAACGAAACGTAATTAGGGGTTCATTCAATTAATCGCATCTAGGGTTAATTTTTTCTAAAAAGGATTTAAATTCGGAAGTATGTATCGTGTATGAAGACCTTAGGATACATGGAGTGTGAATGCACCTTAAATAATTCATATTCAAAGTTGAATGTTTATAGCAATTAAAAGAGATCTATTGAACACACTTGTGATTTATCTGTCTAGAAACTATTTCCTTGTTCTAGTGCAAATGTTATTATTTTCAGCTAGAGATTGGATAGAAAATATAACTGTTCTCACTTGCATTACATCTCTGGTTGCATGTTATTTCAAATTCCGAAATCGTTTATAAGGTTATATTTTAAAATCCAATCGAATAGGCATATTTAAAGACAATTTTAGTTATTTGAATTCGTCATTCACATCGATTGGCTTCTAGGGTTTTCATATTGTTTAATCCATTTGGAATATGCAGATCAGAAGCAAAAGTCGTTTAGTACAGATCCTTATAAATAACCTTTTTAACGAATCAAATGCAATTGCTATTGAAACTCCATAATCTGTCTATTATAATGTTATTATAAATCGTTCATCAGAATTATTCAGATAGACATTTCACGTCTAGAAAAGTTTCTGCATATTCACAATGACAGCCTAGTGTAAATTGAGCCTTATATAGCACATAAAATTATAAAATTACATCACACTAATTAGCGAGATTGCACTACACACTTTCCACAAGGGGACCCGTATCATCATTACGCCACCTTTCACAATCCTCTCTCTAAACTAGGTTAGCCTTTTCGAAGTGCCGAATTTCTTCATTTCCTAGTCGAAAGAGAAGCTCCGGAGCATCATCGGAGCACCGGAGCAAAAAGGAGCAAAACTGTGGATCAGCAAAGTGGAGGGATCATAGGAGGAGAAGGCATGTCGAGGGGTTCGGTAGGGACACATAATTGGACATCAAAGAGGGACCCAAGCAGAGGAAAGGGAACATTTAGGGGTCCCTCTCACTCTGCTCGGTTTATTAAATCCCTCTTGTAATTAGTGTTTGATATATGCGACCTTATCGGTCCGTTGAGGTCCGTTCTCCCCTTTTTTGTATCATTTGTGCACATCGAATAGACCTCGGTTATCTTGCGATGCTTAGTTCGGATCGTATTAGATCTTGGAGAAAGACACGCGTTCTTTTGTGTGGAGTTGTTTGTGCATGCTGCATAGAACTCGGTGTTCTTGCCATGCTTGGTTTGAATCATAATCAAAATTCAAAGATAGTCGCAAGTATTGAGCTTTTTTTCGCTTTATCCGAGCAGAGGTGAAACGACGTCTCTTGGCAACAGCCCCAAAGCCTTCCACATTTATATTGTAACTACTTGAAGCTCTCCGGTGAACGGTTGTGCAACCGTTCGTGTGGCAAAGTTCAATCTGAGGCCGAACGTTGTTAACCCCTTCACTGCCTTTACTTGCATTGATACTGTTTATTATGCACCGGTTCATTGTCCTACACAAAATTCTGGACATTAATAAGTTTGATAAGTTTTGCATTTTTAGCAAAAAATGTTACTAAGTGCCGGACTTTTCACCTCTGGTTTGAGAATGAAACGATTTTGAACTACACGCGATTTTCTGTCGAAATCTCTGGGAAAGAGATGGATGTGTGTATTGTTGTATGAACTGTAGTATGTCTGTCTCTTTCGGCGTTTGTTTTGATGAATTAGTTTAAATTCTCTAAAAAGATCGGCACTAAATGAGTTTTTAGCTTCTTTTATTATGAACTGTAGTTCTTAATGTTGCATTTGTCACTAAAATAGGATGTGTAATGACTGAATCTTTCATTCAACAGATTTATAATGTATCTCGATCGATAGATTTTAGTGGTCTCATGGTTTAATATATCATTGCAGTATTTTAGGACCATAACGAGTTAATAATTTATCGAATTTTAATGTGTTAAAGGGAAGTCCACTCAACATAGAAAGCTGCGCATTGTCATTTGAATTTGATTATTTGTTTCACCTTTTTGTAGGAAGCAATAATTTTCAATCACTAAAAATCCATAGAGTTTCAAGTAACCTTGTGTTCACAGATTCTAGTATCAAATAAAAACTATTATTGTGATCTGACATGTAGATATACTTGAATCTTTCATCGTGACCTGTCTATCAGATTTTCTATCTTTTTCGATTTTTTTCGATATCGATCTCGAATCTTTTTACACACGAAGTTGAATGAAGCCCAGGTTGTACAATTTTATCAGATAATCCCAATTCGGATAGGTATTAAAATGCACAGCTTATCAAATATTCATATACCACTCGGTTTCGTGGCACGATCGCCTTTTATCGATCAAAAATTTAAAATAAACGGATTCGGCTATTTTAGGAATACAATTTTATTCCATAAATTGTATTTCTTAAAATTTCCTCAGAAGGATTTATTATTTGTAAGTTTTTCAATATTCAATTATGGTACTAAATTCACTATTACTGTATAAAAGCCAGTCGTATAAAGTGTTTGTGCATGCCATGTCGATTCAGCATACTTGGAATGCGTGAGTTTGAGTCATATCTTGGTGTGAGTCACATGTCATTTTTCTTAATTGATATGGAGATGTGGTCGTTTCTTTCGAATGCTTGGATTCATTTGATTTGAAAAAAAGTGTTAATTTAAGGCTTTACGAAACGGCTCTGCAAATGATCATCACCTATACCTTTCATATGTTTCGAATGAATTCAAACTATTTAGTGACACCTATGTGCACTAATTTACTCTTCAGAATCTTGGCCTAGTGATTAAATTGTCTTCACTATATAGTGAATGATATTAATGTATGATAATTGTATAGAAATTATCTGTAATATTATATATATAAAATATTTTCAATTTTCAAACCAAAAATTTTCCAATTCAATTCCATCACACTAACGATTGAGCTTCAAACGCACATCGTTCGACTTATTCTTGGGCTATATATACACACATGGATATATCGAAATATCCCCTTTCTCGAAATGGGCTATCCCAGATCGATTCCGAATGGAAACCCGTGGCCCTGGGGATTAAACCCTACGGCCCTAGGGCTTAAAACGAATCCGCTCTAGCGATGGTTGAATTTATCGCACTCGTGAGCCGAACTGCGAGACCACCTTATTATACGGCGTGATTGTTACGACCCCAATAAATATTTCTTAACTCGGCGACCCGCAGTTTGAGAACTCCATAAAGCGGTAATAAATCCGGATTAAAAAGAAAACCGACTGTCGTCCGGTCGTGGGACGGTTAAAGCTCCGCGTTATGACACTGTGCAAGGTACTGTGTGATCGATAAGTGCATCTTTGGAATGATGCAACTTCATTTTATTACGTTTGACATTAAGAAGTGTCCAGATTTCTCGAATTTTTTTCGAGATTTAGCAGTAGCCGCATGTGTATCAAAATAGTTCGGAATTAATCAAACTTCGTATTGCCAAAGAATGTGTTTTATTCGATAATATTTTTTATTGAAATAAAAAAATATCCCACATTTGGATTTTACGCCTTATGTATGTACGTTTAACGGTGCAGTTTCGTAATTACGACGCGTAGCTCAGAGCGTAAGGCGGCGGGCCAATAAACTGCACGCCCGGGTTCGAGCACGTCTGAAAATTTCGAGCATCGTTTGCGAATTTATAATATATGTAGATGTAGATTTACGTAGAGGATTTTTCCTAAATATAGACATGCGCCAAATATGAAAAATTGCGATATTTATTATAGTTTCGACCATCTGCTAATTTTGCATAAATCATTCACTTATAGTATTATTGTTAGATTTCAAAAAGAAAAACAACAATGTCGATATTGAGTCTAAAAGTATTGAGGATTGAAATTTTACTATTTTTTTTTCTTAACAATATCACCTATAACATTGAAATGTGATATTTTTTTAGAATATATTATAAGATAACTGCCTGAAGATTTTTTGGATCGAAAACGCATTACTTTGAAATGAAATTCAGTATTCCCTATTTGCCACCTTTTGACTATTTCGTATTTTAAAACACCACCGTTCCATATTTGAGACACATATGAAAATTGATGAAAAAATAAATTTTCAGCTATCGTCGTTTTTTTCAAATTTGAATGATTATTTCATCCTTTTGCTATAATCAACACATAATTTAGTATATTTGGCCTCAATCTATTTCTTAAGAACGTTAATTACTATTCATTTGTGGAAAATACACGCTTAAAGCTTAGGTGTTTCCATATTTAGGACCGACCCTTTCGACTGACAGCTAATTACAGAATTGGATATCAATAGAAATTTCAACATATCCTATAGATACATTTTCTCCGAAGATTTGAATACATAAACTTCTTATTTACATTTGAAATATAATAATACGAATATTATTAGATATTGCTTAAATTTTCGAATTCATGTTTACATTTCACGTACGCTGCTAAGCCGACGTTGTCTAAAGAGCCCAAAAATTGGCTTAAAATTGTTTCGAACTTAATTCTACTGTCATACAACGAAAGTATGCAAATATTCTGTAATAGAAAATAGTTTCGTTTCATTAAAGGCAATTTATCAAAAATGTACTTAGTATCGCAACAATTTTCATGCAAATTACTTCGAAATTTCACGTAAAACTTTCAGTGGGTGTATTTAACGAGTCGAACATCAACTTTTAAACATGTGGCTTGAAATTTTATTTAAAAACAATGGGATACAATCTCAATGCAATCTTCCGAAGCCAATCTCCAAGAGTCATCTCGGTCAAATCGATAAAATTAATCACTAGCACAATTCCCATCGAATAAGCCCTAGCGAACGATTCAAACTTAATCGAATCATACGAACATAAATCAATCGATCAATATATCGTTTCAACGATGTTCTATATTTACAATTGACGAACGAACCCTTAACATTTTTGCGGTTCGAGTGCTCGGCTTTAATGTTTCATTTCGGTTTCGAAATGTTAGGTTAAGTTTAGTGTAGGTGCAGCAATATTCTCGGAAATGTTTATGTAGGTGCAACTAGCACGTGCATCCTGTGTGCATTGTGCTTTATGTACAAAAGTGGTGTTTGGCTACCGCGTGTGTGTTCCTCAAGTATTCAACATGGATCTTTTTATAAATCTTTGCTTTTAAAGCTGAGGTGTTTCCATAACTTAGACAGGATGTATTATATACAGTAATATCCTGATTTGTAAGATTCTACTTAAAAAAAATACAATATATTTAAATAAGTACTGCAGTTATTAAGCACTGATATTTCAATCGTTTGAAGACAACGTATCTATTCAAAAATTCAGACAGAAAAATCTGCTATCGAACATTAAAAAAACCTGTCTTTATAAAAAGTATGTAAAACTAACTTTATCTTCATTTTTTTTCCTACTTTCCTTCATGCACAATGTTTTTGTTGTATGAACATGATACGTGTGCAAAAACTGGGATATGCATACGCGAACCGTGTGCGAATATCAGGTTATATGCACGTTTTATGACATTGGCGTTCTTCTGCAATTCAAATTCTCGAGTCAGTCTTTCGATTTAGATTCGACTGTAAAATAAGATTTCTGCTTCTGTACGGCATACATACACTTCAATCAGCTGAAAATAATGCAAGTGGCGTACAGCCGTTTTGTACGACGTTGACACAGTTAATTACCAAGACACGTTGTCCCTCAGGAGCGTCGGTTAACGGGAAACTGGGTCATGCCGGATAATTCGGTTAAGGCAACACTTCGTTAGCGAATCCTTCCTTCGTTAGAGACTAGACTTTCGATCCGGACGTCACGGGATTTCGAAACTTGACAATCTACATCTTACTACGGGTGCACGTCTTATATCATACTTTGTCTAGTCAAAGCTTACATTTCATGGTTATTTCTTGTTTTTTTTTTTTATAATTTTGATACATTTCTATTAAATTTCATTTATATCACTGGTGATAGATTCGTGCATCTCTATGAAGACAACCATCATACCAAATTTCGTCAAATTCTGATATGGACATGTCTAATTTTTCGTTTTTTTGTGTTGATTTGGTGTGGAACAGGACTTAGTTAAAAAATATGAATGTAGTTGAGCAGTTATGGTCTAGAATAGAGCTTATCGTTATGCTTTTAAGAATCGTCTCTAAGTCGATTTATTTATAGTGAAGTGATGCTGTAGCTGGAGCATTATCGTTAAATTTGAGTCTGAGAGCTCGTCTCGGATTTGAACATGTTTTATTTATCGTAGTGTCTATTAAATTTGAGCTATTACAATATCCACTTGTGAAATGAGCTTCAACATGGTATTTTGAATATATATTTTTACTCCTTTGAATATTTTTTTTCGTATAATTAATGTTTGGAAGCTATAAATATGACAAAATAATTTTGAAATTACAAAACAAATGTTTCTGATACGAATCAATACGAACATTGACAGTAGAAAAAACGCGGGACCCGTCTTCAATGTGTTGGCTAAAAAAGCGTCGATATTCAACATATAAAATTCCTAGCGAACAGCCCGTTGAATATATCAACGTGCAGTTTTGGAGCGTCACATGGACACACACATAGAATAGTGCTATTAAACAGTTAGATAACGGACTCTGTTAATATTCCAGAGGCGGATCGGTCCATATTCCAGCGTTTCATTATATATTTCTGAAACGTTTTGACGTTTCGCTTGTTGTACGCGCGACTTGGGCCCTTTTCGAA
The DNA here is from genome assembly GCA_024721215.1 of Cheumatopsyche charites. Taxonomy (NCBI): domain Eukaryota; kingdom Metazoa; phylum Arthropoda; class Insecta; order Trichoptera; family Hydropsychidae; genus Cheumatopsyche; species Cheumatopsyche charites. The sequence goes on from CM045587.1 coordinate 11,388,439, forward strand.
TAATTCGGAGTATCGAATATTCCAGATGTTCTCAAATCTCGGCGACATTAGCGAGGACCGCCTCAATTATGCATGCTAATCCAACATCCACAAGGGCCTCATTTATATTTATGGCGTTTCGCGTATCGACAAAGCCTTTGATGTTGTGACGTTTCGATTTTCCATTCTTGGCAATACAACCTTTCTGATCGTGATTTGACCTCTGCATCATGAAATCTGAAAAAATGTATGAGTCAAATTATATTTTTCAGTACAGAATTAGACTTCTATGTTCAGTGCAATGCTTGATTGACTTGATTGTTGTGACATTTCGATTTTCAATTCTCGGCAATATAACATTTCTGATCGTGATTTGACCTCTGCATCATAAAATTTGAAAAAATGTATGAGTCAAATAATATTTTCCAATTCAGAATTAGACTTCTGCGTTGTTCAGTGCAATGCTTGATTGACTTGATTGTTGTGATCGATTGAATTTAATAGATACTGATACATTTTAAAGAACCATTTGGCAAAGCTTAAAATAATTACATTTTCCAAATCACATAAAAACGACGCCTAAGGAAACTTCGAATCCAGCATCACGAGGAGACTAGACGCCGACGCGACACGCACAAACGCCTCACACCGCCATTATTAGGTTGTCAACATCGAAATCGTACAAATTTAACAGCGGTGCGTATCCACGGTGATAAATATTGAAATTCACCCGTTACAACGTTAGACGCTCCGTAATTATTCCACGTGTAAAATTTAACATTCAAATTATATCGTGAGGGTTGATTCTCTAGACGTTAACGACTTGTTCTAGCGTGACTCCTGTTAAATATGATATTTCAGCGCAGAAATTACAATAGTCTCTTGCGTATTGTGTGTACACGTCTATGCCCCACCCTATTGTGCATATCCGAGGCGATTATTTTTGAATATGTCTGATGTTGTTTCTGAAGATTAGATTGGGCTCGAGAGCGGTTTTATTGGGGGGGGATTGAGGTACTTTCACGTACTGCGTGATTAACGTAGTGAGGCTTTATTAATGTCTCAGTCGATTTTGTAGAAATGTGATTTGTAAAGAAATTGTGACTCTTGATAATTAATAAGTTATCGCAGGTCAAAGTTCGATAGGATGATTCTGGTAAAGATGGCCATATGGGAGATGATGGCCAATGTTCTTTTTTTTTTTGAAAATCGGTAAAAATTATTATCTTCGGATGTTCTGTGATCACTAAACATCCAACTTGAATGCAAAAAATAATAATTATTGTCAATATTTGGAAAAAAAATTGCTGCTGATCATCGTCCCCCATATGGCCATCTATACCGGAATTATTCTATATTATGTAGATTGTCTTTACTTCGGGTAATTTAATCAGATCTAATCATTATAATTGATTCTTTTCTTGAGCGATCTATTAATGTGTAGTTCTTCTATCACTAATTTTAGCTTCTGGCTGATCTACGTCATTTATAAAATGAGGATAACAGCTATATCTTCTTCACTGTATACGATTTCGTCAAGTTTTTCTAATATTAAATGGATCAAGCAGTATAATATATTTAATATATATGACAGCTGAAAAAGGCAAGAGGTACAAGTGACTTCTCGGTGATTTCGAGGAAAGCACGCTCAAATTAGAGCATATAATAGGAGGAAGTCGAGTGATTTGATGATATATTTCGGCACACGTTCCAAATTCGTTTATATCCTTTTGCCACCAAGTAAACAAGAGTACATAAAAGCAATTCCTGAATATAATAACAATTTCGAAAATAAAAATCACCTGTACCCTTTGACCTTTTCAGTCGCCATATAATACTCATAGACTAAAAATATTTTTACACACCCAACTCTCGTTTTACACGATGGATAGGGACCAGCAAAAACCGTGTAAAAAAAGACATTTTTAATTGCGCGATATTCATTATAAAGTTCAAACAAACCGTATTAGACCAAATAAATCGTGTCAAAAAATATTTTTTTTCATTTTATCAAACCGTGTAAAACGAGAGTTGGGTGTATTCCGCGATATCGCTCGATAAAACCAAAAATCTAAAAAACACGAACGATTCAAAAACATCACAAAAATCGCTTTTCCGAACGAAATCCAAAAAAATGGTAACACAATCGTTTTTCCTAGCTTAACCCTTCGAGTGCGGGGCGTACACGTGTACCGTAGGTACAGGAACACACATAGCCTCGGGCCTGTGGACGGACGATCGCCGTGTTATGGCCAAATCGTTTGTGCTATTTATACGCGTTATATGCACGTATTATATGTATATTCAGGGGAGGATTTTAGGGTGGGTTGGCAAGTCGTGTCGGGATTGCTCTCTGTGTGTCGAACGGCCGCAAGTCAAACGGGATATGTGCGATTTCTGATTTGTTCGATGGGGACTTTTGTGCCGATTTCGTCTACGTTGATGTATTTGAAATGGAAATTTTAGATTTATATGAAAATTTTGAGTTGATTAATTTACAAAGTGATCGTTGAATATTTGAATGGTTTAAAAATATACACCCAACTCTCGTTTTACACGGTGGATAGGGACCAGCGAAAACCGTGTAAAAAAAAAGTGTCATTTTTTATTTCGCGATATTCATTAAAAAGTTCAAACAAACCGTGTTAGACCAAATAAATCGTGTAAAAAAATATTTTTTTTATTTTTTCAAACCGTGTTATTTTGAAACCGTGTAAAACCAGAGTTGAGTGTATTAACTTTTCTATGTATGAAGCAAATTATTCTTAAAATAAAAAGCTTTTCAAAGTCATAATGTCACATAACCAGCCTATAGCACAGCGGTATAAAGCGTTTGTTAATGCCGTGTCGATTCAGCATACTTATGATGCGTGAGTTCGAGTCCTGGCGAGAGTAACATGTCGTTTTTCTTAATTGATAAAATTGATATATAGACTCGATTGTTTCTTTAGAATGTTTGGATTCATTTGATTCGAAAAAAGTATTAATTTAAAGCTTTACGAAACGACTCAGCAAATTATCGTCACTTACACCTTTCATATGTTTCGATTAAATTCGAACTATTTAGTGACACCTATGTACACTAATTTACTCTTCGGAGTAGTTTGCCTAATAGCGAATTGTCTTCACTATATAGTGAATGATATTAATTATAATTGGATAGAAATTACCTGTACAATATATCTATATATAAAAAAATACTAATATAAATTTCATCCATTCCCCTTTAAACGAAATTTCAATTCGCCCAACGTGAACAAACTGCCCCACACTCCCGAGAGAGGCGAGTGTATCGATTTTGAATTACGGCCGCAAAGGGTTAAAAGGGTGTTCCGAAAATCGCGCACATCGTACAGGTGTATCCACTTCGGGATTAGAGTGTGACATTCGCGGAGATTGATCCTTTTCAGTTTTATGTGTTGCGATTAAAAAAATATAACCCCTTTGGCTCCTGCGGGGTTGAAAAAAATAGGGGATGCACTCGCTCTCGTTTCCATGGTGGATGATTCGATTTGGTCGCGTGAGGGTTTTTTCGAGTGGGATTTCGTTTGTTTTAATGCCTTTTTTCGTTCGAGTACAGGGTGGCCACTTGTGGATTGAAAATTTTGGGTGACTTGTTCTTTTTTTTTCGTAGATCATCGATAACTTTATGCAGTTTATATATGAAGACTGAAAAGATCAATGGGTACAAGTGATTTCGATAAGAGAGCGTTCAAAGATGGCCATATACTTAGGAGGAGGTCGAGTGATTTGATGATATATCTCGGTACACGCTCTAAGTTCGTTTATATTCTTTTGCCACCAAATATATAGAAGATATTCTTATAAATGACTCAATTTTGGCAAAAATGTCACTTTTACTCTTTAGCCTTTTCATTTTTGAGATAATTTTCAATATTTTACTTATGGTGTTTTATCTTTTCAGGTTAGTGAAATAACCATTTGACAACACTTCGCTTCTACAACAACTAAGCGGCACATGATTCCAACACGGATTCTTCGTAGATATGAACTATTCTCAAGGTTTGTCAATTTTACTATAAATAGAATATAAATAATAAAACAGAATACACATACAGAAAATTTTAAAAGTATAATCGAAATCTGACGAATGACTAAATAGAACATAGTGTCATATAGGCCTTTTCAGTAAGTGCGCTCAAACATTGACGGTTAATCTGAATCACATCAGTGAATCAAATGAAAATAACGAATTTCAGTAATTTTATTTTTATATTATACAGGTCATTTCTACACAATTATCATTAATTAATATTATTCACTATATAGTGAAGACAATAAGCCATTAGACAAGACTCCAAAGAGTAAATTAATGCACATAGGTGTCACAAAATAATTCGAATTTAATCGAAACATAAGAAAGGTGTAAGTAATGATCATTTGCGGAGCCGTTGCTTAAAGCGTTAGATTAACATTTTTTTTAATCAAATGAATCCAGACATTCGAAAGAAGCGACCTCATCTCCATATCTATTTTATAAATTAAGAAAAACGACATGTGACTCTCGCCAAGATAGGACTCGAACTCACGCATCCCAAGTATGCTGAATCGACACGGCATGCACAAAAGCTTTATCGGCTGTATTATTTTTTTTAATCGAATTTAAATTGCGAACAATATTTAAACCTATCGAAATATTATATAAACTCAAACGAATAAAAAAAATTTCGATAATGAAGCATGCCGCAACAATATCACTCAAGAATCGATTACTTCTTTTCAAAAAATCATTATTCGAAAACGAAGGCTTTTATCACGGACCGTAAACAAGGATCGGCGGTTTTTCTCGAAGGAAATTCGCTTTTCCGCGAATTCGTCACCTCGCCCCCCATTTCCCCTCGCCCTCGTTTCGACAAATAAAATTAAGCCCGCCAAATGTAAGGCTTTTCCGTTTATTTAACAAAAATTTAATGATGCCTCGCGGATCTGCTTTCAATAAATAATAGGGCGTTTTGAGCAGATTTCATCTCCGTCTTAATGGAAAGCCTTGTTGCTTGTCGTGTAAAATATACAAACGGCGTTTTTCTTGAAATTTCTTTTTCGATATTGTATTGATTTTCATATCGTTAATTCGATTATGATGTACAATTACAAATATGTTTATTTTAATTAAATCTTATACCAAGAAGTACAAATGACTTTGAAGTGATTTCCAGAAAAGTGTGAGCATGTACCTACATGTATTATATTAGGAGGAGGTCGAGTGATTTGATGATATATCTAGACAAATGTTTCAAATTCTTTTATATCCTTTTGCCTCCAAATATATGAGCATACATAGAAGCTATTCCTATACACAACTCAATTTCGGAAAAATGTTACTTGTACCCCTTGGCCTTTTCAGTCGTCATATATTGTAAAGATGCTTGAAAGCAAGAATGTATTGTGGTTTGTAAATCTCTGTTGTACGTTCACTTAAATCGTTCATTCGATTTCGATGAATTTTTTAACTTTTTTTGTGAACACATCTGAGAAAAATTTTGTATCATAACAAAAACATATTTTATAATACCGATTTTTCAAATGAAAACTATTCATTCTACGAATTAACGATCTAATATCATGTTATATACATACTTAATAAAAACATGGTAATTAATTAATATAAAAAGTATACATTCGTTGAATTCGATTGCTTAGTTACGTCAAATTGTGAATATGTTTGTGAACGATTACTTATGAAACGATCTTATGTAATGGTCAACGTTAAATTCAAATTCGATTAATTAATTGAATCTTTAAAATTAATTTTCATTAATGATAAAAGGCTTTATAAATATTATTGTATAATACAAACATTAAATTATATTTTCATTAAACAATAAAATAAAAATCATTCGGATACGCATTGCAATAAAAACCGCATTCATACATACGAAATTCGCATCGCGAAACGAACGAAAGTAATTCTGAACGGACGAAAAACGAAAATAAAAGCGAAAATAAAGAAAATTATACACCGGCCAAAGTTGCGAGACAACTTTTGAAACACCCTGTACACGAAAGACGAAGTAAAAAATAAGAAAAGAAAAGAGGATGAGGAAAAAAAAGTAACTAAGACGCGCTAAAATTTCGTCCGGGTGCTCGCAACTTTTTCCATAAAAATGTTTGAAAAGCGATCATTAATATAACATATTGAAATTTTCTTTTATGAAGCCGGAAAGGCTCGAGAGTGAAAGAGATGAATAAAAACGGAAAATGGCCCAATATATACACACTTATATTATTTATTATTTAAATTGAAATATATTAATTTACATTTATACGCAATATCGCTGATTTATCGTGAGATCCAGGAAAAAATTATTAAGGGAACGTTTTTTAACTATAGTTAGGAATCATATTTTTTGATTGATAATTCAGTTTAATTGGGAAAAAATGTGGATTTTGAATGATAATATAAAATGAGGCGTTATTTGGATCGTTTGTGTATTTATGCTGAAACATTTGGGTGGCATCTATCGGCAGCCAAAGCTTCTACCTATCTATGCATCATTTGATGAAGTAATTAGCTTCCCTTATGGACTATTTTTATGATATATGACGGCAGAATTTCACAAAAGGCACTAGTAACCTTTTTTATCGAAATCAAGTTAAATTCTATATCATATAGAACCATTTTCTGTACTTAACTAAATATCGATAAAAAAGTTCACTTGTGCCCTTTGTGAAATTCAGTCGTCAACTATGATATTTGTATATCATTTATGCCCAATAACAAGTAGATTCATAGAATAACTATCTCTGAAACTAAAAAAAAAACATGGTTACGAAACCGCTGAAAAGTGAAATGTATACATATGTATGTGAAAAAAATTAATCAATCGATTTTCGCACATTGTGTGTGTTAACGAATTTCCGCAATGGCGGTTTGTTTTTTCCGCTAAATTAAATTATGTAGATTTTCGTCGTCGCATCTCGTTTAACGGCCATAACGAGACGCGCATTATCCGTTAATTTATTTGGCTTTCGTTTAAATATAACGGCCATTTGGCCCACGATCCGTTTATCTGTAAATTTGCGTGCGTTTTTTTTTTGTGGTCGAACACCGCACGTGCAAAATTTATCTTCTGCACAAACCTGAATTTTCCGAAACGGTGGAAAAATCTCAATTTCGTAAAATATAATCCGTTTAAGAAGAATTCGTTGTATTTGCGAATTCTTCGATTGACTATACGACTACTGAAAAGGCCAAGGAGTGTATGTGACATCGAAAAAAATGCCCTCAAAGTTGAGGTCGAGTGATTCGATGAAGTTCGTTTATGTCATTTCGCCACCAAATATATGAAGAGATTTCTGTACATAACTCTATTTTTGCGAAAATATTTGTACCCCATTGACGTTTTCAATCGTCATATACAAAAGATGGACTTTTTTCATATAAAGCTATCTCGCTTTCGTATATATAGCTCTGTCTCAAAATTTAAATCTCATACAAATAAAACGATATGTAATTACATCCGTTTTACTATCGCGCATAATTCCTAAATGTAGAGGCGCATTCACACACGACTCGCTCTCGAAACATACTGGAACGTTCACGTAACTACGGTACGTACGTATGTACATAACATAAGCGAACGCGACGGTATGTTTTATGTGCGTTTTCCTCATTAAACGCGAACGCGTGCTACGTATATTAGATTTCAACTCGCACGTTCGTCTCGCGTGTGTAGTACTAGCTTAAAATACGCTTCGAAGATCCTAGAGAGGCCTTCGAGTGTATTATATTGTACATGAGATGGTTTGTGTGTCGAAATTGAATTGAGATTTGGGACAGTTTCGGATGAGCTACCTATTAAATGCTTTGTAAGATTTAAGATTTAAAATCTAACTATATAATAGCACTATTCCGTATCTGTGTGTGTGTTCGCTGTTACGCTCAAAAACTGATAAAATTCGTGATATCGAAAACTAACGCTAAATACGTTTGACAAATTTGACAATATGATTTCGACTCTAACGACTGATGTGATATGATCTATATTAGCGTGATGAATTGACATGTAAATATGTATGCCAAAATGGACCTTAAGTCTTATTACAGATTGCACCAATTAGGCGTGCATTATTCACGAAATTTGTACGGATCTGAATGTTTGACATATTGAACTGTCAAAATAATCGAAGGTCTGATTGAGGTACGCGAGATTACGATTGTGACTCTACGTTGATATATTCAACGAGTTGATCACCATTCATGTTTAGAAATACATCGAAAATTCAATAAGTAATCAAATGTGTTTTCATTCAAGTCAAATTTTCGTAAAATTGGTCCTTCGAGTCGGAAAATTGAGATCCATTACTTAACCAGTAAACTTGCTTTCGTATTTTTTTGCCTATTCTTGCGATTTAAATTTCAATCTTCCGTCACATTTCCACCTATTTTTGCATAATAAAAGAGAATATTCTTCCAGTAAAAAGTACGTACTAATTAAGTGAGTCGATTAAAAAACACCCGAGGCTAATTAGCGATTTTAACCAGGGTCAGGTGTCAGAGAATAGTCGGACAGGAGTTGGGGTGTGAATTACCCCAAACCGCAGCGGTTCACCTCTTATCTTGGGGGCAATTCGGTCCTGTGGCCAAACTAGGAATGTGCCCTTGTCCCCCTTGTCCTGGCCACTTGAGCCTCGTTTCCTTTGCCATCTAATAGCCTTGTGTCATACTCGATTAATTTCTGAGCGGATCCTCCATAAACTGAAACCGTGCTATCAGTCTTTTTTCAGCATTTTTTTAATCAGATTGAAAATTTTCGAATAATATTTGAGAGGTTTAGTCTCATCTGTTAAATTTATATGATGACTGAAAAGGGTACAAGTTACATTTTTGGCGAAATTGAGTTATGTACAAGAATCGCTTCTATGTACGCTCATACATTTGATGGCAATGAACTTTTTATCTACTACTAATAAAAATAACGATATACAGAGGAATTTTCTTAAATATGGAACACTGTGATATTTATTACTTACAGTTTCGATAAACTGCTAATTTTGCGTAAATCAGTCACTTATATTATTATTGTTAGATTTCAATAATAAAAACATCAATATCGTCATTGAGTCTGAAAATATTAAGGAATATTACTAGGTTTTTTTTAACAATATCAGCTATAACATTGAAGTGTGATATTTTTTTGGGATAATGTTATAAGATAACTGCTTGGTTATTTGTTGGATCGAAAACGCATTACTTTGAAATGAAATTTAAGTTTTCCATATTTGCCACCCTTTGACTATTTCATATTTTAAAACACCACCGTTCTATATTTGAGGCACGTATGAAAAAGTCATTTTTCAGTTATCGTCGTTTTTTTCAAATTTGAAAGATTATTTCTTCCTTTTACTATAATCAACACATAGCTAAGTATATTTGGCCTCAATCTATTTCTTAAGAACGTTAATTATTATTAATTTGTGGAAAATACACTCTTAAAGCTTTAACGTCTCCATAATCAGGAAAATTCCTCTAAAATTTTCGCTACTGCCAAATATTGCGATTCGACAGTTTGAAACGCATTAACGAGACGCGGAAGTAGATTTAACGAGTCGTTAAAGCGATTAAAAAAAATTGAACTGTCGAAATTATTCAAATGCAACGGGTGATTAATTCGGCGTGTTTATTTATCATCCAGATGCATTCCTAACGGCCATAGTTGGGCTAGGGTGGTGTAGTCCATTAATCTAAAAGTGCTGGCAATTAAAACAGACAATTTATCACACGCACTAATATATACACTTATTTATACACCCGTATTGCGACGAAGCTCAAACGTTTCTAACGAATTTCATTTTTAAAATAACAAATTTTAAGATTTTATATTAAATAAATCTTATTGCATCAGCCGTAAGATCCAAATTAACATATTCTCTTATTTAGTTTCGAATTAAATGCGGTACAAAAGATGCAAAGCCGCTATGATTTGCACTGGATGAATTTTATGCTTGATGATTTTCCATACAAAATTACGTACAGACAGACAGACGTACAAACGTACAAATACACGTTATTAAAATTACAATATTGATGATTTGGTATTATGGTTTGGTTAAGCAAATACAGATACATGATTATGTAATGAACTTGAGCATACATATAATAAAACTAGCGATTGACTCGTTGAATATATCAACTTAGTTTTGGAGCGTTACATGAACACGGATATACAATATACAAATTAGTGCTATTATTTAGTTAGATAACGGCACCCCTATTTCTTTTTACTCATCTATTTTAAAATACAGTTTTCCAACTCTGTTTTTCCGAGCACAAATTATTCATTACTGAAACTTAATTATTCATTATTAAAATATAAATTAAGTTTAAGTACATATTTAGTAAAGTAATATTAGACAGTCGATGACGTCATATACTTTGGTTATTTTTGAATTTTAACCTAACTACGACTCAACATGCAATTTTTCTAACTGTATTCAATTTTTTTCCATTTCGGTACGAAATCTTACATGAAATACAATCAATATCTATTTATAGATAATTTGATAATTCTTTGTGTATTTACATATATCTAATGTAACACTATATTCCTATGATAGCTCATTTATATAATTGCTTCATAAGAATATCAGATACAATTTAGTATATTTGATGTATGATTTTTGGCATTTTATTCTCAGTACATATTTCACAACTGTGTTCAAAACTATCTACAGATAGAACTGTAATAGATCAAATATTATTATAACCAGACGTCCATTGATATTAAAATCACTTTTTTTTAATAATGATTTCATTTTATCAACAGTTTAATACAGTTTTAGAACCTCTGCCATAATGGGGTTGCCAAGTCTGTTATAGCCATCCGAATCGATCTGAAGCAGACTGTGTGAAGTCGAAATATAAAAGTGAACTTCAAAAAAATCGTAGAAGGGTTGAGTGTAAAAATGTCAAAGCTCGAAATGCTGCTTTTTAGTGCCCACTTAAGTTCTTGTCTTATTTTTATTTTTTTGGATCGTAAACGCGTTATTATTATGGACTGAGACACGTGTAGTGTGCTTTTGGAATTAGCCTTTTATGGTTGTGACTGGATCGGTTATTTTCAAGTGATTTTTTTTTTAGAAATAAAACGGAACCTTTAAGTATAAATAGAAAGTTGATGATTTTAACAGATGACTGACTATACAACAAACATATGAGTCGTTCAAAGCTAATTTTGACTTTTTGACGAAGATGAGATTTGAATATCAAAGCAATTGGTATTGTCATAACTTTCTATGTATGAAATATTTCACTTGATTTTAATTCGTATTTTTTTACAAACATTGATTTTGAGCACGAAAACTATCATCGCCATATCTTTGGATCATTATGAACGTATCACATTCAACCTAAATCCATAAGAAAACTGAAAAGGCCAATGATACAAGTGATATTTTTTTCCAAAATTGAGTCAAGTACAAGAATCGCTTCTATGTACGCTCATATATTTGGTGGCAAAAGGATATAAACGAATTTGAAACGTGTGCCTCAATATATCATCAAATGACTCGACCTCCTCTTAACACATATGCTTAACAATGAGCACGCTTTTACTTATGCCCTGATTTAATTTACACCAATGCTTCTTTACATCCTAGACATTAAATAATCGAAGGATATATCCTCGAAGAGTCCTCGAGACAGTCTCAGGATAAGATCCCCGAAGAGATCTGCGAATCCTTAGACGAGCTGGCTGCATTAAAGTGACACACAATGCAGGTGCATCAACAACCCCTATCTACAGGGTGGTACACTCCATACAGGGTGGGACACTAAGTTCAGGGTGGGACACTAGGTTCAGGGTGGGACAGTATGCATGTACAGGGTGGGACAGTATGAATGTACAGGGTGGGACACTCCATAATGTCTGCGTCGGCAAAATGCGGCAAACCGATCCGGAAATACTGAATGTGCATCGCATACTTTGGGTTAGATTGGGTTGTGATTCTCTCGATGTCTATGTATTTTGTTGAAAGTTCTGATTTTACGTTTTGAGATATTGATTGATTTAAACGTCTAATTATATGACGACCGAAAAGTCCAAGGGGCGCAAGTGACATTGCGGTGATTTCGAGAAAATAAGTTTAAGACCATAACCTCCAAAGGTGGAATGATTTGATGATACATCTCGGCACACGTTCCGAATTCGTTTATATCCTTTTGCCACCAAATAAATGAGCGTACATAGAAACGATTCACTGTCAACTCGAAAAATGTCACTTGTACCCCTTGGTCTTTTTGGTCGTCATATAATAGCGCTATTCTGTCTGTTTGACTGTGAGTTCATGTGACGCTCCAAAACTGCGCATAAAAATATTCACCGAGTTGAAACTGCTTGATATATTCAACGGGCTGATCACTGGTATATGATATATAATAGCATACTGTGTTATTGGGATATGTACAAGTACAAGATATGGCTACAAGATGATATGTACAAGTTCGTCAAATCATATCAAAATTGATTGAAAGTTCATTTTTTTAAGATAAGGGTATTGCACTATGTATATATTTTACGAACGTTTTAAATATCTATTATTTAAAGAATCAATATGGAACAATGTTTTAAAGAAATGGCTGTTATTTTGACAAAGGTTTTTTTTTAATTTTAAATATTACTAAAAAAATTATTTAGATTAAATGATTTCATTATAGAATGAATTTGTATATTGACTCAATTAATACAATCATATTAGACTCATTTGAGATAGAAAGACAATTTCAAGTTGAATTTAGAAATTCGCATATGAATGCGAATACAAAAGCATTCCAGTACATATTGTAATTTCAAAATTTAATCCACAAATTTGAAGCTTTCAATCAATACACAATACAGTCATATATTTCGCGCTAATTTCGATCCAATTCGAATTCGAAAACTCAATTTCACGTATTTACTGCCAATAAAATGCATCCGAACTCTTCCAATTTACGAATCATTTCGAAACCTATTATATTGTTCAATCGAACTACATATTTTCAAACTAGACGTTTACTAACGCGTTCCTAACTTTACGACTCGTTCGCATCTCAGGCCACGTTCACACTTGATTTCTAAATTGAACTATATCTTCTTCTAATACAGAAATCAATAATACTTTTTATATTATGCAATATATATATAATATTAAATTTTCATTTGAAATAACTAGAAAATGAATAAAAGTTACATTTTCGTTCATCGCCATATATTTAAACTATCGATTTTAATTCTGAACATTTTTCATAATTAATATGAGAAATGTCGCATTTTTTCGTAAAATTTGTACTAAATGAGTTTTGGTTTATTTTATAACTTAAAAAGTGATCAAGTATGGTTATTAATATTGCAATAATCACCTAAATTTGGAATGATTTTCATGGAAAATTTCGACTAAACTTTAACAATACTTTAAAGAGATAATTATGTAACAGTTATCGTAACATTTTTTTTAAACATTATACTTTGATAAAATCGATGAAGGTATTGTATAAAAAAAATGACGACTGAATTCCACAAAGGGCACAAGTGACATTTTTTATCGAAATTCAGTTAAGTACAGAAAATTGTTCTGTATCATATATAAAATCATTTTCTATACTTAACTCAACATCGACAAAAAGTCACTTATGCTCTTTGTAGAATTCAGTCGTCAAATGTTATCTGATAATTTTTTTTTTCATATTGATAGTAATCTTTTTTTACTAATCGAATTTTTCCATCGAAAATCATTTCAAATATCAATGAAAATTTTAATACAAAAACTACACTTAATCAACTTCCAACATATAAAAGAATCTACAAACCCATTTATTAAAAAAATCAAAATTAATCAGACTTCCTCTCAACACCTACCTTCTACCAAATCTATATTATAAATACGCTAACGATGCTCGAAATTTTCAGACGTCCGTGCCTCGAACCCGCGCGTGCAATTTATTGGCCCACCGTCTTACGCTCCGAGCTACGCGTCGTAATTACGAAACTGCAACTTTTAACGTATATATGGGATATTTTTTTCGTTATTTATTTATTTCTCACATAGATGGCAATAAACACATCCGTGGCAATACGAAATTTGATTAATTCCGAACAATTTTGATACACGTGCGCCTACTGCTAGTTTCTATTAAATCGTCATCTCTAGACTACACTATAAAATTCGAACCATATTCGAGTGTGAACTTAACCTTATTCGGAGCGATCTTAAAATCGGATTTACGATAATCAACAGATCACGATCGTAAATCTTCCCAGGTCCCATTGTGTCGAACCGATTCCACTTTTGGGAAGCGCGTGGGAAGACTCTGGGAAGACTCGTTTACGATTTTACGATTATCGGGTGAAATTTAACTGTCGTATAATACGTGAGTGAAGGATGACTCGATTTATGGCGTTTAAATTCGTTTTTTTGTGGAGAAAGAATGGAATTTTTCCACAATTGAGATGTAAATGTTTGTTAAGTATTTTTTTGGTTTTTAGAGTTTTTGATGGAGGTTTTACATGACTATATAAACTAAAACGTATCGAAGTAAGGTATTCTATTATGCATTTTTTATTATTATGGGTTTAAGGGTTAGTTTTGTTTGAATATTTATATTTAATATTAATCATTTAACACATTAATTTCTCAAAATTTTGTATTCTTCGCACAAAATCAAACTTATTCAATTCAAACAATCCAATTTCTTCATACAATTAATTCTCTTACTTTATTTTGACAATATCTAACTCAATTATTACTTTGACATCATTTATTACGTCTAAATAATATCAAAATAATACTTTTTCAATATGAATCCAAAAACATGTGAACATTCTTCAACTGGCATTTCGTTTTCTTCATACTGCATCAACTTCAACTTAAATCATTTAACTATTTTCACACTTTAACAAAATCTAACCCAACTTTTACTTCTGTATCATAATCAAAATCATTTTACAATAATAAAACAATATTTTTTCAACTCAAAATCAAAATCACATAAACATTCCTCAACTGCGATTTCACTTTCTTCGCTCTGCAACTCAAATTATCCAACCTTTTCCACACTCTAACAAAATCTAACCCATCTTTTACTTCAATATCATAATCAGCATCATTCTGAACTTGTAAAAAAATACTTTAAACTAGAGTAAAATAGCAGACACACGCTTTTATTAGTCGATCTCGATAAGAGCATTATGGGTGTCCCGTTTAACTGTCGGTCGTAAAAGCGGGGGATTCGGAACTTTGAATCTGCCGATAGCGAGTTTAACGACTTCAGAAGACGATAATAGAGTTCGAAATGGAAATGACCCGGTTACGATGATGATAAATCATTCTGGAAGTGCATCTTCGAAGCACGTGTCGATGACATGTGACGACTGAAAAGGCCAAGGGGTACAAGTGACTTCGAGGAAAGCGCGTTCAAAGTTAAACATGTAATAGGAGGTGGTCGAGTGATTTGATGATATATCTCGGTACATGTTCCGAGTTCGTTTGTATCCTTTTGCCACCAAATATATGAGGGTACATCGAAGCGATTCATGTACATAAATCAATTTCGGCGAAAATGTCACTTGTACACCTTAGCCTTTTCAGTCGACATGTACGAGATGTGACAGAATGTGAAATATAACATTGTGTTTCGAAAATATGGTGAAGGGATTTAACTTCATGAATTGTGTGTTTGAATTCTGAGTTTTTTTTTGTATTCAAAGATTTTTTTATTTAATATTAAATTTAGTTATTAACACAAGATTTTTAATAAATTATCTAGAAAATTGTGAGTAATATTCTTATTAAAATTTCGTAAATAAATAAGATTTTAATTAATCTATTATATTATTTAAAGTTAATCCTAGAAGCTTTTTTTTGGTTCAATGTAACGAGTGAATAAATTTCACTTCGTTTTTTCTAGCATTATAAATTTTCATTAAAATAAAAAAACAAACAAAATCTTTCATTAGATTTACAATATTTTTTTTATAATTTTAATACAGTATAAGCATAAATTTAATGTATATATTAACGTGCTTTCGAAACAGATTGAATCATCGAATAATTAAACTTAGAGATATTATTATAGAAATATAAAATATCATAATGACCTGTTATTGAAATTTTCAGCAAAATTCGAATTCCAAATGAAATCACATTACTAAACTACAGTATAATTTTGCATTGTATCGTTTTAATATCGATTACATTTCCCAGAAGAGAGCATCCAACAAAATATGCAACTGTCAAAATAATCTGAACACAACTCGTTACATTGAAAATCGACAAAAGCCTCAGACAGAAACACTAGATAATTTTCCCCATCGACGACTCGAAAACACAATGTGTATTATATTCGAAAATTCCCGTTTGCACAAAAGTTCCCGACATCACATGATTTCCCAAACAGTTTACGAATTTACAATATTCAACCGAATCCAGATTCGGAAGCTGCGGTTTATCAGAAACAATAATGTTTAACCGAAAAGTTTCCCATCGATTTTCCCCGAAACGGTCGCATATTCCCTACGGGATTTTCACGTCGGGAATTTTCGTTTCGGTATCGTTTTATGAAATAAGGCTGTGTTTACGTAACGGGCGTACAATGGTCGTGGTTTTTGGATGTTTTGGCCAAAGAGATGTCTTCGACGAAAAGTCGACGAGGAAAATCTAGGTCAACATCGAACCGTTTTCGTGCAAAACGACCATAACAATGGGTGTTACAGTAGAGTCTCGATCGATCGTTTCGCTTTCGAGTTCAGACTAGTGAATGTTTTAAAAGATGTCTGCTATTTGATGGTCTGTGGATTTTTTTTATCAATTTCTGCTTCAACTCTAAAACTAGAAGTTAATCGTGAACTTTTCTATTAAGATGAAAGTATTTAATTTTGTTTAATTAATTTCGGATAAATTGACTTAAAATTGGATAAATTGAGGTCGAAATGTCAGGTAAAGGTGTTTTAATTGTTTTATATCTAGAAATATAGTCAAAATATTCGGAATTGCTTGATTCGTGTAATTTAAGAAAATTGATGAAGCCTCATATAGTAACAAGGAAATAGTCCTTTATCTAGTATTCATAATACGAGGCCCGTTTTTTATCAGGTTTCTTTAAGAAAAATGTGTATAAAAACTTTACATTTAAATAAAATGTTATTTTATATAAAAAATAATTTATTTTTATAAATGTATGTCTAAGTGAAAAAAAGTTTGGATATTATTCATTGCGGGGAATTCATTTTGTATGCTTTTCTCGTGTGTAAAGTAATTTCTGATCATTTGATTAAAATAATTAATAGAAAATTAATGATCAAATACAATTCCCAATAAGAAAACTTTTTGTAATGTTTCTATACAATTCGAAAACCGATTTGAATAAGGTCACTCAAAAAACCAATGTTTAGTTGTACATATCAAAAAAATATTTTTTCCCTACGACTTAAAATCCAAAAAAATTTCATGACTATGCAAAAAAGTTGTTTAAGGAATTTTCCTTCGTATTAAAACTAAAGATTCGAAAAAAATTTTTTATATAATTTTCTCATACAAGGAACTTAATTTATATTTTATATTATACAGGTAATTTCTAACCAAATATATACAAGTATCATTAATTAAAATCATTCACTACATAGTGAAGACAATTTAGCCATTAGGACAAGACTCCGAAGAGTAAATTAGTGCACATAGGTGTCACTAAATAGTTCGAATTCAATCGAAACATATGAAAGGTGTAGATGATGATCATTTGCGGAGCTGTTTCTCAAAGCGTCAAATTAACACTTTTTTCGAATCAAATCGAAAATTCGAAAGAAATGACCTCATCTCCATATAAATTTTATCAATTAAGAAAAACGACACGCGACTCTCGCCAAGATAGGACTCGAACTCGCGCATCCCAAGTACGCTGAATCGACGCTGCATGCACAAACGCTTTATACCTTCGCTCATAAAAAAACTCGAGTCGTTTTCAAAAAGCAAAAAAACACATTTTCCTAAACGTCACCACCGCTAGAGGAAACCGACTTTCCCTCGGTATAAAGTTCGTCTATCCGTGCGTTTAATTTAAATTTTTTGGGTCACCTATTTCACAGGGTGCGCCACGTGCGCGATGACAGTTTATCCTTCGCCAGGTGCTGCAAACTCCGGGTCCGCGGACGCCGAGGAGTTAGCGGTCGCCGGCTTCAGCACCCCTGAAATCCTCTAATTGAATTCCGGACTCGTGTGCAGGTGGCGCTGCGGTTTCATAGCGTTTGACCGTTTTCTGCGGATTCGTATGTCCTTATGGGATATCGTTCTGTAAGTGTTGGAAAATTCTATGTTAGTACAGTAGAGCTTCGATTATTTTGATTATTTAAAATTGAAAATAAAATCATTAGCCAGCCGACAGCGCAGCGGTATAAAGCGTTTGTGCATGCCGTGTCGATTCAGCATACTTGGGATGCGTGAGTTCGAGTCCTATCTTGGCGAGTGACAAAATGTCGTTTTTATTAATTGATGAAAATTGATATGGAGACACGGTCGTTTCTTTCGAATGTTTGGATTCATTTGATTCGAAAAAAAGTGTTAATTTAACGCTTTACGAAACGGCTCCGCAAATGATCACATCACCTGCACCTTTCATATGTTCGATTAATTCGAACTATTTAGTGACACCTATGTGTGCACTTCTCTACTCTCAGGAGTCTCGTCTTCACTATATAAAGTGAATGATATACTAACTATTCAGGGTTATCTGTGTCACTTGTGACCGATTAAAATAAACGGTGTGTATATAGATATAAAAAATTGGGTAGAAATTACCTGTTCAAATAAATAAATAAATAAAATAAATAAATAAATCGATTATTGTAATGATTAATTTGCCCCATGGAAAGCTGTCTTTCGCGATAGCTTTTATAGTGATTTAATGTAAAGTAAACGTAAATGTGGCGCCTGTAGTTTCACCTAGTTTTTCTGGTACCCAACTAGGCCGGCCTAATAAGCTGACATAGAGTTGGCGTGCAGTTAAAAGGCGGGATGGTGAGCTTCCCTCTTAATGTACTGATTAATTACACCAAACTCGTTTTACACGGTTTGAAAAAATAAAAAAAATGATTATATAATTTATTTGATCTAACACGGTTTGTTTGAACTATATAATGAATGTCGCGAAATGAAAATTGTCGTAGAAAATCAAAATTAACAGAAATAATAAATTTCGATGTGAAAAAGATCGAAACTAACTTAACTGATATTTTGTGACCGTTGTAAATACAGCGGTTATGGCCAAGTTAAGTAAATTATCAAGTAGTGATGAATATTACTTGTGTATGTATTAATTTGTGTATAAGGACGTAATTAATAATTGATTGTATATTTTTTTTGAAATAATTAAGTAATAATATTATTAAAATTCATATATTGAGTTTTCACTATTACACGATTTCCCATACTGAACTTTCGTTATTTTTGAAATAGCATGGTTTTTAAAATTTTGAATTTGTCAAACAACTTATTATTATTTATAAAACGTCGGAAAAAGCCGGAAAAACTCGTGTATATAATATATTTGAGTAGTTCATCAAAGGCGACCTATAGCGTTTTCCTTAACGACTTCTTAGTACCGTACATAAAGTTGTTATTGTGTTAGCGTAATATTGTTTTAATAGTTTTACGCGAGCACTTTTGCAACTTTATTACGCGTAATGGCCTAGCTCATATTTCATATTTCTGAAAACAACTCATCAGATTTGATCCGAAAACTTTCGTCAAATTGAAAATTCATCACATTTCGAATATTTTCGGAATTTTTTTTTTTTGAAAAAACGCACACAAACACGCACTCATTTCTGTTAGAGCTCAGCAAACAGTGCTTATTGAAAAACGCTTCGTGTTTACTTCGAGAGCAGAGTCAATAAGTGCGAAACTCAAATCGCGTTACGCAAAATCGGAGCCGAAACAAAGTTTCGAATAAACACGAGAGTGGACCAGGTTCGGGAAAACCGACGAATTTTCCCCGGAGAGGAAAAGCCTTAATCTCCGAAAGCCTTAAATTTTTGCACCCATTCACTGAATTCATAATTATGTGTGTCTATTTGTCCGGTGTGACGCTGTACTTAGTGTCCATACGTAAGCCGGCGGCTTTCGGCGGCAAAATACATTGTTATATCACATAAAAATATCTTTACACACTTTTTTTTATTATTTTCTATTCCAATTGAAATTTTATTAATTTTTTAATTAGATTAACATGAAGCGTATTATGTGTGATTATAAAAAATATGTTTTGCTGCTAGAAGCCGCCGGCATAAATGTGGATACGCCATTAGTGCTATGACAACTCATTAGTTGATTACTTTTTACAAATATCTGATGTAATTTTGTGTATTTGTTAATCTATTTGGATTGGATCGACTTACGTTTTCGGTTAGGTTAGGTTAGATTAATTGTCATGATGTTAATATAACTTGCAATTATCTAATCGAAAAAATCTTTATTCAATTATAATATTTTTTCATTCGATTACTTCTTAACCTTCTAGTAGTATTCATAAGCAAACTCGATATTCGCATATTAAAAAAAATCATTGTTTTGGAATTTTAATAAACAGTTCATAAATAACCGAATATTTACAATTTCGTACAAATATTTGATCCGAGTGTAGTTTATTTTACGAAACGCTTGTTTATACATTCTTTCATCGTATAAATACTATACAGTCCAACATAACATACGCGGTTTAGAAACGGCTAAAAAAAATCTTACTCTGACTCACATTTAAAAGGCAACTACAAATTCGAATAAATTGTAACTTTTGATATTGTGACGATATTAAGTTTCCATTACTAATTGAAAATAGTAATATTATTTCAACGAAACTAACAGTCTGCGGCCTGTACCCTTTTCAGTGCTATACAGTTGCGGTTAGACCAACTTCTCTAACCTCACCCTGTATAATATATACAGGGTACGTCATCGACTTCTGACTCCACGGAAGAAAACTAGGAAGGGATATTTTCGGTTCGTTCCATAATACTTTGTAAGGTTTCTGGCTTATCCCCTAGGGATTGTGTGCACAAAAGAATTGCAACATTGCAACTGTAATTGCATGAACTGCACTATTTCAGGATTCGTATACGAGTTTGATTGGGACGTATTGTATTGATCAAAATGTACGACTGTAAAAATAAATGTTTATCTGTCTATTCTATATTCTTTTGAAGTATTCATCAGATTACAATAAAAGTTATCCGAGATATGAACGCATTTATACACTTTAAAAAGTAAATCTTAAAAATGTTGCATACTGGAATTTCTGTTTGTCTGAAATTGAATTTAGTTACTAGTTATACGAAATTCGCCTCCCACTCTCACTCTAATCGTGAGCAACCCTATCCAAGCTGAATTCATATAATACTGAAAATGCCCATGGGAAATTTGAATTTTGAACTGCCTGAAAAAGAAACCAAATTCAGGATTGTATTAAGATTTTCTTTTTACAGTGTAATGGTATCTGCGTCAAATTGTCATGTTTTAAAATATAAATAATAGATTATTTGACAAAATGCTTCATGTATTATATTTGTTCGTAGAAATTAAAATTTTGATAATTTGTAGTTTAAGTCACGTGTGTAGGCTGTTCTTAATATGTTCACCACGATATGGTGAAGAAAAGCCACTTCAATAAATTTCAAATTTGTTACTATAAAATTTCACGTGTGATGATGTGAAAATCTTTCTAAAGATGCAAACATTTTCTCATATTTTTTTATTGTGATTGAATAAGTGGTAAAGGAGCGCGTAGAGCATGAAAAAACATTCATTTTTTTATCTATTCTATTAAATCGCTCATTAGATTTCAATGAAGCATTTCAATGTTGTTGTTTTAACACCTCCACATACAAAATCGTACCTCTATCTTTATAATAATAATAAAATTTTAATTAATATTATTTCAACTGTGTTTAGATTCGAATCGAACTCTTCTCAAACTCATAAATATGAATCGAACAATATTTCTTTTGCGAAAAATTCTTTGAAATTCAAACGTTTCACGGTTGATCGACTTTAAAACGTAAATGCATCAGCGTATAAATTCGATGCACAGTGTAAACAATTTCGCATTTGCTCTGGCTTCTGTAATGCGATGCGAAAAGAATACATTAATTGTTAAACATCGAACGATGGCTAATTATATGAATTAACTCCGATGTAATACTGTAAATATTTGCACACTGAATTGTGACCCGTTTAAATATTCATCGAACTCGTTTAGAATTCTATTTGTGAGCATAGTGTAAAATTTATGTAATAAATTATTCGTTTCGGCCATTGTTTTACATTTTGTACCGAAGTAAATTAATGTTAAATTAAATATTTAAGTAATGAACTTTTTATCAATTTCAGTAAATGTAATTGTGTATTTTGTTTGTGAAAAGAAATGATCTGATATTATCAAGATATTTTCGAAAATATTGACTACAGATTGATTCAAGAATTCATTATTGATTCTATTTCAATTATTTTTATGTTATTTTGTATTTTCTTGATATGATTAGGTTAACAGATATTAGATTTAAATCGATTACAAATGTATTTATCAAATTATGGCTGATTTCTGACTAATTCTCGAATCGTTCCCGAATCATCAATCAATAATTTTCAAGAAATTCTAAAAATTCTCGAGAAATCTAAATCGCAGAATATATTTTTTCTTGAATTTGTCACTTTTTTTCCATACTATTTCACAAATTTTTGACCATTTCGTGCTAGTTTTGTATATATTTTATACAATATAACATCACCATTTCAAAAATCTCTTTCACCATCGGAAAACTTACACCCCTTCGAACCGCATCTATTAAAAATAAACAACTCCGCCGCTGTAATTAACTCGGATATTAAACAGACGAAACGAGCGTCTCCATTTTGAAAATTCTGCGAATCGTTACCTAAAAAAACATATATAAATATATATAACAATATAAAAAAGCTTCAGAACAACGAGTAAACATCGGAAGGGGAGGGTATTTATAACGGCTGTAAAGTTTTATGGCCCGTTAAGTATGAAAGAGTGTCATAATGGAGCTCTGGATCCTTCTGGTCCTCTTCTTCTAATATCTTCTACTACTTTCTTATTTTGTTCCCTCCAAGAGTGATGACCGTGCCGAAGTCCGGCTACGGCTTCCTTTCTGTCTTTGTGCCTTTTGTGCTTTCCCCGGAACAATTCCGTAAGCCAAATCTAATGAAATTCTACCCGAAGGAGCTTTTCTTATGCAAAAGATTATTCTTGTCTCTATTTTTTCGCGAGCAATAAGTTACGTCGCCCGTCGGACATCAACGGAAAGAAAAGCGATTATAAATTCAATGGACGTGTAAGCTTGTTGAGTTAAAATTTCATAATCTGCATCTCAATGAGATTTGTACATATTATAATATATTTATAATTTAACAAAGTAATTACGAACTTTTTTATTTCAAATTAAAGAATTTTTCATCAAATATAATCAAAATTATAAGCTGACTATTGCTTAAAAGTTACGATTTCGTTATTGAGAAGTGATCAAATTATGATTTAACTTTCTAATTTGTAATTAGCAACGAATTAATGACTTAAATACATATAACATAAATCTATATAAAAAGATAATTGTATAATAACAAATTTTGCGAAATAGAAAAAGACATAGCGACGCACTTGCACTGTCCCTTTCCAACTCGTTTTATTTCAATGCAGTTGTCTCTATTTGAATTTCAATATGTTGATGTATACTTTTTATTGTTGGTTATATCGAGTATTGAAAATCTTATTCAGTATTTCTAGTGTTTATTCCTTTGTATGTATGCGCATACCGATGAGAGAGGGAATCCTAATCTGAGTACAGTGTCAGCTGTATCATTCAAGTGTATCGACCCCTAACTTTATTTAAATTCACTCAACATTCGATATCTTTTGCAAAAGGGAGCACCGAATATAAAATAAATAAATTGAAAATAAATACAATCCAACTCATACTATTGATAAACCCCTTAAATTATGTATACGTAACGTGTAAATAAAAATTAATGTAATTTTTCTCAACTTTTTATATGCACTGAACGGCTCATATAATATTTGTTTTAAATTCAATTTATTTATTATGACGATTGAAATGACTAATGGTGCAATTGACTCCTCGGTAATTTCGAGAAAAGCGCACTCAAAGTTGAGCAAGTACCTACATGTATTAAGAGTGATTTGATAATATATCTCGGCACGTTTCAAATTCGTTGATATCTTTTTGCTACCAAATATATGAGCGAAGAGATTTCTGTACATAAATCGATTTCGAAAAAACTGTCACTTATACCCTTTGGCCTATCCAGTCATGTAAATATTGCATTTCATAATCAACTGAAATTCGATAAAATCTCTAGCAACTTTGAGTCACAGCAGCCAAATTGAACAAAATATTCACGAAAAACGTTCCGCCAGCTTCATAATGAGATTATGGCGAGTATCAAACCCATTAACGCCGGGCTTTTTTCCCTCGCAGATTAATATTTATTTATTTTTTCATCGAATTATCCCCCGAAATGACGAGAAGAAAGGGGGATGATTCGATTACCACTTGCAGTGGTGCATTTCGACGTCGCACACGTTCTGGTGGCGAAACAGCCATATGCACTTTGCATTAAGTTGTCCCCGCGGCCAGCACTTTCCGAAACACCGTGTAGGGGAGATTTGACACATTCCGTATTAGTATTATAAAAATAAAATGAATAAAATCGCACCGAATTCAAATTTTAGCTGAATGCGCTAGGTTTAAGTGCAAATACTGAGTTATATGTACTCGATCAGATTGTTTTTACACTATTGCATGATGCAGGTTTATACTCAAAATTCGTACTTTTTGAAAAAAATATCTTATGGTGTTCTTAAGGTTCTTTATTTTCAGACAGAACTTCTTTGTATGTATGAAAAAGTTCGTAATTGATTTGAGAAAGTACAAATTTGTATTTAAAAATCTGTTTGTTAAAGGTTTATCATATTTTTTTGAGTTCAATCCGAACACATTTGACATTTTCAAATTCGTAGATGATGCAGCTGACGAACTAAAGTGAAAATTCGTTCAATGACATGTTTGTTAAATGGCAAATAATTATCAAATTCTTAGTATATATAAATTTTATGTTTGTTTTACAATTATCAATATTGTATGAAATGACACTTGAACTGTGATAAAATTTGAAATTACTGAGCTATTTGAATTACGTATAAGTTTTATTTAAGAATTATAAATCTGAACGAGTCAATTAAAGTTGTAGCACTAGGGAATCTAGGAAATTATTTTCTTTCCTAAATCTAAGTACTAAAACCAAAATTGCAATAATTTCTAATCAAACAAACGATCTGAACATAGCACTCACACATCAAACCACACTCAACATTCTAAGAACGTTTCTAAAAATCTCCGAGTATAAAAAGATACAAGATATGAAAATAGAATAATATACGAACGAAACGTACCAAGTCTCCCCTCTAAATGCAGTTGTGCCGCATCCAAACCAAGTAATGTATGCATGCGGAGACAAATGGAGCATTCTGTCTACCAAACTGATAAGCAACGCTCTGGGATCTTGCCGTTGCACAGATGCACTCGTCGATCGGTCATTGTGTGCAATTTTAACGTTTCGGCAATTGGGTTAGATCGGAACCCCATACAATACGCGCCATTAAACTCTATTGGTTTGTAATGTTCTGAAAATTTTTGATCTGATTCTTCTTTGAATGAATATTTATGTTTGTGCATCTGTTTGTTCAACAGATTTTGATTTTAAAATATTTTGAGTTTTGAAGAAAAATTGTAATTGTGCTCTTAACTGTAACTCGAAAATGTTACTCTTTCGCGATTCGAAGTATACATTTGCATTGATACGTTTCGGTTTCTCTAGTACAATCTTCAATTCTGGCTATTTTTTTTATCAAGATAATTTTATTGAATAATGATGATTGTAAAAGTTACCGATGATACAATAGATATGTTTTTACTCTTTGAAAAAACATATATACTTCGATTTGATAACATGATATTATTCCAAAAGTATAATAGAAAATTTAAAAAAATGAGATCGAAATTGAAAAATATGCATATTATAATTAATCGAAACGTATCTACAAGATGTAAGCTTTAACTGGATAAAGTATTCACTTCATCAGTACAATTTTACCGGCAATATTTAAATTATGAAGTTTGCAAGTCATATTTCAGTTGCATATGCAGTTACAGTAACATCAACGCGAAGCTATTTAGAACAAAATATCACATTACTGCAACTGCAACATGACTTGCAACCTTAAAAATATGAATATAGCATTAAAACAATTTCACATAAACGTACAAAAATAAATATTTAAATTGAATTGTTGCAAAAACGGCATTATTTATTCAACTGTGTCATTTTGCTCAGTATCTCAAGAGAGAGAGAAAAAGCTCGCACAGGATGTTCAGAAGTAATTTTGCGTTTCTATTAGCGAAATCTTGAGAGGACGAAAAGTTTTGAAGGAGTTAGTGTAATTAGAGCTTTTAGCGACGTGCGGAAGCCGCGTTTTAGAAAGTGTTGAGAACCGACGAGTTTCACTTTGCGCTTTTAACTTATGTATGTATGTGCAGTTCGAATACAATGCACGGCGATTGTTGAGAAACACATTGTGTGCGATAATTTTCTTTTCGAAATTTTCAAAAGTTGAACGAAAGAATAAGAATATTTAAAACTTTAAAAAAAATTAAGTTTTATACAATTTCTTTTCTCGCTTGTGTAATAGTGATTATCTATTGAGGAGAGTGCACAAACTTTGAATCTTCAATTTCGATGAAATTCATTAGAAATTCAGCGTAAATATAGATATAGGGTAATTCCGGTACAAATGGCCAACGGCAATTTTTTCTGAAAATCGGAAACATTAATTAATTTTTGACTTGTTATCACTGGATATTCAACTTAAGTGCAAAAAATAAATTATTGCCAATATTTGGAAAAAAATAATAGCTGATCATCTTCTTCCGTATGGAATATATTGGAATTACTCTAAAGTAAATATGATGTACAAAAATGCAATTCTTAATTATTCATCGCTGGATAAATTTTTGTATTGTATATTTTTTAGATATATCAAAATATATCATATAGATAAAATATCATCCAAAATATATACTGAACATTTTTTATCAATGACTGAAGAATTATTGAAAGTTACATTTTCTTTCTTCATAAGTATTTTATGTCAATACTATATTCATACAAATTTTTAGAAGCTTTTATGAAACCTCTCCTTAATAGTAGATATATAAAAAAGCTTGATATTAAAACATTTTTTGTTGTAATCTTAATCAGATATGCGTTGATATTCATCGGATTGTCAATTACATATCGAACCAGAGCTTGACCTAAGATACTTGCTCCTCATCATCAGCCGCCGGGGAAATCTTCGGAAGAAAGAAAAATGCAGCATCGTTTATCATTCAGAGCCCCTTTTATAGAGCCCAGTATAAAGCTATATAGCCTCTTTTAGGCGTCGATACATCATCGTGGCTCCGAGGGACTATTGATCCTTGGATGGATTTCGCGAAGGTTTTGGATATGAGTCAGGAAATTGAGTGTGTTGATTGGAATCGCGATGTCTGGGTCGTTAACAGATTTATTTTGAGGCTGATAATATTCAGAGATGGATAAGATCGTAATTGGAATCTTATAGAAATATAAATGGGGGAAAGTAAGGTCTATTGGGTGGATTTCGTGATAGTTCTTTTTGTTTTTGAATGTGAGTTTTCCGAATAGTATGACGTTTAATGAGTCCAATACAAGTCTATACTCACTAAACTTCTACACAGTCTGTAATTTAACAATATAAATCGTTTGTGAATACTGCGTTGGGTTTCAGTGTTTCCTTGATGCTTGATTCGATACAGTTCAGATCCTGACCTGAATCATATGTCGATTTTCTTAATCGATTTGATATCTCGATCGTTTCTTTTGAAAAGTAACTTCGTTTAACTTTAAAAAATGTATTAATTTGATGCTTTATGAAATAGTTCATATAAACGCGTTCTGCTATAATCACCTGCTTTGTCTTATTGTTCAAAGTTCTCGGCTTAAATGCTGCTATTTCATCACTTCAAAAGTGAACGATTGATTGAAAATTGTAAAATAAAATCAGATACATATGTTTGAAACAATAAATAAATATATTTTTACCAATTTCCAAAGACTCTCTCTCTCTGTGATCCAAAAGTGGTTCTTCTAAACCGATTCAAGTTTCTCATAAACTATAATATTATGGCATTAGTCAAACCAGAAGCACCTAACAGTTGCATAGTTTCCGATTCGTGGTTCGTCACTCCAGATTCGATTAAGATCCATCATAATTACCCGCAAAAGCCTCTAATTGACGATTCCGAGGAATAGAGCAACGTGACTCACAGATTCCTGCCCAATTGATCACAATTCTATCCAACATTGATTTCAGTCATAGAAATAGCTTTTATGGTTATACTGTGTTTTTCATTAGGTACGCTTGAACTTTGAAATTGTATAAAACAAGTTGTATAAGTGATAAAGCAATATTTTTTTTTTATTTGAAAGTATGTTTAAATAAATTTATGCCTAAAATATTATTTTGGTCAAATAGATATCGTAGCTCCATTGAGATGGCATGTTCTAGAGGTCTAATTTTGACGATTTTTTCGCATAAATGGGGTAAAATTTAATGAAAAACATGAGTCATGTCAACCTTCAGGGTGAAAATCGTCTAGGGTTTGTCCCCATAGATCTAAAATTTTACACAATATCACAGAAATCAGTCTTAACAGCAAAAAAATGTGAACTCAAAAAGGCGGCCATGTAGACTGACAGTGAATTGAGCGCGACTCACACTATGGCGACCAAATCACTGATTTTGATAATATTTTATTTTTTTTCAATTTCAACAAATTGCTGAATCGTAAAACATTACATGCTAAAATTTGATGAGCTAATACGTGTTCTTGTCAAATTTGATAACTCTAAGCTCACTAATATAACCACAATTAACAATCAAAGTTCGAGCGTGGCAAATGAAAAACCCTTTAGAAGATCTTCCATATATAATACTTCAAACTCAATTATTGAAAATATTGTGAAAAAAAAAATGGAATGTATTCCAGACAATGGTGAGAGTTTGGCTTTAATATTGAAATTTTATTATTTATCCGTTTACATCGTAATGCTATCGTCAAAAAACACAATGAATAATAATGTTCGAGTCGTTCCAGTGCCGTAGCGCATTTCGAACTCGGGTACTGCGTAATTTTTATGCCCGCTTTCCGAATTGCGCAATGTAGGAAGCGGCATTCGAGACAATAATCGTAAAAAAAGTTTGACACTAAAAGTCGTACGAAAGCTGGAAAAGCCTCCCCCGTGAGGAAAAGCCTCCCCTAAGGAAAGAGGGTGAGCTTCGAGGTATTGACGACTGGCTAAGGGATGATTCAGATGTGCCGAAGTGACGTTTCATTCGGAAAATATTGAATGAATCATATGTGAAACGATTGAAGAAAGAAAATTCGAGAAAAGCGCGATCGAATTTGAGCACGTGCCTACATGTATTAGGAGGAGATTGAGAGATTTGATTATGTATCTCGGTACACGTTCTAAGTTCGTTTATATCTTTTTGCCACCAAATATATGAGCGTACATATAAGGAATTTATGTACTCAATTTTGGCGATAATTTCATTTGAATCCTTTGGCCTTTTCAGTCGTCACATAAGTTATTATATCAGATAAAAAGCACAATTTTAATATAATGATTCATGGCTGAAAAAATGGTATATTTTGCATGATTAATATGAGAAACTTGTGCCCATTCCAAAAATCACAATTCAGTAAAATCTTATAACAAATCAAATATATCTCCCGAATAAAATATTCTTAGATCATAATTTACATTTATTTAAGAAAAGTTTTTTCAAATATGTTCATCATATATATCTTCATTGAAAAAAAATATTTTCTGTTACTGTCCGACGCACTTATCAACTTGACTTTTGTCGTACTTGAGCATGCGTTTACATTTTACCCATATATATTGTAAAATCCGGGGTTCGACTTCTGTCTGAGACGTATCTTTTTATCACACTTTTTATATTGTAGATTCCACAAGCTCTATTTAAAACTTAAATCGCAACCCATTATTACTTTTTTTTTCAAATTTCAATAAATTCACGTATGAACGAATCTTTACATTATACTACTCACAATTTTGATTATCTCTCCATGATACGAGCGAACCGTTCATAATTCAAATAGCCATATAATTTTGGCGCGTCTTATTATAATGTGTGCGCACACCTGATCGCTTTTACCTTTTCCACTATATATATTTCAGTATTAATTATTTCACGCTAATAGGCTCAATGTACGCACAACTTGCGTATCGCAAAATAATAATAATATTAAGGGAAACTATTGTGTTTCGGTCATATTATATTCCGCTAATATGAATGTAAATCTTTCGGTTCGGATATATTCTGATGCCCGGTTCTGGACCCAAAACTTCTGGAATTACAAACTTTGGGTTATATGGGAATCGATAGAATGTCGTATATAATAACGTGTGCTTTCACTTAATGCCACAGTGTTTGTGTGTGAAAGCATTATCTTCTTGTTTGTGTGCTGTGTGGGGAAAGTATTCGAATGTGTCGCATGTTTATGTTAAAAGTTAAATAGTTTCATATGTTTTTTCGATAATAATATATAGTGGGCACTCAAGGTTACATTTGTAACAAAGAATGTTTTTTTTGTATAGACTAATTCTATGATTACTTATAAATATTATTAATTTATTTTTATATGAATTATTCTTATTTTCTTAAATTTGAAGAGTGTCAAATATTTATTTTATTTTTTCAGAATATTCATGCGTATTTTTAATGAAAAATATATTCCTAGCTATTAAATATGTATATATCTAAATTTATAATTAAAAAAAAATACAGATTTTATAATTTAAATCGAAATAATACATGTTTTATTTTTTTTTATTGTTTCAGGTGAGTCAATTGAAATTCTTAAGATAAATTCATCGAAATTTCAGTTCGGTAAGAATAATCATACTTTAATCAACATTGATATCGTAGTACTGATAGTATTACGAATCTCGAGAAATTAGTACACCCAACTCTCGTTTTACACGGATTTTTTTACACGGTTTATTTGGTTTAACACGGTTTGTTTGAACTACATATATAATGAATATTGCGCAATTAAAAATGACTTTTTTTCTTACACGGTTTTTGCTGGTCCCTATCCACCGTGTAAAACGAGAGTTGGGTGTATATGTACAACATATAATACTAATAACCCATTAAGTATGAACGAAAAAAGCACCACTGCATACAAACACACAAACGATACAAAACAGACCACTTTCCACAAAACTTACAATTTGGCGAAATTAATTTTATTTAAAGTCACAGTCCATGATAGCTTAAAAGTTCCAGCAATTCCCAAATTTCGCTATACACACCCTTCAACATTCTCAAACTGTAGCTACCCCAGACCAAGATCGCGGTACTTAATAATCCGGCGTAATTTCTGTGCGGCGAAACTTATCCCGTATAAATATCCACACACGAAGGGCGAGAGCCAAAGGTGTGGGCGCACCCTGTACCGCAGGGGTGCTGCACGTGGATGCGGCGAGCGCACTATATTTAATTTATATATACAATATTCGGAATGCAGGGGTGGATTTGACAGGGCTGCTTTACATACGTAGGTGCTGTGGCGCCCCCCTTTGATTAATTCGTTTTCGTTTATTGATTATTTAAATAATTTCAAAAGAAATTTGGTGAAAATAAATAGATTTTAATCATATCTTATACAGGGTAGGATCTATATATATGTATTTGCGTTTGCCCAACTGCGCCATATGCAGGAGGAAAGTCGACCATGTCATCAAAATATATCTTTAAGCCTCTAAAAGATGGGAATCTAGGGTGAAAACTCACCTCCTAAAGTGTTTTCCTTTCTAGATAAAAACTATATACAGGGTAGGATCAATATATAACGATAAAATATTTATTGTGAACAAAGTATTAAGGTTACATTAAATATGAATTAATATTCTTCAAAGTACTCTCTTTGACTAGCTACACATTTATCCCAAAGATGCTGCCATGATTGGAAACATTTCTGGAACCCTTCTTTCGGAAGAACTTTTAGCTGTCTTGTCGTAGCTCTTATAATATCAGAAGCGACATGGTCCCTTCTGATTCGTGAATATTTGTCTGAAAAAAATATTCCTGTTTGTTCACATCCACCTTATTCACCAAATTTAGGACCATGTGACCTCTGGATCTTTCCAAAAATTAAATTCGTACCGAAAGGAAAACGTTTTCATACAATTTACAATATTATACGAGCTACGACAAGACAGCTAAAGGCCCTTCCGAAAAAAGCGTTCCAGAAATGTTTCCAATCATGGCAACATCGTCAGGATAAGTGTATAGCTAGTCAAGGAGAGTACTTTGAAGAATATTAATTCATATTTAATGTAACCTTAATACTTTGTTCACAATAAAGATTTTATCGGTATCTTTTGATCCTGCCCTGTATATCTTAAGAAAATACTTTTGATGTAGGAATACGTCTGCTATGGCGTCAGTCCCAATCCGCGTTTTTATTTTCTCATACTATGAGTTCTCATTTTTTAAATAAATAAAGTTTTTTAGATATCTCTTAACACATTCAGAACTAATAATGAGATTAGCAGTTATAGTAAACATAATATTATTCCTTTTGTTATACATTTCAAATAATCATATTTATTGTATCCGGTTAGCATTTCACTCGTTTTTTATAAGAAAAAAAATCACTTGTTTTTTCAAGCAAAATAATTGCAGTAATTAATTAATATAATGCATTAAATGCGCTCGATTTTCAAAATAAAATAATCAATAGGATCAGCCATTGGAAAATTATAAGATACAATCGATAGGATTCAGAACGTTTGATGTTTAATGAAATTATTTTTGCACAGCATATATGTACTAGCAATCATTATAAGTTCGACCAACAAAAGTAATGTAATTTAACGTGTTACAACAGATTTTTCGCATTTAATTTACTCATCGAATAATATTATAACTAGCTTTTAGCTCAAAAAAACTCGATCAACGCAAGCTTATTGCAGCTTTTATCTATATAAATGAGTAATTTCACGATAAAATCGTTTCGAAATTTGAAATTTCTATTATTATAAATATCAATTTTACATGCGGCATTATTTTTCGATAATTGAAAATTACATTGATTCTCAAATGGGTATGATTTTTTCGATCGCAAGATGTACGATAAAAAAATCCCCTTCTGACAATAATTAAAACTATTCCCCTACAACACGCCTCTCCCCCTTGGCCGTTTTCTGAATGCGGCCCTGGCTCAGAATTACTTCTGGGTCATATAAATCGAAACGAGTTAAGTTCCCTGCCTCTCGTTAGGGTCGGATCGAAAGTTAATCCTCACCTTCTATGCGAAGGGGAATTTGCCGTTTTAATGACTTTCGCATATTGGTCAAGGGTCGTTCGAAAAATGCAACCTGCCATATATAGGGTTTTTCATTTGCCACGCTCGAACTTTGATTGTTGATTGCGATTATATTAGTGAGCTCGGAGTTATCAAATTTGACATGAACACGTATCAACTCATCAAATTTCAGCATGCAATGTTTCACGATTCAGCAATGTGTTGAAATTGAAAAAAATAAAATTTTATCAAAATCAGTGATTTGATTGCTTTAGCGTGAATCGCACCCAATTCACGGTCAGTCTACATGGCCGCCTCTTTGAGTTCACATTTTCTTGCTGTTAAGATTGATTTCTGTGGTATTGTTTGAAATTTCAGATCTATTGAGACAAACCCTAGACGATTTTCACCCTGAAGGTTGACATGACTCATGTTTTTCATTAAATTTCGTCCCATTTATGCGGAA
Source organism: Cheumatopsyche charites (assembly GCA_024721215.1). Taxonomy (NCBI): domain Eukaryota; kingdom Metazoa; phylum Arthropoda; class Insecta; order Trichoptera; family Hydropsychidae; genus Cheumatopsyche; species Cheumatopsyche charites. The sequence goes on from CM045587.1 coordinate 11,422,387, forward strand.
AAAATCGTCAAAATTAGACCTCTAGAACACGCCATATCAATGGAGCTATGATATCTAGTTGACCAAAATAATATTTCAGACATAAATCTACTTAAATATACTTTCAAATAAAAAAACAAATATTGCTTTATCACTTATACGACTAATTTTATTCCATTTTAAGTTCGAGCGCACCAAATGAAAAACCCGTTACGAAGCGTGCGTCGAAATTTGGTTATCATTGGATTTTTTCAACTTCAAAGTACTTTATTTGACGACCGAAAAGGCCAAAGGGTATTAGTGACATTTTTGCCGAAGTCATGCACAGGAATTGCTTCTGTGCACGCCCATTTATATGGTGGAAAAAGGATACAAATGAATTCGGAACGTGTGCCTCAATATATCATCAAATCACTCGACCTCCTCCTGATACATTTCAACTTTGAACGCGCTTTTCTCTAAATCACTTGTAACCCTTTGCCTTTTCAATCATCATTTCTAAGGTGTGAGTGTCTCTTGTTCTTTTTACTACAATTTTTGATGTTAATTCGAATGCGTTATCGATTGAGCGTTTGAACATTTATGAGACCATCTTGAGATGTCTGATTATTATGCGCATAGAAATAGCTTTCAGTTAGATATTCTATTATTGCAATCGGGAAATCTTCTTAAGCTAATGCCATTCAATAAAGGTACGTTAACGTAAGAAACCATCGAAGCAAATACGTACTCGACATCTGTTTGTAAGCGAGATCATTTTATACAAATGTACATATGTTATAATGTACTAACTTCATATGCATTTATTAATGTGTCTAATATTTAATTGGTCTTAGAGTCGTGTTAATAAAAATAAGAGATTCGCAAGCTATAAAAAATTACTGAATATATTCTGAAATGTTGGGTCACTTTTCCTTGTTTATTTCGAATGTTTGGATTCATTCGAATCAAAAAAAAGTGTTAATTTAACGCTTTACGAAACGGCTCCGCAAATGATCATCACCTACACCTTTCATATGTTTCGATTAAATTCGAACTATTTATCGACACCTATGTGCACTAATTTACTCTTCGGAGTGATTTGCCTAATAGCGAATTGTCTTCACTTTATAATAAATGATATTAATTAATGATAATTGTTTATAAATTACTTGTATAATATAAAAATAAATAAATAAAAACGATTTATGATTTTCCACGTGACACGGATACGTTCTCATACACGCAATGCTGATTTACGCCAGACGCGCACTTTTACGACGTCCCAGTCCCATCCAGCTTCCGTCCCAGTCCCAGTCCCGTCCCAGATGAAATTTCCCCTCACCTCTCATTTTCCTTGCCCCTCATCCTCTCGTACCTCATTCCCCTTGCCCCTCGTCCCCCTTGTTCCCCATCCCCTCGCCCCCGTTCCACCTTTCTCTTTCTAATTCCGGCGGATCCGCTTTTATGAGCGTCAGCAATTTTCTCCGGGACGCCGAGTCTCCCCTTATCGCCGCTTCGCTTATTTATATGGGAAAACAAGATTGTAACAATCTCGCGTTCGTATTCGGTTTTATTTATTTGCCGGAGAAGCAATCGCCGAATCTCTCCTAGAGGATTGAGCCATTTTTCGAACCAGGTTCGATGTATAAATACTCGAAGGCGTCTATAACGTATGAGACGTCTAGAATGTATGAGTGCGTATTAATTTGTGAGAAAGCCTAATTCAAATTAGAAATGACGACTGAAAAGGCCAAGGGGTACAAGTGATTTCGAGAAAAGCGCGTTCAAAGTTGAACCTACATGTATTAGGAGGAGGTCGAGTGATTTGATGATATATTGAGGCACTCGTTCCGAATCCGTTTATATCCTTTTGCCACCAAATAAATTAGCGTGCATAGAAGCAATTCCTGTACATAACTCAATTTCGGCAAAAATGTCACTCGTACCCCTTAACCTTTTCGATCGTCAAATATTGTAATGATTTTAAGTGAGAAGATGTTAATTGTCAATACATATCTCAAAACCGTTTATATGCAATTTTCGAAGCCAAATCATCTATGTGTGTGTGTGTGTGTCCATGTAACGCTACAAAACTGCGTCGATAAATTTAACGGGTTGAAACTGCGTTGATATATTCAACGGGTTGATTTCTAGTTTTTATAATAATTCTCGAATATGAATGTAGGTATTTCACAAAATTTTTACCCACATTCCTTCTGTTCACAAATGTGTCAACTGAACATATGATGACTGAAAAAGCCAAGGGTACAAGTGAAATTTTTGCCGAAATCGAGCTATGTACAGGAATCGTTTCGATGTACATATATTTGGTAGCAAAATGATATAAACGAATTCAGAACGTGTGCCTCGATATATCATCAAATCACTCGACCTCCTCTTAATACTCGTAGGTTCAACTTTGAGCGCGCTTTTCTCGAAGTCACTTGTACCCCTCGGCCTTCACAGTCGTCATTCATCGCCTCCCCGAAAAAAAAAACCTTTTTACAAAACCCATTATATCCACACAATCAAACGATTCAAATGTTCACCTTAAAGAACAACGTTAGTTTCGTCGCGACTTTTACACCGAGCATCCAATGAAGACAAACTGCCCCACGCTCCCCTTATACCCAACGTCCCCTATTTTAAAGCATTTCTCTTGTACGCACGTTCGAGTTTAGCCATCGTCGAAACAGGGGGAGGTTCGCAAGAAGAAGAAAACTAACTTCTCGAGAATGCGCTATCTCTCTAAGGGGAGACTCGGCGAGCAACGTAACGCATCCCTTTGTAGTAATTGTCGCACACGGCCATAAAACACCGACGTTTTGTTGAAGCGGATATTAACGCCCGGTTTTCCCGGGTTTTCCCGGGATCCCGAACTTTGGCCCGTTCCGGGTCACGAATCGGAAGTTTCGCCGTAAATTCGCGCAGACTTACATATTATGTAATACTTTCGACTTTGGACCTCGGTTCGCGTTTCGGGTGCGAATGGCTGTTTAAAATTTTGACGAAATTGCACTGTAGCCGGTTCATTGTACATTTTTTTAAGTTTTATTCGTGAAAAAATAAAAAAGAAAGTCTTAAGACACATATCTTGGTAAAATTATTTCGAAAATTGTAAAATTGGAATATTTTCCAGGAAGAAAATCAAAGATACTATGATGAGTAGATAAAGGGGAGATTCAACTAATTTTAGGTTTATTTGCAAAAAATTATGTATATATATTTAAATAAGTTTTATTCATTTCATATGTATAAGAGTAAAAAAACATCATGATTAATTATTTTATTGATTATACATATAACATTTAAATTCTCTTCAATTATATGTGTACTGGAAAAATCATCAAGATTATATTGTAAACAAAAGTATAGGTATATTTACCTCTTCATATTTTAAAAGATTATAATATTACTAATTAAATAATTTCAAATCAATTAGAATCAGTTTTCCCATACACAGAAAAAAATATACTTTTCAAATAACAATTTTATAGGACTTCATTTCACACGATGAGTTCAAAGAAATCACTTAGTTTTGATTCTGACGAGTCTTACATTCATCACAAGCCATATAAATAAATGACGACTGAAAAGGCCAAGGGGTACAAGTGACATTTTTGCCGAAATTGAGTTATGTACAGGAATCACTTCCATGTATGCTTATATATTTGGTGGCAAAAGGATATAAGCGAATTTTAATCGCGTACTAAAATATAACATCAAATCACTCGACCTCCTCCTAACGGCGCGGCGTGTCCACACTAAGGCCGGCGGCTTCCAGCGGCAAAATACAGAACATGCCATATATTTTTTATCTTCATTCATTTTATATTTTATCTTAATCTATTCCAATTGAAATCTTATTTTACTTGTTATTGAATGAAAATTAAGTAATAATGTATGAAGATAAAAAATATATGGCATGTTCTGTATTTTGCTGCTGGAAGCCGCCGGCCATAGAGTGGACACGCCGTAATACATGTAGGTATTATACATGCTTAACTTTGAGCGCGCTTTTCTCGAAGTCACTTGTACCCCTAGGCCTTTTCAGTCGCCATATATTGCGAGAATCTTTGCACATCTATAGAAAAATATACTCGTTTTCAGCCAGAGAGTGTTTCATATCGCTGAAAGGATAATCCTGGCAGCCAGTGATTAATCCTTTGAACGCGTCGCGCGACCGCCGTGTGAACCCGGCCTACTCTAAGAAATCTAATTAGCGGATTTATCGGCAACTAAATCCCCGATTATGTGTAATAATAAGAGGCTTTGTTCCGCGCATCGGTTCCGGCCAGATCGCGAACGGGCCCGTTGTTTTGCCTCTAATTAAAACGCTCAACGGATTTCCTCTTAGGTACTTGTAATATATATATATATACATATATATAGATGTATACGGGAGGCTTTCTTATTTCGGAAAAGCGGAAAATGGGAGGTTTCGGTCAATGGGGTCGTGTGCGAAACGAATGTCCAATCGAATGGGTCGATTTTCTTTTGTGGACGGTGTTGCATTCATTGGAAATACGGTTTTTGTGCTCGTTGATGAGTTTTCTGCTTGTACGTATCGAGCTCATTTATCTTAATGCTGCTTTATTTCTGATATAATTAAATTATTATTTTCAATCGAATTACATCTAAATACTGTTCATATTGCATGAATTTTATGATATTTTTCATTTAATGTATCAAATGTGCACATTTGATTCAATAAAATTACCTTACATCTAATTTCTCTAAAAAATTACATTTGATGAAAGTATTCGATATAATTCGTTGATTTTTAATTTAAAATTTTTGAAAGGTCGTTAATAATATAAAAAAATTTACATATCATCACGAAATCAAGTGAGTCTCCCCTATTTTATACGCGCATCTTTATCATTTATCAACTCTAATTTTTACATTACAGAAACAATTATGCATGAACTAAAACAATTGAAGTTTTCTCCTCTTTACAATTACAATAAGTTTCAAAACTCACAATTAGACTAGGCGAGTCTACAATGCAGAAGTTTTGTAGACATCTAAATCACATACATATATAGAAATATCATAAAATTTTGTAATTACTATGTTGAAATTCGTTGGACTAAGTAAGATCAGGTTATATTTAAGGTAAGGTTGGGTTTATTTAATATGGTTATTAAGATTGGGTATTTAAGTTGAGTGTCGAAACGAATCTTATTATTTCAAATACGAATACAGTGGATGGCTGTAATTTCGTTAGTCTTTCCAAAAATTAAACAAATCAAGCAATTCTGCAAATCTAGTTTATATTCATGACTTTAAAAAAAATTTGACATATCTAACCCAACAAAATTACGAATCTTTTTATTTTTTCATAATTTAAGAAATTTTGACTCAATCACAATATATACAGGAAACATCCCGACAAGTCTATATCCGTATATCATACAATTCTTATCTATATTATAAATACGCTAACGATGCTCGAAATTTTCAGCCAGCCCGTGCCTCGAACCCGGGCGTTCACAATTTATCAGCCCGCGCCTTACACTCCAAACTACGCGTCGTAATTACGAAACTGCACCGCTTAATGTATATAAGGCGTAAAATCTTTTTTTATTTCACACACAGATGGCAATACGAAATTTGATTAATTCCGAACAATTTTGATACACATGCGTCTACTGCTAGTCAACACTGAAAATCGAATCAAATCATTGAATCAACCCGAAAACCTAACTCACATCTAAACAAACACGCTTCGACAAGATTCGTTCGGATTTTCGCACTCTCTGCGCCATTTCGGAGGTAATTGTACACACAAAAGGCTTTTACCACCCCCAAAACCAACCCCTCTTCCCATTGCGAGGCTGTCGGCGTTTAGCGAAGATTTACACTGTGCGGGGAGACTCGGTACAGTCGTCGGGGGAAGCCGGGGCGAGTCGGACCTCCGCAAATTCGAACCCCCTTTCGACTAAATAAAACACAATAAAACACTCTTGAAACGGTAGCGAATACATCACGCGGACCCTCCACTATTTTTCCCTTTTAACTATTTATGTGCGGCGGCGGTAGATTCCAATCTCCGGAATCCAATCTTGGATCTATCTTTGGAGGTTTGCGTGATGTGTTTTCTACGTTTTCGTGGTGTGTGCCTTTTATAATTGATCGATCTGGCGTTTGATACTTTTCCACGATTAGGGTTTTTCCGTTTGAATGTGACGTTTCGATGTGGCTAACGATCTGGTGAGAGAATTGAGGCGGAAGCACACCTTTCTGAGACGTCAAAAAAAGAGGTGAACAACCATTCAATTCTTCGTATGAGACAAGTTAATGCACGGTTCTCTCACTCGCACACAAAAAAATAATGGGCTGCTTCTCTCTTTATTTTATGACGTCTCAGAAGGAAATGAACAACCATTCAATTCTTTGTATGCGACAGGTTAATGCGTGGTTCTCTCACTCGCACACAAAAAATTTAATAAGTTGCTTCTCTTTCTTTATTTTATGACGTCTCAGAAAGGTGTGTTTTCGTCTTTAAATTTCATGTCTGATGTCGAAACAGATTTGGATATTTGATCTATATCTTTTTTTGTGAATTTTTGACAGTTCTTAGTGGAAAAAATGACTAAATCTCTCTGGTTAGTTGAATAAATCAGTGTAAAAATTGATCCAAGTTTTATTCCTTTGCGTTTCGTTAATATGTAATTTTGATTAATTGATTATTTTAACTGGAATGAGTAAAAAGAAATGTCTTGCAAAAGAATTAGGGAAAATCAAAATTTTCTACCAGACATCAATGTAGGATTAATTTCTAGGTTAATAAAGCTATTAATTAATAATCTGCGTCTTTTAGTTGTACCAATTTTGAGCATTGAATTTAATTGTGTAAACAAAATGATTTGAAGCTTGAGATGAATTTTTCATAATCAATGCACTTATGAAGCACTACATATTTATTTTACTTATCACATCGTTTCCTTCCAAATTCATTACTATTCTCATATTCATACAATATTGATTCTATCAATGATAATGGCAATGTAACCAAAATATTTTTTTTAACACCAACGAACAGCACATTTATAACGGGTTTTTCACTTGGTGCGCTCGAACTTTAAAAAGAAATAAAATAAGTTGTATGAGTGATAAAGCAACATTTGTTTTTTTATTTGAAAGTATATTTAAATAAATTTATGCCTAAAATATTATTTTGGTCAACTAGATATCGTAGCTCCATTGAGATGGCGTGTTCTAAAGGTCTAATTTTGACGATTTTTTCGCGAAAATGGGATGAAATTAATGAGAAACATGAGTCATGTCTACCTTCAGGGTGAAAATCGTCTAGGGTTTGTCTCCATAAATCTGAAATTTTACACAATACCACAGAAATTCAATCTTAACAGCAAAAAAATGTGAACTCAAAAAGGCGGCCATGTAGACTGATCGTGAATTGGGCGCGACTCACGCTAAGGCGATCAAATCACTGATTTTGATAATATTTTATTTTTTTCAATTTCAACAAATTGCTGAATCGTGAAACATTGCATGCTAAAATTTGATGAGTTAATACGTGTTCTTGTCAAATTTGACAACTCTTAGCTCACTAATATAACCACAATTAACAATCAAAGTTCGAGCGTGGCTAATGAAAAACCCTATACTAACCTATCCCAAAAATTTAAAAGCATGCCCCGTAAACTTATCGATTGTGCGGTGTGCACACACTACGTATAATATGCACGTGTGTACGAACACGTGCTGCGTATTGGCCCCCATCAATATTCCCATAGTGACTTTGCGGTGCTCTGGCTATATCCCGGGAGATATTTACATCCCGGGAAAATTGCTCGTCTTTGTACGAGGTCTCGTGTGCATGAAAATCAACGTGACGTTCTATCGCATTACGCGAATTTGGATGTGGATGCGGCTCTAGCGAATTTCAAATTTTAAAGTTCGTATGATAGAGATGTGATATCGATCGTTTCTTTCGAATATTTTCTCGGAGTTGTACGAAATCGAATACAGGTAGTTTTGTGACTGCGATCTGTCAAAAATCTATGTGAGTGGTGATAGACTTCTGCATCTTTCAGCAGTTTGATTTTGGAGGTCTTAGTATGATTCGTGTATTTCGTTCTGTCATTAGAGTAATTGAAATATGTGACGACTGAAAAGACCAAGAGGCACAAGTGGCTTTGCGGTGATTTTGAAAAAGTATGTAATGTACCTACATGTATTAGAAGCAAGTCGAATAATTTGATGATATATCTAGGTACACGTTCTAAATTCGTTTATATCCTTTTGCCACCAAATATATGAGCGTATATAGAGGCAATTCCTGTACATAATTCAATTTCAGTGAAAATATCACTTGAACCTCTTGGCCTTTTCAGTCGTCATATAGAAGTGTAACATCTGTAAATCGTGGTTCTTCCCTCCTCGTGACAATTTATTTGCATGGTGTTCTTGTCTTACCGCGTGTCCACACTTAGGCCGGCGGCTTCCAGCGGCAAAATACAGAACATGCCATATATTTTTTATCTTCATTCATTTTATATTTTATCTTAATCTATTCCAATTGAAATTTTATTTTACTTGAATTAAATGTAAATTAAGTGATAATGTATGAAGATAAAAAGCATATGGCATGTTCTGTATTAAGCCGCTGGAAGCTGCCGGCCTAAGTGTGGACACGCTGTTATACTTACATTAAATTTCTGCAAATTTTTGTCAAAATCAGTGTCCTTTATGTCAGGTAATCAATCAGTGTGTAGCTAGTTATTCCACCACTGTCTTCGACTCCTAACCGATTTGTGCCATATGAAACAAAACCACCCGATCCGACCGAAATAAAAACCACCATTACCCCGATCTCGAACCGGGACAGGATCTCAGCCCACGTAACAAGTACCAAGCCTGGCTGGCATCATATAATAAAGCGGGTCTGAACGGGCCCGTTAAGTCTCGCGGGCTTAACGTCCCGTCGTTGAACGGCGTCGGGCAGATCGGCGCTAACAAGATAACCGAGGACATAACCGACGCCGTCTAATTTGGAAAGTTAGCAACTATCCGACGCTAGATTGGATCTGAAGTGTGGCCGCCTTCTTTGTCTGGAGCGTTTTTGTCGGACGCCACCTATGCGCAGAACGCCGCGCTTTAGATACCAATCTTTGATTCTAGTTATGATGTCTTTTCTGGGTCGTTTTCGAGATTGTTTCGTTTGGATGTTGATTTTGTATCTAAAACTTAGTTTAATAATGATCTGTGAAGTTTGGTTTGGATACTTATTGCTGATGTGAAAATAGAAAAGTTTTTTTTTTATCTGGTATATGCAGGAGTTCGAAAAGTGAAATATTCATTGGACGAAACTTCGTCTGGACGAAAATTCGTTGAACGTTTTGTGAATGGATCAAAATGTCGTGTTATTGACAAGGACATTTTTTCAAAAAAATACTATATTTGTTGGTAATTTGGGTATAAATATTTAATGAATATACTCATTGTAAAGTAATATATCATCTGTGTGCTGAATTCTTTACATTTTAATGCTTATATTGAATAGATAAAATTATTTTGAAATTTTTGATAAACTCTTATAAAATCCTTGCAATTTTGCACTTTCTAGGTTTTAATTTTCTATCTAATAAAGAGACTTTGTGTACTACGGCTCACAAATCGAAACTTGGAAGAAATGTAGAACGTATGCATATTGAATTGAATATTGATACATCGATAAAATACAACTAGATATAAATCGACATTAAATATCACATTATATATTAATATTTTAACCTCCAACTAAATAAATTCAATTGTTAAATCTTCTCACATAATAAAATAATTTGATTTGCCACATTGAAAAGGTACGAATGTTCAACGTCGAAGGTACAAACGTCCAATCTCAAGACGTCCAACTCAACTATTCACGAATCCGTTATTCATTCATATTTCTCACACAGTATAAAACAAAACCCACAACCTCACATATAATTTTGCGACCCATTATCGCAAAGATCGAAAGGTCCGAAAGGTCAGGACCCAATCGAGCCGAACGTACCCATGGCTGACATGTTCTAATGAGATTTTTTTCATAATGAGCGAACGATGTATAATTATCGAGCTAGAAAAAGAAACGGACGTGTTTCGAATTCGAAACGGGTTTGTGGAGATTGAAAAAAATCCAATATTGCTCGGGGTCTGAAAGGTCAAAACTCGAGTTTTAGGGGAACATTGCATCGGCTTCCCATAAGATCGAGTTCGATTTTTGTAAATGTAACGGATCTTCTGATTAAACGTTGCATCGTTTAATTTTGTTTATTTAATGAAGTGTGAAAAAATTTATGTTATTTAAAAACTGATTGATCGAATTGGGTGATTCTGGAAAAGATGATCCTGTGATTCTCAAGACATCCGACTTGAGTGCAAAAAATAATATATGAAATATCTTGTTCATATATTGTAAATTTGAGATTTTATCTTTTTATTTTGACTTTCTTAATATTTAAAAAGTACCATATAATTACTTCTTAAGACTTGAAATGTCAAATTTCATCTTAACGAGTACTAGAGATCTTCACATCAACTTTAAATAAACGATCTAATTTTTTATCGATGTATCATTTATTGAATGTTTTTTATTATATAGAAATTAAAAAAATATAAATACTTAAAAAATCTGAAAGGTCGAGTTTCAACAAGACAATTTTTATAACAATCACTCGTTGTATTGAATATTCGACGTTTTAAAATTCGATTCTAATTGGGCACTTATTCTTATTCCTTCGCTTTCTTTTCCATATTTTCCTAATTTGACGCACGAAAATGATTAATTGGCGCGCTTTTCCACTCTCTCTCTAGAGGAAATGTCATATTTCTTCAATTAATTAAAGTCGTCTGCTCCTTTTATTTTCGTTCCCAAATTAGAGCGTCGATATTGGAAATTTGCTCCGAATTTTGCTCCGCTCTCTTTCGTTCACAATGAATTTGTTTTGCTCGTTGATGTTTTCAAAACATGAGCAATCGATTCCGAAAGGCAATTATCATTTTTCTTCCTCGACAATTTCGCCTCTGAACTCGAGACCGATTGTTAGAAAAGTTTTCGAAAATTTCCTATAATTGAATTAATTAATTGTTCGAATGTTCATTCGGAATTGTTTTATTCGAAAGTCGAAAGAGCGCCATTCTTATTTTTCTTATCGTCCATAAATCATTCATGAATATTTTTAGAAATATGTTAAATATAATAGAATCAAGTTAGCAATATCTAAATTCTCATAAAGCTTCGAATCTAGCGTGTATAGTTTATTTTCATAGTCACGAACTCGCTCAATACATGAGATATAGAAAAAAATCTGGTTTTGAATCTCACTCATACTTCTTTAACGAAAACTTCATACAAGTATGAAACTTGCCCTAATTTATCAATTAAATCACTTTAATTTGCTAAGGGCCGTTCTTTTCATTTTTGATTTGAAAATAAAACGATTTTAAACTACATGCAGTTCTTCAAATACCAACTGTCAAAATTTGAGGGAAAGTAATGAGTGTATGTAAAAGTGAGTGCAAACTGTAGTATGTCTGTCTCTTTCAATGGCTCTTTTGACAGCTTATAGTCGAAAGGAACGTGTGTAGTTTAAAATAGTTTTATTCTCAAACCAAAAATTGAAAGGAACAGCCCTAAAAATTTTAATATATCAAACGAAAAGAAGCTTTATTCAATTAATTAGAATCATCTGATATCTTTCGATTTCGTAGAATTTTGAGTTATTTTTAACTTACATAATAAATATAGACTTATGCATACATAATCTTAATGATTGCATATTTTGATCGAAATGTAATTGATCAGAATGTACAGTACAGTGACTATCGAAATAGAGCAACTTACCGAAATTTCAAATAATTCAGCTGAAAACATTCAAAAGCTAAACTGCCTCATCTTATATCGATCGAAACCGATTCAATATTAAACTTTGCAAAATTTAAGAGCATGAACCTCACAATCTGACAGCCTGGCAATCGGAGCATGCACAACCTTCAAACACATTATAATATCACGTGCACACGTGTTCTGACATCAAAAACTTCCAGGAATTAATACGATCTAATGCCGTTTTCACAGGAAAGCCAACCTGGCGAAATAATCTTTCGGGAAAATTTCACGGCTTCCTCCTCGAAAGCTTTTGAGAGGAAAAAAAATTGAATTCCCGAAAACGAATAGGTTATTCAGATACACTTTCGCAGGCTAGGTTTATTTCCTTGTATTAGGGTTGTCAGTTATTTGAAAAAATATCAAATGTTAAAAAAAAATATTTTACTGTAACTTTGGGTTGCTCATGACTGAAATTTTAGTTGATTTTATTGTGTATTGTATAGTATTTATAATAAATAAATCAAATTTTTGGCCTTGCTTATTATCACTGTAAAAAGTAAATCTTAAATCCCGATACGATTTTAAATTTGAACGGTCTTAAAAATCGATTTGCGTCGAAATTAAATAGCTTAAAAATTATGTAAACCGTATTTAAAATTAAAATTATATTTTATTCCATATATTTAATATAGTAAATACAGTTTAAACATGTTTATGTAATTTTTAAGCAATTTAATTTCGACGTAAATCGATTTTTAAGACCGTTCAAATTTAAGATCGTGTCGGGATTTAATATTTATTTTTTACAGTGTATGTTTGCTACGATTCGCTGTACGAAAGCCATTACATTAACGTTCGAAATATATTGATATAAGAACTTTTCTAGATATCTTAATATATTTACAAAATTTTAACGTAATTAATTAAATTAAAGCATAAAAAATATACATGCATTAATTTAAATTTATCAATAGTGAATTTTAATTTGATAAGAAGCAAAAACCTATTAAAAATCGATTTGGCTATATAAACATGGTCCATGTGCAAAAACTAACTATACGTCTATGTATAACCCAGTATTTGCACATGAACCATTATCTTCCATTAAATGAATTATTGTTCGTCGAAAAATGTGCATGAATATTAAAAAAATATATGAATATTCGAATATATTTCGATGGAAACCCTGCCTTGTATATAATGGAGGGCAATTTCGCGTGTAATTACCATCAGCTTACTTTGAACGCTCGCGAATTAAGCTTCGCGTTTCAGCAAAAAAAAAATACTTTTTTTTTGTATGTGTGTGAAAGGTTTTTTAAATAACGTTCTGATGGAAATGAAAAAAAAATGCGCTCGAGTGTAGTACGAGCTTATTAGAGGCTTTTTTCAGCGATGCGATTCGTGATCGATCGGACTTGAGCTGCAAAATCTTCTTATCGCTTTGTGTGTGAAAATTTTATGTGTTTTATTAATGTTTACATTTTTATTTGTTGCAGGTATGTGTTTGATTCAGAACGAAAAATTCTTCAATTTTAGAGTAAGTTTATTTTTAGTCAAAATAAATTGGAATGCCCTATTGATAAAATTGTGTTATTGAATCAGATTCGTTTACGCTCCAAATTTAAAATTTGAATCAATATTATTTGACAGCTTATACGTTTTAAGCAATTAGTTAATGAATGATTTTAATGGAAATCGTTTATATTGAATATTTACAAGTAAACCAATTTGAAACTTGTCAGAAAAACGATTAAATATAAAATTAAATTATCTGGAAATTTCTCAACATCTATTTTAGAGAAATTCGATTTGCGCAGCTAGCCAAAAGCGTTGCCATATAAAACGTTTATGTATGCCAAGTCGTGCTCCAGTATTCTCATAATGCTGTACACTAGTCTTTTTGGTTCTTAATCTTGACATTTTTCTCAATCTAATATTCAATTTTAAAAAAGTATTAATTTTATGCTTTATATTTCTTTAAACGATCCTTTGCCTTATCTGTATTAATTGATTTAGCAACTATTTTCATCGTTACACATCTAGCTTTAGTAATTGTTTATTTACTTTAAAATTTATTAAAAAAAAAAATGTAACTATAAATTTCCTGCAGTGAAAGTTTACAACACTTCGTGCCCTAGATATAAATTCCTCCTTCACTATATACTGACTCCGAAATCTAGGAACGACTTAATAATTTTCTCTCTGGAGAAGAAGAAGACAAGATCCATCGTTTGACGAGCGAAGATCGTTGAACCGAAGCCCTCGTGGACCATTTGCGCCCTTCTTTCTCTTCCCATTTTAAAAATACTCTCACCGGATAGATATACATTTATATATATATAGATATATAGATAGATAGATAGATAGACAGACGGATAGATATCCTTATATACACGCGGAGCGAAAACGCCGAAGTGAAAAAGGAGGCAAACACGAAAATAGGACTCCCCACTTTACTCGCCCACTTTCTCTTCCCTTTTCGTCTGGTTCGGATCTTGAGGTCCCGTTTTGTCCCACCTTCCCCTTTCCCGAGAATATCCCGGGAAGCTAAGCCGGATTAGACCCGGGATGAAAAAATCATTATTTCATAGCTCGGTACACCGGTCTCCTTAGAGCTGAACAAATATTCGAACAGATAGTCCTGCTGCAACATTCTCCCCTTGTGTTGACGCACTCTGTATGCGGCTCGTGTTTGCAGCTGAATTTGACAAGATATTGTATCATTTATCTCTTTTTATGGGGAACGTACGCTTCCTTGATTATTTGAGTACAATTTTTTTTTCGATTTTGACAAAACTTGGCAGAAATTTAGATCGAGACTAAATGAGATAGTGTAGCTCACAAAAGATTTGATCACTGAAAAGATCAAGAGGTACAAGTGATTTCGAGAAAAGTTTTGTTTGTACCTACATGCATAAGGAGGAAGTAGAGTGATTTGATGATATATCTTGGCACACGTTCCAAGTACGTTCATATCCTTTTGCCACCAAATGTATAAGCGTACATAGAAGCGTTTCCTGTACATAACTCAATTATGGCGAAAATGTCACTTGCACCCCTTGGCCTTTTCAGTGGTCATTTAAAATCTTATTTGTGATAGTTTAATTTTGCTTATTTGGCTTTTTGTGTGTTCGTGTAACGCTCGGGTTGCAATTTGATTTACATTGCTGTTATGAAGATTGCAGTAAATAGGCGCAGATAATATTATGTATATATTATAATTTATTCTTATTGTGTGTTGATATTTTTTACGGGTTCATTACACATGACATACATACATTATAGTCTAATCTGTATGACTAACTAACCTGTGTGACACTATATTACTGTGATAAGTCATTTAAATTAATTACTTCATATAAATCTCTGATAAGATTTTATATATTTCACAAATAGCTATACATATTCCCTTCAAAATAATTTGACACAAATCGAATAAAATCTTTGAATGTTTTATAATCACACTCAAACGATATCTTAAAACTTAAAATATAAAAAAATGGCCTCAAATCTTCGGATTAAACATCCCAAATATTTCCAAGACTAGAAATAGTCTGAGGAATTTGTCGTCGAAATAGTTCGCGTCAATCAAGTTAGACATAGAAAAAAAGTAGCTAGACCTAATTGACTAGACTGGAAAAAATTCTTCGTCTAATCCCTAGCCCTTGAATCTAAATAGTCTATTTTTTTGGTCGAACCAAAATAGACGTTGATCCAGTTAATTCGTCTAACTTTTCGGTGACGACGTTTTCGTTAATCCTTTGAAATGATCTCTAAATAAAATGAACCGCTTGTTATTCAGGTTATTATAAAACAATCAGATACATTCATGTCTAATGATCAATTAATTTAAGATAGGAATATTTTATAAAATGAACGAAAATAAGATAAAATCTTGATTTGGTTATTGAATCGCTTGTGCTTATCTATGATTTAATTTTGTTGATTTTCTGAACATTGAGTAACACCAGCTGCGCAGTGACGTCATATCTACGAAGATATGTTGAAAATATATTGAGTTTAGAATTTAATATTAAATTGTTTTCATCTAGATTCCAAATCCAATCGAAAAATTAACGAGACAGACCTATATATGGGGGAGAGATAGCTATATAACCATCTCATTGCCATCTTACTAACCACAAGATTTGGAACGAATCACACATTTAAAGTTACAACTTTAAGCATTACGTCACACTACAAAAGCACTGTGATACGTCTGTTTCTTTCGCACGCGGTATAGCTTAAGAGTACAAATTAGACAGTATTGTTTTAAAGTCGCTTCTTTTCATCACTACATATTCGTGCAAATTAATTAAATTCTGGTTAATACAACCTACATATATATACGTTTCTAATATGAATTAGATCATGCAGTATCAGGTCCTGCTCAACCAAAATTGTACCTTCGACGAACACAAAACTCTTGACCGAACCGTTTTCGTTCACGACGTCATTAAGGCCTGGAAAAAAGATCCTTACCGGGGAGTTGGCCTAAGCCGCGTTTATTAATGTCTGCAGGATTAAGGTGCCACCCCAAACAGGGGGTGTGCAGGTGCTACCGAATATAAAATATTATATGAAGAGCTCGGGGGGTTTTAGGGGAGAGTTTTGGATTTTCGCGCCAGCGTCTCTCGGATATTGGACATTTTCCGCCGCATTAGATCAGGCTTAAAAGGGAAAGTTTATCTCGCTTTGGCGAAGTGACTGAGCGAATTACGCTGCAGCGAGATGGCGTTGAAATTTTCCTACTTAAAAATTGTTTTGTTGTCGTAATTGGGGGGGTTTTCGAGAGTGCTTTTGCTTGATTAATATTGTATTTTGTTATTCAGTTTTTGCCTAATTTATCGTCTGATTATATTTTGATAAGTAAACATAAATGGTATACCAGTTACAGGTATCACAAAATCAGATTTTCATGTTGGCTTCCATCAGTCACTTGTGACTTATTCTGTACCATATGAATCTTGAACTTGAAGATGAACTTGCACTACATTATTTACTATTGTCATTCACAATTTTATCATTTAATCATATTAAGGGTCGTTTGAGACTCGCACTGCCTTTGCAATGGCAAAATTTAGATAAATAACACTTTAGTAACAAAATATGTAGTAACATAAGCTACTCCTATTGCAAGTTCAAAAGAAAAGAAACTTTGCACAACTTGTAATACATTTAACATTATTTGATTAAGTTTAAGTTCGTTTAACTTATTTCGCACAAAACAAACAAATAATAATTCGCTTCGTATAAATCTTGGCTTTTTATAATATCCATTGTATCCGCGTTATCTATGCATCACAACCATACATCACAGATAATATAATATTACAATATAACACATATTGCGTAAAGCGAAAGATATTCAGCGTTCATTGTGTTTTCTCAGAGGATAGAGGGACAATTGTTGGAGTATATACATATAATATATACTCCAAAGCAGGAGCCATCGGAGCGAAAATGCTCCAGGATAGAAAATAATATTTACTATAATAACAGAAGGGGGCTCGGAGAGTTTCCTCTCGCGATTTTCGCGCTTTTCCACCAAGGCTTTCCCCCATTTTTGGCCAGAGGTGGATCCAAGGGAGGTGTCATACATGCTTTATACAGAGGCCCCATTGGATGAATTTATTTAAATTTTTGAGATAATTTCAAATTAAAAAAAAAAAAACACAATTTTTCGAATGATTATTTTATCGACTGTTTAAAGAGCATGAAATTTTTCGGATGTTTTCAAAAATCGAAAAAATTTTTTTGGCTATATTTGTTGTTTGATAGATATCTTAATATACAATGATTTCTTGCCTTGATTATAGTGTGGCATAAATATTTTTTATTTGATTCAATACATGTAAATTCGAAAATTTTTCTACAAATTGGCCCCTTTTTTCGACCATTTTTTGTATGCGTCACTGTTTTCAACTTTCTCGCTATTTAAAATCCGCTCATACTTCGAACCGTGAATGGATCGCTGTTTATGTTTATGAATAAACAATTGCAGTCGAGATAGATATATTATTGTAACTATTGTGTCAGTTTAACGTCAACTTTCCTCGAGTTCCCCTCGAAATAGCTCCAGGCGATTTGTGTTCGGCTTATTAAGGCTTTCGAGGCATTATAGAGTGTACTTAATACTTATCATGTTACATTATTCGTGATAATTTCTTAAACGAGTCTGATGGGATTTTAGATGCTTTTTCCAAAAAATAATAGTTTATTTTCATTTAATTTTTGTATCTTTATGTTTATATGATTCCAATTATTTTTCTATAGTTTATAAGACGTTTATATATGACTATTACTATTATTGTTATATTTGTCTTTCTTGCTATATTATAATAATGGAAGGCAATGGTTACAGTCATATATTGCATTAATATACCTATACAAAAAATTAATTGTTGAATTATAATATTCTTTAAATCAGTTTTAACCGCAATTCTAAAAAACATTTGAGGAAAAAGAAATCTGAATATATTTCATAACTTTCATAAAAATATTATTTTAGTCAAATAAGAGTATTTATTTTTATATCTCTACATTTTTCAGGCTTAAAAATATGTTTTTAAATAACAAAATTGTATTTTCACATTATTAAGATGCTGACGTATTGACGAAATTGATTTTTAAGTCAACATTTTGTAGAATCCAAAATGGCGACTGCATAGTAACGTACGAAATTTTTTTTGTTATGATATCTATCTATATTATAAATACGCTAACGATGCTCGAAATTTTCAGCCAGCCCGTGCCTCGAACCCGGGCGTTCAATTTATTAGCCCGCGCCTTACACTCCGAACTCCGCGTCGTAATTAAAAAACTGCACCGCTTAATGTATATAAAGCGTATTTTTTTTTATTTCACACATAGATGGCAATAAACTCATCCGTGGCAATGCATTTTAAAATTACATTTGCAACCGTATTCATATCTAAAGTGATACGACGTTTACACTCAAAATGATATCTATATATGATTCTCAAACTGTCTGACACGCACAACAATACAATTACAACACCCAAATGTGGATATTCGTTATGAAGACGAGACATTCCCACCTGACAATAATTAACTTTCATCAGACACCTCAGCCTCACTAAAACACGAAAGCCCAAAATAATTCAACCGGTTAAAGCGTTGAATTCCTACGTAGGCGTTTTACACACCGCAAGACGTGTGTAATAATAATATGTCTTAAGTATTTTATTGTGTATTAAACGGTTTAATTAAGTTTCAATTGAGCCGTGCGTTAATTGCGGAATTAATATTTCCTAGGTGCGTCGAGTTGAACGACTCTGTTTTTCGTATTGAGTTGTGATTGTATTCGTTGCTTGAAGTGTATTCAATGTAGTTGATGTGTTAATATTCTTGATTTTATACAGATTGTGAATCGATGAAAAAATATAATATACAATTATGATGCGGAAATGTTTTTTTTTTAATTATAAATTTATCTTAGAAGATACATACAATTAATTTGTATACTATTGGCTTTTGTGATTTGGCGTTGCTCGAGATTTTATGGACTTTGAGCAGATTGTATGGTATTTTTTTATATCTAACTATATAATAGCGCTAATCTGTGTGTGTGACTGTGTGTCTAGGTAACGCTTCAAAACTTCGTTCATATATTCAACGGGTCGATTGCTAGTAAAAAATAATGGCGAAATATTAGTTGAAACTTTTATTACGTCGCGTGTGTAGACCATGCATAACATTTCTACTCCTCATCTGCGGCTAAAGTCTTTCTATGAAATATTAAATATTCGAAACCCTTTATATTGTAAATTATAAAATGTAAATATTTTATAAATCACTACTAATATGGTCACAATATATCTAGAAAGTTTCATCAAGATAGAATAAGCAATTTAGGGCCGATATTTAAACCTCTGATTTGAGAATAAAACTATTATAAACTACACGCGATTCTCTAATTATCAAATGTCAAAATCTAAGAGAAAGAGATGGATGTATATTTTTTCATAAGAATTGTAGTATATCTGTCTCTTTCAGCAAATGTTTTGACAGCTCATAAATGGAACACTTTTAGTTTAAGTCCGTTTTATTCTCAAACCAAAGGTAAAAAGACCGGCCCTTAGAAGTCTATAAAGTACAAACATACTAATAGACTGAAATAATTGACTCACACTATTGTCATAATCTGAGGGAAAGAGATGGATGTATGTTTTGTCGTAAGAATTGTAGTATATATGTCTCTTTCAGCGGCTGTTTTGACAGCTCATAGACGAACCGCTTTTAGTTTAAATCCGTTTTATTCTCAAACCAAAGGTGAAAAGACCGGCCTTAAGAAGTCTATAAAACACAAACATAGTGATAGATTGAAATAATCGCCTCACACTATTGTCATAATCGAAAGCACGATTGATTGTTTAATCGATTTCGAACATTATTTTGATTATAATCCGAATTCCAATAAGTCTATATCGAACGTTATTATTGGTGAAATGTTTTCGTATGCAAAGTGGCCGATGCGTGGAAATCAAACGCGAAGTTCGCGATTGTTCCGGCATAATAACCCGTGAATTATATACGCACGAATTGCGGTTCTAGTGTACCTACGCGTGTATGGCTGTTTGCATAGCGAAACTGGGCCGAATATATCAGAGCTCCTCAAATATTCGCGCAATAATTAACGCGATTGTTCGAGCCGAGCGTCGATGTCGAGCGATCAATTTAACCTAGATTTAAACATTTTATTGATTGGGTTTTTTCATATCGTTGGTACGATACTGAACAGGTTAAGTGAGGTTAGGTTTTTGGATGGGATAGGTCGAATATTTTTTCTCATTTTTATTATAGAATATTGTTATTTTTTTAGATATGATTTATCTTTCTTCAGATGCGATTAGATCAGGTTTCGTTGGCTTATATTTTTGGTTCGATTGAGTCGAGTGAAGATCTGATTATCTGCTTTCTAAGTATCAGGTTTTTAAGTAGATTTTTATGTAATATCGTTAAGAATTTCAGTTGTGAGATGTTTAATATTTTAAGTAATTTTAGTGACTTTCGATAGATATTGAACAATGCTATTTATACTATGAGTAATGAAAATCTATCGATTTTATTATCATTCAAACGTTTTCGATTCTATTGAATCTAACTATATAATAGCGCTATTATATGTGTGTCTGTATGTGTGTCCATATAACGCTCCGAAACTGCGTTGATATATTCAATGGGTTGATCGCTAGTTATTTATATCATCCACTAATGAATGAATTAACGAGATATTAATATATTTCTCACAAACTTTTCATTTATATCGAAACTTTTTTATAGAAAAATATACAGGAAAAACTACATATTATCTGATAAAATCGATAAAAATTATATACTTAAGCGAAAATGAATAAATAACCAAATAATAACACCATCCACAATCGAAACATAAATATTAACGAAAAAATCAACACCGCTTAATTTCTGCTGCGTTTCCGAACGCGATGCTCCAACACTATCATTATGTACGCATCGTATGATTTATTATTTACACGAACTCCTAGACGATTTATACACACTTGCTCCGCGGATAGTTTATATGCGTGCCAACGTCGGACCCCCGGAGCAAAATATGAGAAATTCGCAAAAACGACCGAACGAGGCTTTGCGTGCTCCGAACCTACCTATACACGTTCATACACACGGCATAATTAATTGGTAGACACTTCGCGAAATGATTACAACGCCGTTTTCGGCTCGTCTAAAGCACAAACAAACGATCAACATAAATTAGAGACGTGGAACGGGAGCAGAAAGCGAGAGCAGAAATCATCGCGTCAACAAATGTGTGATCTCGATGTGCGCTCGCCTTTAGGTGGTGTGGTGCAAAATTTGATGCAATTCTGTGCATTAGTATGTTTTTTTTGTTTTTCTATTTAATCGCAATAAAATTTTATCGATTAATATAATATTACCATGGGGTACAAGTGATTTTGCGGTGATTTCGAGAAAAGCGCGTTCAAAGTACATTTATTAAGAGGAGGTCGATTGATTTGATGATATATTGAGGCACAAGTTCCGAATTCGTTTATATCTTCTTGCCACCAAATAAATGAGCGTACATAGAACAGATTCCTGTGCATAACTCGATTTAGAAAAAGTCACCTGTACCCCTTGGCCTTTTCGATCGTCATATGAGTCGCTTCTGAGCTGATTGGGACTAAATCCACTTCTTGAAAAAAATTAGATTGACAATAAATGTCAAAGTACTTGTTATAGTCATAATTTTCAGTGTGAAATATTTTCTTTTTAATAATTAAGGTAAATTCCATTAAATCACAATATTATTTTGGCTACAAAATAATAAATCATTTGTTTCAAAAAGCCATTTTAATTAATTATGTACTCTAATGTGAATTGATCACATCCATGGGTCATTATAAACATGATTTGTATATGTACCTTAGTTAATTTGATGAAAATAATATAAAACATACATTTTTGAGTATTGGGTTGAATAGGTATCATATCATTTATATTAAATAAATAAATTTCAGCATATATTTTGAGCTTTCGTATAGAAATACTATATTACGTGTTCTTCTGAATATAAAATTCGGTCTTATATTAATTCTACACTTGAAAATCTCAACAGGTCTTATTTTCGGGAAGATTTTCCGGAATAAAACAATTGTCTTATTTCAAAACAATAATTCGAAATCGTAATAGGTTTTGTTTTCAAGATAGTTCATATATTAAAGGAAATATGGTAGAGTAAAATCCAAATCAAATTCTGTAAGATTTATTCACTTTTATCACGAAAATTTATATGCAATAGCATATTTTTTTTTTTTTATTATTTGCATTCAATGTTCATTTTCCTTGAACATACTTCTTTTGACTCACCCTGTATTCATATTTACGTACTTAGCGCTCGTTTATCAAAACGCTTGTTTTGCCTTTTGCTTGTTTCACATTGTGATGATTCATATAAGTCGATTGTGGAATTGTTAGAGGTTTTCGCTGAATTGTACAATTCACAAGTATTGCATTGTACAATACATTTCACAATCGTTGTACATATTATGAATCTTATCAGTTTTTCATTGATTAATCATTGTGTGCGATCGTTTAATTTGAATCGAAAGAAACTTAACACTGGAAAAACGGTTGTACGTTTAACGAGCTCTAAGCTAATGTACTTTAGTAACTTTGCTACCTTCCGACAATTAACTGTGAATCACCAAGCAGTCAATCTGCAAGACGAGTTAAACGTTCCACATCACCCACACTCTATAGGGGAGACTTGTCTAACATGGCGATATTCCAATAATTTTCTATTCATTTATTAATTAAAATATAATCATTTATTTATTTATACACAGGTATCTCTTTTAGGGTTGCCAAACGTCTCGGTACATCGGGATATGTCCCGGTTTAGAAGACTGTGTCCCGGTGTCCTGGTCTGATAGTCATTTATCCCGGTCTAGTGAAATTATTTTTTTCCGAAAAAATGCATTGACATAATGAATCTTATTACAAGCGATCATTGTTGATCAGTAGAGGGATTGTCCTATGTAAGTATGGAACATGCGCCAAATATTGAACACCGCGATATTTATTACTTACAGTTTCGACAATCTGCTAATTTTGTATAAAATAAGTCACTTATAGTAATATTGTTAGATTTCAAAAAGAAAAACAACAATATTGAGATTCTGTCTAAAAATATTGAGGATTGAAATTTTACTAGGTTTTTTTCAACAATATCAGCGATAACATTGAATTGTGATATTTTTTAGGATATGTTATGAGATAACTGCTCGGCGATTTGTTGGATCGAAAACGCATTACTTTGAAATTAAATTTAGTATTCAAATATGTGCCACCTTTTGATTATTTCATATTTTTAAAACACCACCGTTCCATATTTGAGACATGTATGAAAATTGACGAAAAAATATTTTTTTAGTTATCATCGTTTTTTTTCAAATTTAAGAGATTATTTCTATTTCTATAACAAAGTATTTATTGCTTCAATTTATTTCTTAAGAACGTTAATAATTTTTTCTTTGTAGAAAATACACGCTTTAAGCTTAGACGTTTCCATATTCAGCATATTTCTATATTCATATTTCCATATTAGCCAGCCGATAGCGCAGTGGTATAAAGCGTTTGTGCATGCCATGTCGATTCAGCATACTTGGGATGCGTGAGTTCGAGTCCTATCTTGGCGAGTGTCAAAATGTCGTTTTTCTTAATTGATAAAAATTGATATGGAGACACGGTCGTTTCTTTCGAATGTTTGGATTCATTTGATTCGAAAAAAGTGTTAATTTAACGCTTTACGAAACGGCTCCGCAAATGATCACATCACCTACACCTTTCATATGTTCGATTAATTCGAACTATTTATTGACACCTATGTGTGCACTTCTCTACTCTAAGGAGTCTCGTCTTCACTATATAAAGTGAATGACACTAACTATTCAGGGTTATCTGTGTCACTTGTGACCAATTAAAACACACGGTGTGTATATAAAAAAATTGGGTAGAAATTACCTATTCAAATAAATAAATATTCAGGACAATTCTTCTAATATAAAAAACCGTTTAAAGTAATCGCGTTGAACAGTGGATTTCTAAGTCATTTTTTTTTTTAATTTTCATGTAAATGAAAAAAGTAAAATTTTCCAAAATTTCTCAAAGCTCCCCCATATAATGTGCGATATGCTCACCATAACGGAACTGTATCGAAACGATGGTGCCAGGCACCTGTCGACACGCCCTGCTCCAAGACTTGACCAATTTACGCTCCTTATACCTGTCACCTGCACGCGGAACTGCCAGAGTTTCCCCCGGCCTCCGAGAACCTCACTCTCCCCTTTCGACCCGCTTTGAAATAAAACGAAATAAAAAAGCGAAATAATATGACAGCACCGCCGTCACTCACTCTCCCCTCCCAAGAGCTGTCAAATTTTTCGTTCCTTTTGAAGCTCATCTCTTCTTTGTGCTTTACTTTGTCTATAAATTAAGATTCGGGTTGTTATCGATGATTTTTTTTTTCGGAAAATTGCGAATATGTAACAGCGTGTCCACACTTAGGCCGGCGGCTTCCAGCGGCAAAATACAGAACATGCCATATATTTTTTATCTTCATTCATTTTATATTTTATCTTAATCTATTCCAATTGAAATCTTATTTTACTTGAATTAAATGAAAATTAAGTGATAATGTATGAAGATAAAAAATATATGGCATGTTCTGTATTTTGCTGCTGGAAGCCGCCGGCCTACGTGTGGACACGGCCTAATATTATTTTTTTTTTACTAATATTTCATGAATAGTGTGCTACTAGTTTGATGAATTTAATATGCATGAATTATTTCTTCATAAGTGAAAAAAAATTGAATTCCGATTCATTTTGTCTATAAAAATAATTAAGTTTTTTTAAATCCTTATCGGTAAGTCCATTTATTAGTCACTTGTGTTCAAATTAGGTTAGATTCTAGGTTATGTTAGAATATTTTCTTTTTTCATGTTGGGTTAGTTAGATATAGATTTTTGTTTTGGTTAAATTAAGTTCTTTTCTTTTTTATATTGAGTTAAGGCAATTTTCGTACCGATAATCTAAACATCAAATATTTTTATTAATTCATAAGTGTATTTTATTTGACGACTGAATTTCACAAAGGGCACAAGAGACCTTTTTTATCGAAATTGAATTGAATTGAATACAGAAAATGGTTTTGTATCACACATAGAACCACTTTCTGTACATAACTCAATTTCGATAAAAAAAAGTTCACATGTGCCTTTTGTGATATTCAGTCGTCATTTATTAACAAAATCTAAATTTCACATGAAAGCGAGAACTAAAATATTTCTAATATTTATTTTATTATAAATCTCAAGTGTGAGTATTTCATGATTTTTTTATCAGTATTCAGATTTTTTTCGTGTAACAAAAAGCATCAGAAAATATATTTTTATAGACAATATCAAATGTAA
Source organism: Cheumatopsyche charites (assembly GCA_024721215.1). Taxonomy (NCBI): domain Eukaryota; kingdom Metazoa; phylum Arthropoda; class Insecta; order Trichoptera; family Hydropsychidae; genus Cheumatopsyche; species Cheumatopsyche charites. Next base: position 11,448,168 of record CM045587.1, read on the forward strand.
ATTTTAATTAAGCAACATAATCCACACAATATTTACATTTCGCCAAAAATATAGTATGACACAAAGCGTCGATGAATACATATTATACAAATATAATACATATATCTTAGGCACAGTGTAATATTCTCGCTTGTGATGTAAAACACTTTGATCTGTATCTCTTCTTTATGACGGAAAACACATTATGCCCCAGAATCTTATTAACATCGACAAGAAATATTTAAATCGGCACCGCCTTGTCTTGTTTTGTTTGCGTTAAAGATTCTTCCCCTCTTATTGAGAGATCAAAGACATTTTTTTCCACGTTCAACCGAAACGTTTTCGAATGTAAATTTCAGCATTTGTACAAAAATATTCGTTCTGAAATATAAATATGGCCGATTGGGCATATTTCGGGATGTATGGGTTCGAGTCCTGTCTTGGCGAGAGTCGCGTGTCGTTTTTCTCAATCGATTAATTTATTTTGGATTCATTTGATTCGAAAAATGTGTTAATTTCAATATTTATAAAATGAATCCACAAATGATCATCTATTATCTTAAATATGATTTGAATAAGATGCTCGAACGTGCAACGAGAATGCATCGATCTGATTAGTCTTTTTTTATATTAAAATTAAATTAATTATACATGCACATCTTTCTAATTAATCTAAATATTAATTTTCATATAATTTAAAAATTAATTCAATAGAGCTTTTGATTAATGATCTCGGATTTCATTCATAGATTTTCCACTACGTTCATTTTCCATTATGCGAAATAAACCATTATATGGTCTCTCTTTCATAGCATGACCCAGATTCGAAACTATAATTAAAGCAAGTTCATACGGTATAATATTTCAAAATTAATTCGCAAATGAAACTAATGTTAACTTAGAAATTAGTTCTGAATAGTCTAGAGTAAATATGGTATACGATGTTTTAACGTAAAATAACAAATAGAAATTTAATGTTTTCTTAATATTGTACTTATTCATTTCGTACATTACAAGTCGTTTATGAATTGTGAAAAAAAATGAAATTTAAATCATTTGAAATAAGAAAGTTATGATGTGCTGAAGTTTTAACTATATCTATGAATATTAGATTAAGAAACGCGCACATCTGTCGGTAAGGCACGCACCGCATTTTAAAAAATTCGTTGAATTATAAAAATATAAAGGGTAGAATTTTTTTTTATTAAATACATTTGTAAGAAATGTGGTTATTTCTTTGAAAACATTTTTCATTATTAGCGAATACGGAATAGATATATTTTTTTTAACAGAATTATGAAATTTATCACACTTTGAGTGATCAATTGGTGGAATTTATTGATTGTAAGTCCAATACTTTTTTTCCGGCTTATTGTTAGCTTGTTTTAGCAGATAATTAGATGATGAAGTACGAGAAAGTTACACTGCGAAAAATGACTACATAGACATGATAAAAAAAAAATGTAAATTCATATTATTCATTCTATACCTAGATACATTATAATTATCTGAAAAGAAAATCTCTGAACCTCCACAACACAAATTCACCAATAAAACCAATCAATCAAATCAAAATCTGAACGCAACACAAAACCTAGAAACTTTTCCGAATTTTCTCGCCAGCACCGAAACGGCATTAAACACCTACAAATTTCGCCACCCTCGAGCCGGTTTTATTGCTGCGCGTGCTTCAGGTCCTCGAATATCTTCAGCAGACCAAGACCAAGACCAAGGTTGCGTGCCACGGCGATATTTCAAAACCGGCTTTATACGACCCCCATAACTCTCTATTTGCTCTGCCACACTTTATGATGATACAGATATCATTACGCTGCACTGCAATCTCGCTGATGGCCCACCCTGATGGAGTGTCGTCTTCCTATCCGTGCCGCGAAAGTGTGCTGTGACCATTATTTAGTTTTTTTTAAGACTATTTTAATCTTTTTTATGAGGTAAATATGGCCAATCGTTCTCACTGTCCAGATGTGAGCGGTATGGGACGGATGAGGGACTCTCTTATGAGTTAAAGGAGAATGCCTATATGATTATTTCGCTCTTACATATTAGCGATCGACCCATTTGATATATCAACGCAGTTTTGGAGTATTACATAGACACACGGACAGATACACACACACAGAAGAGTGGTGTGATATAGTTAGATATTCAGTTTTTTTTTAGATATTTAAGACTATTTTAATCTTTTTTATGAGGTAAATATGGCCAATCGTTCTCACTGTCCAGATGTGAGCGGTATGGGATGGATGAGGGACTCTCTTATGAGTTAAAGGAGAATGCCTATATAACTATTTCGCTCTTATTACATACTAGCGGTCAACCCGTTGAATATATCAACGCAGTTTTGGAGTATTACATAGATACACACACACAGAAGAGTGCTATGATATAGTTTGATATTCAGTTTTTTTTTTTTAGATATTTAAGACTATTTTAATCTTTTTTATGAGGTAAATATGGCCAATCGTTCTCACTGTTCAGATGTGAGCGGTATGGAACGGATGAGGGACTCTCTTATGAGTTAAAGGAGAATGCCTATATGACTATTTCGCTCTTATTACATACTAGCGGTCAACCCGTTGAATATATCAACGCAGTTTTGGAGTATTACATAGATACACACACACAGAAGAGTGCTATGATATAGTTAGATATTCAGTTTTTTTTTTTTAGATATTTAAGACTATTTTAATCTTTTTTATGAGGTAAATATGGCCAATCGTTCTCACTGTTCAGATGTGAGCGGTATGGAACGGATGAGGGACTCTCTTATGAGTTAAAAGAGAATGCCTATATGATTATTTCGCTCTTACATATTAGCGATCGACCCGTTTGATATATCAACGCAGTTTTGGAGTATTACATAGACACACGAACAGATACACACACACAGAATAGTGCTATGATATAGTTAGATATTCAGTTTTTTTTTTAGATATTTAAGACTATTTTAATCTTTTTTATGAGGTAAATATGGCCAATCGTTCTCACTGTTCAGATGTGAGTGGTATGGAACGGATGAGGGACTCTCTTATGAGTTAAAGGAGAATGCCTATATGACTATTTCGCTCTTACATATTAGCGATCGACCCATTTGATATATCAACACAGTTTTGGACTATTACATAGACACACGGACAGATACAAGCACTGACACACACAGAATAGCGCTATATATATGTAGTTAGATGTCGACTGAAAAGGCTAAGTATATATGTGACATCTTTGTCGAAATTAAGTTATTTACAAGAATCGCTTCTATTTACGCTCATACATTTAGTGGCAAAAGGATATAAACGAACTTGGAACGTGTACTGAGATATATCATCAAATCACTTGACCTGTTCCTAATACATGTTTAACTTTGAGCTCACTTTTCTCTAAATCACTCGTACCTCTTGGTCTTTTCAGTCGTCATATAGATGTATTCTTCGTCCATTCCATACCCTTACAAGTGTATAGAAGGTGGGCTTAGGCACACTAATTGAGTAGAAATACCTGTTACAATAAATAAAGGTCTGTCCTCTTAAATTATGGTCACCGTATGAACACCACATGTTCAATGTGTGTGTATTTTCTTGTGATAGGGTGTGTTTTCGTTCGGATTTTATGGTGGGATTTGTCGCATGGTTTTGGTCTCTGGGTGGTTTGTGGGATTCGTTTTGATTGATCGGTCCAGTTTATCGTCTATGATTTAAAGTATTTATAAGACTTTTTTATGTCTTAGAATTTGTGATTTTTTTAATCTCTGTTAAAGTTTTATTTTGAAAATACCTCGAAATCTGCTTGAATCCTGATATTAAATTGATGGTAACTAACTTGTATCTAATTGAAATTGAAATATTTTTCATGAGAAAATATTGTTGAAATTTTTTCACGAATTGAATTTTACTTGAATTCTAATTTTATTTAAAAAAAAAAGAAAACTTCTTTATTTTATTGTAAAATTATTACTTTCTTTTAAACGGTTTTCACAAAATCTAATGAAACTAAAGTGGGTGCTAAAAGTGAATTTTTAACTCGCCACTAATAGTCTTATTGTTTTCATATAATAACGATATCATTTTAGATCAAATTAAAAAATCTTCAATATCAATTCAAAGCCTTCAAATAACCAATCAGCCTTTCACATCATATTATAAAAATATAAAAAAAATACGATACAACATCCAAATTCAAATTTACGCCGAGCTTAAACTCCATTTAGCCCAAATTTGACTTACGTCGAATGAACAACATCCGAATTTTTTTCGCGTTCCATACACAGTTCCTCTTCCCCTTATCTTTTTTCCGAGGTTATTTTTTATCCGAGACTTAAAAGAAACGGGAGCAAAAATCCTCTCTCTCTCGAAAAGATTCCTCAGGATGGAGTTTCGGTTCGTCGTTAAATATTCATCGGCACGAAGAAGGGAAGACTACGGGAAGAAGGAAAGAAAGAAAGAAAGAAAGTTTCGCGTGTGCTGTTCATTCCGCGGATAGGTTATATCTGAATTTACATACGCCATACACCGCAAAATGGTGGGGGATTACATTTTGTACTTTATGTATTATATTTATGTGTGTTTTGGCTGAGGAAAGTTTAAATTGCATCCCGTTGCCCATGTGCGGTTCATGCTCTTTTTTAATGTCAATGTATTTTTTTTTCATGTGAAGTTACAGTGATGTTAGCGTATGGTGTGTTGAGTGTAGATTGAATGAAATTCAATTATAAATTTGATTAATAATATTATAAATTGTTATCATTAGGTATGGCCTTAATGAGATTTGTGTTCAATCAGCTCGTTATAATGTAATGAATGAAAAATTAAAACCGAATTTCGCAAAACTGAAAAATGACTCGAAAGTATGCACTAGACGATTAATAAATTTTATTATAAATGCTGTAAAATAATTAACAATTACTTAAATCCATAGACTCTCGAGCAAATCCGGATCACATCAACTCTCCAAATATTGAATGAAAAATGAAAACCGGATTTTGCAAAACTGAAAAATATCTCCCGAAAGTTTGCACCAAACGATTAATAAATGGTGTAATATAATTGACAATTACTTAAGTCCATAGACTCTCTAGCGAATCCCGATCATATCAATGAATGAAAAATTAAAACCGGATTTCGCAAATATGATAAATATTTCACGAAAGTTTGCACCAAACGATTAATAAATGGTGTAAAATAATTAACAATTACTTAAGTCCATAGACTCTCCAGCATATCCGGATCACTCTCTCTCTCTCTCTCTCTCTCTTCAATATTGAATGAAAAATTAAAACCGGATTTCGCAAAACAAAACAACGCCCCCAGCAAATTCGCACCAGACGGTCTCTAACCCAAACTATCGACTGCATAACCCAACCCCTTCGTATAGCCTCGGGCCCGACCGACCGGAAAACAATGAACCGGACACAAAACCTTCGGCTGGAATCGTCTGCCAACCGACCCCCGTATACCCTCGAACCCCCATATAGCCTCATACCCATAGCCTTTCGTCCCCATAGCCTTTCGTCCCCATAGCCTTTCGTCCCCATAGCCTCAAATCTCCCATGGGGGGTGTTGTGTCTCATTGTTATTCGGACTGCGGCCTCAGGCCGTGGACTTCATCGCCGAAAATACCTGAACAAAGTGAGACGTCAGCCGGCAAAACGGCTCCGTTTCAGCTGAAAAAATTTTTTTCGAACGAAAAAAAAACCGGTCGATTTGCATTCATGCCCTGTTTTATGGAGCAGGTTGATTTTGGTGGGAGAATCGGACGTTGCAGTCAAAGATCTGGATGTTTTGTGTCAATCTTTAAGTCGTTTAAATGAGAATCGTAATTGAAGCTACTAGGTGTATAGTGCAAAGCTATATTAATTTTTGAAGTGAAAAGAATCCGGTTCGATTTGCATTCATGCCCGGTTTTTTTTTGGAGCAGGTTGGTTTTGGTGGGAGAATCGGACGTTGCAGTCGAAGATCTGGATGTTCTGTTTTGTTTTTGTGTCAATCTTTGAGTTTTTATAGTAATCGAAGTTACTAGAAGTATAGTGCAAAGCTTTATTAATTTTTGGAAGGAAAAGAATCCGGTGCCATTTGCATTCATCCCCGGTTTTTTTTGGAGCAGGTTAGTTTTGGTGGGAGAATTGGACGTTGCAGTCGAAGATCTGAATGTTCTGTTTTGTTTTTGTGTCAATCTTTAAGTTGTTTCTCATCAGAGAATCATAATTGAAGCTACTAGGAATATAGTGCAAAGCTAAATTAATTTTCTGAATGAAAAAAACCGGTCGATTTGCATACATGCTCGGTTTTAGGGAGTAGATTGTTTTTGGTGGTCGAATTTAGATTCGAAGATTTGGATTTGATGTTCTGTTCTGATTTTGAGTCAATCTTAAAGTAGTTTTAATAAGGATCGTTATTGAAGCTAATAGGAGTATGGTGTTGAGCTGAAAGATGTATGATTAGTGATGATTTGAGTGTGGTTTCAGTATTAGCAGTTGATGCGACTTCGTATAATGCAGTATTTATGATCGATGCAACTGCATATAACAATATTTGCATAGATACATACACTACTGTGAGAAATTCTGAACACTTGATTAATCTGATGAATTTTACATATCTTCGTAAAATTTTTGCTTGGTGAGTTTGTAATTTCTTTTATGATTTGAAGATTGATTCATCATTCAACTATGATTCATCACTGTTTAAATTATGAAAGAAACTATAAACCAATTATGAATAAAGTTCACGAAAAATGCAACATATCTAAAATTCACTGAAAAAAGTGTCTAGAATCAAAATCAATAGTGTATGCATATAACCACATTCTTAATTATATAACATACTGTACACATACCAATTATTCTAATAGATCACACTGTTTTATCTCATGTAACATCCAATTTAATCATGTATACCAAAAACGCGTCACCATTATTTTCAATCTAACACATTAAGCACGTCCCTCAACACTCAACTGGAAACAAGACACATTCAATCTCTCAGCGATTTTGAATTATTCAACCCTTATAAAAATTAACAGCATGTCGAACGACCTACAGAACGGCCTACGTTTCCACTTCATGTTGAATAAAATAACAGCGGTCCATTCGAGAAAAACGTCCAACGGTTAATGGACATAGAGAGTAATTCGGGTCCGAAACTAATTCGGCGCTACACCCCTGACATTTGACCGCTACGTATAATTTTATTGTCGCAGAAAATAAAACCGATTCATAATTAACGTTTGGGAAGCTCTGAGGCGCCACTGAGTTTTTCTAATGGCGTGTCCACACATAGGCCGGCGGCTTTTAGCGGCAGAAAGCAATTTAAATCATAAAAAAAAACATCTTACTACACAATACAACTAATCTTCCTCTAAATAATTATAGTAAAATAAGTTTCAATTAGAATAGATTTAGATAAATTATACTGTACATGATGTTTTTTTTTTATATTATGCATCTGAAAGTTCGTGAAATATGAAAATATTTTATTCTTTAACTCTAACTTAATCTTAAAGTCAATAGAGTCTCGAGTAAAGCTAGGTAAAAGCAATTAGTAATAAATAGCGTCATATTACACAGCTGACAAACTCGCAGATCTTTCCATTCGAAAAATTTTCCTTTGTGGTATTAAATGTGCGTCAAAAGAATATTAGTGTATTCAGGATAATTGCTTTTGATTTTTTTTTCAAACTTTTCATCTGCTTATTTTTCATTCGCCCATAATGATTTTTCGCTGAAACGTCTTCATGAAATTCAGTTGATTTTATCTGAAATTCTTTTATGAACAAAATTCGTTCTGTTGTTTCATAAACTCTCGATTGAATAATATTTCAATACATGAATATTTCGATGAGCGTTTAATATTCAAAATTAAATTCGTGCAGTTATGGCCGTAATATTTATAAAATTATTTCTACGAATATAAAAACATACCAATTGTATTCGCTATGTTGAATCATACTCGACATTTTAAGAATATTATTCCAAAACTCAAACTGATTTTCATTTCGATTTCAAAAAAAAATCCAACAGTAAATAACACAGTGTAAATTAGTGCGTTGAAAATAGCTTTCGTGCTGAAAAAATGTAATAATATCATCTATAAACTGGAAGAGAAAAAAATACTATATATTTTCCTTACACTTTTCTCGTTCCCATTTCCTTGATTTTTCCTGCCGCGCATTTCTCTCTCTCACTTTTCCTTTTCTCATTTTCCCAAGTCTTATTTTATTTCTGAGAAAGATGCTTTATACACGTATCGCAATACAGATATACAAATACATTTCATACACAAGCGCATTATATTATATTTGATCATATTTCCATCGAGCGAATTTCGTTTATTATCGCGTTTTCTTTCGATATTCGTTTTTAATTATATTATTATACTTCGCCTTTTTTTGAAATAAGTTAATCAAGCGTGCTTAATTTTTCGAGTAATTTTCTTTCTCTTAATAAAAAAATATTATTTATTTTTAACATTATTAAGTTTGCGAACAAACAAACTGCGAAAGCTTCAGACTTTGTATAGATATACACTATTATGTGTATAATGTTGGCGTAAGCAAAATTCTCGAGTGAATTTCGTTATTTTTTTTTCTTCACTTTTGCTTTACTAAATTAAGTTTATGTATAGTCTGTATAAATTAAGGCTGCATTTTATGTAGAAAAGCTTCGTTTGCTGAGTAAACATTCGAAAAAATGTGCAACCGAATATTATGCAAACTTTTTAGATACCTAATATTCAATAATATATCATTTTTCATAATATATTATATAAGATATTCACTTTAACTAAAAAAAAAATTAGATAATCTAACTATTATCATATGAGCCCATGAGATGTATAGTGGTATAATTCACTCATACCTAGTTTTGAGATACAAAGCATTTAGTAGACATTATAACATAAATCACCAAACTGTTTTTGAGGAAGTTCCTCTGGCGAATTAAACTGTTAATAAGTAAAACTTTAGTAAATACTTACTTAAAAACAGTTTGATGATTTATGATATAATGTCTACTAAATGCTTTGTATCTCAAAACTAGGTATGAGTGACTTATACCACTATACATCTCATGGGCTCATATATGGGGTTGTACGAACAAATATCCACGAAAAAACATCCATGAAATAATATCCAGAGAAAAAATATCCAGGCGAAAATCTAAACCATAATGGCTAGATCATAGACTCCCAACCTGTGGTTCTCGATTGCTTTGACATTTTAATCTCTTTTTTTTTTTTCGGAAAAAGTGTAGTTAATCACGTCCATTTCTGGACGTCTCGTTTAACTCTCGCTTCGGTCAATTTCACAGACGATGAAATCTTATCGGCACTCTTTTTCCATCGGCGGCCATCTTTTCCCACGCAGCTGGGAATTTCCCAGGAATTTAATCCACGGGAACATTCCGCCCTTTACGCGTATTTTATTCCCGCCACTCACCCCCGCGAATTTGCATCAGAAAAGTGCCATTCTTCTGCGGTTCCCTTTTTTCCCTTTTTTTACATCGTCAAACACCGTCGAGGACCTTACCTTTTTGCCCTTTGCCGACATTATGACCGGTTCGTATCCATATGTATTAAGTGCGAGTCCGTCTCCATTGCGGACGACGAATTTTGTTTAATTTTTATTCTCGTTTGTCAAATTTATCAAATCAGAGCATGAGAACGATATTCAATTCATTAGATTTGAACGTGTTTTATATTAGTTTGAGTTATGTTAGGTCAGTTGGACAACGTTTTAATTAGATTACGTTTCAGAATCTTTCTGATTGTGTTTAGTAAAGTTTCAGATTAAGTAAGGTTAGATATATGAATATTTCCTTAGATTTTTAATTGGTGTTGATTTGTTTATGTTTAAAGTTAGGTAAGGTTTGATCTAATCTATTACCATTAATGTCTTATATTTTATAAATATCTATTTCTATTCAAAAATTTCTAATATTCAATTTGGTTTTTTGGTGTATCATTCAGCTTTGTCTATTTTTTTTAAATTCTAATCAAATCCATTTTCTTATCTTTGTATGTTTATATAATTTAATCAGAAATTTGTCGATGTATAGGTAATTATGTCAGTAATTTTCATGTGAAATATAACTCATTTAATGTTAATGTTAAGAAACTGTCTTAAATATTGTAAAATTGTATATTTTGCAGTATCGTTTGAAATAAAATAACAAAATTAAATGTACCTTCTTGTGAAACTTAACAATTCAACAATACATCAATAATAAAAAAGATCTTATGAAAAATTTAACATTTGAAAATATCTCTAGGTCCCAGTTTTGATTCAAATAACATACTGTAAAAAAAAGACTTTTATTTTTGATATAACATTTTTTTCACTAGGTCTTATTTTCTCAAAAGCACGTAATGTGTACAGTCCTTTGCGTTAACCTTTCGGTTTGACTCGCAACCGCTTTATGACCGACCGAAACAAAAGATCTTCATATCGCGCGAATAATACATATAATACATATGTATACAATACATCATATTATACAGGCGTGTCTGAAAATAAGGGACGAAATCCAGGCTTCGTTTCTACTGCTGTCTTTTCAGCTGAACGATGGTGTAACGTTTGAATATTTGGCGCCAAGTCTCCTTGTCATGAATTCTTTTGCTGAAAAAAAATCATATGTATGAATATTGTCGAATTTGGGTTGGTATGTGAACTGCTTAATCCAATGCGTGATTAACTCTATAAAACTAAAATATAAGAAAAATGATGAAACGTATTTGGAGCGTTTCTCGAAATTCTCTTTTAATTGCTTTCATTATTGTATTTATCCGAAATCATAAATATAAGAATTACTTTTATTAATATACTTTATTTTACATTAGAGTACAAAATTGATCCAATTTTCTTTTGAAATAAATGTTTAATTTGGTGGTCAAAAAAGTTTGTCATTTAAACATATTTATTTTTATTATTCAGGAAAAAAATTTCACTAATTAAAAGCTATGACTATACGAAGTCCTTTGACATTTAAATTTTATTTCTTAAAAAAATAAAGTGAAACCTTTTATACTCTGAATAACACATATAGTGACTAGTAAGGCTGGATTCACATCACAACTAATATTTTTTTACAGATACGAAAACCCGATCGATGTTGGTGTTTAAGGTCAGGTCTTTTCACCTCTGATCTGAAAATAAAACGAATTTAAACTACACGCGCTCTCTCCAACTATGAGCAGAAAGAAACAGATATACCACAGTTCGTTCAACAATACATAAATTTATGTCTTTCCTCCAGATTTTGACTCCAGCTCATAGTTGGAGGAAGCGCGCGTAGTTCAAATTCGTTTTATTCTCAAACCAGAGGCGAAAAGACCGGCCTTAAATGAAATATCCTTAATTCATCAGTTTTCGAACATCAATACGTATTTGTGCAATTCTAAATTTATCGTAGAACGTATAATATGAACAATACACGTTTGTATTCGACCGCATTATTTCCGCTCTTGTACACACGTACAGAATCGTCTTTGGTTGGACATAATCCGATTTCGGTCCAAATCCGGGAATATACCTTGATGACTTATCGATCCGGTTCCGGTTTCTGGAACGGAGATAATGCGGACATGTCGTACGAAAACATGTCTTTTTTTAACTTATATCATATATTACTCGACTGTAATTGACTGTATGTCTTATATGATGACTGAAAAAGCCAAGGGGTACAAGTGACATTTTCACCGAAATTGAGTTATGTACAGGAGTCGTACAGGAGTTATGTACATCATAGCGCACAAGCCAGCCGATAGCGCAGCGGCATAAAGCGTTTGTGCATGCCGTGTCGATTCAGCATACTTGGGATGCGTGAGTTCGAGTCCTGTCTTGGCGAGTGTCAAAATGTCGTTTTTCTTAATTGATATGGAGACACGGTCGTTTCTTTCGAATGTTTGAATTCATTTGATTCGAAAAAGGTGTTAATTTAACGCTTTACGAAACGGCTCCGCAAATAATCATCACCTACACCTTTCATGTTTCGATTAAATTCGAATTATTTAGTGACATCTGTGTATGCACACTATAATTTATTCTTCGGAGTAGCTTGCCATAATGGTAAAAAATTCTTCACTGTATAGTGAAATGATGTTGATTGATGTTTGAAGAATTGGGCTTCGGCCTGTTGAATGAAAAAAAAATGTATTTAGTGGGAAAAGGATATAAGCGAACTTGGAACGTGTATCGAGATATATCAATTCTAACCAGATGTACGTTGACATTCAACCGGTTAATTACTCATTGACTATCTATATTATAAATACGCTAACGATGCTCGAAATTTTCAGCTACAGCCGTGCCTCGAACCCGCGCGTTCGGTTTATTGGCCCATCACCTTACACTCCGAGCTACGCGTCGTAATTACGAAATTGTAACTTTTAACGTATATATGGGATATTTTTTTCGTTATTTTTTTTATTTCACACATATATGGCAATAAACACATCCGTGGCAATACGAATTTGATTAATTTCGAACAATTTTGATACACATGCGCCTACTGCTAGTAGGTATAATCAAAATATTGAGCGTGAAATGAAAAATATTTATCGTTAAAACAAAAATTATTTGACTCGAATCGAAAAACCTGCATGACGAAAATGTATCCATCAAACAACCGGATTTACACTAATCTTATACACGAAAACCGGAATCAAATCTTCTTCATTTTTTTTTTTTTGCAATTTCGCAAAAAATAACGCGCAATAGTGTGTGACCCAGATATATCCAAAATGTGGCACTTTCACTGAAGGTGCACACCACCTCGTACAGCGCGCCCCATGCGTAATAAGGGTCGCGTTCGTTCAATATCCATAACTCCTCGTATAACGCGACCGGACGCAATAACGAAATGGTCGGTGAAAACCGCAAATTTATATTATTGCGTCGTATTATATTGTATTTGTGCGTTTTTTGTGTGACGCGTTATTGCGGTTTTTGGACGTTGTGCGAATTGCGATTTTCGTGTGTCGCATTTGTATGATTTCGTTTGTTTAGAGGTTCTAATGTCGAACCGGTTTTTTTTTCGCTTAATCATACATACATGGAATAGATGGAATAAGTATGGATGGTTATAATGATTAGTTAATTAGTAAATCCATTTAAAATTAACGTTGTGTACATTTATGAAATCTTAAAAAAAAACGGTTTTATCTTATGAAATTTCTATTCAAGTGATACATAAAATTTTACTCTTATTTTCTTAGGTTTACTATTAAATATAAAACCAACTGTGCTTACAAGTTCATGTATCTTACAATTAGATATATTTATTTTATAAATTTTAGATTGTTAAGTACGAAAACCGGTTCTATCTACGAAATTTTCGAGTAATATATGTAGGTATCTATGAAAATTTGAAAGCTTAATTTTTAAGGTTAAAGCAAAAACTGACCTCTTTTGCATAAAATTCATGTAAGGTGGATTTATTTTGTATTCTTAAACTGTTTATTTCAAAAACCGGTTTTATTATATAATACATTTAATACATATAATACATACATGAAAAAAAAATAAAAAACCGATTTTTGTTACTTAAATTTTGTACATTTTAGAATTAGATTAATATATAAGTTTCAAATTATTTTTAAAATTGAATCCAATTTCTGCTAAATCAAAAATTTTCATGATTGTAATAATACATATATTTTTTATTTCTTGTTTCAGGTAAGATTCTGCTCTTATAAGAAGACATATTTTTTTCGAAACAGTATGTATGTAATTTTTGAATTTTTTCCTGTATGTAGTGATAGGTTATAGTTTTTAACACGTTCGCTGCGGGATACCAGCATGTTCGTACACACGTTCGAACGTGATTGATGATGCTCTGCTCACTAATGCTCACAAATGGACACGAGACGGGCGTTAATTATTTATGCTAAAGTGTCTGTCTGCAAGTTCTTTTTTTGTGATTCAATTTTGTTCTCACAAAAAAACCTTCGAAACATCCATAAACATATGTATATATTTTTTTAAAAAATTGTAAAATCTCCAACTTGCTGACCACACTTTTTTCATACATCCCTCGTCAAAACGATCAGGGGTTACAAACTTAGAGTAATAAGAATCGCAATACCAAGCGCGCAATGAAGCCGAGAATGAAGACACATCTCATACAAAATGCGAGATTTTTGTCTTACGATTTTTATATCTTAGTATATTCCAATTTTTCTGAAAATTTTTACACTGACACATTGAGAGTATGAGATAGCTACAAACTAAACAGATTTTCAAAATTATTTTTTTTATAGAATATTTAAAGTTTAAATTGCTCCAGATTAAAAACTATGCAAGATGTATTTTTTTTTCCTTAATTTTCTATGAAAATTTAACTTATTGTCTACAACTTTGCCACTTACAGTTTGATCTTGCCTTAAAAATAAAAAAAATTTCTCGCTGTAACAATTGTAATGTAATATGTACAATTTTGACATTCTGTTAAACTTTTAGCTATCTCATATTCTTAATGTGTAAGTGTAAAAATTTTCAGAACAATTGGAATATTCTAAGATATAAAAATCGTAATTTATTTGAAAAGTGAGCTCTGACGAGCCTCGCTGCGTTTTAGTGATGTTAGTCCATCCAAGATGGCGCCTTGGTTTCACCATGATATACGAAGAAGATATATGGAGAGTAGAAATGCATTGCGATTCTATATACTCTATGGTTACAAACGTACTAACCGAAAAAAAATATGAGACGTCCCTAATCACATTAGAAGCGATGAGACATTTCGGACTTAACCAAAAAAAAAAATGCGGGAAGACAAAAAAAGGAAAAAAATCTGATAATCGCATAATACAAAAGATAAAGACGAGCGAGGGGGGAGGGGACGATAATTCACTTTTATTCGGGATTTTTTTTGTGGGTGCGGTTAATATTGAATCCGAGACGATAAAATTATATTACACTTTGTAAGTTGGGCCGCAAATTTGTAAAGACGTGCTCGGAGTGTGAGGTGAACGAAAAAACTCTCCCATACGCTTGTTTGTGTTTTTTCTTTACCATTTTTTATTTTGGGATAAAAAAATTTAAGAGTTGTGTGCTCATCGGCGATGACATTGCCTTTGATTGTCGAAAATACAATAAAATAATATGTGTGATCGGTCCTTAACGTGTTAAGATTCGTTAATGAGAAAAAAATGTTTACAATAATTCTCGTGTTGTACGCGATGTAGTGGGTGTGTCAAATATTTATTGCACATTAGGAAAAAATGAGCTTATTTAATATATATGCTAGTTTTTTTTTAATCATAATGTATCGGTTATGGTTGTTTAAATCGACGTTCGAATATTTGAATCTATATAAGTTATGTTCATTAATTACTATGTAATATTAATTAAATGAAGTCTTAAATGTGTAGGCGAAACTTTATTGTTATTAACTTTGAACTTTCAAGTTTAAAATAGCTCAATTTGCGTCATACATTATATAACATTCTGAATATAAACTGAAATGGAATCTTAATTCAGAATTAAATTTATTTATTTATTATTCTCTTTCTCATTTTAACGATGTTCGATATCACTATCATGCTGATTGCATTCGAATCTCACTAAGAAACTATTATATAGACAAAAGGCAGTCATTTGTAGACTTTTTAAATGCTCATCCTTTAGCATCAAGATTTCTAGAAGCTATTGTATGCTTGACAGGAAAGATTTCTGCATCATTACATTTTACAATTTGCATTTGATATTTGACAAAAAATAGGTTACATAAGCTAGTGTGTTATATAAATCTAAGTTTTGCAAACCGCGACAAGCAGCAAGCGGCACGCTTCACGCAGCTTAATCAACAATGGGAACAATAGAGTAATTCTTTGAGTGCACATTGTTCCCATTATTAACTAGGTTACTTGAGGCGTGCCGCTTACTGCTTGTCGCTGAACGCAAAGCCTAACTTAATTGTGTCCGTTTATTTGGTGAAACGCTATGTCATTGTGACAGCTCAATTTTCGATCAAAAAAAAAAATTACATAAAAACTTAGCCAGATTCAACAAACCTTTTATAGCGCGTTCGATCCGCGATACAATGCGAAAAGCAGGGCCGGATCCAGGGGTGGGTTTTTGAAATTATCCCGCATGCCGCACGGAATAATTAATGAAACCAATAAACAGGAACACACATATTTTGTGCAGCCTTATCTCCGGCACACAGACGAACGAATTTTCACCGTCGGAAATAATGAAATATTCAGCGTTCAGGAAAACGGGGGCGAACGTAGGGGGGTGCGAATAGTCGAGGGGGCGGCGAAAAAGAATTCGTATGAAATCGGCACCTGCTTCTTCTCAATATAGAAGGGCGCACCTGAATTGTGCGCCGTAATTAAATTCGGTTTTTTTTGTGAATTTTTTTTTTCGAAGTGGATTTTTTTGTATTAAAGTCGATTTATTGAAGGTATTGTTGAAAATTTTGATATTTTTTCAGGATGCTATATGCCATAAAGATTTTCTAATTTATTATTTGAATTTAAAATGAATAAATTTTTGACATGATTTTTTTTTTTAAATAATTTAAATCTATGTGATTAAAAAAACTTAATATATATCTATATATATATCTATATATATAAAAATGATTGTATGTATGTATGTATGTATGTATGTATGTTACCTATAGACTCCGAAACGGCTGATCCGTTCGCCGCGAAACTTTCAGGGATTATTCTCTGCATGTAGGAGAAGGTTTAGAGATCATAAAATTTTGATTTTGAGAAAAAAAAATTTTCGTAAATTTTGACATTGCAAGGGGGACCCTTAGATATACATAACAGTCAACATAGGCAACGGGATTAACTTGAACTCCCAAACGACTGATCCGTTTGCTGTGAAACTTTCAGGAATTATTGAACGTATAACTAGAAAGGATTCTGCGTCATTACATTTTGAATTTAAAAAAAAATTTTTTTTCGTAAATTTTGTCATTTCAAGGGGGGAAGCTTTTACATAGCCAATGTTATGCAAAGCCTACATACGCAACGGGATTGACATATTTTTAGATCTCAAAATGACTGATTATTTCACCGAAATTGTAGCGGTAACAGATATTGAATCGGGAACGGGAACGGGAAATAATATACTACAATTTACAATCGGCTTAAAGTCTTAATAGTCTCGAGCAACGCCAGGTGACAGAAGCTAGTTATATATTAATTTTTTTTTTTAAATAAATTTATAGTAACAATAACAATTAAATACAAAGAGTACATATTTAGGACAAATCCTCTATAATAAATAATTATTGTTACTAGCAGTAGTACCTAAGATTTCGAAAATTCGAAAATTATTAATATTAAGAGATACTCGTACTAATAAACGTATGGAATAAACACGGTTTACGCGCGAGATTTTCGTACACTCATACATCGTTTTAATCATTTATAAAGCTCCCATCGTTTTGAAACTTAATATACTGATTAAGTAATAATATTAAATACCTTCAAATAAAAAAAATGTTAAATCATTTAAAATATAATTTTAAAAAATATTTAAAATTGGAACTTTTTGAAACAGGAGGTAAAAATATCACTTTGCGAGAAAAAAAATCATTTTTGAAATTTAGAAAAAAAATAAGCAAAAATTTATAGCCAAAGAGTTATATTTTTTAGAAAAAATATTTAATAAAATATAGCCGTTTTATTTTTTAAATCATAGTGTTTTTCATATGATGCTGATCGCTAAAACGGCTGACATGCTTTTAAGTTTATATTTTGAAAACCACTGTAATTTCAAAAGTAAAAGAGATTTTTGTAATTGAAAAACATTTTATGAATAAGTAACTCTTTTTCATAATTGTTATGTTTTAAAATTTTCGTAACTTTAAAATTTAAAACTTTCTTTTCGAGTGACAAAAAAATAAATAACTGATATATAATACATAATTTATCATTCATTTACATATGTATGTATATCAAAATTTTCTAATAAATTTTACGAAACCCGCAAATAAAAAAGCTACATCTTTGTTTCTGTTACAGAAAGACATTTTTTACAGACAGGGGGAAATAAATTAAAAGAGCGATGAGACAAAATAAAAAGAAGTGGGAAATCTGTAAATTCGTTAGCGAAAGCAAAAAAAAGTTGTAATGGAAATTAGCGAAGAAAATTGCGTTAAGACCGAAATAATGTCGCGCCGAAACGAAACGGGAAAACGTATATTTTTGTATGCGCAAAGTTTTTCATTTGAGAAGAATTTTTTTCTTTTTTCCCATTCGCGATTCGATTATTCGAAAATGCACGCGTAAATAATTGAAAAAGGGGAAATGTTTTTATTTTGAGTTATCTTTGATGATTACAATTGAGAATTTTGACAAAATAGGACTCGAACCCACGCATCCCAAGTATGCTGAATCGACATGGCATGCACAAACACTTTATTCACTATCGGCTGGCTACAATAACATGCATACAATGACTTTGAAGAGTTTCACTGCCGAATAATTAACTATTGGAAAGTCCATAAATTACAAATGGACATAGATACATTCAATCTTATTTACATAGATTACACCGTTCGACAAGAAAATGGCCAATCAATGAAACTTGATGAACTTTATGTATTTTGATGTTCCGATCACGAATATCAAATCCGTTTTTTTTCTAAAACAAATGGTTTTTGAAAAAAATCACATATTATAGTTTTTTTTATTTGTCGATTTTCAGCGAAAAAATCTCTTTAAAATCATCATAACATTTTTATTTATTAATATTTTTTTACAAAACTTTCAAAAACTATTTAACATGAGTGTATTTATATATTAATGAAAATAAAAAAGCTCTTTTATTCTTATTTTTTGAGAAAAAAAATATTAAATGTGAATTTGTATAAAATAGTACAAAAACATTTAAAACTGCAAAAATTGCCGATAATAAAAAAGTTTGAAAGCATCAAACTGTGCTTAATGCATCAATAAACAACCTCAAAAGTCTCAAACTGTATTATAAAATCAAGTTTTGAAAAAAAATTATTAATAGTATAGATTAATAGAGTAACGCTCGCGTCGAGAATATCTCCATACAAAATTGACGCGTTTTCATACAAAATATGCGCTCTCAGATAATAACATATTTCTTTTATGAAAAAGCGATTTGTACAAAAATAAGGATAGAACATGTAAGCTAATCACTTTTGAAATATCATGAAATATATTTCAGGTGGAAATTAAAATTGGTATAGTAATAGAAATGTTTTCAAAAAATGTATGATTTTTTTCATGAAAATTCTTCATAAATCAGCCAAAATCAATGTTATATATGCAAATTATTTTTTATATGATTTAGTATTAATTATTTTAACGTTTGAAATAAATTTCATGAAAATAACATTTGAAATAAATTTATAATTTCGATTGTACCTTCTATGGAGTTTGAAATTTTATCGAACTTTGAACTCGAATTGTGAGTAAAAAAATAGTTTTACGTAAATTTTAACTTCAAAATCGGATTCTACGTGGTCGAATTTATAATATCTCTTATTTTTCTTGAGGGGCCATCAGAAAAGGCGAGATTTGTATATCAGTGTTATTTTTTAACATTTTGAACATAAATAAATTCTATTTTTTTTTTCAATTTCTTGACTTAGGCTTCTATCATAATCGTGGGCACAAATGTGCAATTTTGAAATCGCTTAAATTCTATAATACGAAACAATTTCAACTTTACGAGCAGGAAATAAAAGTTACCCAGCGAATTTGAATTTTCCGAAGTTATAATAACTTATTATGTAGCGCGAAAACTTGTTCGAATATAGATTAATTTTCGCCTCCGCATAATTTATTTAATGAACGCATTCGTTCGAATATCTAGATGTTTCGGAAAACGGGAAAAATTCAAATTCAACGCGAAAATATCCCCAGATTCTAAATTAAATTTTCCGCGCAAAACTCTCGTCGTGTATGAGATTTTCCTCATTTTTCATTTTTGCGCAAATATGCAGAAATTTCTCTGCAACGTTTTCTGAGTCGCAACACTGCAAATATCTCAAATTACATACAATTTCATCGCGAAATTAATTATTATTTTGAAATTGATCCATTCAAAGCAATGATGAAACTTTCAATGTTGCCTCGCATCTGTTTTATTATTATGGCTTTCATTCCACTCAACAATTATTAAAAAAAAAAAAAAAAATAATTTTATTTTTATATTCATTAAATAAAAAGATTCTGAACAGTAAGATCAACAAAAAAATAATTGGTAAGTTAAATTATGTTTTTGTTTGAATTTTTATTCTTTCTTCTGTTCTTGTTATTATATTTTAGTCTAAATTGAGTTAGATTTTATCACTTTTAGTTTTATGTAGTTGAATATCATTCTATTTACATGTATATGTATTGTATATTTTGTCGAATGATTTTGCAATCTACTGATGAGGTGTATTTTCGGGATGCCTATAACGAAAGAAATTTAAAAAGCATTTTTTTGCAACATTTATCTGGCAGCCATTTTAGATTTTCAAGAATGGCCGATTTGGATCCAATTTAATCAATATCTCAACTTGTAAGTGTTTAAAAATATAATTTTGACATTTGATAATGCATTTTATATAGAATTAGAATGACTTAATAAAAATTAATATCTTCAATCGTGAAATTTTGACATTGATTCTGCACTTGATTCAATTGTCACGATGAATTATTGCATTTTTTTTTAAAAAACATAAACTATTAATATTAAAAACACTCGTAAAAATAAAATAAAAAAATGAGAAGCACTAAAAATTTGAAGATTCCACATAATTAACGTTGCGGCCACTAGGCTCGGACGACACAAAGCCGCACAGCTTTCGCTTTAATTAGCGTTTTTTTTCCTCGTGTTTTTTATATTTTTCTTTTTGTTTCCTTTTGTTTTCTTCCCTGTCTCCGTATCTCTTCCCTTGCGTTCGAACAAGAATTTCGCCAACAAAACGAGAGAAAAACACAAAAAGGAAAGAAAGCAGACGCCTCTTGTCCCTTTGTGAAGCCTTCGTGCGGAATGAGTGCAAAGACAGAACTTCAACACCGTTCGAATAATAAGGATACGATCTGAAGGCTCTGTATATATATATATATATTATATATAACACTATTTATATAAATTTTGTAAGTCGAAATGACTGAATTGGCATTTTTAAGTTTGGGGAAAAATTGCCGATTTAACACTTTGCACTCGAACGTCAGGCCATGCTCGGTATTTCATGGATGTTTTTATAAAACTTCAAGTGTAAATTGTTTGAAATTCATCGCTGTTCAAATAATGATGATACTATTTGAAGAATCTAGATATAAATATATTACTTTAGGTCTAGTTTTATAAATATTCTAAGTGAATATGTAAGATTTGTATTTTGAAGTTTATCTTTTTCGAAGATTTGCTGAAAAAAATTCACCTGCAATGCTAGAATTTAACTAAGTTATTACTATAACTATTTGAAACGATAAATATTCTGATCCTTTTTCCGAATACGAAATTTGATGAATTCAAACTTATCATGAAAAAATCAACCTACGGTATATTTATTTCTTTTATAGCTAAAAGAAAAGCTTCGTGAAAATTTTCCGGCTTACGCAGGTTGCAGAAAATGTTTGGGAAACTTTGATTTCAATATACAGATGTGCATATAGAATGCTTTTACATTAATCAAACATCGTATCTACTCTATCGAATCGGACATTTTAAATCAGACATTCATAGCAATTCATTAACGCAACATTTTCGATGCGAAACCGCAGCAAATATCAAACACGTTTCGATCGTCGATTGTTTGATTTGCTAATGTGGTCTGAATAAAAATCTATACTGTAGGTTTTTAATTCCTTTCGAAATTAATTCT
Source organism: Cheumatopsyche charites (assembly GCA_024721215.1). Taxonomy (NCBI): domain Eukaryota; kingdom Metazoa; phylum Arthropoda; class Insecta; order Trichoptera; family Hydropsychidae; genus Cheumatopsyche; species Cheumatopsyche charites. The sequence continues at coordinate 11,469,976 of CM045587.1, forward strand.
GAAATATTCGATGTTTCGTGATTAACTTTATTAGATATATAATTGAAAGTAAAAATCTTGAGATTTTTATGTAAATGAAAACATTTTACAATAATATGAACCAAAATTTATAATAACTTTCTTTTTCAATTTATCAACTTACACCATTAACATAAGTACGGATAAAATTCATGAATTGAAATACGTTATTCATATTCCAAATAAATATTTCATGTCGCATAAATTGAATAATAACTCCAACTAAGTAATGCAATGAATGCACATAGATGCATTTCGTTTAATACACAACCCGAAAGGGACGATAATGAAATTTATTCACTATATATACAGAGTGTCCCGAAATTAAATACGTGATCCGTTTAACGTAGTACGTGAAAAAAACTCGTTACGCGACACAATAGATTCTATTGCTCTTTGTGCTTCGGGATTTTTAAAATATTTTCATTCAATTTATTTTTTTTGATTCAACATGACGTCGTCAAGGGGTTAAAGGTCGGTTCGAATTATACGTTCAATAAAAATATATTGAGCGTAACTAATGTGATCATTGATGCAATTTGACTATTTGTCTAGATGATGACTGTTGTTTTTCAGTAACGGGTGATCGTAAATAATGTTTCGTAATTTAATCAATGGCGAAGTTCATTAACATCGCGTCGCACTAATTCGATTTTTCGTCAGAAAACACAATTTACAAATTCATAAAATCAATAACGATTCATTATTCATATTAGTGATCGATGTTTACTGAATTTAACGAACTGAACGATAAACTTACTATCCAAAAAAAAAAAAACGATACAGAATGCTCATTAATATTTGCATCTAATTGATTCCATTGTCTTTCGACAATTCTTATATTATTTTTATCAATCAAATTATTTTCTTTAAAAAATATTTTAACGAAAAAAAATTATTTTTAAATTAATTTGTATTTACGAAAACACATTCCCTGACTTTATAGTAATTTTAAGGTCATTTTTTTTTTAAGCTGATATTCTAATTTGTGTGTCTCAGTTTGTACGAAAAGTGTAACGGCGTGTCCACACTTAGGCCGGCGGCTTCCAGCGGCAAAATACAGAACATGCCATATATTTTTTATCTTCATACATTATCGATTAATTTTCATTTAATAACAAGTAAAATAAGATTTCAATTGGAATAGATTAAGATAAAGTATAAAATGAACGAAGATAAAAAATGTAAGTCATGTTCTGTATTTTGCCGCTGGAAGCCGCCGGCCTTAGTGTGGACACGCCGTAATGTAAGGGGGAACGATTACAATTCTTTTCTAGACTACTAGAAATTATTTAATACTAGCAGTAGTACCTAAGATTATAATTTTTGAGGCGATCTATATCTACCCTCGTTCACAATTTCGAAAATTCGAAAATTATTAATATTAAGAGAAATTGACGTACCTAATATATTGAAAATAATTTGAATATCTTTTGTTTATAATAGTTAAGTACTGATTTCATACATCATTGAAAAGAATTCTTAAACAGCTGATCCGTTTGCCGCGAAAATTTTCAACTTTAACTTTCGGGCTTTGTTTGTAATCATAATTTACATACATGAAAAATATTGAAAAAAAAATCAAGTCTGAATGAGTTAAAATATTGTCCAGTTTTTAATGTGTAAGAACGAATTTCCGGTCAATTTACATATTCACAGATGCGATAAAAAAAAGACCGAAAATAATTGTTTCCGAAAAATTGATTATTATAAAAAACAAAATTAAAATGAACTCAAAAAGTAAAAATCAAATAAACCTCTGGAACAGCATTCATTGAGCTGCAAAACTAAATAATACATATTTATATTTCGGTTATTATAAACAAACCATATAATTTATATGATCAATTTAAAGTTTCGTTAGTCATTATAAAAAAAATGCCATTCAAATTTCGTAATATAATTTAAAAAAAATATTAAAAATATATCGGTTCCAAACGTGTTAATTGTTCGGTCATTGAAGGGTCAGAAACGAATTTCCGGTCGATCTATAGAATTCGTATTTCGAGACGCGACGAAAACAAAATGGCCGAAAATTAATTGTTTTCAAAAATTAAATATTATATTTGAAAAAATAAACAAAGCGAGCGCCGCGGCCGACTTTGACCTTGATATTCGAAAATGCTACCTATCGATAATCGGCGTTAAGGGTCAGATTTGTATGAATGTATATACAGATTTTTTCGATACATCCGAACGACATACGAATATATATCTTATAGCAAAGGCCGTAAGATCCAAATTAACATATCCTTTTATTTAGTTTCGAATTAAATGCGGTGCAAAAGATGCAAAGCTACTATAATTTGCACCAGATGAAATTTATGCTTGATGATTTTCCATACAAAGTTGCAGACAGACAGACGTACAAATACACGTTCTTAAAATTATAATATTGATCTCGCTCTAAATGTGAACACGAGAGCAAGAAAGTCAACAATTTCTCGTTAGACAAATGATGAGCGTTCTCCCTAACAATACATCTTGCATCGTAGAATCGTAGAAATATTCAGAAATATGAGAACCATTAATGTCAACCCATTCCATTTCACACTTAAGAATATTTCAACATTTTTTTTCCAGCGCTTCTCAAACGTCGGTCATTAGTGATCATAAATCAGAGCGGCCAGTGACGTAATTATTTCGTAATGTCACTTGGCTTCGCGGGGGGGCCGCCTTTGTGTAAACTTTAAAAATGTCATCACGCGCCCCCTTTCGGCGTAGGTGCGGAAGCCCGGGGCTAATTTATCGTTAATTGCGAGGCTTTTTTGCACCCCTCGCAGTTTTATGGCGCGGCCATTACAATTACTTATGTACGAGGGCCCACCTCTCGACTGATGCTTAATTTTCGGACTGCAAAGTGTCGGCTATTAATTGAGTTGTTTACTTTAGGATTTTTTTTCGCGAAATTTTATTTTTAGCGAAATGTGACTTTGAGTGTCGAAGTTGAAGTATCCGACTGCGCCAGTTATGTGTGCGTATAGGTTGAGAAAAGAATGAGCGAAAGCTTTACTCATATAGTATATGCATGTGCAACATCTCTAAAATGGTGTATAAAAAACTGCATATCAAAAATGGAGAATGTGTAATATTGGACCCTTCCACTTAACAGATTTAGAATATATATCTCAATCGATAAATATCAGTAATATTATAGTTCATTTACCTGCACATAAACGATAGCTTCCAAATGGTAACGTAAGCATAAAACGCCACAGCTGAAACACAAAATAAATGAGTCATCGCAGTACTATAGCGTCACACCAAATAGACTCGAAGAATATAAATAAAAAGGTTGTACGAAAAAATATCCAAACGAAAAAATATCCACGAAAAAATATCCAGACGAAAAAATATCCAAATTCCAATTGGAAAAAATCCAATAGGAAAAATATTCAATCCCTTACGTTCTATGGAGACGATTTCAAGTGATTCTCACCATTGATTAATCAATTAATGAAATCAGGGGTTCTCAACCTTTTCAGGTATCAAAAACGAAAAAAAAAACAATTTATTATTCGGTCATCAGGGGTCGACAATCTTTCGTGATTTACCTCGATAGTCATATCAGGTGTTTAAAACGAAACCGTACGTTCTATGGAGATGATTACGAGTAATTTTGGCCATTGATTATTCAATTATTGATATCAGGGATCCTCAACTTAAATCTAACTAAACTTAACCTCACCAAACCTAAATCACGAAAGGCTGTCAACCCCTTACGACCGAATAATAAATTGTTTTTTTCGTTTTTGATACCTGGAAAGATTGAGGACCCCTGATATAATATCAAACCTAACCACGAAAGGTTGTCGACCCCTGAATGAAATTTGTTTGTTTGTGAGATGAGTTTTATAATTGGATTGAATATTTCGCCAATTAGATTGAACATTTTTCCTGTTTGATTTTCTTCCAATTAGAATTTGGATATTTTTTCGCCTGGTCATTTTTTCTCTGGATATTATTTCGTTTGGATATTTTTTCGCACGACCAAATAAAAAATATATTGATTATTTGAATAAGATACGTCCATCAGTCAAAACGGCCATAAAGACTTTTCAACAGAACGAGCACGTGGCTCATCTTAAGACAGTCATTGTCCCCTTCGCCTAAACAGCACAATAATAATAAAGCGGCGTTCACACGACGCAAGCGCGTATTCAAGTGTTAATTTTCGCGTCGAAGCCTCTGCCTAATGGCGCGTCCACATCATATTTCACGAACGCCTTTTGTACAGTAATAAAGGTATTCAAAATTAATGAACCAGAAGACAATGTCTCCCGAAACGCATTAAATACGAATTAGCGAACTCGGCTTTGAAAATTTTCAAAAAAAAAAATGACAATTTCGAAAATTGATCTTCGAAAAGATCCGTTTCGGTTTGGTGCTTTCTTTTTTGGTTTTTGTTCAGCAAAGTGCATTTGCAGTTTTACAAAGCTTGCCAAGTGGGTGGATGCATTTTTGCAGTAATCTTCTAGAGAGAAATATGTTGTCTCATTTTTTATTCCGGCCCTGGATTGCGTTTTGCATTCGCTAAGTCTTTTAATAAATGTGTACACGTTTTCCGTTTGCTTGTCGTTAATTGTGTTTATATTCAAGTGCACTTTACTCTCGATTATCCGAGATATAATTTACTAAAGAAAATTACGAATATATTGAAAATATATCAACGAACTCTTGATTTGAATGATGTTATGATTTTTTTATATTATGCGATCTTTATAACAGTAATGTAGACCAAATTAGGACCCGAATGTCACAAAAATAAACAGATTCAATGCTTTTATTATATAAGATATAAAATTTATTAGATTTGATTAATTGTAATACAAATGACACATTTTGGTAATGGAGTATAAAAATACACCAACAAACATCCACAAATAATCTAGAATATACTGTAGAAGAGAATATTAAAATTTATGAAGGATTAAAAAGCTTTTCAAATGTACTTTTCAATTTAATGCTCTTTAATGATTGATTAATCTGTTAAAATTTTTACAATACGCACAATATGAATTTCGTTGCATTACAATTATGCTTCATATAAAATTATATAATTTACTTAATCCAAACGTCAAAAGCTTTATTATTTCGGATTAAACACGATCAGCACTTACGATTATAACCCACATTATGGAAAACAAACAAAATAAAGTCACACACAACATGCAATATGTCAAATTAGAATCGTGTGCACACAATGTGACATTTCGTGACGAAAACTCAACGCAAACATCTAATTCAATCGATTTTTACAAAATGTCAATTTTTATAACACGTATAAATAATTTTCGATAATAAACCGTACCATTACGTCTAATTATCTCACTCGTTTCGAATCGTGACATTTAAAAGGGGCCCCCGAGTTTGAAAAGCCCTTCTACATAAGATACAGTGTGACCTTTCGAAATTTATTTTAATCATATTTCAACTCAGACTTTCCCTTGTTGAATTCCTGAGAAGTTCCCAACTTTATCCTCGACAATTATTTTAATAAACATAACTTCGTTGCTAAAGTTCGGATCTCGGTAACGGTTTTACGCAATAGCAGGGCTGTTCAATTATTTTTTTATTATCTATTTAATATTTTATTCTATTAAATAATACGATTCGTACACTACTCTGAATAATTCTGGCCACTTGATATTTTAGATAAATGCTAAATTTTTTTTCGCAAAATTTTCACTTGCAAATGGGTTTGTTTTTTTTTATAATTTGAAGAATCATCATTTTAAGTTCTTAATTGGGCATTGAAACCGACTTTTGGAATAATTCACATAGAAAAATTCAATTAAAACAAAACTCAATTGGAATAGATCATTCTCGGAATGTATGAAATTAATATTTTAACAGATTACTATTGTTATTATACATTTTTCGATTCTTTGAGACAGATATTACAATAAAATATCATTTTTATACACTTCGATAACTTTTGCATAATAACCTCTTCGTAATGTTTTCATTTAATCGAATTTTCCCATAAAAATCGTTCCATATATTATATTAGAGTTAAATTCAACACATATTGAGAACGGTATTTGATCACTCTTTAAATTATAAAATAATCATAACCCATTTATTACTTTTACGAAAAAATTGTACAATTCTGAAATTCATCAAGAAAAGTGTCCTGTTTTACGCGATTTCTTCATACGGTTTTTTCAATAGGTGCGAAATAATCGCATTAAACTCATACAATATAATAGGTGTTCATTCTAAAATGTCATTTTTTTTTAATTTAATGAATTTTCACGTTCGAAGTTCCGTTTAAACTCCGATACCTGGACACGTGCACGTTCCTCGTTTAAAGCCCGTTTAATCCTTTAATCCTTAAAACAATGTTTGGCATTATGCGTTTCTCTTGTAGGAACACTTATCCGTTTGCTCAAAGCCCTTTATATCTGATGTTATCGCACACTTTAATCAAATCGCTTATACGCACTACTAAACTCATTCAAACAGTGGAAATCCTTAACAGATTCATCTCATATGTAATATAAAATTAATTACATTTTTTTTTATATACCTTAAAACTAAATTTCATATTATAGTAAAGTCAATTGTACAATATTACGAAATCAGACAAGCCCCCCTCGCATATCGTCCAACTTAACATACATAATACGTTTAAGGAAGCGTTTCGAACACCAATCATTGTTTAGTCTTTACAATCGACGATGCGTAAAATTGAACGAGAGTCCAATTATTCAAAAAAAGTAAAATAACGACTGCTCCAAAGTCAATGAGCCTTGCCATGTCGCCTTAATTGCTAGCCATAAACATAATTATAAAGCGAAAAACCGATTAAATCGACGACGAAGGGTTGAACGTTTGTTTAATACGCTTTAACAAATTCGTTTATAACGACCTGAGATCGATTTCGTTTTTATTTTCAATTTTTAACGATGCTCGTTTTGACGATTTTATAATTGTGTACTTAGTCTGAAGTACTTGGTTATTATTAAAAAAAATCAGTTGATCTTTCATTTAAGAGATAACAATTTTAATACCGAAAGATAAATAGTATGAAAATCGATACGAGGCACCTGTGTTAAAAGTGAATTATAATTTTATTTTTCGTTCATTTTTAATCATTTTATCTTTCTTACAATACACACCAGCGATCAACCCGTTGAATATATCAACGCATTTTTTTTTGGAGCGTTACACGGTCTTCATACAGACACACACACATATAATAGCGCTATTATATAGTTAGATAATGGAAAATATTATGTCTTCCTTTATTCTCATATACATTATGTTGAACGAGAAGCGTTTTATTCAAAAAATGAAATGAATTAGTAAAAGTTTTATATTATATTTTATTCTATTTTCGTTTCGCTTAAATTATGTTCAAAGTTGAATAACGATAAAAAAAAAAGTTTTATGTTATATATTTTTTAATATAATTTTCATTCTCGCTTCTTTTGAGAATTTTTAAGGTTTTTCATTTTGGTTCTTATCAGTATTTTTCGAACAACCTTCGCGTGAGTGGCTGACTTTGTCTCGAAATAAAAACACAATATTAATTCAAAACGTAGTATAAATTATAATACTTAGTGAAAAATCAACTTTTCTTCTCGTTTCAACAATAGAATCTTTGAAAAGACCATTTTTCTCATTTTTATATATTTTCTGTACTTGATTTTAAAATTATGATGAAAAAAAACTTTTATCATGTCTTAAGTTCGGTTTAAACAAAAGATTTTAAGCAAGTGAAATATTTACACGATTAACTGAGTAATCATTCTTCCTAACAACCGGTTTGTTTGCACGATTCACAAAATAACCAATCTAACTAACAAGAGGGTTAATCAAAATTACTTGTATGTTTGACAATCGAGTTATTTATACAACGTTTAATGTGACTAATCGATAGCTACTAGTATTTTTAACAAATATTGATATTAAGTGTAAAAATACCTATATTATAGTCGATCTATTCTATCACCAACTTGATTCTATAATTAAACATTCACATTGAATGTTGTAAAACTGACTTAGATGGTAATTAAAACGAATCTAAGGATCTTTTGATTGCTCTAGTTAATTAACCATAGAGATACACAGTCCTTTTACTATAATCTGTCACAAACCCGTATCTATACCTTAGACTTTCGACAGTTCATAGTTGAAGTATTGACTACCTCTATTGTTAATTAACTAAAGCAGTAAAAAAATAATCTTTAAATAAAAAGCAGCTTCCAATGTCCAATAATAATCGAACTAAACAAAACTGACAGCCTAATGCCGCATCCACATTACTTATCGACAAATGCCGTCGACTCGAGTCATTGACTTCTCCCGGCCGCGCAGTCAATAAGCCAATAACTCGTATCAAATGATTAACTAGAGTCAATAACTCGAGTCAACATCATTTTAGCGCAGCGATATAAAACGTTCGTGCATGCCGTGTCGATTCAGCATACTTAGGATGCGTGAGTTCGAGTCCTATCTTGGCGAGAGTCACGTCGTTTTTCTTAATTGATATGAAGACTCCGTCGTTTCTTTCGAATGTTTGGATTCATTTGATTCGAAAAAAGTGTTAATTTAACGCTTTAAGAAACGGCTCCGCAAATGATCATCACCTATACCTTTCATATGTTTCGATTAAATTTGAACTATTTAGTGATACCTATGTGTGCACTTACCTAGTCTTCGGAGTCTTGCCTTATTTCTAAATTGTCTTCACTATAGAATGAATGATATTAATTAATGATAACTGTGTATAATTGGATAGAAATTACTTATATAATATGGTTAATAAAAAAATGTTTTTAATAGTGTGGACACGACCTGAAAGACATCTTAGTTTCTCAAAACCGCGAAACCGGTTTTCCGCGCGCGTAATGAAAATCTTCCTTTTTCTCGGCGAATTTTCCGGGGGAAAACCCGGAAATGAGGTCGACTTTCCCGAAAGGGAGGGCGAACACACCTTTTCGTATTTTTTATGTGTTTATGCGTCTTATTTATGGCGACCGTAAGGAAAATGGGATGTTGGGTAAAGCGGCTCTGCGACAACAACGCCTTTATTTCTTCCCTTATGTATTTTTTTTTCGTGTGCTTCTCTCTCCGGTTTTTTCTCGCGTGTATGTTTGTATGTCTTTCTTTTTTCTTTCGCGTGTCTGTGCCGCGCCTTCATCCGAATATTAAAACAGTGTCCCTTTGTTATTGCCGTTCTGCGCGATGAAATATCGGGCGTAAATATAGTTTTATTCGGTGTTCTGACAACACTATGTATAAATTTAGAATGTACTGAGAAAGTGGTGCGAAACCGGTTTTTTCAGCAACAATTTCAATGGTGATATTTTCAATATTTTACGTGAAATATATTAATACTAGCAATCAATCCGTTGAACATATCGACGCAGTTTTGTAGCGTTACATACACACACACAGAATTACCGCTATTATATAGTAAGATTAAATTTTCTACAATATATTATTAAATAATACTGAAAAGGCCAAGGGATACAAGTGACTTTGCGGTGATTTCGAGAAAAGCGCGTTCAAAGTTGACCATGTACCTACATGTATTAGGAGGAGGTCGAGTGATTTGATGATATATTGAGGCACACGTTCCGAATTCGTTTATATCCTTTTGCCACCAAATAAATGAGCGTGCATAGAAGCGATTCCTGTGCATAACTCAATTTTGGCAAAAATGTCACTTGTACCCCTTGGCTTTTTCGATTATCTTTTAATCTTTATGAAAATAATTCTTACATTTGTGCATTTCCCCTTGACGTTTTCAAATGCAACCCCACTTTCCGGATACCAGCCGATTTCCTTCCTATTCCATTGTGACTTCATAACTTTATTTACGAGCATTGAACATACACAATACGCACATAAGCTATTGTCAGTGAAATCATAATTTTACCAGTGACTTACAAGTAAAAGTCTCATAAAGATCTCCACAGATTTCGGTGAAAATTTATAAAAATATTGTACAAGTATAGATATGCAATTATTTTGAAGACAGAAATACACTTTTTTTTTTAATTTCTCTACAAATTTCTGTCAATATCGGTGGATACCTAAGAATATCTCTTATACTATGCAGTAGGATGGTGCAAAAAAATGTATTTTTTTATAAATAATCAAATGGATAAATGTAATTTAGATCGATCATCTATTTTTTTTATTCAGACTATAGGTACTTATAAAAAACTGAAAATGACCGACTTAAAGGTGACTGCCCTGTCTAACTAATAAGCAAAACCTCAACTCGAATAACTGTCGAAATTTTCAATCGAACTGAAGAATTCGCGCTCAGGTGTGAATTCACTGAAGTTACGATTCCACCATAACTCGTAAATGTGTGTAATGATATTTTTTTTTAAATTATGCCTGATTTTTTCTCGCAGAATTCATCCCCCATATATAAGTCGCGATAAATCGCACACGCGCTCGCGTCCTTTCGATTAGATAAAGGAAGCCATATCCCTTTACGACTATATCTGAAAGAAAATCAGGTAACGGATGAAGGCTGAAGCTGCGTGGAAGGAAAAAATAAAGAAAGAGCCAGAGGAAAATCAAATTTTTCCAGAGGCGGAAAAGTCTCCGCTTTTATTATCCATCGAATGAAAATATTTTTACGCACCGGCAAAAATACAAAATTCTCGCATCGTCTCTCTCGCGAAATTCTCGTTTTATTATATTTTCTGAAAATCGATACTCTGAAACGTCGCATAATATTCTGCGTGGGTTTTTGTTTTTTTTTTTTTTTTAATTTTTTGTAAATGTCTAGTTAAAGCTGTGCAAGCTGCGCTATAACGTCACACTGTTTTCACAATCTTAAGGATATATTTATATTTTTTATTATACAGGTAATTTCTACACAATTATCATCAATTTCAAATCATTTCGAAGAATAAATTAGTGCTCATAGATGTTACTATATAGTTCGAATTTAATCGAAATATATGAAAGGTGTGGGTGATGATCGTTTTCGGAGCCGTTTCGCAAGGCGTTAAATTAACACTTTTTTAGAATCAAATGAATCCAAACATTCAAAAGAAACGAACGAGTCTCCATATCAATTAAGAAAAACGACGTGACTCTCGCCAAGATAGGATTCGAACTCATGCATCCCAAGTTTGCTGAATCGACACGGCATACCCAAACGCTTTATACCGCTGCGAAATCGGCCGGCTATATTGAACAAATCATTGCATTTTTTTAATTATGTTGAAATCAACGTAAAAATAATTTCATTATTATTTTAATAACTTCCAAGTTAATTCAAAAAATAAATTTCCGACATAAAATTTCAACCATTCGCAAACTTTCCGCTCGATTTTCGAAAACAATTTTCTCAAGCACTCTCATATTATATTATTATTATATAATACTACAGAAAGGAGAGCTTATTACGGCGCACCCTGTATATATTAAATGCACACCGGAACGATCCGAATTTGCATGCAAGTTATTGGTAGACGATTTCGCACGTTTCGAAAAGTGGGAAACTTTCGAACGTTTATTACTCGGATTTATTATATGAAAGTTTGAACGGGAACTTTGCGCCCTAGTCAGATAATAGTTCCACCCTCGAAGCCTTAAAATTTATACACGCGTTTATTGTAAAATATAGCTTTATACTTGAATTTTCAACGGGGAGTACAATGTTGGGGAATCTCTAGGAAATTTCTTGGAAATCGGTTTAGTTTTGTTTAAATTCTACAATGACTATTATGGATGGTCCACACTATAACGACTTCATACCAAGTCGATGACATTTGTCATTTGCTTCGTGTGGATGACACATTATAATAATTAATTCACAATACTGCGTTTTTCTTTATAATGTTAAATGACAACTGAATTTCACAAAGGACACGAGTGACCTTTTTTATCGAAATTATGTTAAGTACAGAAAACTATTATATACACCCAACTCTCGTTTTACACGGTTTGAAAAAATTAAAATATATTTTTTTCACACGATTTATTTGGTTTAATACGGTTTGTTTAAACTATATAATGAATATTGCGAAATACAAAATGAAATTTTTTACACGGTTTTTGCTGGTCCCTATCCACCGTGTAAAACGAGAGTTGGGTGTAGATATAGAACCATTTTCTGTACTTAACTCAATATCGGTAAAAAATATCACTTGTGCCCTTTGTGAAATTCAGTCGTCAAATATAGGCTTAAAGAGCCCTGTTCTGAAAATTAATATTGTATATTTTTAATAATTTCTTCTACAGTATTGCATTTTGTACAGAAGAGTACTTTAGTTTTAAATATTCTTCAAATTATTTTTCAAAAATAAATCGTGCTGTTTTCTTGATACAAAATAAATAAAAACAATGAAAAAATGGCTCATTACTTACAATATTCTTTTTAATATTCTTAAATTTGAAAAAACTCAGCGAAAATACATGAATATATTCCTTCTTATCTTCTTTTCAATTTGAAAACATTTTTTTTTTCATCTGTTATAGAAAATTAGTAGCTCGTCACTGCGAAGCGCGATCTTTGATGACTGTCTCGTAATGTTGCCTTTGTGGCGATTTTTTTTTCCTTTATCTACCATTTTTTTTCTTTCGTGGGGCGTTTTATTGTCATTTTTATGTCGACTTTTACGTCGCCATCAAGCCTCTTGTATGACTAATGGTTTTTTGAGCGACACGGTCAAGGTTAACTGCAAATCTTCTCAAGCTATTTTTTTCTAATGCTATTTAAACTTATTCTATTTCAATATAAACCCATTCAAAATCGATAAAAAACTAAAATCGAATTTTGTGTTTGTTCACTCTTGAACCGTTCGTCTGGTTGCAATCGAACTTTTCAGAGTCGTATGTACATCTATAAAGGTTTCTTTAGCATAATTTATTTCACCGTTTGTATTTTTCTTTCGAAAATATATACAATGCATATGACGACTGAAAAGGCCAAGGGGTACAAGTGATTTTGCGTTGATTTCGAGAAAAGTTGACTATGTATTAGAAGGAGGTCGAGTGATTTGATGATATATTGAGGCACACATTACGAATTCGTTTATATCCTTTTGCCACCAAATAAATGAGATTGCATAGAAGCGATTACTGTGCATAACTCAATTTCAGCAAAAGTGTCACTATACCTCTTGGCCTTTTCAATCGTCATATGTAATTAACTGTTTTGTACAATACTTTGAATTTGTCGCCAAATTATAACACAGTATTGTGAGCGATCACCTATCGATCATTGAAAGCAAAAATAAGTTATCGCGATTGCATGAAAATACTGAATACTGAATACATAACTAGGGAAGCCCACCATCCCGCCTTTTAACTGCACCCCAACTCTATGTCAGCTTGTTAGGCCGGCCTAGTTGGGTACCAGCATGACTAGGCGAAACTACGGGCGACACATTTACGGCCTGTTGGCTAAGATCAAAGTGAATACTGAATACAATTTATTATATTTAAAACGATAAGTGTATATCTATTCCAATTTTTAATTTAAATTTAAATTTTAAAATTATTTTAAAGTCATTAGAATCTCGAGCGAAGCTGAGTAACAAAAGTCACTAATACATATAAGACAATTTTTCTAGTTTTATTTGGGAATTGTGGATATTGAAATAAACAATTGCGTTGCTCTGTAAATAAAGATTATTTTATTTTAAAGTTTTACATGAACAATGTTACATTTTAGTTTTTACTTATAAAACTAATCTTACCTGTAAATAAAGAAACGACATTAAAAGTCTATTTCTTAAATTAACAATTCATTCTCAACAAAATGTGTAATGCCACGGTCAGCACATATTACCGACTGACTGAATCATCCGATGACTCGTCAACTCAACTGCCGACAGCGCCACCACTCGTGACGTGATATTAAGGAACTAATACCGCGGTCTGTACTGTAGAGCGCGGTAGAATTTATATTGAAGAAACATAAATGTTTCTTTACATACATTAAAATTTCGCTCAAATTCCATCACAAACTTCTAACAATTCTGAGAAACTGATCGATTGCGTGACCGAACATCTATCTATCAATGGCCATCCACCTGATCAAGCGTTACCATTTTTTTTTTTTACCATTTTTAACTTTTTTCGTCTTAAAGTTCTTTTGCTGAGCCGCAAATCTCTATCGACTGCTCGCTTCTTCGTATCGAAGACAACAATGGACCACTCGGCCTCGAAAAGCGACAAAACGGCGTGAAAACGTCCGACACGATGCCTTTGTGTTCTTCTGGAATAAAAAAAGATGGAGGATAAATAAATTTCGAAAAAAAAGGCGGGAAAAAAGCGCCGAATCCGTGAACATTCTAATTACGTCGACGACCGAGAGTTTTAATAGGTTTCCATTGTTGGACGATCCTCGTATTGGAAAAAAGTGCTCGATTTTAAAATAGGTTCTGTGCTAAAGTAGATACTCCTATAGTGCGAATTCATATAACACGATTATAATGACTTGTTATATAATTATTTTTAAATTTTTCAATTAATCATTCATTTTTAAATGAAAAAGCAGAGCTGCTAGGATTGAAACTCTAACGATTAATTTAAGTGTTTGAAATTTATTGAATTAAATCAATATAAATAATGCAGAATATTTAATTTTATGAACTGTTTTTTGAAGTATTAGATTAATATTTATTATTTTAATATCAAAAATTCGGAAGAATTAACCGAACTATCATTATTGAAAAAAAATGGCATTTAACTCTTACTAGAATCTGATAGGATTTGAACCAAGCATTACTAGACACTTGAGTATGACATGTCATGTAAAAATACTTCATACAGCTTCACTAATCGATTGGTTTATCTATATTAATGAAATTTAATATATGTCTATATATTATTTGAAGACTCCTTAACAGCTGATCCTTTAATAGTGAACCTTTTTTAAAAGCATTTTATAATTTATATTTTACAGAGAACGGATTCTTGGGGAAGGTTTTTTTTAGCAAATATTATGCATAACCTATACACGTAACTGAATTTATTTCGGAAACGAAAAATACTTTACAATTCACAATCGACACAAAATCCAAAGAGTTTCGAGCGATACCAGGTCACAGAAGCTAGTACAGATATAATATAATACTAGGGTAACAAACAAATCACTTAGCGGTTAGGACATTAAAGTTCACATAATTTAGCACTCGGTAACCAGATTTAGTTACCAAGTAAAACATACAAATAATTAAAGCAGATTCGCGGAATATGAACTCGACATTTGCAAACAACGAGCCACGTGTGTTGTTTCTACATATTATAGCATTAAATCCTCTCTCGCGTTTATATAATGTATCATGGAGACCTTAAAAGTCAATGGGTATAAGTACACATTGAAAATGCCGTATTCTAAGTCGTTCATCTATCTTAAAAAAATATCGGTAAGTTGTTAAGCGATCTAAATTTAGATATTAGTACGAAATCAGTCATATTCCTTGCGTTTTTTCTGTCCGGTGTAACGCTACATTACTGTGACAACACATCTAGATAATTTCTCACGGGCATAACTTTAGCATTGCAATTTATTTCTCTATATATCTTTAGATCTCGTTCAGAATTCAATTCGATTTTTTGTGTATGATTTAATTAACGCCTTCGCAGAAGTGACGCTTTCAATTAGGCGAGTTTTAATTGAAAATAGGCTACGGTGATTAAACAACTATTGCACAACACAACGGAGAGCCGAAAACGGATCGTTATCGACTCTTAAGAGATGACTAGACGAGGATACAATGTATATTGTTCGTTTCGAACTGGGGTGACCATAATTTAATACATTAAAACATTTGAAATAGAATTATAATTGAGCTAGATTATTTAATTTGTGTTCCTTTAGATCTAATATTTATTTGTAAATGACTATGTTAAATTTCAGCAACTTAATTATCTTTAATATTCATTGAGTACGAATCAGGCTACTTATCATTTTTATTATATCTACTCACATTTCTACATATTTATTTACGTAACTTGTATTATGCAATTATTAATTGTATAGTTAACTATTAGTTAAACTAATCGACTTAAATTAACCTAACATCAACTGTAATCTGATTTAATCTGGCTTTTAAAAAATCCTAGCTTTTACCTAACTCTTCGAGTGTGATTCTGATAGTTTGCTCTATAAGAACGTTACAATTTTCCAATCTGATTGTAAGCTTTTTTCGATATGTTGATGTTGTAATTATACTTTAAAATAAAAGTTGCACTCTAAATAAAATATTCTGATATGAAAAAATATATTTTTAAAATACTACAGTGCATCTAATTAATTTTACACATATTTGAATGAGATTATTTTTAATTAAAATCAAATCCAAAAATATTTCAGATACGTTACTTAATTTTAAAACGTTGTATCTAAGGTTCCGTTTTAGCTGCTTATATTAAATTCTTCTAAGAAAATTTGAATAAATTTCTCAAAATATGGTCACCCCACATCGGATCTGGACCACTTCGGTTCAAGTTCGAAATCCTATCTTTCGGTTCGGTCCGAAGGCAAGGCGTAGCATAATTGAACGTAATTGAAGTTGATAATCGTTTACGAGACGAGGATTCAATTACCGACGACCGTATTTGGAGATTTTCCCGGATGAAAAACGGCCACGCTTTCATCTGAATCAAAAGCCTCGTTCACACGGCACCGAATGGTCTTAAATATTCAAATGTGAGGCGTCCACTGCCGAGTGGAGCGCAGCAGACTAGGGACACAGCTATAGGAAACAGGGAGAGAGACGTATTGGCGTCCTTTATAGCGGACTAGGGACACAGCTATTCGAAAGAAAAGGACGCTCATATGGCTTAAATACTTAAGTTAGGGGCGTCCACTGCCGAGCGGAATTGATCGGACTTGGAACACAGCTATAGAAAATAAGAACAGAGCCGTACAAGCGTCTTCTATAATGGACTAGAGACAGATATTCGAAAGAATAGGACGCTCATATGGCTTAAATATTTAAGTTAGGGGCGTCCACTGCCGAGTAGAATTGATCGGACTTGGAACACAGCTATAGAAAATAAGAACAGAGCCATACAGGCGTCTTCTATAATGGACTAGAGACAGATATTCGAAAGAATAGGACGCTCATATGGCTTAAATACTTAAGTTAGGGGCGTCCACTGCCGAGTGGAATGGAACGGACTAAGCACACAGTTATAGGAAACAGGGGGATAGCTGTGTAAACGTCCTCTATAGCAGACTAGGGACACAACTATTCGACAAAAAAGGACGCCTATATGAATATCTCTGTTTTTCTTATTACTATGTCCCTAGTCCGTTTCGTTTCACTCCGGAGTGGATGCCCTTCATAAGCACTGTTATTTTCACCTCTGATTAAACTAAATGAATTTTAACTATGGAAAATCTTTCAACTATAATCAAATTTATTATGATAACAATTTCTATTGGATACATCTGAGAATGTATCAAGTTTGGTCATCGTGTGAACGCAGCTTTAAGGTCGTATCGCTTGATTCGTTTATTTTCGATTCCTGCCTCACAATGGACCGGTGATTATTTTCGTAATAAAGTTTCAAAATCGCATCTCTGGTATCAACGAAAGGTTCAATCCAAAAAAGCCTCCTTTGTAATTGATTAATGAAATTCGTAAGTCAGGACGAAACGTATTAGATTCGGAATCAATGTGTCAATTTGTTTCGCACAATCTGTATTCTCTTATTCGAAATTAATTCAATATAAGAACCGTACTTGAAAAATAAGTATTTCTATCTATGTATGTAAATAAAAGTTGTATGCATTGTATATGACGACTGAAAAGGCCAAAGGGTACGAGTGACTCTGCGATGATTTCGAGAAAAATGCGCTCAAAGTTAAACATGTACCTACATATAAGGAGGTCGAATGATTTGATGATATATCGAGGTACACGTTCCGAGTTCGTTTATATCCTTTTGCCACCAAATATATAATATGAGCACACATAGAAGCGATTCCTGTACCGGTTGAAATGTCACTTGTACCCCGTTGGCCTTTTCAGTCGTCAAATGAAAAACCTGCAATAATAACAACACTTAAATATAAATATACACATACAGTGTTGCGTGTAGGTTCGAAAATATGGCGTCGCGTGAAATGCTACCGATTCCGAAGCTAAAAATAATTTTTGTATGGGGAAAAAATAGGTACGTTCACGTAACTAACGTGCGATGCACGTGTTTCGGTTTTCGTGACACGCGATTTTGTGTGAGGTTCAAGTATTAAATAAAATTTAACATGCATTAGTGACGGGGCGCAATTATTATACGTAGAGAGCTGCAGGCGATTTTTTTTTTCAAATTTAAAATATTTAACATTTTTTGATTTGTAAAATTATGTTAAATTTCGGAAAAAAGTTCGATTGAAATCGGATGAGCGGTTAAAGAGAATATAGACAGAGTAAACACAAGATCACAACAGTCTCATTATGATAATTATATTAATTATTTCAACACACTGGTATTCGATGAAATTATATTTTTTATTATAAATATTTAAAATTTAACATTATCTATACCAATTGTCGGTTTTTTACCAATAGTGAAAACCCGGTTTTTGACTTAAAATTTTAACATCAATACTATAAAACTACCTTATACAGGTTTTCTTATTCAAGATAAATAATCTATATACATACAGATACATCAAGTCGAATAATTTCCATTTCAAATAAAATATTTACTATTTTTTTGTTAAAATTTTCTCAAATTCTTGGTCAATTGCTTTCTTTTAATTATTGTAAAATTATCGATTATCAAAATTATTTACAAATCCACGGACTAATCGGGTTCAATAAACAATCTTTAATTTACGTTTTTTGACCGATTCCGGTATATTTTGGTGTATTTTTAAATTGGGCGCCATGTTTAGCATTCCCGTGGCGAATTTGCATATTTAGGACTGTTTAACGCGAATTAATTCGAACGCCGCCCCTGTGTTTGTTTGACTATACAGTGTGCCCTTCATTATAACAATGGTATAAGTCCGAAATTAAAAAAATAATAGTTTATCATTTTTTTCAGTTCAGACCATTGTTAATTATCATAAGGTTAGAGTATCATAAGTCATATATGCACCCAACTCTCGTTTTACACGGTTTCAAAATAACACGGTTTGAAAAAAATGACAAAAATATTTTTTTTCACGATTTATTTGGTTTAACACGGTTTGTTTGAACTGTATAATGAATTTCGCGAAATAAAAAATGTCACTTTCTTTACACGGTTTTTGCTGATCCCTATCCACCGTGTAAAACGAGAGTTGGGTGTACATATGTATATTTGAGTTGAATATAATAATTCGGCATGATGTTTGTTTTTATCGCAAAACATTAAATATCTTAAATGAAGAGTCTTTATAAAGTTCCTCACTGTTTTCGGTGAAAATTTGTAGAAATGTAGTTTGTATGAAATAAGTTGTAAAGTCAGAAAACGCAACTCTCCAATATCTTTTTAGTAATCGCATGTCTTATTTCGACATATTTTTAGGTGCACTTAAAAATTAATGTTTTAAATGAAGTTTTTCATTTGATTTATCAAAGTAAAACGATATTATGATTTTAGAAAAATTACAAAATGCTTCATAAAAAAACATTTTTTTGTTAATGTACCTAACGTTGACCTGCGATATCTAAAAAAATATTAAGATTTGTGTTTTCGTTATTTACAACTGTTTCATATCTAAACTTATACTACATTTCTGAAAAAAAAAATGATAGAAATCAGTAACAAAATGAAAAGGACTTACATCATTATCACAATAAAGAGCACAATTCGTCTGCATTATTAACACGTGCGAAATCAAAAGTTCGCAAAGTGTACAAGTACAATGCGATATTTAATAACGGCCTCACAAAGGCGAAAGGGACAAATTGTAACGGCCGTTCTTGTACAATTGTAATTGTTTCGAAAGTTTGAGGACCGTTGTTCAAATTTCGCGCCAATTACGCATTCAGACGTGTAACATGCAAAGGTTTTATTGCGAACAATTAAAACGTTCAAACGTCGCTTCTTTGCGTTCGAATTGAAATTTTATTGCTGTACGGAGTTGTTTCAATTGCTCTTAATGCTTAAATATTAAATTAAAATATACGAAGACTGAAAACGCCAAGGGGTGCAAGTGATTTCGAGAAAAGGGCGCTCGAAGTTGTAGAAGGAGAAGGTCGAGTGATTTGATGATATATTGAGGCACACGTTCCAAGTTCGTTTATATCCTTTTGCCACCAAATATATGAGTGTTTTTTGTATAAAACAAACCCTCATAATATAAACGTCAATTCTATACAACTACGAAAAAAAATAGCTTCCAAGGAGGAGCATTGAGACATCGCGAACAGGTGCAAAGAACTAATATCCTCACCCCACATAAATATAACCCAACATATAAGACGACTAAAAAGGCCAATGGGTTCAAGTGACATTTTTGCCGAAATTAAATTACGTACAAGAATCGCTTCTATATATTCGGTGGCAAAAGGATATAAACGGACTTGGAACGTGTACCGAGATACATCATCAAATCACTCGACCTCCTCCTAATACGAGTAGGTCTTTGAGCTCGCTTTTCTCGAAGTCACTTGTACCCCTTGGTCTTTTCGGTCGTCATACACATACAATATAGCCCAACACACACGTCCTCGCCAGCAGAACAAATAAGAAGGAGATCTGACAGGTCCTCCTCTAACGCAACACCTGTCCTCTCCTTTGCCATCCGAACAGGTACAGGGTGCCTTCAGTGTACAGGGTGTCTTCAAAGTACAACGACGAATAGAGATCCACCCCTTTGAAGTGCCGAGGGTGACTTGTCCGTTCGAGGATTTCCGAACTCATAACGCGACCCTCTCGAATGGATTCCGCTTTGTCGAATTTTCGACAAGTCTTTAATTTCGTTTCATACATGACGACCGAAAAGGCCAAGGGGTGCAAGTGACTTCGAGAAAAGCGCGCTCGAAGACCTACATGCATTAGGAGGAGGTCGAGTGATTTTATAATATATCTCGGTACACGTTCCGAATTCGTTTATATCCTTTTGCCACCAAATAAATGAGCGTGCATAGAATCAATTCCTGTGCATAAATCGATTTCGGCAAAAATGTCACTTGTGCCCCTTAGCTTTTTCAGTCGTCGTTTAACATAAAAGAAAATTGACTTTAACATTTTTTACTTTGATTGATAAAATAGTGTTACAGATGAAATAACTCCGCTCTATGTGCATACAAGGGTAGATCAAAACGAATCGTTTTCTTTTTTTTTAAATTATTTTTTTATTAAGTGATTCTTTTTGCACTTAAATTTTCCTTAGTCCGACGAAAAATAAACTCGATTCAATTAGCCGAAATCAAATGAAACAATTTTCATGGCCGAAAGCCGTATAATCCGTTCGGCTGTAAACTCCGAAGCTCTCTCTCTCTCGAAGCGACGCTTGTACAAAGTTTAAAACAAATTAGAATTGAAGATGTAGAGTTTTACACACACAAACTCTAGAAACTCTGTGCCGAAACTCTTAAAGGCAATTATTCAAGCTTTATAGCGAGATTGAGCCCTTTCGGGCATTAGTTGTTATCTCTCGACGAAAAATTCGCAAGATTCTATTAGACTCGTTAATTCGAACAAAAAAAAAATGTTCGTAATCAGTTTTGTTTTTAATTATCTATGACAATGGCACGATACTATCTTTATTGATTTTTAAATCTAATGTAATAAAATAGCTAATTTTTGCGTCTGATCAAACGCTTTATTTCTATAACAAAGTTAATTTTCAACGATTGCCATACGTTTATGAACTAAAAATGCTGTTTTTTTCATTAATTCTGTAGGAAGTCGTACTGAAAAATTGAACGACACGTTTGATTTAAGAATAGTTTAATTATATTGCTTAAAATTTTAAAAATTATATGTCAATTCAAACATAAAAAATGTGAAATTTGCTCAAATACTCATATTGTGAGATTTAAATATGAAATGTTTAAATTAATTAAGTAAATACCTAAACATAGAAAGAATCATAGATAAATAAGTTTTCAAAATTGAAAGATAAAATAAAAATATAAAATTTAATTACTCGTTTAGATATTCACACATTTTGAATGACCTTAACTTCTACTAAACCCAGTACATTTTTATTCATACATATCAATCGACAACTGAATTTCACAAAGGGCACAAGTGACCTTTTCTATCTCAATTGAATTGAGTACAGAAAATGGTTCTGTATCATACATAAAACCACTTTCTGTACTAAAAACGGTCACTTGTGAAATTCAGTCGTCAATTATAAAATAAATTATTTTATTTTAATTCATATTTAAGCATCGAACACTAGAACCTCAATTCATATTAAATCTACAAAAAATAATAAAACGTTAGGGTGCATCAAAAAATACAACATTGACTCGTCTGCTACTGATTGACAGCACTTTGCCCTTCTTTGCAGATAATATTATTTGCCAAAAGGGAATATGAAAAAAAATATACAAATATATATATATATATATAATATATTTTCATCAAGCTGAAAACCCTTTGCGTGAAATCTTGTCGTTGTCGCTGAAAAGCGGCGTTCTGACACATTTTGAAAATCCGGCACGTTGTCGAATCCAGCGCCGATATTTCCCGAGAAATACAACCCCACTGGGGAAAATCTTATCTGGGATGGGGAAAATCTCGCGGGGTGGGGAAAATCTTCCCTTTTCAAAACCGGCTTCCATTTCCGCCATCCGGAATTTGTCGTTTCCGGCGAAACAGGTGCGAATGTTCCGCTGATTGGTTGTGAGAAAAATGTTTTCGGCGTGGAAAAGATCTTTTCGCCGTGGAGAAAGATCTTTTCGCCGTGGAGAAAGATCTTTTCGCCGTGAGCGTCTCCCGCCTTACACTTTGCGTCCTGTTCCAATTTCGCATTGAGTTTATTCACACTTGAATCGATCGATTGTGTATATAATATATTGAATTTAATATTTTCTTTTGGAAAAGTATTTCCAACTCTTAGACTGTTAGACGGCTGTAATTTCGTCAGGTGAAATTCGTGGATATAATTTCGTTTAAGTCAGCCTGAAATTTGATGAATTGAGAAATCATAGAGAAATTTCAGACAAATATATTTAAATGAGAAATATACGACAGCTGAAAAGGCCAATGGGTACATGTGACATTTTTGCTGAAATTGAGTTATTTACAGGAATCGCTTCAATGTACGTTCATTTATTTGGTGGCAAAAGGATATAAACGAATTCGGAACGTGTGCCTCAATATATCATCAAATCACTCGACCTCCTCCTAATACATGTAGATACATGGTTAACTTTGAACGCCCTTTTTTAGAAATCACCGCCAAGTCTCTTGTACCCCTTGGCCTTTTCTATCATCATATGTAGTCAACATATTCAGTATCGCTTGATTTATTTAATTTTAAAAAGACCTGAAGAAGTCTCATACATTGACTAAGGACATAACCATTTACCTTAATAATTTATTATAATATGAGTCTTGATGAACGTTTTATTTGATCATATTGTAAAATAATAACTGAATAAAACCTTATAAAATTACAATCGCTCGATGATCTAAAAATATTTTCGCAGTTCTTCAAAGATACTCTATTTTTTAATAAACAGAAAATGGGTTCGAATTATGCCTAAGTTAACTTTTGAGTCCTATTTTAATTGCGTGTATAAAGCTTTAAAAAATACTTTATAAATCTGTAGAAAAACGCATCTGAAATGATTTTAAAGCAACTCATAAACGTTCGACATCTTCCATTTAACAGGGAATCGAATCAATTATACTAAGAAATGCTTTTACTAAGTCGTTTTTTATATATCTTACAAATTTTCTTCATATATTAACTGCACAGCGTTTCTGAAAAGATCCTTATGAGGCTCAAAGACGCTCGATATTTGTAAATAAACAGGAAATTGAATGAAATTACTGAAGAAATGCATTCTGTTATGACATTTTTCGAAATGCATAGAACCTTCAGGTTGCGTTGCGCTTCCGCTTCGTTGACTTTAAAGTCTGAGTCGATTGCGATTTTCTTCAGTTGCCCTTCAGAGCTGAAACTAGAAGTGTCCTGAAAAATTGCAACATGGATTTCGAAATCGATTTTGAGTTTTCGAATCTCCCCCAATCGAGGAACATGGGTGCTTTCACACTCGGAAACTCAGGTATTTAAAGTACGATTCGATTCTGAAGCGATGTGTGGTTAGTTTTTTTGGGGAAAATTTCAACGGGGCAAATTATGTTCAATGGAACGTTTTGTTTATTTCTTAAAAATTTATATTTTTTTATAAAGGTTATTTTATTTATTTTTGAAAGCCACTAACACAGATGACAAAAATTAGTATGTACATATGTATAATACATATGTAGATATACCTAGATTTTACAAGACAAAATTTGTCATCCTTAGTAGTTGTGGACAATATTCATCGACGTTACTTTAGCTTGCCATTACAACAATATAAGCAAAATAAAATGAATCATATGTTTAAAATTAAGTGATTTTTTTTTAATTCAAGAAACATATTTTACATTTTGATTTTGTTGTTTTTTTAATATTTATTAAACGAATACAACTGAATTTTTTGAAATTAATTTATTATCTTGAAATTAATATTATTCAACATAAAATGGTAAATTTATATGGTTTTTAGAAATATTATATAGGTATTTTGACGTTATTTCATTTTGTCGAAGTTTGTCGATAATTTCGACTCGTTTCAATGATTTTTTTCATATCATTCTCAAAAAAAAATCTGTTAATTTAATGAACATATTTTTTTTGTTTCTTTTGTATTATTTGACTACTGAAAAGGCTAAGGAGCACAAATGACATTTTTACCGAAATTGAGTTATGTAGAGGAATCGCTTCAATATACGTTCATGAATTTGGTGGCAAAATAATATATAAATGAATTTGTGAACGCGTACCGAAATATATCATCAAATCACTCGACCTCCTCGTAATACATGTTCAATTTTAAGCGCTATTTTCTTGAAATTTGCACCCCTTGGCCTTTTCAGTCGTCATTTATTGTAACTCCCCAAAACATATCGATTCTTAAGTTTTGAAAATATTTAAACTTCTTCATATTGAATTTGTTCTTGTACTTAACAGACATTTTAACGATGACTAAAATATCTATTACTATAAATAACAACATCTGAAAAAAAAGAATTCGAGCTGTCTTTAAGAAATGAAATCTTTTCTTGTCCACCCTGTGCGAAACTCTCAATTAATCAAACAACGTACAATTTCGATTCCTAGAATTCCGCATTTAACAATCACTTCTAGTATCAAATTATCGGGCATTCGATTTGTGTCTCATTTCGCAATTTCGTAGTACTCCATTCGTTTCCATCTCACGCTAATCAAGATGCGATATGGAGCTTTTTATATCTTTTTGTCGTGTCCCCAAAGCGACGCTTCTCCCCTTTTCGTCATTATATTTCACGTCGTGCGTGAAATTGTATTTGGAAAATGAGAGTGGATCTCATGGCAACGGAAAATCGCTTGTTTCTGGAAATGTTTTATTGTGTATTTATGTACAGTGTACTCTTGATTATACTAATGTCGAAGTATAGGCGAACCTCTGTTAATATTAAAAAAGACTCGAAGTAATTTAATTTATTTTTTCGTATCGAAAATATATATATTGATTTTGTTTCATTCTGCGTTTTCGAGCGATCGATCTAATACATAAGACGACTGAAAAAGACAAGAGGTACAAGTGAAATTTTTCATCGAAATCGAGTTATGTACAAAAATTAATTTTAAGTACATTTGGTGGCAAAAAGATGTAAACGAATTTGGAACGTGTGCATAAATATACATATCATCAAATCACTCGACCTCTTCCTAATAATCAAGGTACATGTTCAACTTTGCGCTTTTCTCGAAATTATTGCAATCACTTGTACTCTTTGGTCTTTTATAGAAAATCTTTCTTATATTTGGATTCATTCGATTCGAAAAAAAATGTTAATTTAACACTTTACGAAACGACTCCGCAAATGATCATCACCTATACCTTTCATATGTTTCGATTGAATTCGAACTATTTAGTGACACCTATGTATATGCGCACTAATTTATTCTTCAAATTCTTGCCTTATGGCTAACTTCTTCACTTTAAAATAATTTAACGATATTAATTAACAAAATTTTGTATTATTGGATAGAAATTACCGGTGTGAAAAAAAAATGTAATTTAGTGTATTTAAGCATTTAGTCCGTTGAGCTGTAAAACTAAATTATAAATATTATATTTCGGTTATTATAAACAAACCATACAATTTATATGGTTAATTCGGTCATTATAAAAAAATACCATTCAAATTTCGTAATATAATTTTAAAAAAATATTAAAAATATATCGGTTCCAAACGTGTTAATTGTTGGACAGGCGTTGAAGGGTTAAGAAACAATTTCCGGTCGATCTATTTATAGAATTCGTACTTCGAGACGCGATAAAAACAAAATGGCCGAAAAACAATTGTTTTCAAAAATTAATTATTATATTTGGAAAAGTAAACAAACCAAACGTCATTGACCTTGATATTCGAAAATGCTACCTATCGATAATTAGCGTTAAGGGTCAGATTTGTATGAATACATTTATGTACAGATTTTTTCCGAAATATTCCAACGACACACGAATATAAATCTTATTGCATATGTCGTAAGATCCAAATTAACATATTCTCTTATTTAGTTTCAAATTAAATGCGGTGCAAAATATGCAAACCTGCTATGATTTGCACCGTATGAAATTTATGCTTGAATATTTTCCATATAAAAATTGCAACAGACAGGCGTACGAACGTAGAAATACACGTTATTAAAATTATAATATTGATACTCAACGGGCTATAGATATATTCATGTAATGCAATAGTAAAAGGTAAAATCAGTGGTATGTCAGGAATCGCGTTTCCTGCCAATTTGCCACGTGTAGGATATTAAATTTGCAAGCGAGAGACGAGACAATTTGTCGTTGCTTTGCCACAGAAAGCAACCAGCGACGCCACTGGAGATATAAATAATGTCTACTTATATAATATATACCTTTGTTATACATATATGAGCCGTTCAGAGTCAAACGTGATTAACTCCGTTTGCTGAAAAAAAAAGATTTAAAACCCTTTCGACTCGTTAGTCGACATTATGTCGCTGAATTGATTTTGAGTTCTACTCGTTAGTCGACAATATGTCGCCATAATTTAAACTCTAAATTGACTAAATTATTATTAACTATTAACTTAATGACATTATAAACTAAATGTATTCTGAAAAATGCGCGAAATTGATTCTGAGCTGAGGCTACCTCTACCTAAAAAAAACTTTCTATGTGTGAAGTTTATTTATTGAATGTTCTGATAATGACATATGACAACTGAAAATACCAAGAGTTACAAGTGATATTTTTTGCCGAAATCGATTTATGCAAAGAAATCGCTTCTATATACACTCATATATTTGGTGGTAAAAGGATATAAATTAATTCGAAACGTGTACCGAGGTATATCATCAAATCACTCGAATTCCTCCTTTCAATGTTCAACTTTAAGCTCGCTTCTCTCAAAATCAATTGTACCCCTTGGCCTTTTCAGTCGTCATATGTAATTTGTTTGTTCATCCAATTATAAATCATATTATTTCAGAAGCCATTTATATAAATTCTGTACTCTAATATGAATTAATCGCATCCATAGCTTATTTGACGATCGAAAAAGCCAAAGGATACGAGTGAATATGCGGTGATATCAAGAAAAATGCGCTCAAAGTTGAGCAAATTACTTACATGTATTCATTATTAGGAGGTCGAGTGATTCGATTATATGTTAAGGCACACGTTCCAAGTTCGTTTACATCCTTTTGCCACCAAATGTATGAGCGTACATAAAAGCAATTCATGTTCATAACTTAATTTCGGCAAAAATGTTCTAGGCCTTTTCAGTCGTCATTTCAAACTGTTTATAATTTCTGAAAATTATGAGATTGTTGAAAACGCATAAAATATATTAGATCGCCTTTCTCGACTTATTTTTTTATGGAGTTGGTTACGTTTAGTTCTGAACGGCTCTTATATGTATAAGGTTTCAGATGCTCTCAAGCGAATCTGATTGTGATTTATCGGTTCTGGATACGAGTTGTATGATATGTGTATAATATACATAAAATCGATTCTATTTTCAAAAGTAAACGTCTATTGAATTCTATTTTTATAAGGAATTTAGTAAATTCATCAAAATAAAAAAATAATATAAACTAGTTCATAATTGGTTTAAATAAAAAAAAATCTTGAGCAACGCCATGTCACAAAATCACGTTTATTTGATTAAAAAAAGTTTAGAAACACATACTTAAGTACAGGGTGATTCATAAAAAACGCACAATTCAAAATTCATCAAAATAAAAAAAAAATAATATAAAGTAGTTCATAATTGGTTTAAATCAAAAAAAAATCATGAGCAACACCAAATTACAAAATCACGTTTATTTGATTAAAAAAAAATTAGAAACACATACTAAAGTACAGGATGATTCACAAAAAACGCCCAATTTAAAATTCATCAAAATGAAAAATAATTGTAAGTAGTTATAATTGGTTTAAATCAAAAAAAATCTTGAGCAACACCAAATCACGGTTATTTGATTAAAAAAAGTTTAGAAACACATACTTAAGTACAGGGTGATTCATAAAAAACGAACAATTCAAAATTCATCAAAATAAAAAAAAATAATATAAAGTAGTTCATAATTGGTTTAAATCAAAAAATAATCATGAGCAACACCAAATTACAAAATCACGTTTATTTGATTAAAAAAAGTTTAGAAACATATACTAAAGTACAGGATGACTCATAAAAAACTTCCAATTTAAAATTCATCAAATATTTTTTTATTAAATAAAAAAAAAACATTATGAACCCCCCTCGTAAATAAAAACGATAAATTAAAATCGTTCGAACGCATTCGCGTCGGTGTGGCAAAAAAGTTCAGGGGTCGTTTAGTTTTTTCCCGTTGTTGTAATTTCACGGCCATTAGATAATCTTGTTATGCGCCTCTCCCGGGGCTTTTTCATTAAAATGCAAATTTTTACAATTTTTAGTCGCTTGTAGTGGTAGTCCTGGCAGGACTCTTTCTTTTCGCGCTCTTTTTGCCCGTCGGGCCTTTTTTGGCGCCGTTTTCTCTTTTTTCAGACATTTTATTTAGCTCTGTGTGTATTCTTATTTGCATTCGCGTCTATTTGCTTTCTCGGGTCTCTCTTTTTTTTTTTTGGAAATTTTTCGTAATTATTTTATACGCAACGACGCTTTGTGACGTTAAATTTTATTTATATTTCGAGAATTTACGTTTTTATTCATTCTATTTTAATTTTATTCAGATTAAAATATTGTAGAAAAAATGTGCTGTTCTTTCATTTCGACAATGATGAAAACATTCATTTCAATAAAATTGTAATTAAAATCAACCTTGAATAGAATTTACAAAAATATAATACGTAAATTATGCTTCCTAATTATTTTATTACTCACATTTTAATACAATGAATTCAATTCATACAGCTTCATTTATGAAAAATTCATATTTTAAAACCATAATTTCAATTCGTTCATATTTAATTGAATAGATCTATCTATGTATGTACATTGTGATGTAATTTCTTGTTAATTTCAAATTTACATTTTAAATTTAATCTAGCTTAAAAATAAGATGATGAAAATGTTACCCAATTATCTTTTAATACAATCGACAGTAATATAATTAAATATTTTTTTGTAAAATATAACTTATTTATCGTTAATATGACGTCATTGTATTACCTAACATATACGTAATGTAAAATTCAATGAATTTTCTTTAATATGAAAAATATAAATTCATCCAATTGAAACTATTTTAAAAATATTTCTATATTCTTTGAACTCTATTCGACAAACACCAAAATATACACCCAACTCTCGTTTTACAGGAATTTTTTTTACACGGTTTCAAAATAACACGGTTCGAAAAAATGAAAAAAAGATTTTTTTACACGATTTATTTGATTTAACACGGTTCGTTTGAACTATGTATATAATTAATATCGCGCAATAAAAAATGTCTTTTTTTCTTACACGGTTTTTGCTGATCCCTATCCACCGTGCAAAACGAGAGTTGGGTGTATTCCGAAACAGAACTTTATATAACTTTATTTATATAAAGCTCTCTGCAAATTTAAAACCCCTGCACTAATACCAACCTTAAATAATACAACCCGAACACCAAAATCCGATTCAATGAGTTTCGAATAAAACATGGAAGCTTAGAAGCCAGAAACCGCAAACTCGTTGGACAAAATCTCGAGAGCGTTTTCAGGTGTCGAGCTTTTCGGAAAATTCTCACCGTTTCAGAGTTTCGAGTGCACACTGCACACCGGATTAGGCTACGGCCACACGCGAACTCTTCTCGCTTTAATTAATGGTTTTTAGTGCCGTCGGAATAAGCGGAACGTGCACTGGACATTGCATAGGGTTTAGTGTCACGAGATAGTGCTGAGCTTAAAGTGGTTATGTGCTAAAATTTACTGGATCTGAGTTTGGCAGTTTTAAAATAAATATGCTCGATTAAAATGCTCGATGAAAATGCTTGATGAAAATGCTTGATGAAAATGCTTGATGAAAATGCTTGATGGAAATGCTTGATGGAAATGCTTGATGAAAATGCTTGATGTTTGAAAAAACTTGCAACGAACAAATCGACAGATAGAAACTCGCTGGAAGAATTATTATTTTGATGAATTTTGGAATTGAATTCATTTGCCTTAATCTTGTACTTTATAGACTCTTCAACTGCTTATTCTATCACGATGTTACTTCGAGGAATTATTGTGTACAAGTCTGGAAAGGTTTTTGTATCATTGAATTTTACAATTTACATATTAACAATGTAATATTCAAAGTCTTACACACATACACTATCCTTAATTCACAAATCTCATTAACAGTCAGTGGTGTTCAACTCTATCGTTGAAGAAAAATCTTAAGCATACAATATAAGCGAACTGTTAACAGAATGGAACATAAACCGATAAGGCTTCCTATTATAGTTTAAAAAAACGTTCGTCGCGTTAAAACCTATAATCCACTTTGCGGTTCTAAACACTAAACAAGGCGTTTGACATACAATTTAAAAAACGATAATTAATAATCGAATTTCATTACGTAATTATATTTTTTATAAAGTAATTCAACATCTTTTACTTGTACCATATTTTGCGAAAGTCACAAAAAATCAAATCGTGTAATTATAGTAATGTGACTTCTATGAATCTATTATAATTATATCCCTTTCAATTCCTTACCCAAAAATCCTAACCCAACCTTTGATTTGAAGTATCATTTTGATAGTACACTTTTAAATTATCGCTATATTTTAATCACTGACTATTATTACAGAAACAGGCCTTATATTAAAATCGTTATATGGCTTATTTTTAATTAACACATTTCAGAATTAAGTTCTATATTTAGTTAATATTAGGTAGTCCAATCTAATTTGACACATTTGTGAATATTAATATAATTTTTATCTTATTTTGTTACAGGTGAGCGCATTTGACCTAAATTCTACACCAGAACACAAAACACAAGGTACTGCATCTATAATATTTAACGACTGGAAAGGCCAAGGGGTACAAGTGACATTCTAACCAAAATTGAGCTATGTACAGGAATCGTTTCTATGTAAACTCATATATATTGTGGCAAAAGGATATAAATCAATCTGGAACGTGTGCCTCAATATATCATCAAATCACTCGAACTCCTCCTCATACATGTAAGTACACGTTCAACTTTGAGCGCATTTTTCTCGAAATCACTCGAACCCCTTGGCCTTTTCAGTCGTCGTTTATTATAACCCGATTCGAATTGGAGTCGTTCGATTTTTAATCGGATCAAACATTTTCACCATAGAAACGGTTAATTAGCGAACGGAATCGTCGAACATTTCGAAAAGTTAATTAACGAGCACTCTAGAAATATTGAATTACCGATCGTTCGCGGTTATTCGCGAATATGTATTTTTATCATTCCTAATTAACGAACAGAGAAATCTTACTTCGGTCGAAGTATTTTTTTCTTTCATCCATTTTCCCGGAATTCCGTTACTCGCAATTATTACGGAAACCCGAACTGCGCTTCTTCGTTAGCGTCTTCGAGTGCAATTATTCGTCGAATCGTTATTTTGTATTCTATAACACGAGGATAGATTCCGTGTAATATAAAATTTTGGACGAAAATTAATCCCGTTTTTCCGCAAATGAAATTCGACATTTTCGCACGGGTGACTTAATATATTTAAGACGTGGTATAGAAAAGTTGGTTTTACTTTAAATCTAGTTTTTGTGACTCGAGACACTTCATGCCAATGGTGAACTGATTTATATTTGACGACGGAAAAGGCCAAGGGGTACAAGTGGCTTCGCGATGATTTCGAGAAAAGCGCGTTCAAAGTTGATTATGTACCTAAATTTACTAAGAGGAGGTTGATTGATTCGATGATATATCTTGGTACACGTTCCAAATTCGTTTATATCCTTTTGCCACCAAATGTATGACCCTCTATAGAAGCGATTCCCATACATAATTTCAGCAAAAATGTCAACTGTACCCCTTGATCTTTTCAGTCTTCATTTATTTTTCTCGTTCTTGTAATAAATTCCATTGCGTGTGTAGACCGTGCATTATATTTTTTATGCTAGGCTATGAAAATATCTCCTTGAGAACAATCGAACGATAGAAATCCCATTATTCATAAAATATTAAATTTAATAATGCAGAAATGTTCTCATACATGCATACAAATAATATTTCACTGTCAAAATACAAGCTTTAAAGAATCTATAAATAATACAAATGAAGACATCCATTCAATATTATTTATAAAGTCAACTCTAGGAAAAATTAGTAAATATTTTTTTGTCATAAATGTTTTTGAATTCAAATATCGTGCAAATAAGATTAAAAATTTCCGCAAGATCTATTTTATACATAATTGAAAATCGTTAGATATATAGAAGAAATGCTTTAGAAAATCTTACTGTATGAGAAATTACTATATTTTAAAATGAAAAATGTAAAGAAAAAAAGGTAAAATTCTACCTCGTAAACAATATTTTTCTTAGAGGTGGAAATTATCTCGGATTAAGGAACAGACTGTGAGCCGAGCTTAATCTAATTAAATTGAGAACAACTCGAAAGACTTTAAGCTGCCGAGAGGAAAACCGAATAGATACAGTTCCTGAAACTAACTAATCCACTAAAGATTTTCAGGATAACTTGTCGTATATCGGTTAAGCTTTAGTTAGTAAAAAAAAAAAATTCAATGTCGACCTTTGCCTACACAATTTGTATTGAATTTACATATACAGAATTTCAAGTTCGTATATTTTCGGTGAAATTGTATTCGTACTGTCATTTCAATTAATTAATTCCAAATTACGAACTCGTGTGAAATCTAAATTATATCTATGCTAAATAATTTGTCTTATTGAACGAGTAGTGGCAAAAGCGATTCTCTTTTATTTTTTATCGATTGTATCCATACTCATTATTTGAATAAATTAAATTAGTATTTATCTACAAAAAACATGATTTCACTGACAATAATAAATATCATACAATGTGATATTTTGAAATCGGAATAAATTAACTTATGTGTTCAACAAATCAAATGACTTTCCGTCTATTCTCAAAATTCATCCATGTACATATAATAATTTTTTTTTGCAAAATAAGTCAAATAATATTACTTTACTAAAACAAAACAAATATTTTGCTTTTCCTGTATAAATTCCTCTTAAAATACACTTTGAAAAGTAAATCTTTAATCCCGACACGATCATAAATTCGAAGGGTCTTGAAAATCGAAATAAAATTGCTTAAAAATTACATGAACATCTTTAAACTGTACTCAATATATTAAATATATGAAATAAAATATAATTTTATTTTTAAATACAGTTAACATAATTTTTAAGCTATTTAATTTCGACGCAAATCGATTTTCAAGACCGTTCAAATTTAAGATCGTATCGGAATTTAAGATTTACTTTTTACAATATAACGGCGTGTCCAGACTAGGGCCGGCGGCTTTCAGCGTCAAAATACAAAATATGCCATATATTTTATATCTTCATACATTATCACTTCATTTTCATTTAATTCCAGTAAAATAAGATTTCAATTGGAATAGATTGAGATAAAATATAAAATGAATGAAGATAAAAAAAATTAGGCATGTTTTGTATTTTGCCGCTGGAAGCCGCCGGCCCTAGTCTGGACACGCCGTAAGACCTTACAAAATTTTCACACACGATTTCAATATAATCCCGAGTATTATAATATATTTGTAATAAAAACACGAAACATCACCAAAAAAAACCTAAACTATCTTTAAAAAAAAAAATTCAAACGACGCCCATTGTAGTGATTAATATTAATGCGCCGCCAGTGGCGTCCGCGGACGCGTATAATATTATTTATTTATTCGCATTTGAATCGCAAATCGCGAGAAAACGCACTCTCACTTAAAATTCTGCGACTTTTCCTATCCCCAAACCACTGAAAATCCCCTAAAAACACCCAAAAACACCCAAAACCTCCTAAAAACCCCCAAAACTCCCCGGAATCGGTTCGCGAATATTTCCCCCTTAATTATGGGTCCCGGGAGATTTCCCGGGAAAAAGCGACAGCTTTTCTTTTTTTTACAGTTTTCTCGTTCCGTTTCTGTTTCAGCGTCTGAATCATTTCTGAAACAAAAAAAAAACGTTCGGATTAATTAATCTGTTACAATCCGCAATTTGTACTGATTTAATTGAATCAAATTAAATGTATCTTTCGTGTTTCGAATCTAAATAAATTGTCGTTTTAGCGAAATATGTATTTTCATTGGTTTTTTTTGCGTTTAATATAAAATTTCATATATCATTTTATATTAAAATTTCTGTTAATATTTGACTTTTTATATGATATAAACGTGTTTTTACATACAAATGTCATTCTTATGATAAATTCATACGAAAAATTCTCACCGAATTCAAGATTCAAAATAAAATATACAATTGTATGTATTCATCAGTTTTCAGAAATATTTTCGTACAGAATCCATAGATTTTTGTAATATGAATGAGATGATATAATTTTCCATGAATTTTCTTCAAAATATACATAAGTAGGTCTTCAATATTCTTTTATATTGAAGATTTTCAATCATAAACAAAATTTATGACGAATTTTTATTTAAAGAATACTTGTAGAAGTAATGAATTCGAAGTAACCAATAATGTAATATAGGTTTTTTCAATAGGCACGTTCGAACTTTGACAGTTAATTACTGTCTTATAACACGAAAAGAATGTCACATACAGTTATTACAGGAATTTAACGTACATACAACATTCTGAATGTAATGTAAAGTAATGATATTCATCCAATTATAATTAGTGAAAAATGAAAATGAAAAAAATGTGAAACTCACTATTTACATTCAAAACGATGTATCCACTTTTAATTTATGTATGTAATTTTTTTTCAATTATTAAGCACTCTTAATGAAAAATCCTATTCAACCCTTTGCACTCGTATACAGCAATAATTCGTTATTGTCATTTTCTATTAAATTATTTCGCCTCGACTCTGTACATATTTGTATTTGCCATTGTACTTTTCTGCAACACCCCTAAGTTATATTCAAGCTATTGTGGGGGTAATTCAGTATATATATATTATATACTTTTTGCTGAAATTGTGCAAATCGTAGCTTTCATTTATACCGCTATTTTATTTTCTTATTTCAGCACCCATTTGTTCATTATTTTCCCGAAGCAAACCAAACAGAAACGAGAGCTTTTTGATTTAAACGATGCTCGTTTAAAGCGCAACTAACGAGACGCGTTTTAGTTTGACGTTTCTTTTGTTATTTTTAAAAAAATGTACCAAAATTTGACCTGCGATTACTTACAGTAAACTATTGACAGTCGTTCTTCACAACTACAGGTAGTCCTCGACTTACGACCTAGACCCATTCCCAAACTTTGGTCGTAAGTAGAATCCGTCATAAGTCGAGGTTTTCCCTTTTTTAATTGATTCAATATGCAATTCGAATATACACATTAAGTCGTTAAGTCGAGGACTACCCGTATTTCATTTGACGACTGAAAAGGCCAAGAGATACAAGTTAATTTGCGGTTATTTCGAAAAAAGTGCGTTTAAAGTTGACAATGTACCTACATGTATTAAGAGATCGACTGATTTGATGACATATTAAGGCACAAGTTCCGAATTCGTTCATATCCTTTTGCCCCCAAACAAATAGAAGCGATTTTTGTGCATAACTCAATCTCGGCAAAAACGTCACTCGTACCCCTTGGCCTTTTCGATCGTCATATCTACAAAACTTCATAGAAATCTGTGCGAACCTTAAAGTGCATATTCTTCAGTATAACATAACTAGTCCGAGAAATTAGGGGAGTCTATGGTTTCAGCTGACAGAAAGCATAAGATTTTGGGAAAGGGTAGATCTTAGGGGTGCATTTGGATCTAGAAAGGGGAACACGTCGAAGGGGATGTTTCCACCCTAAAAACTACCCTGTAAAGGTGTCCAATCGCGGTTTTTTTAGATTTTTGCAAAAACTATTATAGATACGAGAAAACTGTCAAAGACAATAATGTTCTCCATTAAATTTTATACAATTATTACTCAACATTTATTTTGATAGGACTTATAGTTTTCGAGTAAATACAGGAAGAAGTGACTCATGTTTTCCTTTTGTGACCCCCTTTTTTCGCGCTAATTTCTCGTAGTAAACGTCGAATTTCATTGTGAAATTCTGTCAGAATCGAAACTCTTATTGTTAGATCGTCTTATACGAGACGTCGTTGTACGAGTGATTCGCGTTCAAAGAAACTTCAGTCTGAAATTCGAGGCTCGTTTAACCGCACTATAAATTATAACGGAGCCGCTTAATCGCGACGCTAACGGCAATTCGAAATGGATATAAATAACGTTCGAAATTCGAATTTCCCGCCGTTTCCGCATTAACGACATTAGCGCTAATTAATAATGGTCGTGAATTCGAACGCTCAAGATCCATTAAATTTAATCGAATTTCGATAGATGGGGCAAAACTCGAAAACGATCCGCCAAAGTGAAAATTTCGCATTAAATATTATTTCATGAATTCAGTGAATTCAAATTCGATATCTGTTTTGTTGAATATCTTTAATATGACGACTGAAAAGGTTAAAGAGTACAAATGACTTCGAGAAAATAGTACTCGAAGTTGAACATGTATTCGATATGTCTCCTTTTATATCCTTTTGCCACCAAATGTATGAGCGTACATTGAAGCGATTCCTGTACATAAATTAATTCCGTCAAAAATGTCGCTTGTACCCCTTGGCTTTTTCAGTCGTCGTATAATTTTACTGTCACAGATGCGCATACAAATAACGATAATATGATGAGATGAAACTTGTTATTCTATTTGAGTTCGAATGATCTATGGTGTTTTGAATCTAATTGATTCTCAGAAACAATTGGAAGATAAATTGATCAATTGATCGTATGTGTGTAGCTTGTTTCGAAACTGGATTAAGTCTTTAAACTATAATAAATTTGATATTGGCTATTTACATTTTTTGAATTAATTTTTGAAATGTTTTATTCGATGTACAATTTTTTTAATTCAAATTATAAAACATCCACTTGTGTGAATTGTAGATTAAGTTAAATCATTTATAATATTTAGTCGAACAGAACATTAAGTATATAATGTTCACCTGAATGATTAACAATAGCTTCTTATATCTAACATAACTGAATTTAAATTGTTTGCTGACATAAATCATTTTCAATATTTCAATCTCAAAAAATCATATTGACTATTTTGATATTATAATTAACTAACAATTTGAATATGAATGTGATTATACGCACTCAACTCGTGCGCAAATACTCGACTAAAAGCACTCGCGCCGTAAACAAAAATTAAGTCATATGCACTCGATTCGAGTGCATTTCCTTGGCTGCACGAACTCTCAACGAATTATTCGTACACAGTCTGTCTGCGTATAACCACATTCTTTAATTAATCAAAAAAAATATCATCCCTGACAATATCCCCATC
This sequence comes from Cheumatopsyche charites, assembly GCA_024721215.1. Taxonomy (NCBI): domain Eukaryota; kingdom Metazoa; phylum Arthropoda; class Insecta; order Trichoptera; family Hydropsychidae; genus Cheumatopsyche; species Cheumatopsyche charites. The sequence continues at coordinate 11,508,138 of CM045587.1, forward strand.
GAAGAAAACCTTAATAATACCCCTCTAGGGACGCATCCCGTTGACTTTTCCGGTATTAGGTTTTTTATTGTTGCACCCGGTTTCTTATTGTGTGCAAGCCATGGGGCTTTTCGGAAAGGCGCATTGTTCCAACCCCCTAGGGGTAATAATATGCAGGTGTTTATGACTCGGGGGGCGGGTTGTGCCCCGTGTATTTATCATTTTTATTATGTTGCCTACCCCTCTGTGTGCGAAAGGGCGAATTTAATTCCGCGCAAATATAAACAGCCTTATTTTTTATTCATCGCGTCCGCTTTTGAAATATTCAAGGCTGCGGTTCGGGAAAATGGAAAAAAATCCCCGCAAGGATGCAACGGGTTAGTTAGTGTTAATTTCCTGTTGCGTTTTTTAAGCTAGATGGGGTTGTTTGTCTTCGAAGTGGGTGTTCTTAAGAAAGTGATTGAAGCTTGTTTTCGTATTTGAATATTAAGTTTTTTTGCGCGAGGGTACGAATTTTACTTGATGACTGAAATAGCTAAAGGGTGCTAGTGGCTTTGAGTTGATTTCGAGAAAAGCGCGCTCGAAATCGAGTATGTGCCTACATATCTTAAAAGTGAAAAAAATACGTGAGAAGTTAGCTTCTTAACGATCTGTAGATAAACCACGTCTTATTGTTAGAGTTCTCAGAAGTTTTCTTAGAGCTCTCTGACTTTTTATTCATAGTTTAGAAACTGCATAAGCTTATGGCTTTACTAAACGTCTTACGTGTGTTTGGCGCTTAATTCGTACATTCAATTAAAAACAATTTAACAATAAAATTGTAATGAATAAATTCACAATTTGACATATAATGCACATTTTCTAAAAAAAAACGCAACGGTATAAAGCATTTGTGCATGACGTGTCGATTCAGCATACTTGGGATGCGTGATTTCGAGTCCTATCTTGACGAGAATCATGTCGTTTTTTTTAATTGATAAAATTTATATGGAAACTCAGTCATTTCTTTCGAATATTTGGATTCATTTGATTCTAAAAAAGTGTTAATTTAACGCTTTACGAAACGGTAAATGATCATCACCTACACCTTTCATATGTTTCGATTAAATTCGAACTATTTATTGACATCTATGCGCACTGATTTACTCTTCGGAGCAGTCTTGCTTAATGGCGAATTGTCTTCACTATATAGTGAATGATATTTGTGTAAAATTGAGTAGAAATTACCTATATTTTTTTATAAATTTTACGCAACTATATGTATAATCACATTCTACAATCCCAACAAGCATCTCAAACCAAAACATACCTACAAAAAAAAAACTTAAATTTTCCAAAATCCTCGAAGCATCAACGCTAGAATTCCAAAATGAACCCACCGCCGTATAAACCAGACGAAATCTCTCAAGGATAGCATTTCACGAAGCTTTTAATATTAAGCGGTCTACGTGGCAGTTTCGCGGCCGCCCAACTACCCCCCACAAGTTCATGGGGTTGCCACCCCAAATGGTGTTGCCACCCCAAGTGGTGTTGCCACAGTTTGCGGTGCAAGGAGCCCGACTGCAACACGGAGAATTCGACTGGATTATTCACCGCGGTCTACCTTTCGGCGAAAACTTGCTCTTCGCCATTGTGACGATGGCTTATGCAAATTCTGCGAATCTTGTAACGGTTTCATTGAAAGTTTTAATAATTTTCAGATTGAATGTGTGCAAGCAATTCTATGGACTAAAGATGATTCCAGTTATAGATCGATTATAAATGAAAATTTTATTTCTGGATATCTGTAGAAGGTAAATTCGACAACGAAAGATGTCATCGCGATATTACCATATCAAAATAGTTGATTTTATCTTGGAGTATATTTTGCGCTTTCTTGTATCGACGCTCAAATGGACCGCGCTCCATTGTCGGGGCGGCGTATACATACATACATACATATGTGTATGAATAATTTTAGTATCGAATCGAAAATAAATAATAAATCGCAATTCAAGTGTTAATGATACGTTTAATTTTTTTTTATTTGTTCATTTTTTTAATATATGTATTTTAATTAAATTCATTCACTTATTTTTTTATTAACAAAATATAAATCATATTTATTTCGAACATTTGCGTGCCGTTAGCGCTATAAATAAAATTTTATTAAACGTATAAAAACGCTTAATATTTCTCGAAATGAATCAGCCGTAAAGCGATTCGAGTTTTACGCTTTTCAACGCTATTTACATAAACATTTCTATCTAAAATATTTTAATTAAATTAAGCTGTTACGACCAATCGTTAAAAATAACTATCTTTTGATATGGCGATCAATGAACTCGAAGAATTACAAAACACAATTATTATCAACTTCAAAACGTTTATTCCAATAAAAACTAATTCTAGTAATTAAAAAATAATAAACCTTAATTGACCTGAATTTTGACCCAATTATAATAACGATTTCACTGTGTTACAGTCTGTATAATTGTGTCATTTATTATAAAAATAATTCATAAATAAATAATTAAGCCATTCAGTGTACAATTTAACTGACCCAATAAAACAAAAATTCGAGATAAACGATGAAAATTTTTTGAAGCATTTTTCAACAATCCCTTCATTATTTCATTTTTCTAAAATTATAAACTTACAAATGTCGTTTATGAAAAGCTATGGAAGTCAGTTCACATTAATGTACTGAATTAATAAAAATATCCTTTGAAATAAAAATTTATTATCAGTGACCAAACGAATTTCTTCATTTAATGATATTTGTTTTGTTATTCAGAAAATTTATTTCAGACATGAAATTATGACTATACAAAAGACTATGACATTTTTTCCTAAAATTGGAGCCAATCACATTTTGCATTAAACGACTCGCATAATAATCGATACTACACTTTTTCCACGAAAACTCTTCAACTTCTCTGTTTTCACAGAGCTTGTATGCAAATGTTAATTTTCCCCTCGCAATCAACCCTCTCATTTTTCCGGCCCCTTCGGCCGCCCCTGTATATCGAAAGGACTTCGTCTGAACGAAAGGGAAACTGCGTGGGCGTACTTTATTGTGAAAATGCGTACGTACGTGCGTATAATGCGTGCGTACGTATGCGCAATACGTACGTACGAGTCCCCGTAGTGTGCTTGAGGATCTCGCACGTTTCGTTCACAGTTCGTTGACGATGTGTGATTTTCAAACTTTCTTTTTAAAGATTTTCATTTGAGATGTTATATGACGACTGAAAATGCCGAGGGGTACAAGTGACATTTTTGCCGAAATTGAGTTATAGAAATCGCTTCTATGCACGCTCATTTATTTGGTGGCAAAAGGATATAAACGAATTCGGAACGTGTGCCAAGATACATTATCTTCCTAATACATTTAGGTACACAGTCGACTTTGAACGCGCTTTTCTCGAAATCACTTGTACCCCTTGGCCTTTTCAGTCATCATATCATTTTTTTAATGTGCTGTTTTTTTATACGCATAATCTCAGTAATATTGAAGAATTTATGTCATAAGATTATCACACTATTTTAAGCAATCTTCACAGCAGCGTTGTTGAGTAAACTGCATTTCAAATGTCACATAAACCGATAGAAATACAGATAAATTAATGCTTATTGAGTAATTATGAGAATTATTATTGCAGCTTTTACAGATTTTTCTTATCTTATCTTCAGAATAGATTGTACTGTAACGAATCTGTTAAAATATTGGTCGAATTGGATTGCATAGATGAGACTTTTTTATGAAAAGAAAATCATTTTCTCAAAAATAATGTATTCCAATTTGGCACGAAAAATATAAAAATACCTTTTTCGTTATACTGAGTTGTCGATTGTTAAGTAATATGACATCTGCACTCTTAGTTTCTTCATTTTCAATACCTGTATCAAGTATTTCCATTCATGCTGTTTTACCGCATATATTTTCAATTATCGTATAATTATTTCATCGACAGATACATGCTTTGATTATGTTATATATATTATAAATCAGCGGAATCACAATAGAATTCATACAAAATTACAATATCATCGATGAAAATTAATTTCAATTCAAATTATAATTTCACTAAAAAGGACTTATGATTTAGCTAGTATCACAAAAAATATGTCATATGTCCACCTTATTGAGACATATTCGAAAAACATAAACACATTAGCGCTAATGTCGATCGAAACGTAGTAAAAACGATGCGACAAAACGTTCAACGTGAATTACTGTTTCTGTTATTCAATATTGAATTACAACAGTAATTGTCATCGCGTGTCGTCGTCGATAATAATCGACAAGTGTATGGCTATTATGACGTGTCCCTACACCAGTTGTGAACTGTTTTCATTTTACCTTTTTTCATTTTTGTCGTTTAATACCAAATCGTCGTTCATTCAATGTTCGACTATTGCATGTCCACGTGTGGTCACGTGAACGGTAATTAAAATTTCGTTACTCGACTAATGCGAAAATAAAAACATGCATTACTTCGATAGTTACAATTTGTATTCAATCAAATACCACTCAAAGGTTCATCAGATAAATATGATAAAAATTGCAACTGTTTTTTTTATTAATTTAAATCTAAATCTTAAATTTGAATAATTATAATTGATTATTCATAACCATATAATTATTTAATTATTATATATGTAAGTGCATAAATGGATGTTTTAAATACTGAATTATATTATAATAGCAAATTTTAACATAAAAATATAGATTTTGAAACTAATTCTCATTTCATCAAAATGTTAATATGGCTATATGAACCATATATTTACTCTAACAATAAGATATGAACACGTACCGTGTGCAAACATTGGGTTATATAAACATGCATGCATGTGCAAATACTGGACTATATGAACGCGTTTTGTATTTTTTCAATCTATCAAAATCGATTGTTTTCGATTAATCTCTCTCTCACACATATGTGAAACAAGATATACAAAAATATTGTTAAAAAAAATATTTTACTCAAGCCAAAAATAAATTTATATACACCTCATACCTTAATATTTCCTATTGAAGCTTCACTAGAGCATACATGAACAAAAAGCCAGCCGATAGCGCAGCGGTATAAAGCGTTTGTGCGTGCCGTGTCGATTCAGCATACTTGGGATGCGTGAGTTCGAGTCCTATCTTGGCGAGTGTCGAAATGTCGTTTTTCTTAATTGATAAAAATTGATATGGAGACACGGTCGTTTCTTTCGAATGTTTGGATTCATTTGATTCGAAAAAAGTGTTAATTTAACTCTTTACGAAACGGCTCCGCAAATGATCATCACCTACACCTTTCATATTTCGAGTAATTCAGATTATTTAGTGACATCTGTGTATGTACACTATAACTTACTCTTAGGAGTAGCTTTGCCATAATGGTAAAAAAATTCTTCACTGTACAGTGAAATGATGTTGATTGATGATGTTTGAGGAATTGGGCTTCGGCCAGTTGAGAAAAAAAAAATTACATTAAATAAATATTTGAGAACCTCATACGTCACATAGATGTCTTTGATGTTAGGGTGCGTTCGCACAAGTGCAAGTCGCAACACTTTCTTCCTTTCATTGCACATTTTCACCCCCATTGTGGGTCCCCTGTCCGTTTTTATAGTGTCGTCAACAATGATGCATCTTGGCCGTTAGCCGTACAATGAACTTGAATTTTTACGTGCACCTACCCTTAGAACGTGCCCCCCTATGTTGAGAAATGGAGCTTTTTAGCATTTTTTTTGGCTCTCTTTCGTTTGTCCGGTACGTGTCAATAAGCTTATGGGTGCATAAAAAGGGATTTTTATTTATACATACGGCCAACTCTCGTTTTACACGGTGGATAGGGACCAGTAAAAACCGTGTAAAAAAAGTGACATTTTTTTATTTCGAGATATTCATTATGTATGTAGTTCAAACAAACCGTGTTAGACCAAATAAATCGTGTAAAAAAAATATTTTTTCATTTTTTCAAACGGTGTAAAAAAAATCCGTGTAAAACGAGAGTTTGGTGTTTATTTTTTCATATAAATATGGTATTTTTTGTGATGTTTTTGATAAATCTAAAGTATGTGTATATTTTTCAATCATAATTTTTAATAATTTTCATCTAGTTATTAAAAAAAATATTTTCATTTATTTTTCTATTTTACTAATTACCCTATACTTTCTATAATAGTTTAACCATTACTTAACCGTTGATTTTAATTAAATTTAAAATGTTAAAAACCTATATCTTTCAATTTATTTTTATTTCAACATGGACTTTTTTCTATCAAAACATTATTTTCAATCTGATATTAATAATACAGTTTATTTTGAATCAATATATTTTTATATTTTGTAGAAGTAAAATAAGTTTCTATCACATGTATCAAATATAAACCGGAATGAATTTTATATTTATTGAAACTATTGTCTATATGAAAAATATTTTTCTGTACAATTTTTCGATTATAAAGTTTTTTTTTTATAATATCTCAATAACATTTAATTTTTGATTGATCGTTGATTTCATTGATTTTCTTTCAATCACTTATTTTTCATTTATTTTAAAATTATCTCATTTCTTTCAAAAAATTCAAATATTCTTCAATCTTTCTTAATTTATCATATACAAAAAATAATAAAAAATCAACTCTATTTCTGAAAAATCTTCCCTAAACATTAAATTCTTCAATCACACCAAAATTAGATAACCCAATCTATAAACATACATCATCCAAAGATAACATCGACATCCATTCTTCAACATCCCCACCGGATATTCCGTCAACGTTCCAAGAGTCATTCCAAAACACATTCCAAAAGATATTCCAAAAAGATATTCCACGAATCTTCATCCTGGAAAAACCTTATCCACGTGTAGGGTCACAATCTTAACGACCGGCGCGTTTTCTTTAATAATTCAAAGCAATATCGATTTGACCCCATTGGTATGTTAGGTTCGCGTGTCTACCCCAACCCCATTTTATTATAACCTCGTGTGTTTATTTAACGTTCTTTTGTTTTTATTTTCTTCGTTTATTAATTTTAATCGGTTCGAATCACTGCGTCGTTCGAGGGTTGAAATTTATAGGGTGCTCTCGTTATTGTTTGTTTTTGTATGTCAATCGGATTGATGGTGCTTCGTATTGTGCTTCGATTAAGTGCAGTTTTGTGAATATGTCAAAAATATTTTTTTTTGCACGTGTCGTTTATTTTAGGTTTAGTCATATCATTAGGGTTGGTATAAATTGTGAATGTAAACTGGACAGATTTCAATTCATAACACGTTTGCTTAAATGCTTATCATATTGGTGTATGTACTGACTAATTTATTTAAAATACCGATTTTATAGATTTTCATGTCTATATGAATAAAATTAAATGTATATATGTTTTTTTATCATTTATAACTAATCTTTTGGCAAAATACTTTCCAAAATTATTGTTTGCACGCTTGAGAATGTTTCTGCATCATTATATTTTTATTATAACAGGATTTCTATCGTTTGACAGTTCTCAGGGTGCTTTTTCGTAGCAAATATTATGCTTGGCCTACACACGCAATGGAATTTACTACGGGAATGGGAAATACTATTACAACAATTCACAATTGGCAAAAAGTCCAAAGAGTCTCGAGATACTTCGGAAAATATTTTAAAAATTCTCATCACATTGTTGAAATATATTTTCCAAACAATCTCTCGAATTTAAATCGATCTACTCTTATTCTATTTTCATAATAAGCATCACGAATCAGATTTTCTTTTATGTTGAATCAATTCAAATGCATTTTTATATTTTTTTCACACATTATTCAAACCGAAACAAACTCAATTTGTCTCCATCCAACTTTTGTATTAAACCAAAAAAAAAATCGCGAAACATTCTAAAATAAATCATCCCGAAAAAAAAGCATACATGCACGCGAATAAGATAAATCTGTCGTGCGACAACATTTGTTCCAGTCGCTGAAATTTCTTCCTCGACCATCTGCTCCCATATTATTATATACCAACTTGAACCACATGTTTGCATTTTGAACATCGAAATTCGTCAACCGCGATTGCCACTTCACTTATTGTGTCCCCGTGGCGCACTATGTAAAGCAGGGTTCACACTCGGAACGAACAATAAGCAATCTAAATTGGTCGACAATTCTTTTAACCATATGCACTCCTGTGACTTTTCCAGTATTAACAAAATCTGTATTTTTTTTTTTTAAATAGTTATGTATTTAATTTCAGATATTGTGTCTGCATACAGTCACTTATTTGCTGTGTCTACAAATAGTTAATTATCCACAGACAGTTTCTGCGAATAGCCACAACATTTTTTATTTCTCGTATTGTGTTGATTGTATGATCTTTTTAATATTTGACTGATTAATTTTATAATCAATTTCCAAAAAAATTGAATACAGTCAACTTCCTTATAAGAAATGCCCTGTTTTTTCCCTACAATGAAAATCCTCCCTATAACGTATTTTTGTCATTCTCATTCATTTGGTTTGGCTATGTTCATATCAAATATGACTTGTTTTGTCATTTTTTTTATATAAAATCTCTGTAAAGTCTTTTTCTTGATTTTGAATAATAATTTCGTTCGGTTCGAGTGTAAACGAAGCTTTATTGTATTACACGAGCGTTGACATATAGCCCCAGGCCAGCTTTTATTCCCCATGCTTTAAGCTTCGAATGGCTCATGTTATTATTGTACGGAGCATTATGCGACATCGATTCTCTGCTACGTAATTCAACTCTAAATATCTCTACAAACATTAGAGTTTATTTGCTTGGTATCGAAACGCGGTTATGATATACATAATATAATATTATATATAACAAGCTGTTCCAATTTTTGGTATGATGCATCGCATCCGCCGTTTCGATATAGAAAATGGAGAGAACGAATTTTTCCGTTGTGCTTTGAGGGTGTTGTGTTCTAGTTTTGTGATATTTTTTCGTTAAAAATATTGAAAAATTTTACATATGAGCAGTTCAAAGCACAAAGTGTTTGACTCTATTTTTTTAAAGAAAAAAAAAGAAATTTAAATATCATAGTACTTTGCATAGTCGTTAATTTTCATGTGTAAAATATGTTTATTGAATAATAAAAATGGATGCATTAAATGACAAAATATGTTTTACCACTGAATAATAAATCATTTATTTCTGAATTAATTTTAATTAATTATGTACTATAATGTTTGCTGACCATATTTACAGTTTCTTAAAATTGAAATTTGTATATTATTACATTATAATAATTTTGGATAAATGTAATGATGAAGGGATTCAAGAGAATTTTGAAAAATGCTTCAAATGCGTAAATAATATGATGACTGTTGACTACTTTTCGAATTCTAGAATCAAATGCGCATAGTTCTTATTGTATTTGTATCCAAAACTGTTTCTCTAATTTTCATTCAGAGAGTAGCTTATACCCATATTACAATATATTAATTTTTCGTGAGTCAATTATATTGAAGATAAATAGTATTATACTTTCATATAAATTGAAAAGAATCGCCAAAAATTCACTAGATCATACATTCGAACCAGAACTTATATTCAAACCATTCGGAAAATCACAGTAAATTTCATTTTTGAAAAAACCAATGTACCTACGATATTCGCCGATTTTCCCCTATTCCATTCATACAGCACATAAAATATTCACACATAACAGTTTATATGCGAGCTGAATAATTCCATGAAATTTCACGATCTCCCACGCAGCGAGATAAAATCGCTATCGTCGCCGGCCAAACGTCGAAAACTCCGGAAAAAATATATATAACGAAATAGAGTTCCGCATATAACGAACGACAGCTTATCTTCGTTTCAGATAATGGAAAAAAGTCGCTCGATTGCCGCGTACGAGCGACTAAAATCCGCCGTATCTATGAGTTTTCTATTTCCAGACGCACGAAATCTCATATTATGTATGTGTCGTCCACATCGTGAGTTAACAGAAGTCGACGACTTGAGTCGGCGACTTTGTCATTTACGCAGTGTGGACGACGCATTAGAAATATTGAATTTATAGATTTCAATAAAATAATTGTTTTGGTGAGTTTTATTAAAGGCATATATCGTATACAAAAATTCACCTTTTTGTAACATATTGAAATTTTATTTCAGTCGTCTATAAATCGAAAAGAAAAAGTATTTGCGAATTTTAATCATCGTGCAATTAAAATAAAATTATGTGTATTAATTTTTATTGTAAAATAATTTCGTGCAAATCAACCCTTTAACGACATTCAATTCATTCTGTATCAATTAAAATCTCAACCCTCTACGTTCGTATAAAATTTAACAACCACAACTATCACCGTTACGCCGAAAACAATCGTTAAATTACATTACGATCGTATCAACGTCGTATTATAGCCGATAATAGGCTCTACGAGTGCATTTTAAACGATTTATCGAGTTCATCGTATCATATCATATCGTATAATATCATACAATGTAAAGCGGCATTCACACGAGAGAAAAAATCGTAAACGTCTATCTAAAAAAAATACATGTAACATGTGAAAATTACACTCTAAGTTTTAATAACCGAATTCTTGATATATAATCAGTGACACTTGAATCGTGAATACTGGCCAAAACTATTCAAAACTAGTAGTGCCACGGATGTGTATCAAAATAGTTCGAAATTAATCAAACTTCGTATCGCCACGGATGTGTTTTATTTGATAATATTTTTATTGCCATCTATGTATGTGTGAAATGAAAAAATATCCCACATTTGGATTTCACGCCATATATACGTTAACGGTGCAGTTTCGTAATTACGATGGTAGATCAGAGCGTAAGGCGGCGAGCCAATAAAGTGCACGCCCGAGTTCGAGGCACGTCTGAAATTTTCGAACATCGTTAGCGTATTTATAATATAGACTAGTAGCGCCACAGTTCATACATATAAATACGTATATTTTGATGATAAAAATGTAGGTCTCGGAGAGAAGTCGAACGCCTTATGTACGTAAAAAGTTACGCATTGCTTCAGTACGACGGTGGCGCGGAGTGAACGACGCCGGCAAATAAACTGCACGCGCGGGTTCGAGGCACGGCTTTGGTTGAAAATTACGAGCATCGTTAGCGTATTTATAATATAGATACTGATAAGTCAAACACGAGTATTGAGCCTCGATCATTCATAGTTATGTTATATTTAGTTATTAGGCATGTTAATAGTAGGAGCTTCCATTGTTCTGGCATAATGTGAACGAAGCTTTAGCATTGCACAGTGGGCTGAATAGTGCACGGCACGATCGTAACATAAATAATTCAGGGGCGGCTTCGATAATTAGCGCGGTTAGCGCGTTTTGACCCATTAACCAGATAATAGAACAATAACGCGCTTATAACGAGTTCACGTGCCAATGGGTAGATAAATGCCGTAAATTCGACATAATGGCGATCACGTTCCGACTTGCGTCAAAATCCGATGGAAATTATCAGTTTGACACGAAGGTTCTAGATCTGATATGCAGTACTGGATGGAACGTTTATCTTTTCTAGCTAGAAATAATTTCCTTTTATTCTTTAAATGGGAGAAATTGAGTAAGAAAGGCAAAAATTTCTAGTCAGATATGATGAGCTTTCCACATAGAAATACATCTCTTTCGTTTATTATCTGATACGGATTAAACCAAAGCATTAGATGGCTATGAAAGCTTTTTCAAAATCGAATATATAAGTATTTTTTACGGTTATACCAACAGACTATTTATCTATATTATAAATACGCTAACGGTGCTCGAAATTTTCAGCCAACCCGTGCCTCGAGAACCCAGGCGTTCAGTTTATTAGCCTGCCGCCTTACCTCCGAGCTATCTATCTATATTATAAATACGCTAACGATGCTCGAAATTTTCAGCCAACCCGTGCCTCGAGAACCCAGGCGTTCAGTTTATTAGCCTGCCGCCTTACCTCCGAGCTACCACCGTAATTACGAAATTGCAACTTTTAACGTATATATGGGATATTTTTCGTTATTTTTTTATTTCACAAATACATAGATGGCAATAAACACATCCGCGGCAATACGAAATTTGATTAATTCTGAACTTTATTATAAATTTTATATCAATATGATATTTATGTATTATATACAAGTTTATCCGACCTTTATCAACCGATAAAAGCTTAGCTGCAGCCCGACTGATGACCTCGCGGCTCGCTCGATTTCGACTTAATCGCATTTTCCCATCGCCGACCCCCCTTTTGCCACCCCTGGCTCGCTAGATCCTTTCTCTCTTCCATTTATTATTACGGCCAAAGCTCGGTAAGCTCGCAACCGTGCACCGACTTTAATCCGATAATATTTTGTACCGGCGCATACACGATCGGGCTTTGCAGGTCGCACTGTGCACTTTCGAAAAATGCACTTTGTACACGTCACGGATATGTACTCGAAAAAATAACCGTGGAACAAAAAATGAGGACGCCGCAAATGAATGGAACGTTTGTGGATTTCGTTATCGTGCATATTTTATTTCGCTGTTGTGAAATAGGTGTGTGTGCACATAGTGCGGGAGTAACGGCGTGTCCACACTAAGGCCGGCGGCTTCCAGCGGCAAAATACAGAACATGCCATATATTTTTTATCTTCATACATTATCACTTCATTTTCGTTTAATTCAAGTAAAATGAAATTTCAATTGGAATAGATCGAGATAAAATATAAAATGAATGAAGATAAAATATATGTATATGGCATGTTCTGTATTTTGCCGCTGGAAGCCGTCGGCCCTAGTGTGGACACGCTGTAAGGTTTAATGTTGGTGTAGTACAAATTATGAAAATAATGGAACCTGAAGTAAATGACTTTGTTCTCTTCACTTTATGAGATTTTTCAGGTCTTCCTGAAATTCAATAAATACAATAATATATAAGATTTCATTTCGCAGTTGTGAAATAGGTGTGTGTGCACATAGTGCGGGAGTAAGGTTTAATGTTGGTGTAGTACAAATTATGAAAACCTGAGGTAAACGGTTTTATTCTCGTCACTGTATGAGATTTATAGATTTCTTGGCATTCCGCATGCCTGTAAAACTGTCCTTCGTTATAGTTTTTGTAATGATTTAATGTAGAGTTCCCTGTTAATGTAAAAGTGGCGCCTGTAGTTTCGCCTAGTTTTGCTGATACCCAACTAGGCCGGCCTAACAAACTGACATAGAGTTGGAGTGCAGTTAAAAGGTGGGATGGTGGGCTTCCCTTGTAATGTATAAGATTTCGTCAGGCCATAATTCAAACGTAATAATATCATAATTAAGCAACAGTAGGTTCTTGAGTCGATTTTTGATATACGTAAATGAAGTATGTCTGACAAAAATCAACTTAGGGCCGGTCTTTTCACTTCTGGTTTGAGAATAAAATGAATTTAAGCTATGTACAATCGGTTTCTCTAACTATGAGCTGTCAAAACAGTCGCTGAATGAGACAGACATAATACAGCTCGTACAACAATACATACGTTTCTTTCCCCCAGATTTTGACAGTCGGTAGTTGGACCGTTTTATTCTCAAACCAGAGGTGAAAAAAACGGTTCTTAATGTTCAAAAATATCGATATATATTGCGAAAATATTAATATTAAAATATTAATTTGAAATCATTATATCATACTACTTTATCAACATAAAATCAATTAATTAATTTTAAAACACAACTCAATTACCGTATATTGAAAAATTCACAACGATAACGCAAAAAATGCAGCATTTGCTTTTAAACTGATTGAACATACTCATAAATATTCTATCGCAAACTTGCTGAAAATTTTACCGGTTTTTTTTTTATCAAATTTGAATATGACTAACAATAAATCATTTAATAAAAATGAATACTAAGTACGAATTCAATTTAAAATGTTGATTATTATATATTTTTTTTATTTATTTAGCAAAAAAATCCGGTTTATATAAAAGCGAACTATCCATAAAAATTTTGAATAATGAAAGCCGCATATGCACTTTATTACAGCAAAAACGGTCGAACGTCAGTTATCGACCGGTTTGCAACTAATCCACTTTATCGACTGTAATTAATTTACATTCGTTTTACACGACCGGTTTTCGCATTTCGAATAATTTTCGCCGAGGGTGCACAATGCGGATGGCCTCTTTAGTCCGTTGTGCAAACGTTTAACGTCGAACGAATATTAAACCGGGTATAATATGACGAAAGTGCATTTCGCTTTGTGAAATTATCGAGAATTTTGCCGCTTTTAATGTGTGTTCGTTTGATGAAAAACCACACAATTAGTTTGCGATATTGCATTATAGACTGGTGTAATTGATTCGTTCGATCATAAGTGCTTTTATTATGAAACACTGAAAATAATTAGATATATACTCTGTTATGAATATGTTACATTCATTTAATTTTGTTGGAAAATCTTAATTCCATAATTTCAAACGCCAAAGGAAAAAAAAAAGAAAATATTTATTTGTCAGATATTCTTATTTTGATAAAACCGGTTTGATTTAATTGGTATGTAATATGAACTAATCAAGGGTAAAATATAAATTTTATTTTTCCAACATGATATATTATTTAATTCAATTCGAACCTTTCGAAAATTTTAACAAATCGTTCTTAATTATGCCACTATCCCAACTAACTTAAAACGTTTAATGAAATTTTGCAAAGAAAATTTATAAATTCTATCGAAAATATGTTATCGTAAAGATAATAATAAATCATAATAGTTTCGAATATTTTTTTTTTTTGACAGTGCTTGGCTCTACTGGCCACTAACCTGTCTAACTAAGCATATATATATTTATTTTATGTATTTTTACACTTTCTGACTAAGCGTGTAATAAATCATATATCAATTTCATTCAATTCAATTATGATTAAACATATTTGAAAAACCGGTCGCTTATAATATCGATGACCGATTTAAATTGCAAACAAAAAAACGGTTTTTACAAAAAAAAACTCAAATCGACTCTAATCCGATATAAATAATCCGAAATTTTTCAAATATTTCACTTCCTTGAAAAAAACCGGGCAAAAAAGTCACCCAAAGTCTTTTTCTTCGAGGCGCATGCAAATCCGTCCGACGAAAGGGCGAAAAGACTCAGCTTTTCATACGACATCCTACATAGGGGGAGGTTAAAGGGGGTGAATTTTGTGGTCGCCCCTCACCCCCCCTGTCCCTTTCTGTTCGAAACGAACGTGCCTCAGCTGTAGCCGGCACTGGGACATGTGTGCGTGCATTTTGTCCCGACAATGCCAAATGTGTTTACCGTAAACACCGGTCTTCGTGGATACACCCCTCTATGCAGGGGTTGTTGTTTCTATTATTTATTTATATATTTTTAGTATTACATGTGAATTTTATGTATATATATATATTTTTTTTATATAAAAGAAATCCAATAGTGATATTGTAAAAAACCGGTTTTTGTTCTTAAGTCAATTTTTTTTTAATTTTCATTTTCAGATTTTTATTTTTGGTTTATATCATAATGTTCATTTGAAGCTAACAATTTTACATTTCAAAAAAAAAATTCATTTTAAATTCAATATTTTGATGATTAAATCGAACTGTTTAAGAAAAAAAAATCGTTGATTCACTATTCATTATGTATGGTATGAAATATCTGAAAATATTTGAAAAACTCTGGTTCGCATCTCTATTTTGCTGAATCGTGCGAACTATGCTCCACATTCAGCTGTTTCTACTAAAAATTTTCACGCAAAAAGAAAACCGGGTTTTTTTCACTACAACACGCTCTTTTTAAACGTGTGCTTAGAATAAAATTTTCCTTTGACATATAAAATTGTACACGGTTTTTCATGCATTTTCTCTTTTGTTACAGGTACGTTTTCACTTTGACACAAATAATTGACTACGAGAAGATTTTTTTTGATAATGGTATGTCGATTTTTTGAATTTCGGAAAAATGTATTTTAATATTTTGTGATACTTTCTATATATCTACTCTTGAGTACCAAGCCACAGAGGTTGAAGGAAATACTCAAAAGTCAGATTTATGATTTGTTTTCTTTATCCGTTGATATTTGACGGGCTATATACGTTACATATGTATATAATTCTCGATGTTATGAAGCTGTGTAACTTTCTAGGTGTTAATAAAAATCCCCAGTTCCGCATGTTCGACATCTGAAACGGAATTAACAGGTGTTCTCAAAGTACACACGTATCCCCACGGGACTTTTCCGACTTTTCCTTTTTCCAGGATTTTCCGACTGTTTTTCCATTTGTCGGATTTAAACGCCGCTCTAGATTGCTCCGCGCTTTTGCCCTCTCCATTGATTAATTTCACTTTGCTCCGCATGGAATCATCTGAATGTCTATCTTTTGAAAATGCGGAAAAGCTCTTATTCTCGTATTCGATATTTTGTAAGTCTATTTATTCATTTGGGAGATCAACCTGAAAATTTTGTATACATTTTTAAAATTATTAATGAATCAACTTTGCCACCTCGTATCTTTGTCGTTTGCGGCACTACTTTACAAAAAGTATGCCTTAGAACAACTTTTTATCAATTTTCCATTCTTATTTATGTCATTATTTTAAACACTGTACGACAGTTAAAAATCAGCTTAAATTCCTTAGAGTCTCAAGCATCACCAAGTCAAAGAAGACAGTAGAATAAATAAAACGGTAAATATTCATGCGAATATGAATTAAATCATACAGAAACAACATCCGACATTTTACCTTTTCGATCTCAAACGCCATTTCATACATAAACCAAACGATTCTATCTCGAATAATAAATACACACGTACCTTTTCCCTTTTGGCAAAAAAAGGTCATATTTGTCATGTGAGAAATTCGATTCGTCGTCGAAATTCGACTTAGGTTATTCGATATTGTTGTTCGCGGCGCAAACATACAAATTGCAAATCCTATATGATATTATATGTAATATTATGTGTAGAGAATGGACCGCTAGGGGATGAAAATGTCAACGGTTCTCTTAAAAAAAATAATAAATTTCGTTATGAATTATGTTCAATATGAATCCTTCCACTTAACAGATTTAAAATATATAATGTACAAGTACAATAGTACAAGTAATTTAGAGAAAGGTACTCTCAAATTTGAGCATGTATCTACATGAGTGAGTACACGTTCCAAATTCGTTTATATCCTTTTACCACCAAACATATGAGCCTACCAGCGGTATAAATCGTTTGTGCATGCCGTGTCGATTCAGCATACTTGGGATGCGTGAGTTCGAGTCCTATCTTGGCAAGAGTTTAAATGTCGTTTTTCTTAATTGATAAAATCGATATGGAAACCCGGTCGTTTCTTTCGAATGTTTGGATTCATTTGATTCGAAAAAAAAAATTAATTTAGCGCTTCACGAAATGATCATCACCTTCACCTTTCATATGTTTCGATTAAATTCGAACTATTTAGTGACACCTATGTGTGCACTTACCTACTCTTAGTAGTCTTGTCTTCACTATATAAATGAATGATATTGACTACTTAGGATTACCTTTGTGTGTATTTCGTCAAAATTTCACATGTACCCTTGACCATTTCAGTCCTGATTTAAAATCTGTCATATGACGTTCTACGACATTGAAAAATTTCATACGTACTTTTGACCATTTCAGCCCTAATTTAAAATCTGTCATATGACGTTCTACGACTAAGAGTATATTCTACGACATTGAAAAAAAATTCATCCACATTCGCGTAGCAATTAAGCCTTATTTCCATCTCGAACCGACATAATCTTACAGATATGAACATTGCAATGTACATATTCGTGCAAAAGCCCGTCGACAAAACGTTTTCTCGCCGGAGGCGGAAGGAAGGAGCATTTTCCGAGAAATAGTCCGCCTCCGGCCCGAAACAATACAACCGCTCCATTATGGCGGTCAGCTGGACTCGACTGAAATATTCATAAATCTTTGTCCCGACGTTTGTCCGAAACCGCACACTTTCGCCTCTACCCTCGCACGTTACATACTACAAGTCCACAAGCCAAGGGGTGCAAGTTTATTTCATTTTTATATCATACAGGCAATTTATACACAACTAGCTTCTGTCACCCGACGTTGCTCGAGACTATTAAGACTTTAAGCCGATTGTAAATTGTAGTATATTATTTCCCGTTCCCGATTCAATATCTGTTCACGCTACATTTTCGGTGAAAGAATCAGTCGTTTTGAGATCTAAAAATGTGTCAATCCCGTTGCGTATGTAGGCTTTGCATAACATTGGCTATGTCAAAGCTTCCCCCCTTGAAATGACAAAATTTACGAAAAAAAATGTTTTTTTTTTTTAATTCAAAATGTAATGACGTAGAATCCTTTCTAGTTATACGTACAATAATTCCTGAAAGTTTCACAGCGAACGGATCAGTCGTTTGGAAGTTCAAGTGAATCCCGTTGCATATGTTGACTGTTATGTCAAAATTTATGAAAAAAATTTTTTCTCAAAATCAAAATTTTATGATCCATAAACCTTCCTCTACAAATAGACAATAATCCCTGAAAGTTTCCCGGATCAGCCGTTTTGGAGTCTATAGGTTGCATACATACATACGTTCGCTTTTATTTATATGTATAGAAGATAGATTATGCAGGTGATTTCTACCAGATTATCATTAATTAATATCATTCACTGTATAGTGAAGACAATTCACCATTAGGTAAGACTACTACATATTTACTGCACTTCAATATGCAAACGCCAATATATCAAATATAGAACTGTCAATTACGAAATATTTCATTGAAATCTGACAACCAATAAAGTAGCTAATAATTTACATACACACATACATTATTATTTATAAATATAATGAAAAAAAACATCAGAAATCTATTAGATCAGAAGACGTGAAGAAGAAGTGTGTATCATTTTCGGGAGCAGTTTGGTGATTAAAATTAGTCAGTTATACACCTTGGCTTCTAAGGTCCTCGTTTGTATGTTTGTTTGTACGTATGTCCTTAGTTTGCTCGCTTTTTGCCCCACTGACATATCATTGTTGCTGAAATTACGCTCTCACTTGCGGCTAGCGTTGGTGACCTTTTGTTACATGCGAATATTTTATATAAAGGTGCTTTCGCTTAACTAACGAATGGACATGTTCTGAAAATATTCTACTTTAGGTATATTATACGAGTTTAACGACGAATCTTTGCTGCGTGACTGGAATATGACTTTTTATAGATTTTTGTACAATATGTTATTTGTAGACTTTTTAACGCGGATTCTTCAGTGTGAAGCTTTTCAGAGTTATTGTTTTCACATCTGGGAAAGTTTTTGTTATTTTACATTTAACATTTTACAAACAACAAAATTTATATCGTTTGAAAGTCCTTAGGGTGGCCTTTTTGTAGCCTAGCCGCAGCAAATATTATTTAAAAAAAATATATGAGGCTTTTTAAGACTGATATCGACAAAAAATATCACTTTACCTATATGCTAATCATAAAATAGTGCTATATATTTGCACCGTATTCCTTCCCTATTAGTTAGGTCATAAAGTGTATCCTTTTTTTTTTCACCCGTACATATGACGATTGAAAAGGCCAAAGGGTACAAGTGAAATTTTCATCGAAATTAAGTTACGTACAAGAATCACTTCATATTTGGTGGCAAAAGAATGTAAACGAACTTGGAACGCGTACCGAGATATATAATCAAATCACTCAACCTAATACATTTGAGTACATGATCAACTTTGAAGGCACTTTTCTCGAAATCACTCGCACCCCTTGGCCTTTTCAGTCGTCATATGTACTCGATCATTTCTATAAAGTCCAAATTCGAAACCATATTGTAACATCAATGTAGTGAATTCCTTCCCTTTGACGCTTGCATAAGACATACATTTTGCATCTGTTTCTTCACAATACATAATCATTTGCTAAAATACAAAATATTAATAAAATGTATCACTTTTTTTTTGGGAATGTAATTGAAATTCGCTACATCACCACTCTACGGCCGCATGAAAAAATTCAAGCACGTACAAATGACTCAAATTTGTGTCAATTTTTGCTCGAAACGAAATTGAGGGAAATGGCTGACCCCGGAATGTCAAACGGCTATAAAGTATACGCATGTACCAATAACCCTTTTTCGACGATGGCCTTTTCTAGCCCCAATCTAACCCAAAAAGGGGTGCGAAAATCGAATAATATCGCGATATTCAAAAAAAAAAAGGGCCACGTAATAATATTTGTCATATCTCTTCGTATTTTGTGTGACATTTCATATATTTTACTATGGGCAGTATTTCGATACATTTTCGTCAGCTTTGAAATATTTTTTCGTATGAATTATGAAATGTTTTCGCACAACTTTACTAAACGTTTAGTATTCAGTGTTTTATTTGAAAAATAAGTTTTTGAAATTTTATTGGTCAGTATTTTAGTTTTTGTCATTAAACATGAAATAATATTTATCAATGAAATCTTAGCTTTAACTAAATCTACATAGATACATCTAACAATAAGATTAAAGTTCAATATTAAGAATTTTTTTCAATTCACAACTCTCTAATTTAATCTAACTTAACCGGAATTTTATGAATTTATTTGTTGACAGAATTGATTTTTGATTAGTTTATAGATCAAATGTATCTTCAAAATCTGTCTATTTGATATTTTTACATTTATCTTCTAAAAATTCATCATTTATATTGTCCATTTTAATAATAATATACTGTCAAAATTACATCTTATATACTGATTAAAAATGAATGAATTATTCTTAATTTTTATGAAATTATTTCACAATCAGAGTTATAGGGGTGAACCAAATTATAAGCACACATTTTTTTTTAAATAAATATTTTTTTATACAGTGATATAAATCGAATTAAAGCTAAGTGCACACGTGACTTTTTCAGTCTCATTATTAAATAAATTCACATTTCGCGATAAGCCGATTGACTCGCAAATGCGCGTCGGACGCAAAGAGCGAAACTGAACGTTGAATAATTCAGCGGGGATCAACTTTTTTCTAAGAAACATAAATACGAGAAAAAATAACGCAGATTTGAATTTTTCGCGACACACACACGCGCGGAAAAAAAATACGCGAATCTAAAGAAAGAAAAGGAAAAAGAAAGCATGGGGCGTATCTAGGGGGGTGAGTACGGTTTCCGAGAGGTTGTGTGATTGCCGCGGATTACGCATGGGCCATTGGTCCGAAAAATGCCGAGGAAAAAAATTTTTTTAGGAAAGAGAATTTCCTGGACGCCCTTTGACGCCTTAATGCTCGCTTTCGACCTTTCTGCAAATTTATATAGTGTCACAATGAAAGCCTATTTTGACTTCGGTGCGAATGATTTTTTAGTAAAAATTATAAAACAAAATATGCATGAAGATTTTCGGATAATAATCTAGTGAGAATTTTAAATTTTGTGTCTTATCACAAACGAAGTGTAGGAACTGCTTTATTTTTCATAAAATAAGATCTGGTTAGAATGTAACTTTATTTTATTTGTTCGCTCAACAGGCATAGCCCAATTAACATCAATAAAAATAAAATACATATTCGAAATAGAACAGATAAAATAAAGCATGATAATATGCCGAATTGTGATTTTGTAAATGATTTCATTTTTTTCTCAAAAGAAATCGTTCCGAAAATATCATTTGTGAAATATACGTTATTTCCAAAAAAAATAAATTTCAACACAATTTCAAAAACGTTTTCAACGCTATTCTGAATATAATATAAGTTTTACTTATAAATATAGACCTAACGAGGCAAATAAGTCTGAATCTATTTATACGTCATTCATTGGAATATTCTATATTTTAATTTGCATTTTATAATTGATTTTTTTTTTAAATTTAATTTTTATCTTTTATATTACGAAATATTTGAACATCCTTTGTACCAGAGAATTGCGTGCTTCATTCAAAAGATTTTTCAATAATAAACATTATCCGAACATAAGCATAAAATTAATTTATTATCGCTTAAAATATAAGCAGCTATTGATTTTTTGAATACAAAATTGATTTAAGACCATTCATAAAAACAACTCACAAATCAATTAATTTTGATCCAATTATGTATTACATGAATTGTTCAAAAGAATAACGCATCAGTACCAAAAAAAAAAAAATTAATTCGTAACTCATCACAATTAAATTCGATTTTAAAACAGTGTTAATTATCTCAAGACCTTAATCCGGATCAAACTCAAGATTAAGATCTCATAAAAGTGACTATAAACTCGTATTCCTAGTTAAATTCCCGAAAGGGGCACAAGACCAGGTGATTCGGTTTTAATCTAGCAAATTAGCCATGGACTTCATAAAGTGCCGTAGTCAGGGGACCAAGATTATACACGAAGCATTAATTTTTGTTGCAAACTATAAAGTTATGTCGTAAAAGTGCCATAAGATATATGTCTGTATAGCCGAAATAGCCTTTCGGCACATGCTGAATTGGATTGTAAAAATTGTATATAACATTATATATCCAGGTTTTAGTGTTTCGTAAATTCGGTTTATGGTGCATCGAAGATGCGCTCAATCTAAAATTTATGACGATTTCAATTAATTGATCGAATTTCGATGTACAGTGGAATCTTTATATTTGTGCACGATTGTTATTCGAGTGTTATCTGTGCCATTTATGGCTAATATTTGTATATTAATATATTCTATTGTGTGTTTTTATGAATATCTATGAACATTTTGCTATAATATACTGAAATGCAAGGTCTATGACACGAGTATTTTAAGTTCAATTATTGTTTTCATTACACTTTTTTTTTAAATTAGTTCAATCATTGATATTATTCAGTCATATTTTCAAATTGTTTTTAATAAAAATAGCACAAATTTTCTCTTAATTTAATTTGCAGCGTACGAATAGCCAGTCGAATTTCACTCGAAAACGTTTAAAGAATAACGAGGCTTTCAAATATTTGATTTGTTCTCAATATAATCTAATTATATATAGATACAAATGTAAATAAACCGATTAACAACAATGTGAATCGAAAGACTGATTTTATTTTCATTTTTGGATTTAAACAGTCATAATAAATGACGACTGAATTTCACAAAGGGCACAAGTGACCTCTTTTTATCGATACTGAGTTAAGTACCTAGTTCTATATGACGATCGAAAAGGCCAAGGGGTTCAAGTGACATTTTCGCCAAAATTGAGTTATGCACAGGAATCGCTTCTATGCACGCTCATTTATTTGGCGGCAAAAGGATATAAACGAATTCGGAACGTGTGTCTCAATATATCATCAAATCACTCGACCTCCTCCTAATACGTGTAGGTCAACTTTGAACACGCTTTTCTCGAAATCACTTGTACCCCTTTTCAGTCATCATATACGATACAGAATCATTTTCTGCACTCAACATGATTTCGATAAAAAAAGGTGACTTGTGCCCCTTGTGAAATTCAGTATATTTGACATTCAATGTGACAACGATGCATTATGCATCGTTCGAGCTTCAAATCGAACGATTCCGGATATTTCGAATCAAAGTTTCAATATCTCACTCACGAATCCGGAATCCGGTTCCGGATGAATGGACTCCGATCAAATTTCGAATCCGAAATCGAAATTTGTCGGTTGATATCCGAAATGCATCTCGATTCGATCAAAAGTGGTTTTTCGCTCGAAAAATTCGTGTTTATTGAAAACGATCTCATGTGGAGTATCAACAGATACGAATGTGTTCGAGAATTAAATTAACTTAAAACCTGATCATATTTGACGACTGAATAGGCCAAGGGGTGCAAGTGACTTCGCGATGATTTCGAGAAAATAGCGCCTTAAGTTGAACATGTATTAAGAGTTCGAGAGATTTGATGATATATCTCGACACACGTTCCAAATTCGTTTATATCCTTTTGCCACCAAATATATGAAGCGATTCTTGTATATAATTAAATTTCAGCAAAAAAATTCACTTGTACCCTTGGTCTTTTCAGTCATTTGAGTCGTACAACGTGATTAAATTTAAAGTTGAGAAAAGCTATGTAACCTGTTTGTTGCGTTTTTCAAAATTTCATTTATTCCTTTCATTTTCACATTCATCTTAAAATATGAAAAAATCGTTTATAAACTAAAAAAAAATTTGTCATTCAATTATATTTATCTTTATTATTCAAGACGGTTATTTCACACACAAAAAGTTATGACTATGTCAAGTACTTTGACATTCAAATCTCATTTTTTTTAATAGTTATTAACTTTTTGTACTGAACCGCTCAAATATTACTCACGTATGATACGGCATTGAAATAGTCAGACTTTTTTCTAATTTAAATGTCTAGAACGAATTACTTAGAAGTATGAATTTTTTTAATTTGTGACAAATGCGATTTATTTCGTGTGTCTGATGGGAAACGTTTTATGTATGTTCGACATATAGTATTATACAAGTATTCTTTATCATCGTATTGCACGATTACACGCCTTTACATTATTTATGTCGTTTTGTACGAGCGAAAAATTGTATGCGCACACCGTGCGTTTTACAACGCGACATTATCGCTCTCAACCCCTTACCAACAAGAAAATTATAAAAGATAACGACTTTTCATACCAGAGCTTTTCAAACATTCAAAAAATATTCATTCCTTTAGAAAAAATCAAAAATATAATATATTTAGGTTGAATAACACAAACCAGCCAGTGGCCAAAACAGATGGTAGATGAACTATACAAATGCAATTGTATCAGGGTGGAAAAAATTTTTCATTTCTAGCATTATTTTTTTTCTTAAATTGAATCGATAAAACTGATTGATTTCAATTTTTTTATGAATATTACAGATCCTGGTTAAATTTATTAAGACTATACATAAGTAATTTTATTACAAAATCAAAGATGTTCAATCTATTTTGAGATATCTTTCTGAGAAGCGCATTTCAGTTTTGATCATATATTACATAAGTAATTCGTCCCTTTTTACTCTCCGAAACATTTTTTATGCAATTTTAAAATATAATCTATTGTAAATAATCATAAATCAATACAAAAAAAATATTTTCATCAACAAAAATCACTTTGTGTAGGTACATCAAATACATAATGAACGCTTAATGGCGGAAACACAACGGCTGAGACGTAATAAAAGAAAGAAAGCGAAGCAAAATATTCAAGTTTTTGTGTGTGAGCGAGAGAAATAGAGAAAGTGGAATGCTGTCGCATTTGCACTCAAAAAATTGAATGGCTTTTCATCCCTTTCTTATATTATTTCTCAGCCGTTGTGTTTCCTGCCTTAAATATACATTTTTTTTCAAAGCATCTAATAATTCGACCAATGACCGCACATATTCGACAGTTTGAAAAGCGCACTTTTGCAGGCAGTCGGTTAAATTTTACGGGACACATGGAAAATATCCAATCTATGCATCTTGGCCGTAAAGCGGTTCATAAATTTGCACGCAGGTTTTACTGCTTGGCTTAGCGAAAGGCAATTTTTGTCGCGCGAAATTACAATAAAGATGTCGCGACGTGTCCGCGAAAAATCGCCGAATAAAAATGTAACCGACCGAAAACTTTGGAGGGAAAAAAAACCGCGACACTTTTACGAGCGCTCGGTTTATATATCGTTTTTATTTTATCGCTACGGATTCATCACGCGCCCTTGTCTCTCTTTGAGTTTTCGCGCTTTCCGAAGTCGTTTCGTAAAAAAGGCCGAGGGGTGCAAGTGACACTTTTGCCGGAATTGAATTGCGTGCAGGAATCGCTTCTATGTACGCTCATATAATTAAGGATACTAGCAGTAGGCGCATGTATATCAAAATTTTTCGGAATTAATCAAATTTCGTATTGCCACGGATGTGTATATTGCCATCTATGTGTGAAATAAAAAAAGATTTTACGCCTTATATACATACATTAAGCGGTGCAATTTCGTAATTACGACGCGTAGTTCGGAGTGTAAGGCGCGGCCTAATAAATTGAACGCCCGGGTTCGAAGCATGGCTGTGGCTGAAAATTTCGAGCATCGTTAGCGTATTTATAATATAGATAAATGAACTTGAAACGTGTGCTTAAATATATCATCGTATATCGTGTAGGTATATGCTCAATTTTGAGCGCACTTTTCTTGAAATCACTTATATATCTTGGTTTTTTCAGTCATCATGTAACATATGTATGTTGTCTTGTGCGTATTACATTGAAATTTTAACTGTGACCGCTTTCGCGAAACTTCAAGGTGGAAACAGACAGGTCTAAGAAAGTCTGAGACGTCATAAAAGAAAGAAAGAAAGCAACTCATTCATTTTTTTGTGTGCGAGTGAGAGATTAAAGAGAGAAGGGAGAGGAAGGGATCGCGTAACTACACATTAACGAAAGGATTGAATGGTTGTTCATCGCTTTCTATTATGACGTCTCAGACCGATCTGTTTCAGTTTCATTCAGACCGAAAATTTAAATGCGGTGCTTCGAAAGTGATCGATTCAAAATAGCCGTAATATAATATAATAATATACCGCTGTGATTTGATGATATATTAAGGCGCACGTTTCAAGTTCGTTTATATCCTTTTACCACCAAATAAATGAGCGTGCATAGAAGCGATTCCTGTGCATGACTCAATTTCGGCAAATATGTCATTTGTACCCTTTGCCTTTTCGATCGTCAATTGACTTCTGAATAGGTCAAAGGGTGACATTCGATTCGGCATACTTGGGATGCGTGAGTTCGAGTCCTATCTTGGCGAGAGTCACATGTCGTTTTTCTTAATTGATAAAATTAATATGGAGTTCAGGTCGTTTCTTTCGAATGTTTGGATTCATTTGATTCGAAAAAAGTGTTAATTTAACGCTTTACGAAATAGCTCCGCAAATGATCACATCACCTACACCTTTCATATGTTCGATTAATTCGAACTATTTAGTGACACCTATGTGTGCACTTCTCTACTCTTAGGAGTCTCATCTTTACTATATAAAGTGAATGATACTAAATATTCAGGGTTATCTATGTCACTTGTGACCGATTAAAAATACACGGTATGTATATAAAAAATGGGTAGAAATTACCTGTTTAAATAAATAAAAAAATATATATATATTCAATTCTTCACATCATACATATTTGAAAACTTTCGATGCCAACTATGTATAGTACTTAAATGTAAAAAAAAAAAAATCAGATGGAAAAGGAAACATTCTAGGTTCAGGTGCACAGACGGTCGTAAATCAAAGTGTCGTTCGTGTGCAACGAAAGGTCCAACTTCACATATTTCACTCTGACCTGTGAAATCCTCGGCCAGGACCTCTAATGCGATTCTAACACCATACAGCATCCCATGAATAATTTCTCTCGAAGTCTCTCAACTACAGACCGCATTGACGCGTTCATTATTATCCTTCGTCTTCCGTTTCCGTCTGGCTTTTTTTTAATGAGCGAAAATAGTCTGCGACGTGTGGGGTTAGGGTTGTTAAATTGTCTACTGTGCGATCTATGATGAGAATGTGGGATGATCTAAAAAGGGGAATTTTCTGTTGAATAAGGTCTGAAGAAGCGTTCATAGCCAGCCGATAGCGGTGCAAAGCGTTTGTGCGTGCCGTGTCGATTCAGCATACTCGGGATGCGTGAGTTCGAGTCCTATCTTGGCGAGAGTCGCGTGTCGTTTTTCTTAATTGATTAAATTGATATGGATATGAGGTCGTTTCTTTCGAATGTTTGGATTCATTTGATTCGAAAAAAGTGTTAACTTAATGCTTTACAAAACGGCTTCGCAAATGGTCATCACCTACACCTTTCATATGTTTCGATTAAATTCGAACTATTTAGTGATACCTACATATGTGCACTAATTTACTCTTCGGAGTAGTTTGTCTAATGGCGAACTGTCTTCACTATATAGTTAATGATATTAATTAATGATAATTGTGTAGAAATTACCTGTTTAATATAAAAATATAATAAATTATATATCTAATAATAGAATAAAATTATAGGATAATATTAAAGCAACCAAATATCATAAAATATAGTGACCAAACTCACGTTAAAACTGTTAGTATTTTATTACAATAGTTCCAAGTTAAAAGCTCAGAACAATAAGAAACGATATACGGTTTCATTTCCAATGAAATTATTTTCATTTTTATTCGCTCGATAAATTTATTTTTTTATTTGTCGGTGTGTGGGCAGTTTTTAAACGCACTATAAACCATTTTATGACTTATTATGTTTATACGTAGGAAAAAAAGCGGTCAAAACGATCGTAAAGTCAGCACATATTCCCAGCAATAAAAACTAAAAATAAAAACAAATAAATCATATGACATTTCATTTGACAGTAAATAGCACTTGTATCGATTACGCACATATGTATATGGAATGACTCAATTAATCAATCAAAAGCCTTATTAATTATTATAAATCAGATTTTACTAACATACCGTGTTAGTTATCGCAAATCAAAGCTCGATTTTTTTTATGTGCACTAATAACATTAATTTTTGTACATGGTTTGTCACATTGATATTATTATTGTTATAGAAAAAATTGGAAGATACATTGAGTTTTCACTATCATCTTTTTTAAAACGATTTCTTTAACAAAATTTTCGTTATTTTTGAAATTTTGAATATTTCGAAATCCATATTCAATTTTCTATGTAATCTGCCACTTTTTTACACGGATTTTGCCGGAACGTATACACCGTCTAAAATGAGAGTTGGGTGTTTTTTTTTTTTTAAATCTTCTAAGTGTGAGGTTATCCGTTATCACACATTCTCCATAGAAATGAACATTTTCGCCCATTCTCCTTTTCAGATCGACCCTAACCCTAAAACGCTCCACGTTCTTTCGACCATAACCTCAACACTAACTTCAGCTCCAATTTAATTCTGTGGCTCATCTGAAACAATTTCTCGGACGTTTTAAGCGAGTGCTGAAAGAAACGCCATAAGCGTGAGGGTCTAGCTAAAAGTCAACGATCAAATGAGCCGTAGAGAGACTTATGGCCCTAGACCATTTGTCTCCATCACCACGTGGCGCATCCTGACCCCAGACGTCTCCAGATCCTCAGATATGCAGCCGGTTATGTGCACTCGTTTTGCATGTGTGCTTTCGAAAAGATGTGAGAACGACGCGCGCTATCAATTAGTGTGTTGAGTGAAACGAGGGGAGAGTTTGTAGTGATGGACGTTTTAAAAATGTATATTTTTTTTATGACCAGAATGAATGAACGAATAATAATTTCGCTTAGCGTATTTGTACGTTTGTTTGTACATTTGTACGTTTGCACGTTTGTCTGTACGGGATTTTGTATGGAAAATCTTCAAGCATAAAATTCAGACGGTGCAAAACATAGCAGCTTTGCATCTTTTGCACCGCATTTAATTTGAAACTAAATAAGAGAATATGTTAATTTGGATCTTACGGCCGATGCAATAAGATCTCTATTCGTATCTTCTGGATATTTCGGAAAATTCTGTATATAAATACCTTCATACAAATCTAATCCTTAACGCCGATTATCGATACGAAGCATTTTCGAATATCAAGGTCACGCCGTCCGCTTTGTTTGCTTTTTCAAATATAATAATTAATTTTTGAAAACAATTAATTTTCGGCCATTTTGTTTTTGTCGCGTCTCGAAGTACGAATTCTATAGATCGACCGGAAATTCGTTTCTGACCCTTCAATGCCCAGACAATTAACACGTTTGGAACCGATATATTTTTAATATTTTTTTTTATTATATTACGAAATTTGAATGGCATTTTTTTTATAATGACTAACACAACTTTAAATTGGTCGTATAAATTGTATGGATTATTTATAATAACCGAAATATAAATAAGTATGTATTATTTAGTTTTGCTGCTCAATGGACTAAATGCTGTTCCAGAGGTTTATTTGATTTTTACTTTTTGAGTTCATTTCAATTTTGTTTTTTATAATAATCAATTTTACGAAAACAATTATTTTCGGCCTTTTTTTTATCGCGTCTATAAATATGTAAATTGACCGGAAATTCTTTCTTACACATTAAAAACTGGACAATATTTTAACTCATTCAGACTTGATTTTTTCATGTAAATTATGATTTCAAACAAAGCCCGAAAGTTGAAGTTGAAAATATTCGCGGCAAACGGATCAGCTGTTTAAGAATTCTTTTCAATGATGTATTATATCAGTACTTAACTATTATAAACAAAAGATATTCAAATTATTTTCGATATATTAGGTACGTGAATTTCTCTTAATATTAATAATTTTCGAATTTTCGAAATTGTGAGCGAGGGTAGATATAGATCGCCTCAAAAATTATTATCTTAGATACTACTGTTAGTAATAATAATAATGAATGAATAGAGCAACATATTCAATTTTTAGTGTGCGAGCGAAATAGAGAGAGCAACAAGCTGTCGCATTTACATACAAAGAATTGAATGGTTGTTCATCTCTTTCTAACTGCGTCTCAGCCTGATGTGCGCCGGCCTTTAATTTTGTGCATGTCTTGTGTTAGATTTTATATGATTTACAAGAAATATTTAAGATTTTTGAAATCGAAAATTTTTTAAGCATTCAATCGGTCAAATTTTACATCATATTTTATCTGTACTCGTATAAATCATTTTTAAATATTCTGCTTTTTATCTTTTGACACGCATACTCTTTGACAAGGTTTTGTGTGTTATCCAGGTTTTTCAAAGTTAAAATCTAGAGGAAGAGCAACAAATATGGACTATGGTGAACTTTACGCCACCAAATTTAGTCGATCTGCTAATTTTATATAAAATCTATTATATTGATTTTATCTCAAATTCAATTTCATGAAACTGATCATAATATGAATACTCATCGAAATATACCGATTTTGTTGAAAGTACATTGCATTTGAATATTAACTGTTTGATTTGAATGTTGACAATATAGGCACAAATACTGATTGATTTGTAGCAAGCAAAACAAACTAAGCAATGTTTAATTGATTCTGATTAACATTACTGACCTAAATAATCGAACTATCTTATATCTATATTGATCAGAATATAACTGACTTTCGAATTCAAATACTGACCAGTCGAAAACAACCCTTTTTCATTTATTCGAAAAACAAAACTATATATCTATGTATATGTGCAATCATAAAATTTTCATTACAAACGGTATACTTATATGAATCAACCCTTACTAAAAATCAACCCTTTTGTATACAGAAGTCCTTTGAACCCCGCATTGAAAGGGCAATGCATTATTGTCAAATTTGCATAAAATTGATTCCGATAACGACTGTCCGTTTTAATACCTGCCGTTTCGAAATACAAAATGAACAAAAGTACAATTTTAATACATAAATTAAAACAAAATAATTTAAATTCGAAAAATTTTAATCATATGATTTAACTTAATAACATTCTATAATTTTTTTCCGTGTGTTAAAATAATTTATTTCGATCGATCAGTCGATTGATTATGTTCGATAATAAGAACAAATAGAACATAGTAGAGTACGGTGAACCAATTCACTACACTTTAAATGTATGTGGCATTATAAAAGAGCGGAAGCAATTTATTGTGGCGTCTGTACGCCATACATCATCGTTAAGGCCGCCGCACACTATCCGTCAGAAAATTTTCCGACGAAAATATTAATGGTATGATTTATTCTAATTTCCGTGTCGGTTAACGCGTTCTATCGCTTTTGACCCGTTAACGCCCACTGTCGATTTTTATTTATATTTTTTTTAATATATCATAAATATTCTGCCGTTTAACTGTCGTATATTCTGCGATAATTGTGAGCAAATACTGATTAGTACTTCCGTATTATATTTTTTTAAATAATGTATATTTTTAAATGAAAATTCATGAGGTTTCATCTTAATGCTATCTATCACTAGATTAAATTAATGCTAGTTATATTAGTTATATTTTGTAAATCATCCTTTGTACAGTATCAAATGTAATATTAAGGTTTGATACTTTTATAATTTTAATAAGAACTAGCAAATTCTATCGAGAAGAAATGTTGACACGTTCTTAAGAAACTTAACAGACGATTTAAAAATCAGATCTAATTCAATATGATCAGATTCAGATTTAAATATATCGAGTAGATATTGTTTCAAAGTGTTCGGAAGAATTAAGATTTCTTTGACAAATATAGTCAATTGATCGAAAATAAATTTAACACCAACACTGATAATATTTATTTAAATTCATATCATCTAAGATTAATATCTAGTAATGCTTTAGTATTCTAGAAATTCAAATTATAATCTTTCGTATCTGAATCCTGACATTTGATATTTGTATACTGTCAAAAACAAATCAAATTACTGACGACTAAAATACAAATTATGAAAAACACAAATTAAACTACCAAACACTGTATTACAAAATTGTACAACCATATTTACGAACGAAATTTCAAAACGTTATTTAAAACGAAACATGCCAATCTCGTATTAAACTCAAAGCACATTTTCCCAACGTTTCATCTCGAATAATGATTTTCGACGCATTTCAAAAATACGCGCGCGAAATTCAAAACGTTTCGATCGAAAATCGCGGAAATATCGGCACATGTCCGCAACAGTGAAATATCAATTCATCCCGTGGGAAATCTGCATTTTATTCGACGATAGAAATGCATCCCAACGCTTTTTGCATTATTCAGCGACATAATAGAAACCGAAATCGATTCGAATGAAAATTTCGAATTCGAACAGGTCTAATTTTTTATCTATCTATATGTATAAAAGCGAATGTATGTATGTATGTTACCTATAGACTCCGAAACGGCTGATCCGTTCGCCGCGAAACTTTCGGGGATTATTCTCTGCATGTAGGAGAAGGTTTAGAGATCATAAAATTTTGATTTTGACAAAAAATAATTTTTCGTAAATTTTGACATTACAAGGGGGGACCCTTAGATATAACAGTCAACATAGGCAAAGGGATTAACTTGAACTCCCAAATGACTGATCTGTTTGCTGTGAAACTTTCAGGAATTATTGTGCGTACAACTAGACAGGATTCTGCGTCATTACATTTTGAATTTAAAAAAACATTTTTTTTCGTAAATTTTGTCATTTCAAGGGGGGAAGCTTTGACATAGCCAATGTTATGCAAAGCCTACATACGCAACGGGATTGACATATTTTTAGATCTTAAAATGACTGATTCTTTCACCGAAATTGTAGCGGGAACAGATATTGAATCGGTAACGGGAAATAATATACTACAATTTACAATCGGCTTAAAGTCTTAATAGTATTTAAATAAAAAGTATTGGTGCATTGAGCCCCGATCTACCCTTAAAATCTATATGTGTGATAAAATATTTTAACGTTCAAATTGTATTTTCATTGAATTCATATGGCGACTGAAAAACTAAGGGGTACAAGTGACATTTATTTCCGAAATTGAGTTACGTACAGGAATCGCTTCAATGTACGCTCTTATATCTGGTGGTAAAAGGATATAAACGAATTTGGAATATGTACCGAGATATATCATCAAATCACTCGACTTCCTCCTAATGTTTAACTTTGAGCGCTATTTTCTCGAAATCACCGCAAAGTCACGTGTACCCCTTGGGGTTTTCAGTCGTCATATTTGATTACGAATTGACTGTAGTGATCATAATTTTGACAGATGAATAATTTTAAAGCTCTAACTTTAGATTAATAATTATATCATATTGAATAAAAATCAGATAATTTTTAAAGATTTGGATTAGATATGTACATAGAATATTTAAAAAGTATATTGATATATATATATACATATATACATAAGAGATAGGCCTTATATCAATATTAATATAATATAAAGGTGCGCGCTCACTTGGAAATGTTTCCAGGCGTGAAAACTTTTCGTGATGTCATAATGTAATAATGAGTTTAAGTAATATAATGCGAAGCGTCAAACGTTGACACTTAATCCCAAAAGATTAAGCTCGACCTAGACGCGTTTTGTTGGCGACGACAAAAGAGTTTTCATGCGAAATTTAATGAAATTCGTATTAAAAACTCGTCACGTGACGTCATTTATGGAATAATTTGCTTGAAATCATGAAAATGTCATATCAGAGCAATTTTATTTTTCAAGAAGTTTTTAATTTATTATTATTTTTTATTTATAACTAAATTTCTGATATTTTTTCAGTTTTATTTTAATTTTCGTTGATGCTCACCGACTCATATACATATATTTTTGTAGTTTTGATATAAATTTTCAATTTATTTTAGAAAAAGTGTCGTTCATCGAAGGACCAATGAATGCATTCGCACGAATATCGATTTGACCCATTTAGCGAAGCCATTTTGTTTTTTGTGTGATTTATGCAATGCAATGCGTTACAGTGGATTTACATTGGCAACATTGTATCACAAACGGGTTAAATTACATATATTGAAATCGATTAAATTTAATTAAAAAATACATTCGATATTCTTTCAAATGGTAGGACAAATTCAAATCAAGCTTTTCATATAATGGTTTTTAAATCATTACATTTTTCAATTTAAAGAATCTCGAATTTTAATGTTTAACAAAGTAGCTTTCGCACAGTAAGTTGCAGCAAACGTATAAAGCTCAGCGTGTATTATATTTTTAGTGCATCTAACAAATATACCAAATTTTGACCTGCGACAACTAAAAAAGGCAGCCGATAGCGTAGCGGTATAAAGCGTTTGTGTATGCCGTGTCGATTCAGCATACTTGGGATGCGTGAGTTCTGGCGAGTGTCAAAATGTCGTTTTTCTCAATTGATAAAATTTATATGGAGACTCGGTTATTTCTTTCGAATGTTTGTATTAATTTAATTCGAAAAAAGTGTTAATTTAACGCTTTACTAAACGGCTCCGCAAATGATCAGTCACCTAAACCTTTCACATGTTTCGATTATATTCAAACTATTTAGTGACACCTATCTGCACTAATTTACTCTTCGGAGTAATTATGCCTAATGGCGAATTGTCTTCACTATATATAATGAATAATATTCATTAATAATGGTTATGCAATCTAAGTGGGGAAAAAAAACTTTTAAGACTTGCGTTTTCGTTCTTCACGACTATTTCATGTCTTATTTCATTTTTATGATAAAATGAGTTGAAAAGGAAATATTGTCAAAAAACTGATTTTCGAAGCGATTTTTCCAATATGGCGGCGAAATCAGTAAAAATACGAGCATGAAAAGTCTATATTCGGAAAGAGTACGTTGAATTCTATAAAAGTTGTCAATTTTCACAACTCTTTTAAAACTTTACAAAATACCCTTTTCTTTCGTACCCCGTTCCTGGGCTATAGCGGACCTTCATCTGTCTATGTTCCGAGGCCAATTTCGTCGTAAAATCCCCTATTAAGAATAACATTTTTTGTGTCATTTGATAAGCTGACATGTTGCTGAAGTTTTTGAAAAAAGTTTGAACCCAAGATACATCCATTTTGTATTGTTAAGACTTTTTTGAAAATTTAACTCCGTTCAACGTAAAACTAAAATTTTCACTTTCGAACCTTTTTTCAGTAACTTATCATAAATAATGTTATGCAATTGATACATAAAATAAAATAGTGACTCAATGTTATTATGTTAGTGAAAAAATAAATGAAATAACGTTAGTATTAAAAAAGTTATGACATTTTTAAGTTGCTTCGGTAGAAAAGTCACAAAAATGCATTAAAAAAATCATAACTCCTAAACGACAAAAAATAGTAGAACATACATGGGGTATTTTCGGATACCCCTAAGTGTGAGGAATCAAAAAAAAAATTTTGGATGTAGCCCGCTGGTCCACCCTGTATACGCACTCCTTGTACGCAAAAAACCCTTCTGATTCTTTTTCGATACGACAGAAGGAATTTTCATGCGCACCTCCCCTAGGGGGTTTTCCATTTTTCATCGTAGATTTTTTTCAACCCCCCCCAGAGGGGTATTATTTTTATCCCCCCCCTCCCCCTGCCCCCCTCCTCTCGAACAAGGGCCATCAAGATTTAATTTAATAATTCAATTATTCCAGTACATGTGGCACAGTGGTCCCTTCTGTCCGAATTACAACTCGGATTGGCTAGGGATGCTGCGTACGTACGTTTTATACACGGGAACACGTTTCATAAGCTGAAAGTAATATTTAACCCTTTGCAAGTTGCGATTTGATTTATTTCACTCGAATAATTGAAGAATTTAAACGAAAACTCGTAAAAACGAGTGAGCGTTTGTTTCGAGCAATATTGCTTCAATGTCAATTGGTTTATTTGGATTAATCAGTATTCTGTGTAAAATATACATATTTTGAAATATGTCTTTGGTTTATTTAGTCGTATTGCTTGAATTAATAGATATTCGAGCAGATTAATATTACTATTTTTGTATCAATTTCATAATTTGCACTTAATTCAGATTCTTATGAAATTATTTCTACATAAATTTCGAAATATTGATATGAATTAAGCGCTTATAGTTAAAATAAGTCACTGATTTATACACTGATAAAACTACTAACTCAAAATATTCATATAAAAAATATGAACAAGCTGCAGTTTCATAAGTATGCAAAAAGCATTTCGATTAAAATCATAAATTTTAAAATTGATTATTTTCAATATAATTTCATACTGTTAGATTAAACCATTTTTAGGATACCCTAACTTAACTAAATCATATTCTAACCCAATTCGATCTGACCTAACTTGAAAAAAAAATCAACATAAACTGAACCTAAAATAACCTAACTTTATCAATGTTTTATTTCAGAAGTACCAAAATATTTTTTTTTCGATAAATAAACAAATATCATCAATTGATAAACAATGTACACTCATCCCTCGATTTACGCGGCACCCATTTTACGCGGTTTCACTTTTACGCAATCAGTAAAAAAATACATTTTTTTTTTAAATCATATCTACATATTTTGTGGCACGCGTCACACAAACACGTGTTTTGCATCAGATTCAAAAAATGATAATTAAAATATAGCAGTGAGAAGGCGAAATAATAAAATTAAATTATATAATTATGTATACTTTTAACTTTAAGCATGTTATAAATTTGTCGAGCTATTAAATCTATAAAATTTCTTAGTAAAATTTTCTTTTCGTACCTCGTTTTGCGCGATATTCTGGAATTTATCCCCTTAATTTCTATGAACTTGAAGTATCAATTAACGCGGATTTTTAATTTCTGGAACCTATCTTCCTTTTTCGTATGAACTCGGAGTCTCGATTTACGCGGTTTAAATTTACAAGATTTTTCCAGGAACGTATCTACCGCGTAAATCGAGGGATGAGTGTATCATAATTTTTCATTGCTCCGAGTGAACGCCGAGCTCTACCCGAACCATATACAGGGGGGTGCATATTTAAACGATTGATTTTCGAATTTGGAGCGTGTAAATCTCTTTTAATGGATTCGTATTTACATTTCGGCGATTTTTGTTAAAACTTTCACGTAGTACTGTTTTATCGTTTTACACGGTCACGTGGGCGCGAGGGGAAACACAGAGAAACTGACACCAGATATGCTAATCGCTATTTGTCTCTTTTCAACTAGTCAATTTCAACCGGTGCTGAAGCGGGTTGAGTAAAACGAATAAATCCGTGTGAACTCGCAGGGAAAATGGAATTTGCGATATGAACGGTGTTTTATGATGTGATATGTAAAAAAGAAATCTTCAAAGTATCAAGGACGTGTTTTCGAATCGTATATGACGACTGAAAAGGCCGAGGAGTACAAGTGACTGAAGTGAAAAGAGCTCTCAAGACCTACACGTATTAGGAGGAGGTCGTGTGATTCGATGATATATTTCGATACACGTTCCGAGTTCGTTTATATCCTTTTGCCACCAAATATATGGGCGTGCATTGAAGCAGTTTATGTACGTAACTCAATTTCGGCAAAAATTTCACTTGTAACCCTTGGCCTTTTCAGTCGTCTTATATATATATATGTTTTTTTATTAATTTTAAAATCAATTATTTTTTTCGCACACACGAAAAGCTTATGACAAAATTCTGAGTAGTTTCAGAAAATCTTTGAAAATATAATTTACCCGAATGCAAATCAAAATTTTATTTAAATTATTATAAACAGCCTTTTAATTCCTTTTTATAGATCTTTTAATTACATATTTTACAAATTGTACTGATATTAATATCAACTGATTAATTATATCAATAAAAATAAATTTGAATAAAATAAAGTTTTTGATAAAAATAATTAGTTCTGTTAATAAATACGGAAAATGTCGTTGATGTTTATTTTTTTTTTTTTAATTTTAATATGTATTCATTCGAATTGTATATTGAAATAAATAAAAAAGGGGAAATCTCAACTTACGACCAAAGATCGAGAACCGGTCTCGGTCGTAAGTCGTGGACTACCTATAGTACTCTGAAAACCCTCTACATTTAAAAACGACATCATAAAAATAAAAAACGCAATAAAACACGAAACCGATAAAAATCAAACGCACTAATATCAAAAAGAAAATCTCAAAGCGAAAACGATAAAAAAAAAAAAAACAATTTATTTATTTATTTGCACACGATTTTTTCCATTTGGGCGAAAATCCCTAGGCAAAGACTTTCCTCCCCTTTCGATGGCCAAAGTTGATTTTACAAATCCTCCTCGAGGCATTTACATACGATATGCAAATGCGTCGTTTAGGCCCACCCACTATGGCGAAGAGTGCTCTCAACTTCGCGGCGGGGCCGACCCGCCCCGACTTCCCCTCTAGGCTAGATCTAGACGTTGTGATCCCTGGATATTAGGGATAGTGTACGACGATAGTTCGGCGTTAATCTCTTCTACAACGATTAAAAAGTGCGTTTATTTTTTATTTTATTTTTTAATTTAATCAATAGTTTTGGCGTACGCTTCATTCGCCCTTTTTATGGCTGGACGTTTCATTTATTATACGTACTAGCAGTAGGCGCATGTGTATCAAAATAGTTCGGAATTAATAAAATTCGTATTGCCATGGATGTTTATTGCCATCTATGTGTGGAATAAAAAAATATCCCACATTTGGAATTTATATACGTCAATCGATGCAGTTTCGTAATTACGATGTTAGCTCGGAGGTAAAGCGTTGGGCTTATAAATTGACCGCCCGAGTTCGAGGCACGGCTGTGGCTGAAAATTTCGAGCATCGTTACCATATTTATTTTTTATTTCTCTCTACAGGCCGAAGCCCAATTCAACGTCATCAATCAACATCATTTCACTAAACAGTGAAGAAATTTTATTACCATTATGGCAAAGCTACTCCTAAGAGTAAATTATAGTGTACTACATTACACAGATGTCACTAAATAAATTCGAATTACTCGAAATATGAGGTGTAGGTGATGATCATTTGCGGAGCCGTTTCGTAAAGCGTTAAATTAACACTTTTTTCGAATCAAATGAATCCAAACATTCGAAAGAAACGACCGTGTCTCCATATCAATTTTTATCAATTAAGAAAAAACGACATTTTGACACTCGCCAAGATAGGACTCGAACTCATGCATCCCAAGTATGCTGAATCGACACGGCATGCACTAACGCTTTATACCGCTGCGC
The DNA here is from genome assembly GCA_024721215.1 of Cheumatopsyche charites. Taxonomy (NCBI): domain Eukaryota; kingdom Metazoa; phylum Arthropoda; class Insecta; order Trichoptera; family Hydropsychidae; genus Cheumatopsyche; species Cheumatopsyche charites. Next base: position 11,547,618 of record CM045587.1, read on the forward strand.
TATCGGCTGGCTTAATATAATTTAATTTATAATATAGATAGTTAAAGATTCATGTTTTACTTCACGATACGGTACCGTAAATGATCATTATCTATCACCTTATATATGTTTCGATTAAAATCGATGTATTTATCGACACGTGTGTGCGTTGTAACTAATTCTTCAAAGTTTTTGCCTCACAGTTAACTTCTTCACTTAAAAAGTGAATGATACTAATTAATTACCCACTTAGAAATTACCCACTTGAAAATATAAAAGATAAACATATACATATGTACATTTATAATTTTCAGAGATTTATGTTAAGATATTAAGGCCAATATTTTTTTGGAATATTTAAAACTTTTTCAAATCATCATTAAACAGTTGGAACTGGTAAAATCTGGGGGACAGAGAAAGATGTATGTATTGCAGTATATCTGTGGCTGTTTTGACAGTTCGTAATTGGAGGACTGTGTGTAGTTTAAATCAATCTCGCTTTTCAACCAAAGTTGAAAAAACCGGCCCTTTATTATTTAAAGTGGGGTTATGGTGCATATTTACTGTCCATTTCAAAAGAGAATAATCAACTGCGAAAGTGGATATCATTAGTTATGCATGATCAGGTACACATTGAAATCAATTGTATCATTCGCATATTTTATTGTCCTTTATATTTTATATGTTTTATTTCATTTCTATTTTTTTCTTGCAATTGCCAGTTCCGCCAAACTCCATGGTATTTGCACGACATGATGATCACCTCGCTCTTTATACAACGAAGCTAAAGAGATCCATTTGTCATTTTTTTCGTTATACGCTTCAACTGAAGTCGAATTATTCCCCCCTATAGAAAAAAAATCTAATTAAATATGTATTCACAATGATTTAAAAGCAATTATGATGAATTCGATCTAATCATTGTTATATATTCGGCATCATCTATAAATATTAACTTTGAAATGTATGCATAATTTTAAACATCGATTGACATTAAAATTTTCCATCTTAAATGATTCGTTAATTGACTTATCAATACTCTATTTTCCATTCTAATCACTGAAGTTCCATAATTAAAACACCGAGTCGAATCTCGATCGGCGCTTATAATTCTAACATAAGCACTGTAACTCATTATCATTGTCACTTTATTTTTGTTCAACTTTAAATCTAATAAACAAGATCTGAAACAAGTCTGAAAACGTAAATAGAATTCAATATTTATTATCGCAATGGTTTAACTCCACCTTTTTTCATTTCATAGTATTTAATATTTTATAAATTTTGTGCAATTATAAGTAAAGATAAGCCACGAACTAAAATATTTCGTCCGTATAATTTTTTTTTCAAATTTTAAATACCTATATTTTAATAGTTAACAACAAAGCGTTCTGAAAATAACGATTGATTTTTTTTTAATTTCGGACTTATACCATTATCATAATTAAGGACACATAAAACACAAACCCGTAATCACGAGTTGCCCATTGAGATTTCCAGCAGCTAGTCGAGATTTTTTCACTTCTAAAGATTGTATCATAGTCCATCTATCGATTGACTTATCATATCTTTCAACTGTATCTAAATATTTCCCATTAAATCCTCCAACAGCAAATAAATATCCATTGACAGCAGCCACCTGAAATAAATTATATCCATTACATTGTCATAATAATAAAGCACATGGTTAAATGTATTTAAAACACATCGTTTCGTTAATTTAGTACTTTTTTCACTTCATCATTATTAAACTCATCTGTAATTAAATTTATTTTTCATTTCCTCAAAATAAATTGTGCATGTCGATTAAATAATTAAAAGTGATAAATATGAAAATACTACATACATGCGTGTGAACTCATGACGTTTATCATAAACAAAATTGGCATTACATTTTATCTGATCGAATAAATAGCAAATTTACACACCCCTAGATCATATCTTTGGCAGTTCATGTCTTTGCACTTCCTCCACGTGTTGGAAGTCGGATTATAAGCTTCGGTTGCAGACAAATAACTACCATTCCATCCCCCAACAACGAATATTTCATCATCCAAAACTGCTGCTCCTATATAATATCGACCAATACTCATTGGGGCAACTTCTTGCCAAGTCCTCGTCTTCGGAGACCATCTGTAAATTCAATCATTGATTTTATCGATCTACGATTTTTCCATTGATACTGCATCAGCTTACTTTTCGACACTCGATAGGAAACCATTGCCATCATATCCGCCAAACACGAAGACTTCATTTCCATAGCTAACAGCCGATGCATAACATCTTGGGTATTTCAATTGAGGCAACGATTCTGTTTGTTCGGTTTTCAAGTCATAGTATTCGACCTGAAATATCGAAACGTGACACAAATTTATTTTTACAAACTGACGTGAAAATTACAAATGACGAAAAATTAAAAGGTCAGTATTTAATAATGGCTCGTATTTCACTGGTATGTATTTTATTCTACTTTTGTCAGTATTTTTAATGCAGTTTGTAAGTATTAAAATATGGCATATCAGTATTTATAATAATCGGTAAGTATCCATTGTTCAGTATTCTAATGGTCAGTATAATCATCAAATGGTAAGTATTTATAATAAATGGAAGGTATATATAAAAAATTGTAAGTATTTAGAGAAATACCTAACCTAATGCAACCTAATACTTACAATTTACTATAAATACTTGCCATACATGTATTATAAAAACTTACCATCTAATATTTTAATACTTACAATTCCATATTTTTATACTGACCGTTTAATATTTAAATACTTACCAAAAATCGATTAAAATACTTTCCAAATAATTTGTTACCGTTAATAATTGATTTTGATAAGTGTTTTATTCTTTTCTAGGTAAGCATAAAATTTTATATATGAAGAATGAAAAGGCCAAGGGGTACAAGTGACTTAGAGGTGATTTTGAGAAAAGCGCGCTCAAAATTGAGCATGTATCTACATACATTTATTAGAAGGAGGTCGAGTGATTTAATGATATATCTCGATATAAGCGTACATACAAACAATTACTGTACATAACTCAATTTCAACAAAAATGCCACGTGTACCCCATGGCCTGTTCAGTCGTCATATCTGAAATGGATTCTGATAAATAAATTGAATCAAAGTTATAAATTGATGATTTTTAAAAAACTTATTTTATGAATAAGATAAAACTAACGTCAGGTTGGTATGGAGTTTGTGAAAAAATAACATGTCGTGTGTAAACGCTAAGGAATTCTGGCAAATATAGTTTCAAATATTGAGCAAATAAAGTGAATCAGTTGATGACTTTAAGTTTCTAAGACTAAATTGGCTTAGTATTGGTACTGACCAATAAAATGGAAATAATTTTTACTTTAGAAAACTATACACAAAAGTTTATCGAAAAAAATATATCACTTACAGTCTTTAATGCTCCACTTGAGTATCCTCCAATGATGATAATCTTATTGTCTATCAAAGCTGTTGCATAATATGCTTTATTGCATTCTTCGTAGTTAATTTGCACCCATCGTTTTAAATTCAAATGGAATATTTCGATCACTCTTGATTGCTGAAACGAATTAAATTAACTCCCAAATTGTCACGGTTAAATCATCAAATCCAGAAAGAAATGTGACTTACTTCTAAAGAATTACCTCCCATAACAATCAAAGTGTTTTCGACAGATGAACAATCTTTAACATTTCCTTGTAACTTCAAACCATCGATGAATTTCAAAAGACATACAACATCTAAACCGCAAATGGCTTGAGCTTCAGATGAATTAATGGACTGGAAACAATTGCTATGTTTTTTAACATGTAATTAGCACAAAACGATCACATCTAACATAATGATGACGCTAATTTGTCTGTTTGTTTATTACAGTTGACGCTTCGACTCTTTGATGAATGATTTATTGAATAAAATTTTGCTAATTTGGATTATTGGTCTTAAATATCATACTTCCAAAGGTCTGAATTGACGCGAACTGTTAATGGATCGATTGGAAAAAGTCGTTTGTAACCCGTTAACTCCTGAAAAAAATCTCACGCATTGAACCGAATTATATTTTTAAAAAATGAATTTTAATTCATAATAATTTCATTGGCGAACGTTTTTCAAATGAAATTTAAACTGTATTTTTTAATCGCATGTTCGCAATTACTCAGAGATAACTTCCAAAAACTGTAACTTCACTCCAACCAGACATGCGCTGATATTCGTAATATTATATTAACTCACATCTTTCGGAATGCATCCCAAATTGATATAACCCAGTAGTTCGGTCGAGTGATTTTTCCTAGAAACATCATGGTTAAGCCATCGTTTTAAAGCATCGTACAACGTTTTTTCTGATTTGGCTTTCGCTTTTGAAGTGAATATCTGCTTTATTCCAGCATAATCCAATAACACAAAGTCGTCCGATAAATAGATCTAAATAATGTGATAACGAGAAATTTTATAAAATAATCAAGAATTACATATTATATAGCAAGTCTAATACCTCGCCAATGTTTTCTTTGATAAAAGGAATGATATCTTTTTTTATCGCGTCGTGTTCAGCGAAATTAGCCGATTTCCATATTGAAAGACAGTTTTCAGTATTCAGAGTGTTCTTCAAAACTTTCGCGCAGTTTTCTACGATCGATGACATTCCCAAAATGCTCGCCATTTGAAGCAAATTCAGTGCATTATTTGCGTTTATATCTATAGGTAAAATATTTAATATAATGTATTTAATTATTCATTGACGAAAGATAATTAGAGTTTCCGATGTTACCAATAGCTCCTCTGTAGCAATATTCTATTAGCGAAAGCATCACATCCATATCGACGTCGGTAAATATTACTTCTTTCGGAGAAATTTTCGCATTTTCAAATGCGTCTTCGAAAAATGTGCTGAAAGACGCTAAGACATTTGCGTGTACAGGAATCCTTGAACGAAAACATTCTTTAGTCGATTGTTGCACATTTTGAACGAAATATATTCAAAAACGAAGTTTACCTTTGATCGTTGATCGATATACAGGCATCGCAAAACTTTTGCTTGCTTTTGAAAGCCCAAAGTCTCTCTCCAAGTTCCCTGGGATTGTTGGTGACTTTGTCCATTGCTTTCCTCTTCTACTTCAACGAAGACTTCGAACAGACGAAAGACTCTCCTTCGATGTGACGAATGATTGTGACACAACCTAGGTTCGTTATTTACACTGTTTTCTCAAACCACAGAAGATAACACGTTGATAATTTTATCGGAACAAAGAATATTCTAATGAAACTGAGACCGCAACTCTTATTTTCAAGTAACATTATCTTTCAAAATATAATACATAATCTTGTTTTACTCAAAACAAAGCTGTAAAGAAAATATACAATAAATATATATCAACAGCATCATACGAATATTAATTTTTCAAATCGATTACGTGAAATCTGTATTTTTTTTTTCAAAATTGAATTCTAATCGCTTTATTTTGTCCTTAATTAATCTTGTGAAGCATATCCGGGAAAATGTTGATAATAATGTGTTATGATGAAATAATGATTATCTGTACACACATGCATATCGTTAATGCGGTTTCGAGAAATCTTGTTTTTCTCAGATTAATACTATACACAGATAAAGCGTAACAAATCAATATCGATAATATCAAAGGAAAAAAAAATCTAACCTTGTATTACCTACAACTTGTATTCCATTTTTTTGATATTTCCTAGGAATATAAACTTCACAAATGAACTCCAACTTAACTAAGCTCGAACCCAGATTCATTCAAATATCACTCTCTTTCCAAATATTCGATTGATTTTACATCTGATCATATGAGCCGTTTAGAGCTCAGAATGATCAATACAAAGTAAAAAGTCGAGATAAGCGATCAAACTTTTTCGATCAAAAAAAAAATTATCATTGCAGTATATATTGAAATATTAATGAGTAAAATTATGGTTTATCTGCATTAGGTAATTAGCCCAATGCCACTAATAAATACTGAGCGATGAAAACCTGGCTCAGTTTTCGGACAACTGGGATCTATTAGAGTGTTTGATCGGTTCGAAATCAAACTGTGTCGAAATGAGCACACATGGTTCTCAAATATTGACAGATTGCCAATTAGTAGAAATGACAGATTTGTGGATCCAGTACTGAGAGCGAATACGACAAACGGTCATTTTCCATGATTACAGTTTTCACGTTTGCATTCAAAGTGTTGGCATGCGGACAATAGCCAGCCACTTAAATATATAACAATTCAAATTTATTTATTAAAAAATTCGATAGTTGTTCCGATAATTACATTGATATTTTTGGAAAATATTAGGTGTACCTGAAAGTCATTTCATTTTTTTTAAATTTTAATTTTTAGTTAATCTCATATTCGATTTTTCAATTCATATTCATTAAACATTCTTCGATTTTGGACTAAAATATTTAACTGTCGCAAATTATAGAGGATTTTCTCGGAATATGGAACATGCGCCAAATATGAAACATCGAGATATTTATCACTTACAGTTTCGACCATCTGCTAATTTTGCATAACATCGATCACCAATAGTATTATTGTTAGAATTCAAAAAGAAAAACAACAATATCGACATTGAGGATTGAATTTTTACTAGGGTTTTTCAACAATATCACCTATAACATTGAAATGTCATATTGTTTTAGTATATATGTATTATGGGATAACTGCTTGGCGATTGTTGGATCGAAAATGCATTACTTTCAAATGAAATTCAGTATTCCATATTTGCCACCTTTTGAATATTTCGTATTTTAAAACACCACCGTTACATATTTGAGACACACATGAAAAAATAATTTTCAGTAATCGTCGTTTTTTTTCAAATTTGAGTGATTATTTCTTCCTTTTGCTATATAATCAACACATAACTAAGTATATTCGGCCTTAATATATTTCTTAAGAACGTTAATTATTATTAATTTGTGGAAAATACACGCTTAAAGCTTAGAAGTTTCCATGTTTAGGACAATTCCTCTACATCATAGATGAATGTATTTCGGTCAAGTAATAGTACTTACCTTATAAATTTTCTCAGAGACTAAACTGCGCTTCTCAATATTATGAAAACATATTGAAAAAATAACCGAAGACAACCTCTCAAATATCAAGTGCCACTTTCCAACCCCTTGACCTATTCCAACCCACTTTCTTCGAGTCCCCAATTAACCGAAACTCCTCGAAAGCCTCGACAATAATCGGGATGCATCTTTCGCAAAAGTGTTGAATGCAAACGACCCACGAATACTAAAAGGCTCACAGAATAACTCAACCCCCCAAAAATCCAAAAAAATCCCCTAAAACCCCCTAAAAATCTACCGAAAACCCCCAGGAAGACAATCAGGATAGGGGTACGTAATCACGTTTGAAAAAGAATTCGACATTCGACAAACGAAGCCTTTTCTTCAAAAGTACGTACATAAGTACGATTGAGGGTTGATTTTTTTTTTGCTAAGGGTGCTGTGCAACGATGCGTTGTTTTGGATTTTAAAACGAATCACTTTTTCAGGGTTGAATTTGAAAAAAAATGTATTTTTTTTTATCGTTTCGTTTCGAACTAGAAAAGAAAAGAGTTCCCATTCGTAATGAAGGAATTTTCCTAAATATGGAAACATCTAAGCTTTATGTGTGTATTTTCCACGAATGAATAACAATTAACGTTTTTAAGAAATAGATTGAGGCCAAATATACTTAGTTATGTGTTGATTATTGCAAAAGAAAAAAATAATCATTCAAATTTGAAAAAAAAAACGACGATTACTGAAAATTATTTTTTCATGTGTGTCTCAAATATGGAACGGTGGTGTTTTAAAATACGAAATAGTCAAAAGGTGGCAAATATGGAATACTGAATTTCATTTCGAAATAATGCGTTTTCGATTCAACAAATCGCCAAGCAGTTATCTCATAATATATACTAAAAGAATATGACATTCCAATGTTATAGGTGATATTGTTGAAAAAAAAAATCTTAGTATAATTTCAATCCTCAATAGTTTTAAACTCAATGTCGATATTGTTGTTTTTTTCTTTTTGAAATCTAACAATAATACTATTGGTGACTGATTTTATGCAAAATTAGCAGATTGTCGAAACTGTAAGTAATAAATATTGCGGTGTTCCATATTTGGTGCATATTCCATATTTAGAACAATTCTTTTACATTTCTGTTACAAAAAAATCATGAAAATATTAGTCAATTTACGTATATAAAAAAAACAATGAATACTTTAAATTTTCGAACTAGATTTCATGTTATTTCACCCATTGAACTCATAAAATGTCTGCTGAAAAAAGTGCACTAACAATACCCAATTCAATCCCAATTTTTCTGCGGCCATTGTATAAAATAGGTACAGTAAAAACTCAAACAATCGATGATAGTTTGATGGAAAATAATGGAGAAAAATCGAATCAAACCGTAACATGAGTATCAGGAGTAGTATTGAGTTTGCAAAAACGTGATTCGAGTATTGAATCCTGTTGCTATTCAACGTCGTCCTTTATGCTTGCACAAAAAAATGGACATTAAAGTGATAAAACAATTGAAGTCGAATAAAAGCTTGTACCGTTATTTTATTACAGCGGGGGAGGCTTTTGACGTTTCACTGTATCCAGGGGCGGCGCGAGATATTTAAATTTTAACCGAAAATATCGATTATTCTGTTTAAACCGTGGGAAAATATTCAATATGAATGATTTCGTAAAAATAATATGCCTACATAAAACGATTGGATGCTGTAATGAAAAATTATTCTAAAAAAAAAAGCTATTGTGGATACGTATTTACTGACTATATTAAAACATTTTGGTTAATTCATCATCACAAAGCATAGAATCAATAGAAAATTTTAATCATACGTCATAGAACGAATTTATATTATATTAAGTTATCTTAGATTTCAGGCTTAATTATATTAGATCGGCAAATATATGCTACAAACATGCATATTTAGTTGACTTGTCTTATGTCATATCTATGGATTAACCACACAATACAAACGCTCAAAATGAATACTTGAGAGTAACCGTTTTGATATTTTGAGAATTATCAAGAAATCTTAAAAAATTTTATGAAAATTTTCGACAATATAGAAAAAAATATCACAAAGAGACAAAAAGACAATACCAACACTATCCATGATACACTCTTATGATGTACATTACGAGAGAAGCCCACCAACCCGCCTTTTAACTGCACCCTAATTCTATGTCAGCTTGTTAGGCCGACCTAGTCGGGTACCAGCAAAACTAGGCAAAACTACGGTGCCACACTTACGTTTACAGGGAACTCTACATTAAATCATTATAAAAGCCATCGCGAAGGACAGCTTTCCAGGGGCATTTTATGGTAGTACACCGTTTATTCGGGATTAAATTTATATTTTTATTGCATAATCGAGGTCACACTGTATCTCGGCATTATTTTTTCCCGCATACATCATCCGATAGAGGAAGATGGGGAACGGGACGGTAGATTGTAAAGAGGCCGCGGTGTATCGGATGCTGGAATCCCGTTCTTATGGGGAACAACCCTTGTCCCTTATCTAAAATTAATCTTTGTCGTAAAAACAGTTTGGGGTTGATGCGCTTTTGTGTCACGAAGGCTGTATCTTTCGTCCAGGCCTTAATTGAATCCTGTCCCTCGTGACTGCTATACACACTCTGCGGATTTAACTAAGCAAGCGAATTTATCACCTTTTGAATCGATTCGAAATTGACTTGTATTTTGAGTATGTAGACTGGGTTTTGTCTTCAGCGACGGATAGCAGCAGCGTCTTGGTCATAAATTATGACCAAATTATGACTCATAATGTGAACAATTGGGTCCGTTTCTTATCCAATGTCGCATTGTGACTAAGTTTTGTACCCTGTCACCGCTGATATCCGTTGCAAGAAATGAAATTCAGCTTTAAGACGAGTAAATGAATACACTTTCTGGTTAATATATGCATTAAATGCGGAAACACACCATTCTGAGACGTCAAAAGAACCGACCAATTTTTTGCGACAGGTTAACGCGTGGTCACGCGCCCTCCTTTCAATGGCTCTCTCACTCGCACCTAAAAAAATGAATATATCGCTTCTCTTTCTATCTTTTATGACGTCTCAGAACGGTGTCATTCCGCCTTAATTAATGTGAATTTAATTCGTCGTGCCGGCACTGCTCTGTCGTTTCACGAACGGCATTCGTTCAATTGCGACGCGCCATGACACAGTCGTTCCGCGCTCAACATTCTCATATGTACCAGTATAATACATAGCATCCCTTTTCATCTGCGGGATAAACCGCACATACACACACACACACACACAATATATATACAATGTATATATGTATGTATGATGTATGTATTACATATGTACTGGCGTAATGTCACGTCACGTTGAGCCACGTTCACACGGCACTGTCAAATCACTCGATCTCGAAAACAAGATTTTAAAATAGATTATTTTTGATGTAATGGAAAGCAAATTGAATCTTAAGTTAGTTTAAATTAACATTTTTTTATAGATACAGGTAATTTTTATCCAATTACACCGTTCGACAAGAAAATGGACCATCGATGAAACTCAATGAACTTTATGTATTTATATGTTCTGATCACGAATATCAAATCCGTTTTTCTGTAAAACAAATAGTTTTTGAAAAAAATCACATTTTATAGTTTTTTTTTGTCGATTTTCAACGAAAAATTTGCTTTAAAATCATCATAACATTTTTATTTAATTATGTTTTTTTTACAAAACTTTCAGAAACTATTAAACTTTAGTGTATTTATATGTACGTCAATTAAAAAAAAGGCTCCATTGTTCTTACTTTTTGAGAAAATAATTATTAAAAGTGAATTTGTAGAAAATAGTACAAAAACATTTAAAACTGCAAAATTTGCTGATAATATAAAAGTTTGAAAGCATCAAACTGTGCTTAATACATCATAAAACAACCTCAAAGGTCTCAAATTGTAGTATAAAATCAAGTTTTGGAAAAAAAAAATATAAATAGTACAGATTAATAGCGTAACGCTCGCGCCGAGAATATCCCATACTAAGTTGACGCGTTTTCATACAAAATGTGCGCTCACAGATATTAACATATTTATTTTATGAAAAAGCGATTTGTACAAAAATAAGGATAGGACATGATAGCTTATCACTTTTGAAATATCGAGAAATATATAATAATAATACAACAATACATACATCCTTCTCTTTTCTCAATATTTTGACAGCTCATAGTTGGAGTGTAGTTTGAATTAGTTTTACTGTCAAACCAGAGGTGAAAAGACCGACCCTGAAATAGGCTATTTATTGTATATAATTGAATCTAATATAAAAATTAATTTAAACGAATTTTTTATTGAAAATTAATGTGTAAACCCAGCTTTAGAATCTATGTACGTAGGGAATGTGCCGTTCACGTGACGCGCTTTGCATACGCAGACGGTGGGCACTCTCAATTAAAATCGTGATCCTTTCTATGAATTACGCGTAGACGTGTACTTTATTTTATACAATATGTTACCAGGCACTGCTTTATTTTAGTATATCAATAATTTGATTCATTAAAATTCGCCAAAGTTCGATTGCATTCGGACGGGCGGTTTAAGAGCGCATAGGGTACGAACATCGATTTTATGCAACTAGTTAGAATTGCATAGATGAGTCTAAACTCAAATTTATCTCCTTAATTAAAATCAAGATCTGTACGAGCTTCAAACATAGGATTGACCTATAGTTGTCGCATTACTTCATGATCTATAAACCAGGAAATATTCAAATATAAAGCAAAAATTGTTTATATGTATTTATTGAATTAACAGGTACATAATCGTAGATTTAGTTTTTGCTATTACTATTATTACTATTATTAAATGGTACTATAATTTTTTTTTATTAAATTAAATTTTATTACGTTGAAATGAATTTTTTTCGTGTTTATTTATCTGACTGAGAATGAAACTTATCTTCTTTTTAGCATTTTTTTTTTAATATATAAATTTCTTGCAATTTTGAAACGTTTGCTTTGCTTATGTACACTTAAGCATATGTGTGTCGCATCTGGTCGTATTAAATCGCGTTATTGTTACAGAAAAAGGATTCCATTCTGTGACACAATACCCGACTCTAAATCCTCTCCTAATGCTTTTTGAAGCCCTTAAAATCTAAAAACTAATTGCGTCCACTTACGTGAATAATTTCAACTAAATCTACTTCATAGATGTCCAAACACTTGAGCCAGGATCACAGCAAAAACGAACCACGCGATTCAATTCCAAATTTTATATTTTCAGTTAAGACTGTTTGCAGATGCTGCATCTGTGAATAGTTGGATGTATGCACTTAATGTATCTATTGATAATTGGTTATATAGTATCTTTATCCAATATCATTCAGTTTTATAGTGAAGAAGTCAGCCATAAGGCAAGATTTTGAATAGTAATTTAGTGCGTACATAGGTGTCACTAAATAGTTCGAATTTTATCGAAACATTTAGAATCATATCGAATCTAAGCCAGCCGATAGCGCAGCGGTATAAAGCGTTTGTGCATGCCGTGTCGATTCAGCATACTTGGGATGCGTGAGTTCGAGTTCTATCTTGGCGAGTGTCAAAATGTCGTTTTTCTTAATTGATAAAAATTGATATGGAGATGAGGTCGTTTCTTTCGAATGTTTGGATTCATTTGATTCGAAAAAAGTGTTAATTTAACGCTTTACGAAACGGCTCAGCAAATGATCACATCACCTACACCTTTCATATGTTCGATTGATTCGAACTATTTAGTGACACCTATGTGTGCACTTCTCTACTCTTAGGAGTCTCGTCTTCACTATATATAAAGTGAATGATACTAACTATTCAGGGTTATCTATGTCAATTGTGACCGATTAAAATACACGGTGTGTATATAAAAAAAATTGGGCAGAAATTACCTGTTCAAATAAAATAAATAAATAAACATTCGAAAGAAACGACCGAATCTTTTATCAATTCATCGATAAAGAATAACGACACGCGACTCTCGCCAAGATTGGATCCGAGCTCACGCATCACAAGTATGCTGAATCGACACGGCATGCACAAACGTTTTAAAATGGGCACATTTATGCAAGATCAGTGGCGTATTCTTCGAAATAAAAATAAATATGCCAATTAGGGACGAGGGTGGCTCAACACAAACTTTGATCGAGGTGAATAAATTAGAACGCGAAGCATTAAAACCGCGAGGGTTGAAACAAACGGATTTTGTCTCCTTTGCATATTCGACAGATGTCAAGGTGGGTTTTTGAGTTTTAAAATATTCACACTTTCCATCCCCTTTCACTAATCTATGCGATAAAGAAACACGTGATTCTTGTGCAAATGGATGAATTTGTCGCATTGGAAAGTTCAAAATTTTATAGAATCGTAATCGTCAGTCAATTTTTTGATAACTATGCGTTAATGTTTTGATAAATTAAACTAAAATGGATCGCACCCATTTCGAGAGCACACAAATAAATATTTATTGAATATAAGCTTTCTACACGCAGCCAAAATGAGAAATATCCAAGCAAAATATTTTGACAAGCCACAAAAATAACACAACCCCCTATTCTACTATAGGGGAGGAAAACGTGCTCTTATTTTTTGCCACAACTTTTATTTGAAGTGAGTAAAGGCGAATCCATAAAATTTTCTATGTGATAGCAAATTATTTGATTGTAAGTAAATCTAAGATAATGCTTAGTTTATATACATAATGAAAGTCAATTATAAAACCTTTGAGTGAAAGTTGTTTTAATGTTTAATAATACATATTTAAATTATAGCAAATATCTCATTGTTCTCATCTTTGATCATAAATTAATATATGTACACACATATGTTCACTTGTGGACAATTAATAAATTCGATAATATTGCATTTTTTCAATATTAAAAACCTCACTTATCCATTAATTAAAATAAAAAAGAAACCATCGATTGCATTGAGTAAAAATTTTACAAAAAAAATGATATGACAATTTATGAAATTCGGAAAGTGTCCACTGTTGACACCACTAGTTAGACTCGCGTGTGAACCCGGCTTTAGGATTGCGCTCGAGTGATCTTCGTATGGAAAGGGGTGGTCTCCATTTCAGGGATGATTGAAACTTCAATTTCGAGGGATGTTGAACGATGATGAAGTTATATTTTTAATATGGACCGCCATAAACCCGCTATACCCCCGAGGGAGAATACCTCTGGGAATAAAACCCCGAAGGGGGTGGTTTAGGGGTAGTTGTGTATCGATAAATTCGATAGAAGGTCGTCTGTTCATTTTTCTTTTATATTGAAAAAAATATCTTTATTTACATATATTTTAACGAGGAGCCCTTGAGTGCTTCGGGTCATTGATTTCGATGAAACATTGTAGAAACTTAGTATGAGTAACTTCAACTTTGACTTTCTCAAAAATTATCATTTTGTAGGGACACGGACAAATTGATTAATTTATTTTGGAACCGTTCGACAATCTGTGCCTCGATAATTAATTAATTAATTAATAATGTATTAAATCGATATATCGAATAAATTCAGTCTTAATTGAATCGTCTTTCAATGCACAAGACCCAAGATGTCTCCGCCCACAATTTCATAATTTAGTACATAATGGACTAGTTTGCATTAAAAAAAAAATAAACTTTAGATCCTATTTTTTATTTTATAATTAATAGTTAAATTTTATTAATTTTTATTTTTATAATGTTTTATTGAATTCAGCATCTCAAGGAACACAAAGTCGCTTTGTATTCCGAGACGAAAAATATAAGTATTTTTAGTACAGATTAATTGAATGAAATACTCGGAAAATTCGATTGTTTAGTTTTTCCAAGATTCGATCAAATCTGAAGTTCGATCTCTTTGTGGATAAAGTATTGTGTCACGGTGGAGAAAAATGTCTTTTGAACTTGAGTTTTTTGTAGAAAAATAAATGATTTTCGATAATTCCTTAAATACTTCAGCTTTGAGAATTCGATTCGAACGCACAATAAGAGTCTCGTTAAATATATGAAAGAAAATTGTTCGACTTATATAATAATTTTGCGAAATGGAAGAAAATAATGAAAAGGGCGAAATTGATAAATATAACATTATTGAGTTTTTAAGGATTAAAAAAATATTTAAAAATATCTATGCTCAATGAACGAAAACTCATTTAAGCATTATTCGTTAATTTGGAAAGTTTAACAGGCATAACATTCAAAATCAGATAAGTTCAACGATAATTGAACTGGACAGTTATTAATCTAGATTAAAATATCTCATACATACGAAACCCTCAAACTTCGCTACAATGAAAATCATTCCTCACATTTTTTAACAGTGCGTTTTATAGAACATCACTCGAGCTTTCATCGGCAAATATTTATTACGAAAAATAAGCATCCTATACGAAAACCTAAAATATCAGACGTACATATTATATATGACGACTGAAATGGCCAAGGGGTACAAGTGACATTGAGTTATGTACAGGAATCGCTTCTATGTACGCTCATTTATTTGGTGGCAAAAGGATATAAACGAATTCGAAACGTGTGCCTCAATATATCATCAAATCAGTCGATTTCCTCCTAATACATGTAGGTACACTCATCCCTCGATTTACGCGGCACCCATTTTACGCGGTTAGTAAAAATTTACATTAAAAAAAAAAATCATACATATTTTGAGGCACGCGCTACACGAAAGTGTGTTGCATCAGATTCAACAAATTAGAATTAGAATGTAGCAGTGAGAAAGCGAAATAATAAAATTACAATTATGTAATTATGTTTACTTTTAACATTAAACATGTTAAATTGTCGAGATATTAAATCTATAAATTTTCTTAATAAAATTCTCTTTTAGTTTTACGCGGTTTTCTGGAACCTATCCCCCTAATTCATATGAAATTGAAGTATCGATTTACGCGGATTTTTATTTCCTGGAACCTATCTTCCGTTTCCGTATGAACTCGGAGTCTCGATTTACGCGGTTTCGATTCACGCGAACTCTCTAGGAACGTATCCACCGCGTAAATCGAGGGACGGGTGTACACGGTCGACTTCGAACGCGCTTTTCTCGAAGTCACTAGCACCCCTTGGCCTTTTCGGTCGTCATATACAGACATAAGAAGCAACTTAAGCGCCCTTGTCATACTCCGCATCCTAATTGGAGTATAACGACGACGACGGATTTTGTTCTTCTAAACGAGCAGCGGATCCCGAGGGCAAATCCCTTTTATGCGCAATAATCAAAAAGTAATACACGAGAATCAGCATTATTCCAGTCGCCGAATGGAATGGGTCAAAACCCACCCCTGTCTTTGGTGGTGCTTAATCAGCAATCCAATCTCGAATTAAATGATCCTCGTGCCCGATCCGCCCTTCATCCCCCCCGTCTGGAGTTTCGACGTCGAACTCTTAACAAACCACCCCTTTTTTCCAGCCTCTCGAAAAAAGCGCTTAAAAATCGCTGGGAGACTTGGGACTCACCCCTCGTCGATGGCATGCCAACTTTTTTAATAAAAAAAATATTTAAAAATATTTAAAAAAACGTATTTCAATGAAAAAAATATATTTAATGATGATTCAATGTCGATTTCGAATTCGTAAAAAAATATTGGAGCACTTTTGAAAATTATTAAAAAAAATATAGAATTGCCATTCAATCTTACTTTCCCCTATTTGCATTCATGCGTGTATAAGATGTTTAAAAAAATAGTTTTATTTATATTTTATACTATTCAAATTTTCGCTTAACACTCTGTACACTAGTGTCTAATTATATTTAAAATAATATATTATTATGTTTTTTCTTACATTTTTATTGATCAATATTTCAATAGTGCAGGTTATTGCAATATGAAAATATTTACAATTACTTAAACTTAATGCAATAGATCAATATTTACAAATCCTCAACTCTTGTCCACTTCAAATTCGCATCTAAATACATCTGCAAATACAGAGCACTCTCAATTACTAGTACATGAAAAATATACAATTTTTTTTTCATTTAAATTAACCAAAAATTCTATATCCAATAAAATTAGATAAGTCACGATTTGATTTTATGATGTATCATCAACATTGCTAGGTGAACATTAATTTATTTCTAAAATAATTTAAAAAAAATCAATAATACATATGACGATCGAAAAGTCCAAGGGGTACAAATGAAATTTTTGCCGAAATTGAGTTATGTATCTACAGAAATCGCTTCTATGCACGCTCATTTATTTGGCAGCAAAAGGATATAAACGAATTCGAAACGTGTGCCTCAATATATCGTCAAATCAGTCAACATCCTCCTAATACATGCAGGTACATGTTCAACTTTGAACGCGCTTTTCTCGAAATCACTTGTACCCCTTTGCCTTTTCAGTCGTCATATAGATCATCTAAATTTCCAATCAATTCAAAATAATTTCTAAAATATATCGAAATCATTAATACTATTTTTCTATCTACACTCGAAATGCCCTGAATTATCGATAGCTCACTACACCTCGTAATATATGACGACCGAAAAGGCCAAGGAATACAAGTGAATTTTAGCCGAAATGCACAGGAATCACTTCTATGAACGCTCATTTATTTGGCGGCAAAGGGATATAAGCGAATTCGAAACGTGTGCCTCAATATATCGTCAAATCAGTCAACATCCTCCTAATACATGCAGGTACATGTTCAACTTTGAGCGCTCTTTTCTCGAAATCGCCGCAAAGTCACTTGTACCCCTTGGCCTTTTCAGTCGTCATATGCAATTGAGCACACACACATGAACACTAATCCCGATAATGTTCGTTTGTCGAAGGAGGCAGGGGTGGCCAACGCCCGGGTTCGTTTTTCGCTTTGACGCGAAACGAAACACACGGCGTTCCAAAAGTCTGTGTACATTCGAGACACCTAACAATATGCGGCGAACGAAGCACAAAAGTGTACACAGGGTAATCCGAAACTCAAACACGGTTGTTCCTGAAGTAATGTTAAAATGCTTACCGCAGCTTTTCCCGGATAAACGGAATATTACCAACGCTTAATGCGAGTCGAATCTTACTTGTCTGCCTTAACTTTTATTCTTAATTAATATAGCTTGTTGTGTATCGACAGAGATTAATTGACGACTGAAAAGGCCAAGGGTTGCAAGTGACTTTGCGTTGATTTCGAGAGAAGAGCGTTCAAATTTAAACATGTATTAGGAGGAGGTCGAGTGAATTAATGTGTCTCGGCACACGTTACTAATTCGTTTATATCCTTTTGCCACCAAATAAATGAGCTTACATAGAAGCGATTCCTGTGCATGACTCTATTTCGGCAAAAATGTCATTTTTACTCCTTGGCCCTTTCAGTCGTCAATTATGAATAGGATTTTTTTTTATCAAAGAAAATAAATTGTTTGAGTTAGAGTCGTAATTTAAATGTATCTATTGAAAAGTCCTTTATATGTATGTACATCAGATGCAATATTTTCACGATTTGTTTTAATATGACTTCTATGCGTTTTCCTAAAATAATAGATAAATAAATAAGTTTTATCAGAAAAATATCATATCTATCATAAATTAAGAAAATGTATTTAATTTGTCATTTTTAAGAATTATATTTATCAATGTTAATTACTTCTAACGTGTGAATATCTCATATTCATTTTCTTCAATTATTTTGAGAATCGAAAATATGTTTGTATGTCTATATTTAAGTTTTCATCGGATGTAAAAATGTTTAAAATTTATTTAAGTCAATTTAATTTCATTGAAAGTTTCTAATATACATATTTTTTCGTTACAGGTAAAGGAAATTTTGATCCATAAATGCTGTTTTCATTTTAAGGTAAAAAATATCAACATTTTTTCAAAAACTTTTTGAATGACTGACTTTTCTACAAACCAAACCACTATTTGCCAAAATCATTTTTTTTAATTCACATTTTTAACAGAATTTTCAAAAAATATTACACGAAATTTACCCTCAAGCCAAATTCAATTCCCTCTTCATTCCCAACCCTCGTAACTATCTCGCAATTACCTTCATTTGATTTCTTTCGAATCATATCGCGTTCGCATCAATTAAAAAGTACACAAACTCATTATCCCTCGAATCGCCTGAACAAACGTAACACTATCTATCAATTATTTATTACATACATATATCTAAACGCGCCATATTGGATTTCGCAACAATGGCGGTAAACGTTAACGAACTACACGTTATTACCGAAGATCTGCTCAGATATCGGAAAACCCTATCAGACTTTCGTAGATATCCAGCTTTTGGCCACATCCAGGGCCGGCTTTGGGTTTGGGCCCGCTAACGAAGTGGCCGGCAACAATGGCCGCAACAATTAAAATCCCGAGATTCGATCTTCGAGATGGGGGACCTAGAATAACTCTCGTCGAGATTAATTAAGACGATACAATGGCTGCCTTCTTGCTATCGACAACAATAATGAATACCTATATTGTGTTATATAGCTTTGCAAGCTCAGTGTATAGCTTTTGATTGTTTTTCAACTGGGTCAAAGATTTCGGTTCGAGAGTATAAATTAAAACTAGCCTGCAGCCATACAGAAGTAGTTACTGTAACAATAGATTAGTTGGTGTACAATTATTTTTTTATTTGATCAATTAACTGTCAAAACCTTTTCTTGCAATATTGCGTGTATGTGAATAGTGCAAATATGATGCCTGCAACTTTGCTACAATTTGAAATTTCACTGCAAATAAGTCGTTACAAAAACAAAGTAGTATACATAGAAAGTTGCATGTTTAATCAATTATTTATATTTTTAGTTAAAATTTAGGAAAATATATAATATGCTTGTCCATTGCGGATTCACTGACTGAAAAATGAGTGATATTATTCAAAAGTTGATAGACTAGAGCAATTCTAAATCTACGAATGGTCAACAACAATTGAGGACACACGCAACCAATAAAAGATGCTGTCTGTGCATACAAAAGATCTTCAATTCAAAATCGTGATCAATTTATCATACTAGATCTAAACTAACGCGACATTCTATGGCAGAAATATTTTCTGAATCAGGGTTACCCAACTAGATGCTAGAATTCAAATTAAAATGTTACATTTGTGAACTTTTTGTAGCACTTATCTCACAGTTTTGCGTTATTTTTCATTTGTATTGTGTGTGCTCTAGTACTAGTACATCTTGTGTCATCATTTTATCATAAAACGGGTCGTAAGTAAATATCAATAAACTGTTTTCAGGCTCCATTTTTCAAGTACAAAATTGATATTCGAAAAGAACCTCAAATGTATGCAAATAATCCATTTTCGAAAATATTTCAAACTAACTTCTGTCAACCGGCGTTGTTCGAGGCTACTTATATACGTTAAACGGTGCAGTTTCGTAATTACGATGGTAGCTCAGAGCGTAAGATGGCGGGCCAATAAAGTGCACGCCCGAGTTCGAGGCACGTCTGAAAATTTCGAGCATCGTTAGCGTATTTATAATATAGTACTAGTAGTTCCACAGTTCGGAATTAATCCTATGTGTATTGCATTGTTTGGAATTTTATAAAATTTCATATTGCCATCTATCTGTGAAATAAAAAAATATTTAAAATAAAAAAAAAACCGGTAATAACGTGCCGCGATTGAATTTTTGACTGGAGCCTCCTAACCCTACGATATAAATACGTATAATTTGATGATAAAAATGTAGGTCTCGGACAGAAGTCGAACGCCTTATGTACGTATAAAGTTACGCATTGCCTCAGTATGACGGTGGCGCGGAATGAACGACGCCGGTTAATAATCTGCAGGCGCGGGTTCGAGCCACGGCTGAAAATTTCGAGCATCGTTAGCGTATTTATAATATAGATAGATAGATTACCTCCTTATATCTTATCCAAGAAAACAAAGAAAGACAACGACTTCTAGCCGCCAAATAACTCCACCGCATTATAAATCCTCGATCGTTTCCTAAGGCAGATTTCGACGCCGAAAAGGTTGAGCACTTCTGCCCTAGTCGAAAACACGTGTCCCGAACCCCTGAATAATTCGTGGGCCCCTTTGCTAGTGTTGCAACATTGATGTCGGACGCAGAATCTGACCGTGCGGGGGACACAAACAAAACGGCGAATTACTGGGGACCCGGGACCCTGAATATTTCATCGCGTTTCAGCCTCGGGGTACGCGCGACCCCTGCGTCCCCCGAGGTGGGTAATTGGGTCGCGAGCGCTATTTTGACCCGGATTATAAACGTATCGAATGTTTAGTCCGCGCGAGCCAATTTGAGAGGCGGTGTCATTGATCGTTTTGGGTAGCGCGACGTGCAGCAAGCGGCACGCAGCTCGGTCGACTGTGGGAACAATCGAGACCTCAAGAAATAGATTCTATAGTTCTTATTGTCGTGTGCGGCGAGTCTTTTGCTTCTTGTTACGATATGCAAAACTGGCTTTAAGATGCTGAAATTTGTTTTTTTTTTTATGTGACTATGAAAAGGCCAAGGGGTACAATTGACTTCGAGGTGATTTTAAGAAAAACGCGCTCAAAGTTCAGCATATACCTTCATGTATCAGGAGGTGGTCGAGTGATTTGATGATATTTCTCAGCACACGTTTCAAAGTCGTTTATATCCTTTTCCCACCAAATATTTATATGAGAGTACATAGAAGCAATTCCTTTATTCAACTCAATTTTGGATGAAAATGTCACTTGTACCCCTTGATCTTTTCATTCGTGATATATAGTCGCTCAATGTGCAAATATTCGGTTATATACACACACTGTGGGCTAATACTAGGCTATATGTACTCGATCTGATTACTATACGAGTAAAAATACTGAACTATAAAATATTTCACATCCGGCATTAAACGTGTTGCATATTTGAAACATTCACAATAATTTAACTCTCTTCGTGTGTCTGTCAGTCTGTTTTATTTTTCATCTTTTTTCACTCTTTTGTTGCTCATCGCACAATAATCGAAGAATCCACGAGTCACTCTTCGGATTCCATCCGCGTACACATCGGAATCTCCTTTTGGCCCCCTTGGCCCCTTTGGCCCCTTTTGGTCCCTTTTGGCCCCTTTCGGCTTCGGCCATCCTTTGACCAAATGATGAGGAAGTCACGAAGTGCGACATCTCGCCTCCATTGTCAACCGAGCCTGTGCACCTCGTGATCCATTGTCAGGTCTTTTTAACAGAAAACCTCAAGTTTTTTGTCTTTTTTTTTCGATTTTGTCATAACGAGTCGTGCTTCCTTCCATTATGATCATAATAGTTTTTCGTGATGGTGGTGGCTATTAACTCGCCTTTGTCATGTGCATATGATTTATGCTCGTCTACGATGAGAGAATAGGTGAATTTTTCACTATTGTAACTGGACGCACGATGTGTTTTAATTTTTTTGAAAAATTCATGTATGTATTTCTATGCAATGGAATAATTTGGGTTATGAGACCGGAAAATGAGTAAAGTGCTAAAAACTATGTAAAATCGAAACGTTGAACTTATAGGTACTAAACATGAGAATTGGTTCTGAAATTGTTTTGAAATTTGATCTAACTTTGTGACTCCATTTTATATTTTAAGATTACGTCTATGTTCACATTGATTTGAACAAAGTGATAAAAACGTTTTTCAAAACGATAATCAAATATAAACTGTCAATTAAAATTACTTTATCTTTAACAAATATTTTATTCAATTTGCTTAATTTCTCTCTCATATTGGAATGAACCATAGCTTTCGATCAATTTTCAGTTTGAATCTTATTTTCAATTTGATCAATTTATGAATTTTGTTATGTTGCAAATACTGTATCTGCAAATAAGTTGGCTATTTATACTCACAATAGATTTTCAATCAAATCTGACACTTTAAACAATAATAATATGAAGAATTTTGAAATCGATATTTCTTTACATTACAAAATCTGATACTTAAACCTCCAGTTTACAATATACCATCACCAAATAAAGGTACATTCACATCTTTCTCAGCGGGTGGTCTTTCCTGGGCTTCGATATAACATAGTCGCATACAAAACTAAACGGTGGACGTTAAAAAAAAGACAATCGATAATACACGTTGTTTAGTGGGGAATATCGCGTTGTAGAGGTCCCATTATTATCCGAGACGTCTCATTATGTGAGATTTTTACAATTCAAAATCGAGGGATATGCTCTCACGTGGCGGGAATTTTGAGATTTGAAAAATGGTCGAAAAAAAAAAGTTGTATCCGTAAACGTTGAGTCATGTTTAAATTTGATTTGATTATTGCGTTTGTTGTGCGTTGATGCGATGCTGTTAGGATTTACAAATTGTGTTCTAAGATTGGAAAAAAAATGATACAATTTTGTCAATAATGAAATATTTGAATTTGATTTTTGAGAATTTTTCAATATAGTCAATATTTGAATTCAAATGTCTAACGTTTAAAATTAAACTGATTAGAATCTCTTGATGATTTTTTTAATCCATACTGTCAGTAATATAATTTTTAGCATTCAAAAAATCTAACTATCCAATATACTTGAATGATCAATTTTCAAATATATAATATTAGTATTTAAAAAATAATCTATACCAACTTGATTTAAGTCTTATTCTTTATATATTTTTAAAAATTTACATAAATCTGTTACAAAATCCATTCTATCTTTTATAAATATACTTTTTAATCTACACACTAAATTTTGGTTATTAAATCAAATTTTTACACTCACCATTTAAAATATAAATCACTGACCAAGATTTGATTTGTAACCTAACATAATATTAATAATTTAATTTTTAAACAGTCAATCTACCAAAGTACTTCCATTTCAACCCTGATTTCAAAAAAACTCTCACACCTCTCATTGTCAGATGTAACCTTATTTTTTTAACCTAAAAAAAAAATCCAAAATGACCTTTTATATTCCCATATGCGAGATTGAATTATATCCGTCGTATGGGTGTTCGGCATTAACATCGAATCATTATAACCCACTGTGAAGTCTTCCAAAAAGGGGTCGTAAAGTCTAAAGACGGAAATGCATAAAAAAATATACGTGGGTGTTTCGAAGTAAAGCCAAGTTTACACAGAAGTCTTCTAAATTTGTCTATACATGATTAAATCCACTTCGAAAAAAAATTTATATCTTATGAAATTTCTTATATAAAATGTCGCGTAATCGACTCTTTTCTCATT
This sequence comes from Cheumatopsyche charites, assembly GCA_024721215.1. NCBI lineage: Eukaryota > Metazoa > Arthropoda > Insecta > Trichoptera > Hydropsychidae > Cheumatopsyche > Cheumatopsyche charites. The sequence continues at coordinate 11,571,790 of CM045587.1, forward strand.
TGAAGAGATTATTTTTGATTGAAAATTTAGTGTGTGGAATAGAAAATAATGTTGTGTGAAGCTAGCTCAACTAAACGTGGGGGAGATGAGTCCACGACTTTACAGATATGAATTTCAATAAGCGTTTGACGTTTTATAGGCTTTCGTATGTGTGAAAGTAAAAAGGGATTTTCGAAAAAGGGGAAATGAGAGTTTCGATCGATTTTGATACATATTTTCATTTTGCGATTTGTGTTCGGCGTTTTATGTTTTTTTAAGATTAGCGACAAATTAAAATGATAAAATAGCAAATCAAATTATTCTGAATTGACTAATATACATATGACGACTGAAAAAGGCAGGAGGCACAAGTGACATGTTTGCCGAAATTTATTTGTGTACAGGAATCGCTTCTATTTGACCACTGAAAAGACCAAGGGGTACAAGTAACTTGCAGTGATTTCGAGAAAAGCCCATTCAAATCTGACCATGTATCTACATAAGGAGTAGGTCGACTGATTTGATGATATATTAAGGCACACGTTCCGAATTCGTTTATATCCTTTTGCCACCAAATAAATGAGCGTGCATACAAGCGATTTGTTTACATAACTCGATTTCAGCATAAATATCACTTGTACCTCTTGGCCTTTTCAGTTGTCGTATTTAGTAGCAAAAGGATATCATAACGCTTATCAAGATACATCATTAAATCGCTCGACCTCCTCCTTTACATATGCTCGACTTTGAGCGTACTTTTCTCGAAATCACTTGCACCCCTTGTCCTTTTCCGTCTCCATATGTCTAATGACAAAAAAAATATCCATTTGAATCCTTTTTTTTTATAAGGACGATGACTATGCACGAGCCATCGAACTCTTTCGTAGCGCGAGTGCATTAACGGTCCAGTTTAAATAATCAAAAAACCATTAACGAGTGGAGAAAAAAATCAATGGCCGTTAATGTCTTTTTTTAGGCCTTTTCGTTTGGCACTTTTGTCGGTTTTATTGAATGTCTACACGCAACCCCATTGTGCTCTCATATTCGGACGTTTTACACGCGTAAAAATTTTACGGTCAAAGTCATAGAAAAGTTAATCCGTTTTTATTCGTTTGTGTGAAAAAAATAAATAAAAATTAATAAAAAAACGCTTTTGTGCTTAGAACTCGTCTTACACAAAAATTCTTTATTTATTTTTATTGCTTAAAAAATTTAAAATGAATATCTTTTGTGCTTACAATTAGAACTCGTCTTACGCAAGAATTCTTTGCCCTTTTTTTTGCTTAAAAAATTAACTAAAATACTTGTAACTATTTTTAAATTTCGAGTTATATCAATATTTATTTAAAAAAAACATTACATTTGAAAATAAAAATAATTTATTAATTCAAAATATTCCTTTCGTCCGTCGCCAAAGGGTTCATTTTTACAAGTTGTAAAATATTCTGATGATGATCTATTTAAGTGATTGAATATGTTCTGTATGTACTAGGTAATGAATCATATTATTATAATAGTATTTATATATATCATATAAAATCAATATAAATATAAATTTAAATAAAATAAATTACTCTACTGAATGATCATTATATTATATGACTGATTTTTAAGATTCAATTTGAATATATTGAATATTACTTCAAATATAAATTAATTAAAAAAACAATAGATGTCACTTTTTTTTTAACTCATTATTATAAAACTAGACAAAACTCTCAAAACAATTTCAAAAACAAACAGTGCCGAACTCACGACCTTTCAAAGGGTTCGTCTTTATTTCTTATTTTTCTTCCCTAGGCTTTTATTGCTGTACCTTTCCGAACTGTTCCCATTGTTTCCTCTTTCATAACACGCATGATTTATGGGATGCTAACCCTATATATAATAAAATAATAATTCCCATGTCCACAGCGTAAATAAGTCGAACTTTATGACGCCGTTAAACCTCATTTCTATCATAATTGTCGTAATAAAAAAAATGGATAAATGTGAGACGATTGCCGTTGGTATATGGTATATGGTATTCTTAATTATTATTGTTGGTATATGAGCCGTTGAATGGATTAAGTGATTAGATCCACTTTTTGAAGAAAAAAATGAGATTTAAATGTCATAGGTTTAGTCATACGTTTCTATGTTTGAAATATCTTTCTTGAATAATAAATATATCTGAATATCATTTTATGACAATATTTGTTTGGCTACATTACGAAAGAAGCCCACCATTCCGCCTTTTAACTACACCCCAACTCTATGTCAGCCTTTTAGGCCGGCCTAGTTGGGTACCAGCAAAACTAGGCGAAACTACGGGTTAATAATTTATTTCAGAGGCCAATTTGATCAATTATGAATTCTCATACGAACAGACCACATACGTTACTCATTACAAACGAAATTTTTATTTTTATAATTTCGGACAAATCGAATAAAAAAGGCAATCAAGGCAAATAAGTCATACGTGTTTCATCGTTTTTCTTGATTTTTATGGAGTTAATCCCGTTGTGCACCGAACGACTTATATGTGTATTCCTTTGGTCAATCCTTCGGGGGGAATTTGACACCTTTCCGAGGACGACCGGAAGTGCAATTCGTGCAATTTGCACAATCGTGGCCGGAAGGAAGCTGCGACTGCAGACGCCTGTGCAGTTTGGGAAATTTCGGTCAAATTGGACTCTGGTGGAAATGTTTGAGAAACTCTCGAGTTGCAGTTCGGGAACAAAAGTTGACCTATGGGGAAGTTCTTGCAGGAAGTCCGAATCTGCTTCTAAATTCTATGCGCTTGTATGAAATATATGCAATATACAGGGTAGGATCAATATATAACGATAAAATCTTTATTGTGAACAAAGTATTGAGGTTGCATCAAATATGAATTAATATTCTTCAAAGTACTCTCCTTGACTAGCTATACACTTATTCCAAAGATGCTGCCATGATTGGAAACATTTCTGGAACCCTTCTTTCGCAAGAACTTTTAGCTGTCTTGTCGTAGCTCTTAAAATATCAGAAGCGACATGATCGCTTCTGATTTGTAAATATTTGGCTGAAAAAAATATTCCTGTTTGTCCACATCCACTTTATTCACCAGATTTAGCACCACGTGACTTCTGGATTTTTCCAAAACATAAATTTGAGCTGAAAGGAAAACGTTTTAACACAATTTCCAATATTATAAGAGCTACGACAAGACAGCTAAAAGTTCCAGAAATGTTTCCAATCATAGCAGCATCTTTGGAATAAATGTATAGCTAGTCAAGGAGAGTATTTTGAAGAATATTAATTCATATTTAATGTAACCTCAATACTTTGTTCACAATAAAGATTTTATCGTTATATATTGATCCTACCCTGTATAGCTCGTCGAGTATCAATGGAAAAAAAACTCGAAATTTTTAAATCATTAGTTTATTACAATTACAAGTGAAAACAAACAGATTAAGCACGATTAAAAAATTCGCCTTAACTCACACCCAAAATCGCCAATTAAACCATTTTATTAATATGCGACCGAAATGATACATTCGCGTTTGCTTATCTCCCCTCTATTTTTGTCGCCGCTTTTATATGCGTTCACCCCCATTTTTTTTCCGTAAAATTTATTTTTACTTTTTCCGAACGTACACGCAAAAAAAGCAAAAACAAAAAAGGAACAGTAAAAAAAAAATGGGAAAAAAAACGGAGATTAACGCGAAGCAGGGTTAAAACGAGTGTCACACAACGGGCCAAGTCGCCCAGGGGCGTTTTGATAAAAATGCCCCATTACGGGGAGCGGCCGGCCCTGTCATATTTATCTTGTACTGCATTTGTATACGTTTTACTCGACTACGTGTACGTTTACGTTTTGTTCGGATTTACGCTTTGAATTTCGTATCAGAAGGTATGATTGTGAAATGGAACACACCCAACTCTCGTTTTACACGGTTTCAAAATAACGCGGTTTGAAAAAGTGAAAAAAAATTTTTTTTTTTTACACAATTTATTTGGTTTAACACGGTTTGTTTGAACTATATAATGAATATCGCGCAATAAAAAATGTGTTTTTTCTTACACGATTTTAGCTGGTCCCTATCCACCGTGTAAAACGAGAGTTGGGTGTATTTGTACGAATTTTGAAATTTGAACTTTTGACACTTTTATGGTAGATGTTTTAATTGTTAAAGTTGAACTTATTTTTGTATGAAATTCGGTAGATGGCTTTTTTGACGAATAAATGTTAAATTGATTCTGAATTTCGAAAAAAAAAATATTTTTAATTTAAGAAATATTTTTTTTAAATATAGATAATTCTATTTTCGTTCAATTAAGGAATCTTTTTTAGTTGGTTTTGAAGTCTTTCTAATTTTATATTTCTAAACTTGTCAAATATGAAATTTAAACTGAAAAAAAATACAGATAGGATTGATTAACGAATGATTTTTTATAAAAGGCATTTAGTGAAATTTTTGATTTAATGTATATTCTAATTATTTTAAAAAAATAAATGTCTTTCGTTCAATTCGAATAAAAGATAGTTATTTTGAAAATAACCTGTTTATTGTTGTAAAAATTAATCGTTTTCATTTATCGTATGTCGATTGAAAATAAGCATAATAATGTTTTAAAAAGCATTCAATATACGTACGTATTTTTATTTTTACACACGTAACATATTTCAGTAATTGTATGAACTCGCTGAAAATAAAAAAATAAGCATTCTAGACTAGAATTCGTTGAACTCGTCGCACTAACGAAAAAAATAAAAAACTAAAAACTAGAGAAACTCGCCAACTGAACGCCCTACACGCTACAACTATACTTAATCTTTTTTATTTATTTTTTCCTTCGTCTTTTCGTATTCATTTTCTTTTCGGGGTGCACTGGGCGTGTCCTGTCGTTTATCGTTCAAGGTAAAAAATTGCCGACGATTTAAACGAGCGAGAAATTAAGCGCAGTTCTCGAGATTAAATCCAAACCAACCAAGAAAATTTTCTCGACAACATTTTTGCCAAAACAATCATGTCTTTATATCTGTTTTTTTTTTGTCTTTGAAATGTTTTACGTATCATTTTCTAGTTCGAAATAGAAAAACGTGAAATGCTTTTGAATTGAGTATAGACAGTCATCTTTTTACCAACTGACAAAAATTAGCGGAGCAGATACGGATTAATGAACTTTAGTATGTTTGTCTCTGTCTGTTTTTTAGTTTATTCGGTTATAATGTATTCATTTGACGACTGGAAAAAGCCGAAGGGTACAAGTGACTTTGCTGTGATTTCGAGAAAAGCGCGTTCAAAGTTGACCATGTACCTACATGTATATTATTAAGGAAGAGGTCGAGTAATTTAATGATATATTAAGGAACATGTTCCGAATTCGTTTATATCCTTTTGCCACCAAATACATGAGCGTGCATAGAAGCGATTCCTGTGCATAACCCAATTTCAACTAAAATGTTATAATACTTGTCTTTTCGATCGTCATTTAGTTTTCATGTTTGTAAGTATGTATGTATTTGCACTTAATCTTGTGTCTCATCTATTGTATCTCACGAAGCACTTCCAACAAAACGACATCTAATAAAAATCAACCATATTCTAACATTATATAGACCATTTAAAAACTTTCTGCCTTAGTAAATATTGTTCCAATTGAAATGACCTTTTATATAAAACTAATCTCATATCTATTGGAGCGGGTACCAATTTGCCCATCGTTCTTAATTTGAAAAAAAATTCAAAAAAGAAAAAATCTATATTATAAATACGCTGACGTTCAGATTATTGGCCCACCGCCTTACGCTCCGAGTTACGCGTCGTAATTACGAAATTGCAACTTTTAACGTATATATGGGATATTTTTTTCGATATTTTTTTATTTCACACATAGATGGCAATAAACACATCCGTGGCAATACGAAATTTGATTGATTCCGAACAATTTTGATACACATGCGCCTACTGCTAGTATACCTAAAATTGATTATTTGAGGAATACAAAATATTCAAATATTTTTTAAAAAATTAAGACAATTCTTGAGACCGCAGATTGAATCCCAACTTATCCCAACAGGGCCGGCTGGGTAATTAGGCGACGGCCACGTCCGCCCATTCATCACCCGACCCTGGCTTATCTAATCAGCAACACTGTCACAGACACACATATACACGATATTATATACAGCCCTGCTTATATAATACATAGATGTGCGGTATGTGCTAGAGCACATCCGATTATGCTAAGCAGCGTATGCAAATGGAAAATGTAAATAACGACCTACACACACGTTACGAGAGAAAAAATGGTGTAGTACTTGTCCGAAAAACAAGTGGATAAACGCGTGGACAAAGCCTGAGCGAAAATGCGCAAATAGAATTAGCCTTAGATGAGGGTTGAAATTCGAGGTGAAAAAAATAATTGTGTACATAAACGGGTGCTCTTTTGTTTCGTGGGTAATTTTGAAGTGGGACATTTAATTCGGCTCAGGTAGCAGGACTAGGTCTTATATTTATGTCTTATTCGAAAATTGGCTAGATTTTATAATAGCGGAAAATGTTTAATTCTTAAATATTAACTCATTGTTAACAGCGTTTATTTTGTGTTGTTTCACTTATATGATTTTAATTTATGCTACTTATATTGGCAGAATTTATTTTCTTATAATTTTCACAATAAAGCTTTTTTTTCATTAAATCATATTTTCGTATCATTCAACATTATTCGTTATACATTTTCAAAATAAGTTCACTCTATTATACGCACAAACTGAAGCTACGTTTTGCATACCACTACAAGCAGCACGCGGGACGCAGCGTAGTCAACAATTGAATATATTTCTTAGGGCCTCAATAGTTACTATTGTTGACTACGCTTCTTACCGCATGATGCTTGCTGCTTGTATCAGTACGGAAAACGTAGCATTAAGGCACATACACACTAGCGAAAACACACATCGTCAATTCGTCATCGATTCACCATAAAACAGTAAACCTAGACGCATATTTACCTATAGACCAAATTATTTACCTAATATTTTTTATCATTATAGCTATTTTTCCACATTTTCCACATCTATCATAAAGTAATGCGACACCTAAAGACAAATTTAATTTCCTTCATTTATACCAAAACAGTTATTTTGACACATTATTCGAACATGACTCACTATACATATTCAACACAGGTTCATATACCATTACAGGCGCAAGCTAAAGGCACGCACACAAACCTAGACGCATATTTACAGCATTTATTTTATAATATAGTAATTATCATGTTATGCAACACCTAAAGTCCAAATAATATTTATCATTTTAGCTATTTTTCCAAATTTTCCACGTTTTATATGACGATCATAAAGTAATGCGACACCTAAAGACAAATTTAATTTCCTTCATTTATACCAAAAAACAGTTATTTTGATACATTATTCGAACATGACTCACTATACATATTCAACACAGGTTCATATACCATTACAGGCGCAAGCTAAAGGCACGCACACAAACCTAGACGCATATTTACAGCATTTATTTTATAATATAGTAATTATCATGTTATGCAACACCTAAAGTCCAAATAATATTTATCATTTTAGCTATTTTTCCAAATTTTCCACGTTTTATATGACGATCATAAAGTAATGCGACACCTAAAGACAAATTTAATTTCCTTCATTTATACCAAAACAGTTATTTTGACACATTATTCGAACATGACTCACTATACATATTCAACACAGGTTCATATACCATTACAGGCGCAAGCTAAAGGCACGCACACAAACCTAGACGCATATTTACAGCATTTATTTTATAATATAGTAATTATCATGTTATGCAACACCTAAAGTCCAAATAATATTTATCATTTTAGCTATTTTTCCAAATTTTCCACGTTTTATATGACGATCATAAAGTAATGCGACACCTAAAGACAAATTTAATTTCCTTCATTTATACCAAAAAACAGTTATTTTGATACATTATTCGAACATGACTCACTATACGTATTCAACACAGGTTCATATACCATTACAGGCACAAGCTTAAGACATGCACACAAACCTATACGCATATTTACAGCATTTATTTTATAATATAGTAATTATCATGTTATGCAACACCTAAAGTCCAAATAATATTTATCATTTTAGCTATTTTTCCAAATTTTCCACGTTTTATATGACGATCATAAAGTAATGCGACACCTAATGACAAATTTAATTTCCTTCATTTATACCAAAAAACAGTTATTTTGATACATTATTCGAACATGACTCACTATACATATTCAACACAGGTTCATATACCATTACAGGCACAAGCTAAAGGCACGTACACACTAGCGAAAACACACACCGTTATCGATTCACTGTAAAGCAGCAAACCGTGACGCAAATTTACATGTATATTGACAGCGTTTGTTTAACCCGCGAGATAGCGAAGCGCAACCCCATCCCATAAAAGGGGTGCGTTTGTTTTCTTTGATGTCGGTCAGGGGAGAAGCCAACCCGATAAGGAGACGACTAAAAAAATATATACACCGACAAAGAACCGAAATTTTATTGTCCAAAAAGTGCGGTGAAAATTCACAATTCGACGAAATTGTAAAAAAAATGACAAAAATGTGAGAAACTTTGCGTTAGATATGATTTTTTTCAAGGGGTGTGCTTTCGACTCCCGATTTTAATGTGTTAATGTATGTATAGGCAATTATTGAAACGCAAATTTTAAAAACTACAAAAATGTGAGAAATTTTGTTATATGTATATACCGACAAAGAACCGAAATTGTATTGTCCAAAAAATGCGGTGAAAATTCACAATTCGACGAAATTGTAAAAAAAAGTACGAAAATGTGAGAAACTTTGTGTTAGATATGATTTTTTTCAAGGGGTGTGCTTTCGACTCCCGATTTTAATGTGTTAATGTACGTATAGGCAATTATTGAAACGCAAATTTTAAAAACTACAAAAATGTAAGAATTTTTTTTATAGATATGATTTTTTTCGTATCCAATCTATTTTTGTTATTTTCAATAGATGTGCATTCAACTTCCGATTTTAATGCGTTAATTTATGTAAAGGAAATAATGGTAAATTATTGAAACGCAAATTTTAATACCTTTTCAGTTATCGTAGATAAGCATTGAATATATTTTGATAATTTTATGCACATTAACAAAATAATGTCAAATTTTAAAACACTTGCTAAATTAAATTTAATTTGATTTTATACGTAATCTAATCTTACCTAATCTATAAAAATAACCGAATATTTAACTTAACTTATGATCAAATTAACTAACGGTGCACTGAGAAATATGTAGAATTTTTTCTTGCAGTTGATACTTAACAAGTTGCACATTAATTGCATGTAATATTACAAAATTCAAAGCAACTGCCATTTTCTTAACACTTAAATTAGAACTAGTTATATTTACGATGTCCTAAAAAAATGTAGAATCCTTAAACTAAATCAAAGTTCAATTTAACCGAGAGGCAAAATTTAACCTAACCTACCGATTTTTTTCTCTCTGATGATATTCAACGAACTTCATACGAAATTCATGTATAATAATATTAAAAAATCCTCAACAACAGACATTCTATCAACACTAAATTAGAACTAGCTATATTTACGATGTCGTAAAAAAATGTAGAATTCTTAAACTAAATCAAAGTTCGATTCAACCGAGAGGCAAAATTTAACCTAACCTATCGAATTTTTTCTCTTTGACGATATTCAACGAACTGCATACGAAATTCACGTAATATTAAAAAATCCTCAACAACAGACATTCTATTAACACTAAATTAGAACTAGCGATGTTTACGATGTCCTAAAAAAAGATGGAAGCCTTAAACTAAATCAAAGTTCAATTTAACCGAGCGGCGATCGAAAATGAGTTAGTGTAGGGTTCGTTCCGGTTCGTGAACAGTAGTTGCGCCATTGTCGGCGAAATTTCATTTCCCCAGATTGAATTACTTCGATCAAAATTTACAGCCGGCCCCTAAATTCACCGAGACGGCCCTGGAATGACGCAACGAGGACGAATCGGGCCGATGTATGCAAAATCATAAATCGAATCTGCGATTATTATTATTTGCATATAAATAAATCTTTAGTGTAGAAGTGAAATTTATTCATTGCTACAGGTAATTTTACTATTACTAGCAGTAGGCGCATGTGTATCAAAATATTTCGGAATTAATCAAATTTCGTATTGCCACGGATGTGTTTATCGCCATCTATGTGTGAAATAAAAAAATATCCCATATATACGTTAAAAGTTGCAATTTCGTAATTACGATGGTAGCTCGGAGAGTAAGGCGGTGGGCTAATAAACTGCACGCGCGGGTTCGAGGCACGGCTGTGGCTGAAAATTTTGAGCATCGTTAGCGTATTTATAATATAGATTTTTTGATCAACCCGTTCAATGTATCAACGCATGTGTGGTTATAGAAAAGTTGTATTTTTTATAATTATCTCTGACTGATTTCCGACGTTCAATTAAAAGATCGGGTTTTTAAATTGAAAAGTTTCGATAGAGAAAAAAATCTCTAATCAAAATTCAATTCTTTATAAAAAAACTTTGAAAGAAAGATTCATTTTATAAATTTGTTCTTTTTTAGAATTAAAATTTGAAATTTTTCTTCTTACAATTGACAGGGCTTAGGATGTTCGAATCCAGCATTACGAGTACATTGACCAACGCGGTATACACAAATCAATTATACCGCGTTGGTCAATGGAATAGCTGGTTTATTAGTACAATTGAAAAAAATAAAGGTGAACCACCACAAATGGTTCGTTTTATATTCGGACAATTAAATACGATCCGTCTTATATTTTTTAACAGAACTGTATTTTATCGAAAACTACAGTACGTTCGTGTTTTAAATTGTTGAAAAAAAAATGGATTTTTTTTATATTTCATTGTAAGACTGTCTTAACGAAGCAATCATAAACGTTCAGCGAGCGACTATTGTTAAAGTTTGCTAACAAGCGGAACAAATTGCTCGATGGTGTAGAACTGTTGAATATGGCTTAACTAGCGAATAAAAAAATGCGAAAGATTTTACAATACAGTGCTCTTTCTAAATTCGTGTAATTTGGTTGGAAACTGGATTGAATAATATGATTTAGCTGATTTTTCTAGATATGTACATGTACTTTTAAAATCCTTAAAATATAACTTAGTGAACTCATTGTTTTTGATGTGGTCGATTCACATTAGAGTACAGAATCAATTAAAATAAACGATTCCGGATGCCAAAAAATTTTTCATTTAATGGTATTTATCTTTATTATTCAGGAATAATTTACGAGTATTTCACATGCCTACAGAAATATATGACTACCAAGTGATTTGACATATAAATTTAACTTTTGACAATGTGTAAAGCTGAGATCTCAGGTGAGATAAACTCAGAGGGATGCTCTTGTCCTGAAAAAAAATCTACATCATTACAGCAATTTTACAATATTCTTCAGTCGCCCCAATTTAATTTAAGTCAAATAACTTTCAGACCAAAAACCATTAGATTTGGTCAAAGTTCGCAATGTGAACGACCTTTCCCTCTCAGGTGAGATAAACTCAGAGGGATGCTCTTGTCCTGAAAAAAAATCTACATCGTTACAGCAATTTCACAATTTTCTTCAGTCGACCCAATTTAATTTAAGTCAAATAACTTTCAGACCAAAAACCATTAGATTTGGCCAAAGTTCGCGATGTGAACGACCTTTCCCTCTCAGGTGAGATAAACTCAGAGGGATGCTCTGGTCCTGGAAATATTTGGAACACGTGACCGTGATCCTGGCCCCTTTTGCCACCCCAATTTTTCCAGGGCTATCACGTGAGAAATGCCTTGGACCTTTCACTATATCCGGGACGTGCATCCCCTTCGGTTATCGACAATGGGGGAAGTCGGGGCTAGTTTTTCCCCAAGGGTCGGTTTTCATCTTCCGGTTTCGCAGGATACAAACGTCTAGATACTTTCGCTGAAAATATACTCCGTGTCTTGTTATTTTTATGAAAAGTACATAAAATAGAGTAAGAATGGTTCAATCATGCAAATTTTGCAATCGTACGCTACGATTCTACGAATAGGCTAGTATTAAAAATTACTTGATTAAACAAATATTTTGATCGTATATATGATGACTGAAAAGGCCAAGGGTAACAAGTGATTTCGAGAAAAGCGCGCTTAAAGTTGACCATGTACGTACGTGTATTAGGAGGAGGTCGAGTGATTTGATGATATATCTCTGTACACGTTCCAAGTTCATTTAAATCATTTTTCCACCAAATATATGAGCGTGTTTAGAAGCGATCCCTGCACATAACTCAATTTCGACAAAAATGTCACTTTTACCCCTTGGCCTATTCAGTCGTCATATAACGTCATCGTATTTATAGCTTTGTTTTATGAATATCTTGATATGTTGGAAAATGCTTAATCTTACGAATAGTTTCATCTTATAAACGACTAGATCTTAGATTTATCTTATTAATCACTTAATCATATGAATATGTTTCATAATGGAAATTGCTCTAAGATATACATAGATAACTTCTTTGTAAATAAAGTTTCAACTAAACTCTTCATATGAATAGTATTGTATGAATGTTTCAATAATTTCAATCGCTCGATTGAACAAATGCCTTAAAAAAATATACATATATTTACTAATTTCTATAACATATAATGAAAATAGTTTGAAATTCGAATAACTAAATTATTCTATATTTTTTAAATAAACAACTCAATCTCGAAAATTAACTTCATTTATAGAATAACTTTTTCATACAAACAGCTCAATTTCACACGCAGTTCGATCAAATAGTTTCTTACGAAGACTTTTCCTCAATTTCCTCAAAAAAGCTTTTCAGTATAGTCAATTTTCATCGATTTTCCCTTACTGTGTGAAGGCACCCTTAAGTTTTCTGACCATCACGTAAACGTACATGTAGATAGATATTTCTGACCAGGTAAAAAAGGGGTGATGATTCGATATATAAGGTAGGGGAGCCTTATTCATATTTTCTATCGTAATAAAAATAAACGCACGGATAGAATTTCTGAAAGAATTGTTTCGTTTGCTCGCTTTTTTCTTCCGCGTCACTTTTTTTCTTCTTTCGTAAATATTTAATTTTCATTTTGCGATCTTTCACAATAACCTATGATATTTCGAAAATGAAATGCCTATTTATCGTACGCTGAAAATATTTCATGTGGGCGTATTCATAAAACTCTTATTCGCAATTTTATTATTCGTCGAAATGCGTAATATGATCGACTTTGATACAAGTTTTTTGTCATAAATTGAAAAAAAAATGCTTATTTCTAGTTAAAACAATCTATGTGTGAAATAAAAAAAATATCCCACATTTGGATTTTACGCCTTATATACGTTAAACGGTGCAGTTTCATAATTACGATGGTAGCTCAGAGCGTAAGGCGGCGGGCCAATAAAGTGCACGCCCGAGTTCGAGGCACGTCTGAAAATTTCAAGCATCGTTTAGCGCATTTATAATATAGACTAGCAGTAGGCGCATGTGTATCAAAATAGTTTGGAATTAATCAAATTTCGTATTGCCACGGATGTGTTTATTGCCATCTATGTGTGAAATAAAAAAATATCGAAAAAAATACCCTATATATACGTTAAAAGTTGCAATATCGTAATTACGACGCGTAGCTCGGAGTGTAAGGCGGTGGGCCAATAAACTGAACGCGCGGGTTCGAGGCACGGCTGTGGCTGAAAATTTCGAGCATCGTTAGCGTATTTATAATATAGATATGTATCTTATGCAAAACTTAATTCGAAAGATTCTTCGAAAACACAAAATAAACATCTCAAACCTGAATCGAAATTCCCCGCCAAATGAAAGAAAGGAAAAAAACTCAATCACACCCACAATCAGCATCGAAAAGACCCAAAATTTGACCCAAAAACCGGCCGAAGGGAGTCGACTTTGACGCCGACTATAAAATAAACAAAGCGGCGACAGGGGCGGACTCGGGGGGAGACTTGGGTGGCAAAAGGGGCCCCGCTTTCCCCCGAAGATTGCCGAAAGGGCCCGCGGACGAGAGGGACACGCCAAAATCAATACGCAACTCGACAGGGGCGCAACGCGAGGGGGATGGGAGAGGGGGCGTCGTTTTTTTTTTTATTTTTGGAATAAATAAATTAGAATTTATTTTTTTGGAAAAAATAAATAGGAATTTGTTGAAAATCTTCTATTTGACGATCGAATAGGCCAAAGGGTACAAGTGATATTTTTTGTCTAAATTGACAAATATACAGAAATTTCTGTATATATTTAATGGTAGAAGGATATAAACAAATTTGGAACGTGTGTCGAGATTTATCATCAAATCACTTGACCTCCTCTTAATACGACGACTGAAAAGGCAAAAGGGTACAAGTTATATTTTTTGTCTAAATTGACAAATGTACAGAATTTTCTTCATATGTTTGGTGGCAGAAGAATATAAATGAATTTGAAACGTGTGTCGAGATTTATTATCAAATCACTCGACCTCCTTTTTATTCGACGACTGAAAAGGCCAAAGGGTACAAGTGATATTTTTTGTCTAAATTAACAAATGTACAGAAATTTCTTTATATATTTAATGGTAGAAGGATATAAACGAATTTGGAACGTGTGCCGAGATTTATCATCAAATCACTTGATCTCCTCTTAATACGACGACTGAAAAGGCAAAAGGGTACAAGTTATATTTTTCGTCTAAATTAACAAATGTACAGAAATTTCTTTATATATTTAATGGTAGAAGGATATAAACGAATTTGGAACGTGTGACGAGATTTATCATCAAATCACTCGACCTCCTTTTAATACAACGACTGAAAAGGCCAAAGGGTATAAGTGACATTTTTGTCCATATTGAGTTATGTACAAGAATCCCTTCATATGTTTGGTGGTAGAAGGATATAAACGAATTTGGAATATGTAGATATCGAGATTTATTATCAAATCACTCGACCTCCTCCTAATACGACGACTGAAAAGGCTAAAGGGTACAAGTGATATCTTTCTGATTTAAACCTCCTTCAAATACATGTAGGTATGTGGTCGACTTTGAGCATGATTTTTTCGAAATCAAGTCACTTGTGTCTTTTGGCCTTTTAAGTCATCATATGTAATTTAGGATGCTTAAAATAAAATATATATGACTACTAAATTTCACAAAGGGCACAATTGACCTCTTTTATCGATATAGAGTTGAGTACAGAAAATGGTTCTATATCTTATGATACAGAACCGTTTTCCGTACTTAACTTAATTTCGATAAAAAAGGTAACTTGTGCCTTTTGTGAAATTCAGTCGTCATATAGATAGATATTAGTCCTAGACTGAAATACGCTTATTATGTACAATACAATTAAGATATTTTTTCATGATTAATTCAATATTGATTCAACAAGCAAAATTCATATCTACAAAGATAGATTTGTATAAACCTTAAATAAATCTGCTTCTCACTATTAAGCTTAAAAACAAAACATAAAACTCTTTCACATTAGAATTGAATCTTATTAAATTCTATATTTTTCGTGTCATTTTTTCATGCAATAACTAAACATAATAAAATCATTACAATCAATCAAATTTCACTATAGTACAAAAAATTATCTTAAATCACTAAAATTACTTCAGTATTCAAATTACAAAATCGAATTACCACTCTCGTTGAACCACCCTATACACACACGGGCTTCGATTTTCACTGGAAACTTCACTTTCGAGCGCTTTTCCTTTATCGGCTCCAGTCTGAAAGGGGATCGCCGGGAAGGTGCCAATTTTACGGTCCAGCGGGGCCAAATCGTCGGATTCGGACCATATTCCATCGTTGATCCCTTCTGTTTTTACAGATCCAACCCTCGTCGAATATGAGGAGCTGAATCAACCTTTTGGCTCCGTTGGCCCTTTTTTCTTCGGGCTTCTGAAAACACTGACGAATTCGGCCGAAATCGATTTCGAAGCTGAAACCGCTTTGGGATCGCGGATTAGTGGATTTGCAAAAAATGCGAAAAGACAATATATGTATGCGTGTGTATACTATTCGATAAACATTATTTGACGAATGAAATGGCCAAGGGGTACAAACGAAATCAACCTTTTGGCTCCGTTGGCCCTTTTTTTCTTCGGGCTTCTGAAAACACTGACGAATTCGGCCGAAATCGATTTCGAAGCTGAAACCGCTTTGGGATCGCGGATTAGTGGATTTGCAAAAAATGCGAAAAGACAATATATGTATGCGTGTGTATACTATTCGGTAAACACTATTTGACGACTGAAATGGCCAAGGCGTACAAGTGATTTCGAGAAAAGCGCGCTCAAAGTATTGCGTGTACTAGGAGGAGGTTGAGTGATTTGATGATATATCTCGGTACACGTTCCAAGTTCGTTTATATCCTTTTGCCACTAAATATATGTGTGTACATAAAAGCAATTCCAGTACATAACTTAATTTTGGCAGAAGTACCTTTGGCCTTTTTAATCGTCATATATTTTTGATATTTAAAACACCATCTGCACTTCGATTCGATAACAGAATATAATTCTATGCTAGTATAATAGTTAATTAAATAGTTAATTAATAATAATAATAATTAAAATAGTTAAATAATTAACTTTGTTAAAAAATGTGACTAAAATCGAAAAATGCACAAAAAGCAACCAAAACACATCCAAGTAATACAAACTTGAACTAAACAAAATATACACTAAAACCCATTCTAGCGTTTTTACTGTAACACCTACAATCATCCATACCTCAAATAAGAGTATACGACGACTGAAAAGTCCAAAGGGTACAAGTGACATTTTCGCTGAAATTGAGTTATGTACAGGAATCGCTTCATATATTTGGTGGCAAAAGGATATAAACGAATTCGGAACGTGTGCCTCAATATATCATCAAATCACTCGACCTCCTCCTAATACATGTAGACACACGTTCAACTTTGAGCGCTATTTTCTCGAACTCACTTGTACCCCTTGTCCTTTCCAGTCGTTATATACATACATACGCTTCTCAACCGTCTTAACAGATAGCGGTTTTAGAAGCTCGGTTCTAAATCACCCCCACACGCTCGTTTCCCTCGTCTCGTCCATTAATTGTCTTTAACAGGCTTCCCCTTATTTGTTTCGTACGCCCATTGTGCCGTTGAGAAAACACACAAGAGTACCCGTTTATCGATTCGTGATTCTCATTACTGCTATCCAACTGTACTGATTGTGAGAGTTTTTTTTTTTCGTCCGAGGAGCAAACGTTTGCTCCGATAATATTTGCTCTGTAGATCGATTACGTTGATTAATTGTTCTGATGTTTAATAAGAGATTGTTAGTGTGTTTAGTTGATTCGTTTGTTTGAGATTTGTTTCGTCGGTGTGCTTTTGGGGTGAAAATATTAAATATGCGAATGTTTGATTTTAATATCATTTTTGATCATAATTTATTAAAAAAAATCTCAATAGGGTTTATTTTACATGTTTCTTCTGTGACTAGGCTTCGCTTGTGACTCTTTGAACTGAATGCCGATTGTGAATTTTTGTGAAATGTTTTCTGTTTTCGTAGTTAATCTCGTCTCGTGTGTAGACTTTGCATAATATTTGCTACAGCTGAGCTGCGAAAAGATCCCTCTGAGAACTGTCAAATGAAAGACATCCTACTGTTTGTAAAATGTTAAATGTATTGATGCAGAAATCTTCCCAGACGTGCATAGAATAACTTTGGAAAGTTTCACTGCCAAAAAATTTGCATTTAAAGAATAAATAAATAACATATGACGACTGAAAAGGCCAAGGGGTACAAGTGACATTTTTGCCGAAATTAAGTTATGTACAGAAATCACTTATATGTGTGCTCATATATGTATTTGGTGCCAAAAAGATATAAGCGAATTTGAAACTTGTACCGAGATATATCATCAAATCACTCGCTTCCTCCTAATACATTTAGGTACATCTTTGAGAGTGCTTTTCTTGAAATCACTGCATAGTCACATGTACCCCTTGGCCTTTTCAGTCATCATATACAGTTCAGTATTTAAATTTGATGCAAGTTCACATAGTCACATAAAAAAAAAACAAATTTCAGCATCTTAAAGCCAGTTTTGCATTGCATTGCAGTCTCGATTGTTCTTACAATCGACCGAGCTGCGTGCCGCTTGCTGCATGTCGCTGTACCCAAAACGATCAATGGCACCGTCTTTTAAATCGTCTTAATTCAATTTTATTAAATCTTATCTATACTATAAATACGCTAACGATGCTCGAAATTTTCAGCCACAGCCGTGCCTCGAACCCAGGCGTTCAATTTATTAGCCCGTCGCCTTAGCTCCGAACTACGCGTCGTAATCACGAAATTGCAACTTTTAACGTATATATGGGATATTTTTTTATTTCACACATAGATGACAATAAACACATCCATGGCAATACGAAATTTGATTAATTCCGAACAATTTTGATACACATGCGCCTACTGCTAGTCTTATCTTAAATCCAATAAGGAGTCGATGATAAATCAAAAAACAACCGATTCGCAATAACTCGCTGCTTTATTGGCTCTATTTTAACATTCACCTGGGCCGTTTCCTGATTCATGACCGCCATCAAAACGTCAACCGCAGATTCCATGTCAACCCCAAGTTTTTCTTCGAACACCCCTAGCACTTTCACACTTGCGGAAAATGCGAAGGGTCCGCTTACAATGTGCAGACTTGGACTTGTGGTCTTCATAAATAAAGATTTCTGTTTTCGTTGTATTCGACTGGACATTCTGAAATGGGATTCTGCTGTGAATGTGTTTTTGTACAAGTACTAGTTCCTGTGATCCGGCTTCGCTCGGACTCTATCGACTTTATGATGATTGAGATGCAAAGTGCTAATTAAAATTATTTATACAAGTAATGAAATCATTCACTGTATAGTGAAGACAATCCGCCATTAGGCAAGTTACTCCGAAGAGTAAATTAGTGCACATAGGTGTCACTAAATAGTACGAATTTAATCAAAACATATGAAAGATGTAGGTGATGATAATTTGCGGAGTCGTTTCCTAAAGCGTTAAATCAACACTTTTTTTCGAATCAAATGAATCCAGACATTCGAAAGATACTATCGAGTCTCAATATCAATTTTATCAATTAATAAAAACGACATGTGACTCTCGCCAAGATAGAACTTGAACACACGCATTCCAAGTATGCTGAATCGACACGGAATGCACAAACGCCTTATATCACTGCACTATCAGCTGGCTAATAATAATTATAAAATAACTATCGAAACATGTTTAATTTCTTTACTTGTGTAAACCGTGCATTATGTTTGCTACGATTTGGCTACAGGTTAGACCTCTCCTTGAAACGTCAAACTTTACAAGTCATGTAAATTGTGCACACAATAACATCGTAAAATTTCATCGTGATTGGATGAGCAGTTGAAGAATATATAAAAGACAACCGTCCAATCTTACACTTATATGTACGTAAATGTATTTTTTTTTTATGAATCTACTCTAAACATTGATTTTTCGACTTAAGAATAAAGTGACTGGAAATAGTCGAAATACTGATCATTTATTTTTTCAACATAAAATTTTATTACTATCGCAAAATCATTTACGATATTTCTATAAAAATGCCATTCGAGAAAATTTCAATAGAATCTAAAGAATTCAAAGCGCCCATACACGTTCGATACTTTAAAAACTTTCATTTATATCTAAAAATCTAATTTTTTTCTAGGAATATGAAATAAAATTTTATACGAATTCCGAATTTTATATATTTGAAGGCTTTCGCGTTTTTTACGGGCGTCACTTATATTTTCTAATTCACTTAGCAGATTAAATTCGACTGATTTATTCGGTGATTAAATGCGGTGCGTTTCCAAGGGGGTGAAACACACCCTCCTGCGAAGCCTCAACCCTTATATAGGAAATTCAGCTTTCCCATAGAACCCCTATATACAGAAATTCGCGTTTCAACCCCCATAAGAAGTCGCTCGAATATGACGCGACGATCCGAGAATTGCTTCGGGATTTAATTGTCTGAACAAACATCGACTTTAACGACCACTTTTCGAATGGTATCTGAGGAAAATCTCGGGAAAACTCTATTTAAGATTTAAACTGGAAACATACTACGGTGATTAATTTTGCGGAAATCATGATTTTTTTATTTTATTTGCTAGATTATTAGAATATTTAGAAATGTAGCCTTTTTAGATAATAATATTTGATTATTTTTATATTAAGTCGATTTAAATGTAGGCAATAATCAATTTTGGTCTATATTTAATCTATGTATGAGACCAGTATGAAATAAATTATCTTTCGGTTAGTATTTTGCTACAGAAAAATATTATTGAAAAACAATTTCGATTTAGTTTACCGCTCGAATTTAAATCTTGTTAATAAACAAGGTAGAACATTTATTAGGTTAGTTAAAGTTTTTTCGTTATTATTGATCTAGTAGAGCTAAAATTTTATTGATGAATATTGTCGATGCATACTTTGATAAACCGATAATGCAAAATTCACTACTTAAATAGTAAATACTGATAATTTGGATCAAAATACTACCTATTTCTGAAAAACACTGATATATTAAATATTAATACCTTTCTTTTATGATAAAATGTTTTACGTTCAAACACTTGTAAGAGTAATATAATCAATATTTACTGAAATACAAAATAACAAATGCTCACGATCAGTATCACACAGTCGTGTTAGATTGATATTTAAAGATATTTCCAACTTAGGTTGAAATTTAGATAATTCAATCAAATATTTGTGTAAAATTTTCCGATTGTTTAACTTAATATAAAAAATATTTATCGTAAGATTTTTTTGAGAGATGGTAAATGACTATCGAAAAGTCTAAGAGTCACAAGTGACATTATTGAGCCATGCACGGAAATCGATTCTATACACGCTCATTTATTCGGTGGCAAAAGGATATAAACGAATTCGGAACGTGTGCCTCAATATATCATCAAACCACTCGACCTCCTCCTAACACATGTAGGTACATGGTCAACTTTGAACGCGCTTTTCTCGAAATCACTTGTACCCCTTGGCCTTTTCAGTCGTCTTTTCATTAAATAAAGTACGAATCCTCACTAAACAGTGGTGTCGTGTATGGCGCGCATTATCGAGCGCGTACAGTGCGCCCCAATATTATATACGTAATGCGATAAAGCAATTCGCGTGAGTAAAACTGTAACTAAGATTTATCGCGTTACCTTTTAAACTTCAGTCACGTTACGTAACGTATCCCGCCGCTTCTGAAAAAGTTGAATTTATTACTCATATTCGGGATCGCAGCGTAAATTTTGATACATTATCCGATGTGTTTTTAAACGTGTTAATGTTGTTTTTGACTCGCGAGTAATATTTCATTTGCGGTGTGCGAAGTCTAATCGAAACTGACTCGGCACGGTTCGTTGGAAACGGTTTTGAATTCAAAATATCACGTATTCTGTAAGAAATTAACATTTGTGCTTAATTTTTTATTTAATTTTATATGAATTTCATCTAAATTTCACTATTGTCTTGAAAAATTAAGAAAATAATTATTCATAATGATACACGACGTTTTTTTTAAATTTCGATTTTGTATTACTTAACATATTTCCAAAAATAAAATCGATAAAAATGTACAAAATTAATTCAATAGATACTTTTAGGTTTCGGTAATCGATTTAATCAATTTCGTTTTAAATCGTGATATATTTAATAAATCAGATCAATAAAAACTAGTGAAAAATTTCACTTAATCTAACACCGGCAGTGTCACTTAGTAAAATTTAACAAAAATAATTTGTAAATAATCAAAACTAAATGAATTCATTTTGTTTGCTAGAAAAACGAAATCAATTGTACTTATTTTAGAATTTCTAACAAATAAACACTTTTTATTTACAAAAACAAATCAAACCAATATGAATAATTCTTAAAAAAGTTATCCATTAATTCAACTATTCTGCAAATAAAAAGAGTTTTCAGATAATCGCAACATTGCAATTTCACTATATTCGCTAAAAATCAGATTCCGATTTTATAACTTTTAGAATATCCGACCAAGAATCACTTTTTATGGACAAATTTAACAAATCGAATCAATACGAATAATTCGAGAAAGAATTTCCCATTTATCCGACCGTTCGGCAGAGTGCAGCCGACTTAAAAAACAATTTTCAGGCAATCGCAACATTGCAATTTTGCTAAATTCGATAGATATCAGATTCCGATTTTATGACTTTTAGAATATCCGACCAAGAATCACTTTTTATGGACAAATTTAACAAATCGAATCAATACGAATAATTCGAGAAAGAATTTCCCATTTATCCGACCGTTCGGCAGAGTGCAGCCGACTTAAAAAACAATTTTCAGGCAATCGCAACATTGCAATTTTGCTAAATTCGATAGATATCAGATTCCGATTTTATGACTTTTAGAATATCCGACCAAGAATCACTTTTTATGGACAAATTTAACAAATCGAATCAATACGAATAATTCGAGAAAGAATTTCCCATTTATCCGACCGTTCGGCAGAGTGCAGCCGATATAAAAACAATTTGCAGATCGATAAATCAGCTGAAACTTTCCCGAGAAAAGTGAATGGATCCAGTCGGGTCGGGTTGGATATTTCAGTGGGAAAATGCCGGCGATTTTCACATGGGCGAACCGCGAGATTTACGGTTCGAAAAATACACCGAGCCGGCCATCGACCCCCGCATTCCCCTGGCCGGCCGGCCCTGGAAGCCAGGGGCGCACTCGGAGCCCATAAATGATTATTTCAAGAAGCAAAGCGGTAATAACCGTAAGTAAAGGCGAGGGTGTTTTTGCGCCGTTACACACTATCGCAATTTAGACATATTTTTTTATTGGGCCCCCCTGTACTTTATGGGGGTCTCGGTGAGGTTGGGCAGTGTTATGTTATGTTCGGTTCGTGTTTTTTTTTTAAGATTTTTTTTTCGTGAAAATATGTTTAGATTGAAATGTTTAGTGAAACTAATTTTATTTTTTAGGAAAAAATAGATTGATTATGTTAAGTCTTTCGTAAGATATTGATTTATTTTTCTAAGAATACTGATGATAAACTATTTTCGTTTTACATTTTTATTGATAGAATTGCATTCGATCATATTTTAAAATCATTGATATTCCATAAGTTTTTTTTTTTTATTTTTATTCATATGTGTGAAAAACTTAGATACCAAAAAGTATAAGTATCAATTTCAAATCACTTGAATTATATACATTCAAATTATATATATCTATAAAAAACACAATTTACCTAAATGAAATTTGTTACATACACACCACGGTTTCTAAAATTTTCTTATCAATTTCAATATTAATAATTAATTAACGATTCAATTCCGATGTTATTTTGATTTTTCGGTCATAAGTCGAGGACTGCTTGTACAGCAATAATTTATATATATTATAAATACAATAAAGTTCAAAATTTTATGCGTGCATTTCAAAATTTCAAGAGCGCACTGTACTGTACAACGCTCTAACCAATTCGATTATTTTCCTACTCGAGCACTGGTGTACATTTTACCCATATAAGATGTTAATCCGAAATTCGACGGTGCATTATTATCATTTTATTTTTCAATTTTAATTTTACACATAGATGGCAATGAAAATTATCATTAATTCCAAAAAAATAATTAATCAAGAATAATCACATCCGTGGCACTGCTAGTCAGCTTAAAATCCTCAGAATTTCGAGCAGAAGCTAGTTTTCTCCGAATCAAACCCGGGCAACAAACAACCCCGAATTTCTGAATTACGACCGAAACCCGAAATCCACTCGGCATAGATTACATTCGTTATCAAAGACGGTATATCCAAAGAAAGGGGAAGGCAGGGTGAGTCGGGCAACATGTGATTTCGGCCATAACCCCGTTCTGGGGGGGATTATAATATCAATTGGGGTATCCCACAGGAGAGATTCGCAAAATTTAAAAAGAGGCCTTTTCGCGCCGTTTCCGAATACGCCTTTTTACGTCCGCATAAATTCCATTACGCATCGACGTGAGAGCCTACTCTGCATACGCTTATGGAAACGTAAGGTTTTTTATTCTTTTTGTGGCTCAATTTTGGCGTATTGGGGGATGCTTCTTGAACGTATGGCTCGTCTAGTATCAACGGAAAAAAATATGATTCGAACTGCTTTTATATGTAGACTAGCAGTAGGCGCATGTGTATCAAAATAGTTCGGAATTAATCAAATTCGTATTGCCACGGATGTGTTTATTGCCATCTATGTGTGAAATAAAAAAATATTTTACGCCTTATATACACTAAGCAGTGCAGTTTCGTAATTACGACGCGTAGTTCGGAGTGTAAGGCTAATAAATTGAACGCCCGGGTTCGAGGCACGGCTGTGGTTGAAAATTTCGAGCATCGTTAGCGTATTTGTAATATAGATTTTTTAGCATTCCGCATGACCCCTGAAAAGCTGTCCTTCGTGATAGCTTTTATAATGATTTAGTATAGAGTTTCCTGTAAATGTAAATGTGGCGCCCGTAGTTTCGCCTAGTTTTGCTGGTACCCAACTAGGCAGGCCTAACAAGCTGACATAGAGTTGGGGTGCAGTTAAAAGATGGGATGATGGGATTCCCTCGTAATGTACACAAATTCAAAAATAATAATATAAATTTATTTATTAGTGCTCAGTTTATTTATGAATTGAATGAAATTAGAATTTTCTTCTTGAAACTGGCGTATAAAACAAACATGTTTATCCAAAATATTTATATGCTATTTAATATAAAACATGCGAAAGCACTCAGTTTACTTTTGTTTGAAATTGTTTCAAACACACGATGTTTATTTAGCTTTCAACGTTGCCATTAATTTTAAACGTTTTATATTTTTCATTCTCAACATTAATAGCTTTCTATGAACTTCGAAATATAAACGCTTCACATCTTAAAAATAAATTAAACATTTTTTTTCAATTATACTTCTAAACATTGAAAAATGAAATCAACTTGACTTCTTTTGTTTTGTAAGACTGTTAAGATTTTCGTATTCATATTTGACGAACAAATTCACGTTCGTAAAATTTCAAAAATTCAAAGAATTCAGAGCAATATTCGTCACACAAATCGCTCAAAAAGCAACAAATTTTAACGAATCGACACTCTCACTTTAAAAAGTACAAAACAATGACAAATACAACATATATTCGACAACTGAAAAGACCAAGAGGTACAAGTAACTTCGCAGTGAATAACTGAAAAATATTTTTTTCATAATTTTTCGCACGTGTCTCAAAAATGGAACGTTGGTGTTTTAAAATACGAAATAGTCAAAGAATAGCAAATATGGAATACTGAATTTCATTTCAAAGTAATGCGTTTTCGATCTAATGAATTTTTAAGCAGTTATCTCATAATTTGTCTTAAAATAATATCACATTTCAATGTTATAGCTGATATTGTTAAAAAAAACTTAGTAAAATTTCAATCATCAATATTTTCAGACTCAATGTCGATATTGTTGTTTTTCTTTTTGAAATCTAACAATAATACTATAAGTGACTGATTTTATGCAAAATTAACAGATTGTCGAAACTGTATGTAATAAATATCTCGTGTCCCATATTTGGCGCATCTATATTATAAATGCGCTAACGATGCTCGAATTTTTCAGACGTCCGTGCCTCGAACCCGCGCGTGCAGTTTATTGGCCCACCGCCTTACGCTCCGAGCTACGCGTCTTATTTATTTATTTCACACATAGATGGGAATAAACACATCCGTGGCAATGCGAAATTTGATTGATTCCGAACAATTTTGATACACATGTATTCCATAATTTTAACAATTCCTCTATATCTCAGTGCACGTTCCAAGATCGCTCATGCAATTTCGACACCAAACATATTATATCGATTATATCGATTCCTGTGCATGACTCAGTTTCGGCAAAAACGTCACTTGTACCCGTTGTCCTTTTCAGTCGTCATGAAAAAAAGCTAGAATCAAAAGGGAGAGTGCACCGTTGCGAAGTGGCGGACATTAGGTCCGCATGCGTTCACAAAAATAACGACCGTGGGCCCCGGGGCCCATTATGCAAAAGGCCCTTTCAAACGTGTAGCCACAAACGACCCCGATGGATATAATACTCGAGCAGAGACAGACAGATATACATATCTGAAAAAAGGCCGTGTTTGAATATTGTAGCGTTTTCGTTTGGGACGATTTTTCTTATGATGTCTCATTATTATCGTCTAATACAATGATATTCTAAATTTGTTTGATTTGGTGAAACGTTATGTTGTGGTGATAGTTCGTTTTTGAATAATTTTCGATTACCAATCACAGCTCTCTCGTTTTTTATTGGATCTCGGATCAAATGATTTTCGAATGATGTCCAATTATTATCGTCTAATACAATGATATTCTAATTTTTTTTGATTTGGTGAAACGATATGTTGTGGTGATAGCTCATTTTTGAATAATAACCATCACAGCTCTCATGTTTTTTATTGGATCTCGGATTAAATGATTTTTTAGTCCCTTTAAATCGAAAATAGGCTTAAATCATATGAAATTTTTGCCTCAAAACTATTTAGAGAAGAATATGTAATAACGGACCTTTCCGCTAAATTGATTTAAAATATATCTCAATTGATAGATATTAGCAATTTCATGATTCATTACTATAGTATTATTCCCAGTAGATTTGTAGTTTTCATGAAAAATCGATTTAAAATCATTCCATTTTCATACTGGTGAACGAAACCTATGAAAGTATGCGAACTAATTTTTTCACAAACTACATCAATTTCGGGATTGAATATAATCATAGCAAAATTTTAAGATTATAATAAATTGATTATTATCTAATACAAATGTGTATGTTGAAGAAGGGTTTAACTCGCAATTGAAAGCTTCACATTATTCTTTCGATGTTTTTTATATAAAAACACAATATGGTGCCGCACGTGAAATAAATTCTGACAAATTATAAAAAAATATGTATTCCAGTGGTATTTTCATGAAAATATATATTTATTTGGCGCAGTTGGAAAACGTACACGTGTATTATGTTAGAGTTACACGTGGAAATGAAAACCGCTGTACGAACCATTCGTGCAGGCGTTGAATAGAACCTCATGATTGAAGTGCACTTTTTTGTTGAATATGGAAATGTGTATTACCTACGTCGAGGAAACTCAACGGCTTTCACATTTCACATTGCATTAACGAAAACGCGAATTTAAACACACACTAGCGCATGTATAAACTGAAAATTGAGTATCAACTGTAAAATAGTTTTTTTTTTTTATTTAACATCTAGTGCCATTATGTCATTTTTCTTAATTGATTAAAATTGATATGGATATTCGGTCGTTTCTTTCGAATGTTTGGATTCATTTGATTCGAAAAAAGTGTTAATTTAACGCTTTACGAAACGGCTCCGCAAATGATCACATCACCTACACCTTTCATATGTTCGATTAATTCGAACTATTTAGTGACACCTATGTGTGCACTTCTCTACTCTTAGGAGTCTCGTCTTCACTATATAAAGTGAATGATACTTACTACTAATGGTTATCTGTGTCACTTGTGACCGATTAAAATACACGGTGTGTATATAAAAAATTGGGTAGAAATTAACTGTTTAAATAAATAAATAAATATTGTCATTAATGTCATCATAATGTACATTCAATAAAATTTATATTTACTTTTAAAATTTCTCGAATAATAAAATTCATTAGGATTGCTATCCACAAATAGCCAGCCGATAACGCAATGGTATAAAGCGTTTGTGCATGCCGTATCAATTCAGCATACTTGGGATGCGTGAGTTCGAGTGCTATCTTGGCGAGAGTCACATATTTTTCTTAATTGATAAAATTGATATGGATATTCGGTCGTTTCTTTCGAATGTTTGGATTCATTTGATTCGAAAAAAGTGTTAATTTAACGCTTTACGAAACGGCTCCGCAAATGATCATCACTTATACGTTTCATTTGTTTCGATTAAATTCGAACTATTCAGTGACACCTATGTGCACTAATTTACTCTTCAGAGTAGTTTGCCTAATGGCGAATTGTCTTCACTATATAGTGAATGATATCAATTAATGATAATTGGATAGAAATTACATTTATTGTAATTATTGATATTTTTTTCATATATCGACATAAATCACGTGTTAAAAGGCCAAAGTGGAATTCCTTCGAAGCCTACCCCCGATTTAATTCTTCGGCGATATAAATTCGACCCTAATCGCGACCGAAATCCAATTTCGCTCCCGCTTTAAAATTCAACTATTTCCAATTAGCCCGCCGTGAACAAACCCCTGGCCAGAGCCACTTTATCGTGTTATCTTGAACCACCCGCTATTCCGATTTGAACCACCCCCGTTCTCATTTGAACCACCCTCGAATGAAGGTTTAGTATCGAGACACGTTTAATTTAACAGGTACGCGTGTTTTAAAGCGAATTCGTACGTGTTGAAGTGTGAATTTAGTTTGTGTATACAATTACTAATGTGTCATAATTTTTCATTTTTTTTTAATTCGGTTGAAGGGAATTTCATTCAATATATGCATTTTTTTTATATTAATTTAAGAATTTCGTGATTTTTTAACTTTAGTTTAAGTATTCACAATAGCAAAATACGTGTATAATCATATACGATCAATTTGAAATATACATGTATTCCTATGAAAGTATAAAATATGTAATGACTAAATATGTGAATTATTGAATATGATCATTTACCTGAATTTGTGCTTGATTTTTTACGAGTTTGAAAATGCATGGAATTATTAGTAAAACTATGCACATTGTATATCTATTTTCATTAATCAGTTTGAATTTTAACAGATTTTATAACAGAAATATAAATTAGTATATTAAATTTATATCTGTGTATTTATTTGTCTATCGAAATCTTTCAAATATTTTTCATATTCAACTAGTATATGCATAACATGATATTTCATTCATCTGCTGCAAACATAACATTTTCAAATCAATTGTCAAAATATATACATCTAATATATGACTAAAAATCAAAATTATTTCACACTTTCACTACTCATATTAAATTTATATTATATTGACACTTTAACTAAAATACCCCCATAGACATCCAACTGTGTCGAATCCACAATTGTCCCAGCTGGACACTTATTTAAACACATAGAAACGAAATCGAATTTCAGCTCATTTATACACTATCTATAGATACATTTAATAACGCCATACATGTGTGTTTTAACGGCGCGTTAATTCCTTTTTAACGGTGAAAAAGTGGTATTTCGCCAAAGCGTGTTAATTATAATCTTAGGCTTCGACGTAATTTTGGCCCAAATTGGTCTAATCTTCGTTTCGATCTCGTTAAGATGGTCGTTACGAAGTCTGGATTTCTCAAACTGTTTTTTTTTTTTTAACGGCGGTCATGTATTGGATTTTACTGTTTTTTTAGTACATAATAAATTCTTACATTTACTAGAATGTTTCGATTAAATTTTACTTTCTTACAATGGTAAGTATTATAGTATTATGTATGTCTGACGAGTGTGATGCTTTAGTTTTTCTGACGAATTATACAAATAATTGCATACTTTTACTGATAATATTATATGATAATCAGAAACAATATTCACAGAGGAGGTTGCAATTTTGAAGATGAAATAGAAAATAGTTTTCCATTAAAAATATATTAAAATATAATTAAATAATATTAACGGAGTATATTTATCTTATAAACATTTAAAAAAAATGGTAGAAATATCAATAATTTTCTATATTTTTATATAATTTAGGGAAAACTGCAGTCTTGCAGCTCTTAAGACAGATCACCACTGTTGATAATACTATTATTTCTTATATAATTTAGTTTATTTGACGTTTAAGTTGTGGAATTTTATACAGACTCAACATTTGACAATTATAACTATAACATGATCTTTCATGCACAATTCTAATTAATAACTTAAAATCACGATAATATTTACTTTCATCAAGGTTATAATGTATTATATTTTCTTTCTATCGATTCTCAAACGGTTACATATTAAATTTTATCAAAATCTCCAGGCATAAACGAATGATTGAGAGCCAGTGGTTAAATGGGTCGCGTGCGAAATTTCAGACGCGACAAAATCTACGAAATTTTCCGTTAGGCAATCGAATGATTTACGACCTATCGGGAAAACCTTTTTCCCTATTTATATAAATTCCCCAACTATTATTGGCATCGCGAATGATTAATTTCTGGCCACACATCATTTAATATAACGTTTTTTCCACTCTTAATATAAACTTTTTCCATTCCAAAATACTATGTATTTTCCGAATAAAAAAAAAAATTATTAAAAAAAATTCAAATTGGTTAAAATAGAATTAACTTCTGTGAATTATATATTTTTTGTAATAATCGATCATTGATGAAAAAAGTGAGTTATTATAATACAAAAGCGATAAGCAATAAGCGACTCTAAATAACTATTGAATCAATAAATACGCAAAGTCGCTTATTGTGCGTTCTCTATATTTTTGTTATTTTTTTTTTTGAAAAAAATTATAAATCACTTAGAATAAGGAATTAGACTAGTCTCCCCATAATGTACTCATGTTTTTCGAAAAAAAAATCTAACTTGATTATTATTTTTGTTACAGGTGAGCCCCGATCAATCTTCCTGGAATGATTTTTTCGCATGTACGTAAAAACCAAATATTTTTTTCCAGAGACGGATCTAGAAAATATTTATATTTAATATAAATGTCCTTATTTGTCACATTTTATACAATTCAAAATATTTAGGGTCGTTTTTTTCACTGCTTAAGTCAACTAACCAGAGAATTACTATGCGTCCTTCGATTCTTATACAGTCAGAAAATCTAAAGAAGTGAAAAAAACAATCCCAAAAGTAATAATTTAAAAAAATATATGACGACCGAAAAGGTCAAGGGTTACAAGTGTCATTTTTGCCGAAATCGATTTATGTACAGGAATCGCTCGTATGTATTCTCATACATTTGGTGGCAAAATGATATAAACGAATTCGTAACGTGTGCCAAGACATATCATCAAATCACTCGACCTCTTCCTAATACATGTAGATCAACTTTGAACGCGCTTTTCTCGAAATCACTTGCACCCCTTGGCCTTTTCTGTCGTCATATAATTAATAGACATATCAGTCAATTCGATCCCAGTACCAGTACTTAGCAAGAGTGGATTTCGTAACTGAAAATTGTCCAATATACACAACGAATTCATCAATAAAGGGCCATCGCAGCACTCACTTAACCCCCTTTTGATCCGTCCCTGACTTTTTCAACCCCCTTATTTTTACCTTTGGACATTTGAAAACGTGTAAATAACCAAAAGTACAAGCTTTCACTTTCCTCACGTTCGTTATATGGGTCGTTGAACGGCGTGACTAATTTATATTATCTCTGTTTGAAAAATACTCCTCGCTCAGTATGTGCACATATACTGATCGTCGATAAGATCTTCGTTTCGTTGAACCCCTCTTTGAGGGTCACGTGCATGGTTAACTATTTTCATGAATCGTTAAGCTTCGCCTCTTATCGAAGATTTTATTATTAAGGGGTTGACGAACGTATTATTGTTCTGATTTCAATTCGTACTCTTTTTGTTTGAATTCGAGGGGCGTTTTAAAAGTCGCCTTTGTTTGTCGAGTGAATCGGATTTGTATTTATTTTAGTATCACTATTCATTGATGAAAGATTTAATTATTTGACGACTGAATCTCACAAAGGGCACAAGTGACATTTTTATCGATTTCAAGTTATGTACAGAAAATGGTTCTGTTTCATGTATAGAACTATTTTCCGTACTTAACTAAATATCGATAAAAAAGGTCACTTTTTGTGAAATTTAGTCGACATTTGTCATCATATAGTTTTTCTTCAATGTATAAATTCAAGATTTAAATTTTTGATCAGTATATGGAACTGAAATCATTTTTTGATTAGTATTTAAATCTGAAATATTGGTATATAGATAATTTTTTGATCTGTATTAGACAAATATTTATTGATGAAGTCATTTATAATTGATTTCTTTATATAATTATTATCACTATCATTTTTATTCGTTACAATCTTAATCTCTTTCGATTTAATACATACTTTGGTTAGTTTAAACTTAATTTTCATTATTAATTTAAAAGCTGTCAATTTGTTACAGATTTTGATTTTGTTACAAATGTGTTAAAGAATCGATATTAGAGAATCAACCATTTGGATTTTAAATACTGATCACTTAATTTGAGTACATACTGCTCATATTCGACGACTGAATTTCACAAAGGGCACAAGTTAAATTATTTATCGAAATCAAGTTAAGTGCAGAAAATAGTTCTGTATCATATACACAGATATTAAACCATTTTATGTACTTAATTCAATATCGATGAAAAAGGTCATTTGTGCCCTTTATGAAATTCAGTCTTAATTTAAATGCTGACAAACATATTTTAAACATTTTATTTTCAAAATTCAAAAATTTTATTTGAAAAAAATAAACAAAGGAAACTTATTCGGTGGAAAAACAAGTTTGATGGTGACAAACAACCTTCGTTTCTAAATCTAGGAAAAATCGCAACAAAGTTTACATGGGGTGTGCCATAAGTTTGTTTCGTATCTCTGTTTAAAATCTTCACTTATTTACATACGACAAAACGCCACGTGTTGCCAACGCGAACGTATTATACTTATACGTAGAATATCCTTAGTATTTCCTTGGAAATCGCTTGTAAGGGCTGTGCTTATCTAGGGATCGACTTCCGTTTTGTCAAATGGAGGAGGATTTAAAAAGTTTACATTTTGTTACAAGTCAGTGTTGAAATCAAACTGAAAATTTTTGAAATACTGAAAAATAAAATATTCAAAATTTAAGTCAGTCCATGTGAGTATTTTTTCATATTACACAGGTAATTTCTACACATTTATCATTAATTGATATCATTCACTATATAGTGAAGACAATTCGCCATTAGACAAGACTCCGAAGAGTATATTAGTGCACATAGGTGTCACTAAATAGTTCGAATTTAATCGAAACACATGAAAGGTGTAGGTGATGATCATTTGCGCATCTGTTACGTAAAGTGTTGAATTAACACTTTTTTTCGAATCAAATGAATCCAAACATTCGAAAGAAACGACCTCATCTCCATATCAATTGTAACAATTAAGAAAAACGACATGTGACTCTTGTCAAAGTAGGACTCGAACTCACGCATTCCACGTATGCTGAATCGACACGGCATGCACAAACGCTTTATATCACTACGCTATCGACTTAAATATTAAATAATATATATTTTCAGCACACTCTGTATATTGCGAATCGAATCTGGCGCAATGCAGAGGTCGTACGCGACTCGGATAAAGAATAATCATTTCACTATCTAACTTCTTTGCGGTTCTCTTCCTTCGCCAATCTGTGCCGTAAAATGAAATATTTATCGACTTTGAAAATGGGAATTTTTCGAAAATTTTCAAAATAGACAACAAGTCTTACAAGTGTTGTTCGATTCGGTGGATGTTTGTATTTTTGTGCATGTGCATCGTGTTTCTTACGCCAGCTTCAAAATCGGAGGTTGTATCGTGTCTGACAGTTGTGAGGCTTCTGACGATATGCTATTTCGTGTAAAGGTGGGTTCACACCTGGGCCGAAACGTTATTTAGACTATCCGCCAACCTTATGTGACGACTGAAAAGGCCAAAGGGTACAAGTGACTTTGCGGTGATTTCGAGAAAAGCGAGTTCAAAGTTGATCATGTACCTACATGTATTAAGAGGTCGAGTGATTTTATGATATATCTCGGTTCACTTCAAAATTCGTTTATATCCTTTTGCCACCAAATAAATGAGCGGGCATAGAAGCGATTCCTGTGCATAACTCAATTTCGGCAAAAATATCACTTATATAATATATGTACACCTTATTCTTCATATAGCAATTAAATCGTTGAATATATCGACGCAATTTCAACCTTTTAAATATATGAACGTAGTTTTACGTAGTAAACACACAAATTAGCACTATTATATACATAGTTAGATTTTTAAATAAATGTATATTTATGTATAAGTTTTCTCACAAAAAAAAATTAACTTTTGATAATGAATTGTAAATACATTGCAAATAATAATTATGATATCTAAATCAATTAAAAATTTGCCTGATTCGTTCAAATAACTGATAAAAACCTTATCTCAAAATTTTTAAGATTTTCGTTCTAGCTTTAATATGATAAATTTTATTCATCGATTCAATCGATTGAACGTATATGTATGTAATATAAGTTTATTGTTCGATTTGTGTGTGAACACACCCTTAGCAATAAATGCTAGACAAAGGAGTTTTTCGTGTTTGCCAACGGTACTGAAACTGATATTTTATTTCCATTAGAAAAAAGTTCGATCTGTCGTAATTTATTTGCCAATAAAATTTACATAGATACCGTCCCAAAAAGCGAACGCAAATATAATAAAGACAGATTTATTACATTATCATAATATTGACGAGGAGACAATATATTTTACATATTACATTTTTATTTAATGTAAACGATTCCATTTATTATTTTTTACAATAAAAAAAAACACCCCTGTCATAAGAAAACGCTTTACGGGTGATATAAAAATATTTATTTTCTTCAATCGAAAATATTTTCATTTCACTTTAAACTGAATATAAATATTATATTAAATTTTATGATTTTCTTGATTAAATTAACGATCTGAACGTTGTAAAATATTTTTATAAAAAATATGTAAAATGCTTTAAAAAAAATATGGAATCTTAAAATTCTTTTTTTACAAAAGATAATATATTTATAGATTTTATACATACACATACAGGACTAGACTATTATGATATTACTAGCAACCAACCCGTTAAATATATTAACGCAGTTTTGGACATTCCATGGACACACAAAAACAAACACAGAATAGCGCTATTATATAGTTAGATATGTATTTTTACAAACTTTTCAAGCATATCGACCACAAAACACCTTTCATTTGCTAAAAAAATCAACACAAAATAAAAAATACTAATAAAAGATGAAAGTTGAATACGAGGGGGTTTTTTGTGATTTTGGGCAGTTTTGGGAGTTTTTAGGGGGTTTCGGGGGTTTTTAGGGGGTTTTGGGGGTTTTGGGGGTTTTTAGGGGGTAAGCAGGTGGGAATCGCTTTCGTCATCCGTCATCGAAGTTAGGCTTCTGCGCTGAAGCGATAATTATCGAATTTCGACAATATCAAACATCCATTAGGAGAGCGGTCCATGAATCACGGCAAACTTTTAACGCACAAAAGGAGATTTGCCCGAACAGAACCACCCCAATTCCCCCGAATGTCCCCGAATGTCCCCTCATAGCCACCGAATACACCCAACACACCCCCTCGGGTGGACGATTTGACAAACTTATTATCGACGATCTCCAAACAATTTGCGTTGGGGGGATGCGAAATGGGGAGGTTTCGACTTTGCGAAGTTAGCTGGATAAGTTTTTTTTTATTATTATTATATGTATTACCCGTTGAATATATCAACGCAGTTTTGGAGCGTTACAGAATAGCGCTATTATACAAGCGGGCCACGATTTTCGCACATAATTGGTTCTGAAAATGTGTGCGAAAGTCATATTGTTTGGAAGCCGAGGTATTTAAAAACTAGTATTCGGAATTGTTAATTTAAAATCTCCCGTAAAGATATTCTTAAAATCTTTTTTTTTTTTTATTAAATTGGTGCATATTTCCTTTATTTAAAAACAAATTTTCAGCACAATCCGTCATATAGTTTCTTTATAGCTATTGATTATGTCAGTTGATATCGAAGACGCTCGACGATTTTTTTTCAATGGACGAAAGTATCTTACAAAGAATTTGTTTGCAGTCGTCTAATAGTGAGATAGCATACAACCACTAGTGATAGCATGCAATGTCGTACGGTTTCAGTGGTAGCGTCTAACGTTATTTTAAAGCAGCAGCTATCACTAGACATTGTTAACAATGTCGCGGGATTGTTCGCAATCACATCTTTGCTTCAGTGAGGCAAGACACAAACATGACGAACGAAAATCCGATATTTTGACAGTTGAGGTTTGACGTTTCTCGATCCGATGATAAGTAGGTACGTACAACGGGTCCGGGTTGAAATTGCTAATTATATCGTTGAATTGATACGAAATGAAGAGAACCTAGCAAGTTTAAAACGATTGAAGAAGTTCGGTGCATGTTTTCGGTATTATTTAGGTACAAATAGAGGTTCTTATGAGAAAAAACACAGTAATCCGATTCAACGGTACATATTACGTCGATAGTATTTATTCATTAAAATGAGAAATTTGTCGAAGAATAATTAATTAGTAGTCGAAATTGGGGGTTGGGTAGAATATAAAAGGAGGATCGAGTCTCTCCTATGTTCGTCGTGTCTTGTCTTGTCATGTTCGCAGTGTTTTTATTTTCGTCCATTCGCTAGTTACTTTCGAATGCGAACTAGCGAATGCGATTCTATAGAATATCTAGACATAGTGTTTACGGATCAACTATCTCTGCTGATTCAGACATTAGAAACTTTGTCTAGTGGTTCTATGAAATGTCGTATTAGACACTATGTCTGTAACATGCATTTCAAATGGAATTTCATTTACTAATTTGCTGAAAATATTACAAATGACTTAAGATAAATCGACTTTATAAAAAAAATAAGAATATGAGTGGTTCAATGTGTTCAAAATCTATTTAAAAAAAAAACTATTTTTCAAAAATGTACGAAATAGCGAATTGTGCGAAAATCGAGGTCCACCTGTATAGTTAGATCGTTAAAAAATAAACATATATCAATTGACTAGCGAATGCTTGTAACAATACTTTTCTTATCTGAAACGTGTGCACACTTTCAATAACAAACAGAATCGCACACGTTCAAGCGTTATCTTAATGTCTGAATAAAGTGTAATCACGCTCTCGCATGTGTCTGATCCCCTCTCCGAAACAGTTTTCTATGAAACACCCTGTATATATGTATATATATATATATATATATTATATACATATATATATATATAACCCCACGTGTCCTGAGGCTGTTGTCTCCCGGAGATCGTTAGATTTCGATCACAGCTCTCTGGGGACACTAACAACTTTTGAATCTTCAGAGCATGTGCCTCTTGTTCACAGAGTTGCGGAATTGCAACGGTGTAATGCGGCCTTTATTTTAATATCGACTTCTGTGACTTGGCATTGCTCGATATTCTATGTACTTTGAACTGATTGCGTATAATATTCTTTGGCGTAGTAAGTCTTGTTAAGCTAATAGTAACATCAATAGGTCGAATTCATTCCCTTTTGTTGTTTACATCATTTTTTATTCTTTTAACTAAATAATTAATGGTAGATGATCTGTCCTAAATATGGAAACACCTAAGGTTTAAGCGTGTATTTTCCACAAATGAATAATAATTAACGTTCTTAAGAAATAGATTGAGGGCAAATATACTTAGTTATGTGTTGATTATAGCAAAAGGAAGAAATAATCACTCAAATTTGAAAAAAATGACGATTACTAAAAAAATATTTTTTTGTCATTTTTCATGTGTCTCAAATATGGAACGGTGGTGTTTTGAAATAGTCAAAGGGTGGCAAATATGGAATACTGAATTTAATTTCAAAGTAATGTGTTTTCGATACAAAAAATCGCCAGGCAGTTATCTCATAACATATCATTTAAAAATATCACGTTTCAATGCTATAGCTGATATTGTTAAAAAAAACCTAGTAAAATTTCAATCCCCGATAATTTCAGACTCAATATCGATATTGTTGTTTCTTTTTTTTTTAAATCTAACAATAATATTATAAATGACTGATTTCATGCAAAATTAGCAGATTGTCGAAACTGTAAGTAATAAATATCGCGGTGTTCCATAATTGACGCATGTTTCATATTTAGGACAAATCCTCTATAGAATTATTTCATAATAAGTAGCTGATTTTTTTCACTAAAAAAATTTGCTAAACAAACAAAATCCAATTGCAAAATTACCAAATTCACGATTCTACGACAGCGCACCTACACTCGGTCGAAACTCGCTAGCTAAAAGCTCGGTGTAGGCGCGGCTTAATCAAATTAAATCGGAGTTTATTTACAGCGTCAACACGCAAACACGTGCCATTGTCGAACGACGATTGTTTGCCGTTACCCACGGTGCCCAAGTGTACCCACTATGTACCCACGTGTACCCAACGCGAACATGTGTACCCACTGTGTTCGGTACGAACTGCAAAAGCTGCTGATCGATGCGCTTCGTCGAACTCGCTTTCCATAATTGAAATTTAGAGCTCGGTTGGACCAAATTTGTAATATTAATGCATTTCAGTATGGTTTTGATAAAAAAAATACGCCAGAAAGCGTTTGTGCATGCCGTGTCGATTCAGCATACTTGGGATGCGAGAGTTCGAGTCCTATTTTGGCGAGTTACATGTCGTTTTTCTTAATTGATATGGAGATGAGGTCGTTTCTTTCGAATGTTTGGATTCATTTGATTCGAAAAATTTTAATTTAACACTTTACGAAATGGCTCCGCAAATGATCATCACCAATACCTTTCATATGTTTCGATTAAATTTGAACTATTTAGTGACACCTATGTGTTCTAATTTACTCTTCGGAGTAGCTTGCCTAATGGTGAATTGTCTTCACTGTACGGTGAATGATTGTGTGTAATCGAATAGAAATTACCTGTATAAAAAAAATCGTTTCATTATAAAACCAGATGTGAAAAGACCAATCCTAAATATTCTTTAGTTTCCTAGTGAATGATTCTTGACTGTCTTCGATTTTCAGTTTTGTAGCGTTTACACACTTACATTAATAGCACTATCAATCGTTAAAAAAATTGATTTTCACAATTTTTAAAATATAAAATTATTTTTAACACACTCAATACGTGTAATCAATGAAACCTATCGCGAAATTGCCCAGTGACGTATCGCGAAAATTGATATTTTTTTTTCAACCCCCTGCACATAAAAGGTAACGACCGGCCCACGAAAAAAAAGAAAGGCGGTTGATTATTTTCGTCGGGGTGAAATTAACACATTACGAACTCGAGGGTGCGGCATTTTCCATTAGAATCGAAATAAAAGCCTCCTTCCACTAAATTTAGCATAAAAATACAGAATCGATCCGACGATTCTAGAATAAGAATATTTAACAGAGACTTGTTTTATTTTAACACGATTTAACGACGAGCCTCATTTTTGTATCTAGATGAATTCGTAATAAATAATTTTCAGTTCTTATTTAAGATTCTTCATTTCTAATTAAATAAGTTATGAATTTAATAAAGTTATGCTTTTTGATTTTTTCAAAAATTATTTAGTTTATATCTTAAATATTCAATTTGAAATAGAAAAAATATCTAGAAGTGAAAATTCTGTTCGAAATATTATAACAATGAAAATTATTTGCATCAACAGCAGGGGAAGTTCGGGTGCATCTGGATAGCCTAAAATGGATGTATTATTTAGAAAGTAGTAATTGGTAGATAATTTCCACTGTTTTTCTAATATTTTTAAAAATCAAAATAATTTATATATAAAACATAAATACAATACTAAAATAATTTCATGATTTCATCAAAATCCAACAATAGATGTGGGATATTTACATACATGAAATCTTTAAATTTTATCCTAAAAATATTACATTTTTTTTTTAAATATTTTTTCAATGTCTTTCATTTCACAAGTACCTAATTATTTATTTTTAACGATTTTATTCAAATGTTGGCGTGTTGATTTAATGTGTGCAATTTCTGATTCGACCATTTTGTACGTACACAAAAGCTCGATACGACAAAAGCGAAAATAGCGATAATCAGGTCGGCCATTTTAGGGTTTCAGGTGTAAAGCAGGGGCGGCTCGCGTGCCGGCCGCAATTAATAAACCGAGAAAATTGCCGTGAATGTCACGCACCCCTGGAACTGGGTAAATCTGAGAAAATTGCACTGGAAATGTCGTTATTTAAATTCCTTTGATATTGTAATGTGTGATGAATTTGTATATTATTTTCTACGTATTTTTAATTTGAGTTTAATTGGGTGAAAATTATTGCGTTTTTTTTTTGTATTGAGTTGTTTATACACCCAACTCTCGTTTTACACGGTGGATAGGGACCAGCAAAAACCGTGTAAAAAAAACCGTATAAGAAAAAATACATTTTTTATTGCGCGATATGCATTATATAGTTCAAACAAACCGTGTTAAACCAAATAAATCGTGTAAAAAAAATATTTTTTTCATTTTTTCAAACCGTGTTATTTTGAAACCGTGTAAAAAAATCTGTGTAAAACGAGAGTTGAGTGTATTTTGTTTATAGTGTACTTTTGATTCATTAAATATATAAAATATTTTTGAATCCTTTTTTTTCAGATTAAATCAAATGTATTGGTGAAATGTATTTATGCTGTACATGGATGCCAAATATTCAATAGATTTTTTATTAATTTGATTTGTATTTTCATAATTTTATGTGTCATATTATCACTCTTATATTTTTTCAATACAGTTATCACTCTTATAACATACATTTCTATAACATTCATTACATATTCTCTATGATATAAATCTATATAATATCTAACTAAATAATAGCGCTATTCTGTGTGTATGTGTGTGTGTCGGTCTGGTGTAATGCTCCGAAACTGTTTTGACATATTCAACGGATTGATCGCTAATTAATTAAGAATAATGACGATATATCACCTTTGCACTATATTTTTGCTTACCTATACCTTTATTTCGTCTAATAAAAAAAAAATCACATCACATTTTCAAATTCCTTCAGTTGTATAGAAGCAAAATCTAAATCCACTTTCATAGAAAAATCGACTATAAAAAAGACGAATATTGAAAAAAAATCCACTCCCATCACAAAAAGAACGCATTAGCGCTATCTCCGAAGCTAAAGCGTCACCCAGCACAGACACACACACCCACAGACACACACACATCCTATCAGTTCGGCTTTGTCGCGACAAAGGTCTTCCTCGGAAGCATTTCACCTGGCCCAAATTGAACTTTTATTGAATATAAATTGAATTTCCATGTCGTCGTATTGCCCCTCGATGACGGCACTTGCCGCTGCAATTTTCCACGTGCGAAAACTGCACGCTTTAGCGCCAAAGCCTTTGAGCTCGTCGTTTCGAAAAATTGGCTACATGGCTTTTTTGTTGCTTCTGTCGCATCGAGAATGCTCTATTATCAGATATGATGTGCTAGGGGGGACGCTTTTCTTTAGGATCTTGCTTTAAATTATTGTATCTCTTGCTTCATCTATCTATATTATAAATACGCTAACGATGATGCTCGAAATTTTCAGCCACAGCCGTGCCTCGAACCCGAGCGTTCAATTTATTAGCCCGCGCCTTACACTCCGAACTACACGTCGTAATTACGAAACTGCACCGCTTAATGTATATAAGGCGTAATATTTTTTTTTTCACACATAGATGACTATAAACACATCCCTGACAATATGAAATTTGATTAATTCCGAACAATTTTGATACACATGCGCCTACTGCTAGTATGCATAAATCGACTTGAAATTTTGCACAATAATAATAAAAATGAGAACGATTTTAATTTTTCTAACTAAAAAATATTGACTTTTTAATATTTTCATGATGTTTCTGAAGGCAAAAGGTTTACTATTCGTCTAATTAGAAATAAAAGTAATTCCGGTATAGATGGCCATATGGGAAAGATGATCAGCATTTTTTTTTCCAAAACTGACAATAATTTTTATTTTTTTGAACTCAAATTGGATATTTATTGATCATAGGACATTCAATAATAATAATAAATAATAATTTTTGTCGTCTTTTTTAAAAAAAATGGCCATAATCTCTGCCATTTGGTCATATATCCCGGAATCAGCATATTACATTTATCGATTTAGTATTTGCATTCAGAGAGAGATAAACAATAATTTTTATCTAAAATCTATCAATAAAAAAATATTCCTCTTCACAAGTCATCTTTGAACATTACAATATCATTGAATTCAGATCCACTTAAAAAACTCCCCCACATCTCAAATCGGTTCATACGAAAATTTTTATTGAATCCCATTTAATAAACGTCACGGATTCGAAAAAGACGACATCCACATGGGACCAGGATAATATTGCATTATACGCATATAACGACTGAAAATGCCAATGGGTACAAGTGTCATTTTTACCAAAATTAAATTACAAGAATCGCTTCTATATATTCGGTGGTAAAAGGATATAAACGAACTTGGAACGTGTGCCTAAATATATCATCAAATCACTCGACCTCCTCCTAATACACGATCAACTTTGAGCACATTTATCTCGAAGTCGCTTGTACTCTTTGGCCTTTTCGGTCGCCATATGTATTTTTGCAATTTTTCCCTTGTTGCCCGGCCACTTCATCAAACATCCCCGTTCCCATGGGAAGTCTTAAACGTACTCGTCTCTGGGAATTCCCAGACACACGAATAGATCACGTGTGCATTATTTTGCACGTGTGCGATTGCAATCCGGTTTCTATTCCCTGGAGTGACATCACAATGCGAAATCCCCGACTACGCCACTGGCAGATTGGGAGTCGAATTACAATTTTGGGGAGTTTGATTTTTGTTTCAATCATGAAAAAAAAAATTTTTTTTTGGACAAAAAAAAGTATATTTGAGTATAAAAAAGAAAAGTATAGTATATGTATAGTTGAGTCAATATGATGACTGAAAAGGCCAAAGGGTATAAGTGACTTTGCGGGAATTTTGAGAAAAGCACGCTCAAAGTTTAGCATGTACCTATTTGTATTAGGAGGAGGTCGAGTGATTTAATTATATACATATAAGACAATTTTTCTAGTTTTATTTAGGAATTGTGGATTTTGAAATAAACAATTGCGTTGCTCTGTAAATAAAGATTATTTTATTTTAAAGTTTTACATGAACAATGTTACATTTTAGTTTTTACTTATTAAACTAATCTTGCCTGTAAATAAAGAAACGACATTTAAAGTCTATTTCTCAAATTAACAATTCCTTCTCAACAAAATGTGTAATGTCACGGTCAGCAGATGTTTAGCGACTGACTATGAATCATTGATCGATGACTTGTCAATTCAACTGCCGACAGCGCCACCACTCATGGCGTGATATTAAGGAACTAATACTGCGGTCTAGAGCGCGGTAGAATTCAAATTGAACAAACATAAATATTTCTTTACATACATTTAGGTACACGTTTTTAATTTGTTTATATCCTTTTGCCACCAAATATATGGGCGTACATATTAAGTGATTCCTGTACAATTTACTCTGAACAATTCGTAATTCGCAATTAACTCTGAACGACTCATTTATTGATATTCATCTGTAACATTCACAATTGATGACTGAAAAAACCAAAGGGTACAAGTGACACTTTTGCCGAAATCGAGCTATGTACAGGAATCGCTTCAATGTATTTGGTGGCAAAAGGATATAAACGAATTAAGAACGTGTACCGAGATACATCATTAAATCACTCGACCTCCTCCTAATACATCTAAGTACA
Organism: Cheumatopsyche charites; assembly: GCA_024721215.1. Classification (NCBI taxonomy): domain Eukaryota; kingdom Metazoa; phylum Arthropoda; class Insecta; order Trichoptera; family Hydropsychidae; genus Cheumatopsyche; species Cheumatopsyche charites. The sequence continues at coordinate 11,615,450 of CM045587.1, forward strand.
CGCTAAACTTTGAACGCCCTTTTCTCGAAATCACTGCTACGTCACTTGCACCCCTTGGCCTTTTCAGTCGCCTTATGATACTCTAATAGACACATATCTCCACCATAAACATACAGCAATCAAATAGTGAGGCTATACAGAAAATAATCCGAGGTAATTCCCATGCACGTTCAACACAGCGAATTTGCGTCCATTGAAACGTCATCGATAAATAGTCCAGCACTAATTAGATATGAGGTAATGTTCGATAGTCAGTGTTCAATAGTCAGGCCTTAGTCAGACTTTAGTCAGGCATTCAGGGCACGCCGACAATTTGTGCGTTTTCATCTCAACATACAGCTGCTCTCAACATTCGGTTCACGTACCGTCGACAGTCGATAACTTTCGTCTACGAGACGATTGAAGATGATTTGGAATTTTTTGTATGTTTGTCATTTTGAAAATTGAGCCATTCACTGTATGAAGTTATCAACTTTTTGGAGAATATGAAGTTTGATTGTCTATGTGCATGGTGTATTCATAACTTTTTATATGTCAAATATTTTTCTTGAATAATTTAGATAAAATTTCTGTGGTCATCGAATAATAAATAACTTATTTTAGAGGCTATTTTAAATGAAAAAAATTAACACTAAGAAAGATACTTGATTAATCTTCAAATAGCCAAAGAAACTAAACAGATTTAGAAAAAAAAATTGCCAATAAAATCAAATTTTTCGAAAGATTCCTGAATCAAAAAGTGTATAATATACAATGATAAGTAATTAAATTAAAAAAAGATTTAAAAAAATACTTATAGAACTGCTATTTATACCAAAATTCAATTGTCATCTGATTTTGAGAGATCACGACATTTCCTCTGACCGATCGAAAAACAAAGATCCCACTTTCCCGACGACAAATTCCCGAGATCGGGGACACTTTTCCCGATCGCTTCCATTTTTGGTCTTTTGAAATTTCGTCTTATTTCCCCTTTTTTGGCTTGTTTACCTGCTTCGGCGTCAAAACTTCTTCGAGCGGCTAATTGATTCCGCAAAACGGGCGCAAGTTGTTTTTGTTCGAGTTAAAAGCAATTAAAATTACTTGAACGCATAATTCGTCAAGCAGAACCGAGGGGTACGAATTTTGGAACTTTCGCTATTAATTCAAGGGAGACTTTCGCCGAAATGATCTATGGATCAATCTAGCAACGAGTGTGCACGTATAAAAACTTGGTAGAAATGTAGGCAAAAAATATTTGGGAAGAACGAAAATTCAACTCTCAATAGTTTTTTATTCATAAAAATTGAATTTGTTATCTTTATTAGGTGCATTGATAAAATTATGTTTATAATTGAGTCATTTACATGAATTTTAACGATATTATTATTGTTTTGAAAATGTGTCAGTACTTGTTGATCAGACTATTGTCGCAATATTCTATGAGTTGGTTTAAGTTTGGTTGAGTTATTTTTGATTTTAGGTTAAGTTTTTTGTTTTTTTCGATAATATTAGATTGATTACGATTTAGATTAGATTTTATTGGGTAAAAGTACATAAATTTTTCAGGTAGATTGTATTACGATTTAAGTTAAATGATAATTAGTTAGAAGTATACTTCATGTGCTCAAATTTTCATTTATACTTAATCATCATTTAATATTTTTTTAATCATTTGTTTTTTGTATATCTGCTGTAATTGTGCAAATTCTTTTTATGAGAACTAGTTATAACTAAATGAAACGAAATTGATATAGAACTGATATAATCAAATAAGATTGATATCAATGCGTTGAAACTAACTTCAATCTGACTAGTGAACAAATGTATTCAATTAAATCTAAACATTCTTAATTAACGCTATCCGAGTAATTATCAAATCATTCGATTCAATGGAACACAGCAGCGATCGTATCTCTTACATTATATTATTGTACTCTTTGTTCGCAATAAGAAAACACTTTTCGAGTTCGCCCTTTCTACTCGCAAGATATAACGATATAAATTACAAACTCTAGACACCTTTGTTCGAGAAACTATCAGAAAAAAAGCGGTAAATGAGTCTCGAAACTTCATATCTATAAATGTCATCGTAATTAATTGGATGAAAACTTTCGATATTACCCTTTGTTATAACCCACACAACTTTGAGACATTTTAGAACAAATTCCGTAGCTCGTATCTGTAACATAAATTTCGAATAATCGCTCTTATAATTAAATTAAACGTCATAAAACGTCATAATCTTAAATTTCATCGAAATTATGTTTTTAGATTAAATTATTAATTTATTGTCTTTTTTTCGTTTCAGGTGAGAACTTCTGCTGTACACGTTATGAATAGAAATAGATGCCTCATTTTACATTAAAAGGTATGTTGTAAATTAATTAAAAAAATATATAATACATTGATAAATCTGTACAAAAATCTGATAAAAGAAAAGAGCCCTAAAATTGTCTAATAGAAAATTTAAAATAAGGTAGATCAGATTTGAAAAATATGTTTAAAAACCAAAGCACAGCCATGCAGTGTAAACTTTAACTAGACAAAGCATACACTAACAAATCTAAACCCATTGATTGTCACATATTTAATTATATCATTAATCACTAAATGATACTAGTTATGAAAATGTGAGCACATTAAAGACGGGAATCCTAATACTACGATCAACGCAATTTTTCAAAAACCGAATTAGAAGTAAACTTGAACCATACAATACATACACTGATGCTTTAACTGTTACATATTATGTATATAATACGTCACTAGTCGCTAAATGCCACTAGTAATGAATATGTCAACACATTAAAAACGGGAATACCAGTGGTACGATCGACCGAACGAACGAAACGTAAAGTTTAACCAGACAATACACACACTGAAGCATCTAAATACTTTGACTGTTACATATAATATGTATAAAAACCCCACTTATCACTAAATGTCACTAGTAATGAACATGTCAACACGTCAAAAACAGGAATCCTAGTGCTACGATCGACGATTTTTTTCTAAAACCGAACGAAACGTAAAGTTGAACCAGACAAAGCATACACTGACGCATCTAAACGCTCTAAGGCAAACATATTACGTATATAATACGTGTTTTCACACCGTTTTCCAATATTCCATTTAGTCGGTTAGCCATCACAAAAGGAGCGCAATACCCGCCTTAACCCTACCACGACCTCAAAGGTATCGTATCCCATTTATCCTTCTCGGCTTTAAGTTGTGTTTTACACAGGTGTGGTGTGTTGTGTCATTGTTGTACGTTGCGTGTGTAGGTCCGCCTCGTGTCAATGCGCCTTTGTAGTTCGTTCGATTGGCATATATGAGGGGCCGGGTTGAAAACCCCTGTCAGAAACAGTGAAACCTACATTTGACGATGATTATTATTATCGTTATTGTCGATGCTAATCTATGTATTGGCCTTCGATTGTTTCCCGCTGTTTCGGGTTGCGGGTTAAGTTTGAGATTGAGACGAAATCGATCTCGTTTATTTATTGTTTCAGGTATTGTAACGTGATTATTTTTAAATTTTCATTTAACTATTCGTTTTAGAGTCAAAAAGTAGAGTCGATTTGCTAGAAACTGCGAAACTATCAGCATTCAAAAAGCGGTGCTAAAATTGATCTTTAAACATTGCAGATGATTATTAAAAATATGTTTTCTTAAAGCTTTTCTTTTTTAAATATTTGAAAAAAACAATCGACTCATTAAAAGTTCAATTAAGAAACTATAATTTTACTCAAAATAAAAAATGAATCAAATATTTGAAAGTTTTTTTGAATATGTTGAATAAGGTTAACAGCAATATCTTTATCAGGTTTATTTTATGGATGTAATTTTGAACAATTTTTCCTAGAATTTAATAAATTGAAAAATCTTACATTTTTGGTTCAAAATATCAGACATTTTTTTTTACATTGAGAAATATATTCAACTTATGTATGTGGGATTTTAGAAATAGTTTTGGTTTAATAATATTAAGAATAATAATTTTTAGAATGCCTAGCAAAATATCATACTATGACGAAGTTATAGCCATTTTTTACACAAAATATATATTGAGATATCTCCAATTCAAAAAAAAATCATCTCACACAAAAACACTCATTTCCTTTAACGAAATTTCCCATGATCGTAAAAATTGAGAAACGCTAAAAATTTTCAATCAACCCCATTTTAACGCACCCCCTAAAATACGCCCCTTAAACAACCACCCCTCGGATTCCAATTAAATCCCGATTTTCGATGCCTCCCTTCCACCGTAAAGCAACGAAATAACGGCGCCGTTAATAATAATCGCCGTTAAAGGAGTGAGGGAGACTTTTCCGTAAAGAGTCCGAAAGATGCGTATCGTCCTCGTTTTAAGGACCGCTTTCGGTTTTTAGGGCTTTTCGCGTTTTTACGGCTCTTAAACAAGTGAAATTTTAAATTTTTCCCGGCACTAAAAAAACAATTAAGTGTAGCGATAAAAAGTGTGCGCCTACCTTTTGAGCGCGATGCGAAAAACGAGATGAGCGCTCGTCTTTATCTTAATTCGCGTTGTGGAAATTCGTGTTGTGTGTATTCATGGTTTATGTTTAATTTATTAATACAATATTCTGTGTGTATATTTTATTAATTAATTTAATCAAAAAAAGCTTAAAATTTACGCGTTAGTCAAATTTGATGACATAAAAGTTAATTTCTAGCTATAAAATTATTGCTAAATGTGATAACTTCTGAGCGCTAGAGCTTATTAAAAAACATAATTTTCGTCCACTTTGCTCTGAGTTCATTTAACCTATAATTTGTGCACACTTAGAGTTTTCATATCACAATTTTTGCATTCATTACGAGTGCATATAACTGCATCCTAAATAATAACTCAATAAAAAAATAAAATCTAGCATCATACGAATCATCTTTCCTCAGGCCCGATATATTCACTAATTGACGACTGAAAAGACCAAGGTGTACAAGTGACACTTTTGCCGAAATTGAGTTATGTACAGGAATCGCTTCAATGTATTTGGTGGCAAAAAGATATAAACGAGTTTGAAACGTGTACCGAGATATGTAATCAAATCATTCGACCTCCTCCTAATACATGTTCGACTTTGAAATCACTTGTACTCCTTAGTCTTTTCAGTCGTCAATTAGTAACTTGAAATTTTTTATACAATTTGCAAACACGTACTATCAACTGTCAAAGTCTATAGAAAGAAAACATCACAAACTTTGACCAAATGAAAAGACCTTCCCTCAGACGAGAAAATCCTACATAAATTACTTCAAACCCATTCCGATAAGATTCAAATGAATGTCCACTTCCACTTCCATATCCACATCCATTTCCACTTCCATATCCATATCCACGCACATTTCATCACGTTGCACATTAGTGTCCATTTGGTCCAAAAGGACAAGCGTCACACTCGAAGGATCAAAGGACAAAAATCGCATGGAACAAAACCGTATGCAAATCGCACTACAGAAATAGTAATGACTATGGTAATTGCTAAGAGACGAACTTCGGTTTTACTAATGCTCTCTTTGTTGTTAGCGAATCGGGGAAAGTCGGTTAGTTTCGGTATACTGATTGAATAAAAAAAGAAAATGTTTAATTGGGAAACCTTCCATTGTTGAATATATTTTTTTATAATACTTTATGTTTGTTCCATTCGAATTAATTTGATTTTCGATCGAAATACATATGTATTCAATATCGGTTGTCAATTAGTTTAATCTGTAACTGGTTTTATGCAATCTTTACAGTAGCAATTTATAACAGAAATGAGTATGTGTAATAATGGACTCTTTCACTTAACAGTTTTAAAATATATCTCAATCTAAAGATATTAGTAATCTTATTATTTTTTAATATAACGATATTCTCAGTAGATTTAAGAATTTCATTGAAAATTGATTTTAAATCATTCCATTTTCATACTAATTTTAGTTCACGAACGAACAAAACCTATGAATGCAGACATTTTTTTTTCATGAACTATACTGATTTTAGGATTGCATGTGATCATAGTAATATTTTAGGATCATAATAAGTTAATTATCAAAATAAAATCACATTTGTTCGAAGGAAAGGTTCTCTTTCTCATCGTCCATCGTTCATATTTTCATTAAAATCAGTGAAGACCATTTTAAATCCTCTTTTTAAGAGTAATTCGTTGGACGACTCTAATTTAGTTCAGTTGATTTACAAATATGATAAAATAATTTTATGTTACTATGTACTAATTAACAGCTGATACTTTGGCGGTGAAACTTTGTTAAGTTATCGTATGCATTTCTAGGAAGGGCTCTGCATTATTACATTTTACAAACAATGTTCATCTAAGGCTTGTTCCTATAAATTAAATTTCATAGAAATACTTACGTTTCCTTCTCTCAGTTTATAAATTTAAAGTTCCTGCATAATTATCCGAAAGTTTATTTAAATATCAAAATTATCATAGTCTCCCCCATTCTTCTTCTCTGTATACTAGTATATTTTGCTTTTAAGTTGTTAATGTCTAAATATGTACACTTCTAAGCACTCAATTCATTAAAATTTATTCAACTCGGCTTTACATGAACGCGAACAAACTGTACACCTATTCTCGTAAATTTCATTCAAAATTAATTAATAAATTAGCCGAAATCCTGAATACCGAAATAACATAGATTATTTCTTTGAACGTAATTAATTAACACTAACGTTGAAAATAATTAAATAATAATTAGTTTCTGGAGGAATATCTATTAATCAACGACAACTTTGCAATATGGAATAATTGATGAATCCGTTTTCTATAAACACGTTAAGCGAATATAATCATCGTACACATTTCAATTCAAAATTTTAAATAATAAAACGTTTATATAATTTATTCGACAAATATTATATTCAACCGTTCATCTTATTGGAATTAGACTTGTCAGAGTTGTATGTATGTATATTTGAGATATTTTATGTACCATCATAATTATTTCACAATATAAAAATCATTGCAATAAATTGATGATCAAGCTTTTTTTTATTTATAAATTCATTTTCATTACAAATTAATTTATTGAACACAGTTACATATTTACATAAAAATGTGAAAGAGAAATCTTCACAAATTTAAATTCAAACGTATATTAATTGTTTTACAATATTACACAACACTTAACAATCAACTCAATATCAAGAGTTTCAAGCAAAACAACCTCAAATTAAAAACACCAGCTTACAATTAAATATTATAAGATCAATATAATAAACAAAACAATTGAATAATTTTAAAAAGGGCACATAAAAATATAATAAACAAGTGCCCTTTTTAAAAATTAAAATTAAAAAAAATATTAATTTAACTGAAACATTCAACCGCAACATTTTCATTCATTAACAAACATAGACCAGTCATTTAGCAAATGAAAAAGTTTCAATGAATGGAGGCTGAAAAAGCTGAAACCGCACACTGTGCACACTCCTGTATAACGTTATACAGGAGTCTGTATAACGTTTCTCGTCTGCATATGCCCTTCAATCGAAAACCCTCCCTGACTAAGCAGATACTGATTAATCAGGGGTTGGTCAGTGGTTAGTTGATGCAGAGTTTTCCTCGTTGGTAATCAGCGTTGATTCGTATAAAGTACGATGGGTAAAATTCTGCGTTTGACTGAAAAAGCCGAGGGGTGCAAGTGACTTTGCGATGATTTCGAATTAAGGGCGTTCAAAGTTGAGCATGTGCCTTTAGAAAGAGGTCGAGTGATTTGAAGATATATTTTGTTCTAAGTTAATTTACATATACGCTCATCCCTCGATTTACGCGGTTTCACTTTTACGCGGTTAGTAAAAAATTACATTTAAAAAAAAAATCATACAAATTTTGTAACACGCGTCACACAAACGCGTTTGTTGCATCAGATTCAACAAATTAGAATTAGAATATAGCAGTGAGAAGGCGAAATAATAAAATTACAATTATGTAATTATGTATATTTTTAACTTTAAACATGTTTTAAATTTGTCGAGCTATTAAATCTATAAAATTATATTTTCGTACTTCGTTTTACGTCGTTTTCTTGGAACCTATCCCCCTAATTTATATGAACTTGAAGTATCGATTTACGCGGATTTTTATTTCCTGGAACCTATCTTCTGTTTTTGTGTGAACTCGGAGTCTCGATTTACGCGGTTTCGATATACGCGATTTCTCCAGGAACGTGTCTATCGCGTAAATCGAAGGACGAGTGTATTTTTTTGCTACCAAATGCATGAGCGTACTCAATTCAATTTCGGCAGAAATGTCACTTGTGCCCGTTGGCCGTTTCAGTCGTCATTTATCAATTGCGCATTTTGAATAACCATCATCCCGATCCACAAACGATTCAATCTCAATATATTATACGAATCTGTTGCTTCGAAGGTGGCCAATTTCGAATACGTGCGCCACTGGAATCGAATTATTCGCAGATTTGCCCACTCGTGTAAACAGTTATGAAAATTCATGTCCCCGACTAAGACAAAGGCGCCCAAGTGTACCGAAACGGAGGCGAGATGCTCTTGGGGGCGTTTTGGGGGTCTTAGGGGGCTCTGGGGGGTTTTAGGGGTGTTTTGGGGGAGTTTCAGGGGAGTTTGGGTCTGCGATTTGCAAATCGAGTTTGCCGAACAAACGCGCACCTAGTCGAATGGGTGTTGTGACTATAATATGATGATTGAATAGGCTAAGGTGTACAAGTGACTATTTCGCCTAAATTCAGTTATGTACAGGAATCGTTTATATGTAAACTCATATATTTTGTGGTAAAAGGATATGAATGAACTTGGAACGTGTGCCGAGATATATCATCAAATCACTCGACCCTCCTAATACTCACTCAACTTTGAGAGCGCTTTTCTCAAAATTAATTGTACCCTTTGGCTTTTTCAATCGTCATATAAAGTGTTTAGTGAATTGAGTGATTACTTTTTGAAAAAAAAATTGAATTGTCAAAGTGTTTGGTATAGTCAAGAATTTTTATGTGTGAAATGTATTTTTTTAAATAATACAGACAGATTCAATCAAATGACAAAAGGACAGTGCGCAGTTTTTTTATATGAATTTGATAATAATTAACTTATTATGATCCTAAAATATTAGTTTGATCATATTTAACCCCAAAATCAATGTAGTTTATGGAAAAAAATTGTGAGTATCCATGAGTTAGGCCAACGAATAATAAACCGTCCATTTCATAGGTTGTTTCAATTAATTTTGTACTCTAACGAACTGATCACATTTTTAGCTTATAAACGAAATTTGTATATTTATAACTTCCATAAAATAAAATAATGAAAGGAATTATGGGAGTTTTAAAAAATGCAACAAACATACATTTTCGTTTCTTTCGAATTGAAATAACACTTGACTTGATATGAAAAATATCTATTATCTATACTATAAAATTTCAATGAAACCGCATTCGATAATAAAATCTGCATTCATTTCAAAAAAATATGCTATTCAACATGCAATCAATGGAAAACTATCGAAAAATCAGCCGACCATCAAAAATTATAGAGCCGGACCTACACCGCTCATTGATATACGGAAAAGTTGCATCCATTTGAGCGAATTTCCCAATTAGTCTGAACTCTGAAATTTTTTCAACACGCAAAATTGAATGTTCTGAATTGTACCGAAAAATAATTGAACCGTATTTCGAACGCACTTCGCTACGCTAGACGCATTTCAACTAAAAAACGTATAATTTTAAATTTGAAAATGTAAAATGCAATTTTGAAAATATTCTACATATGTGCAGTGTAACCTTAATGTATTTAAATACATTCATCGATTTCGTAAAAAATATACTTACCGTTGTGCGTATTTTTGTGACGCTTACTTAACAAATATACCAAGCTTCCATCTATAATAATAGTCAGCCGATAGCGCAGCGGTATAAAGCGTTTGTGCATGCCGTGTCGATTCAACATATTTTTAATGCGTGAGTTCGAGTCCTATCTTGGCGAGAGTCACATGTTTTTCTTAATTGATATGGAGATTCGGTCGTTTCTTTCGAATGTTTGGATTCATTTGATTCGAAAAAAGTGTTAATTTAACGCTTTACAAAACGGCTCTACAAATGATCATAGCCTACACCTTTCATATGTTTCTATTAAATTCGAACTATTTAGTGACACATATGTGCTTTAATTTACTCTTCGGAGTAGCTTGCCTAATGGCGAATTGTCTTCACTATATAGTGAATGATATTAATTAATGATAATCGTGTATAATTGGGTAGAAATTACCTGTATAATATAAAAATTCAATACAGAAATGCTACTTATCAATTCGCAATATTCATAGCACATTGAAAATGGCTACCTCTCGAACAAAACATCGTCGACTGTAAACATAGCCGAGTGTAGAGATTTTATCACTTCGTTTACTCTCGTCTGTAAAGGATTTATCCGGTAATATGTAAATAGATTGACGCTGTGTACACTTAGTGTGTGTGTTTGTGTGTATGTGTGTCTGCGTTAACGCACGTACGACGGCATAAGGAGGCGCTAAACGAACCACAATTCGCCAGAGCCACCCCCCGTTGCGGTAAAGCCTTCGTGATGAGATTACCCGAACAGCCACCTTGTACAGAAACGTATGGATGTCGATAGTTTACAGAAACAAAAAAAAAGAAAACAAAATAAAAACAAAATAAAAACAAAATAAAAACAAAAAAAAACAAAACTCAACGTTACGGTGAAGTAATGTGACTTTATCGCGTTGTGACGTATTGTCGTTTGTGCGTCTGATGAAATGTGTGCTTGATTGTAACGATGTTTGTTTGTCCGGTGTAACGCTTAAGTGTTATTTTTTTTATTTATTTTTATTTAACGGGTGATTTCTACTCATTAATACATAATAATATCATTTTTGAAGTGAAGAAGTAAGTAGTAAGGTTGACTCCAGAGAGTATATTATTGCGCACACAGGTGTCATTAGATAAATGAAATTGAATCGAAACATTTTAATAAGAGATGTTGATGTTAAAGCGTTAAATTTACATTTATTTAGAATCAAATAAATTCAAATATTCAAAAGAAACGATCGAGTCTCCATATCAATTAATCAATTTAGAAAAACAGCGTGTAATTCTCATCAAGTAGGACTTGAACTCACATATCACAAAGTATGCTGAATCGACACGGCATGCACAAACGTTTTATACCGCTGCACTATCAGCTTATTACCAATCATTTAACGATTGCTTCTTACAAATATTTGATATAACTTACAACCGATTTTTTTTTCGCTCAGCACGAATTATTTTTTTTCAATAGAGTTGTGTGTAATTTATGAATTCGACTTTGATTATCGAGATATCACTGTACGTATTATATCTGATTCGTTCGAAAAAATAGTATTTTCTTCATTTCTGAGCATTTTTCGGAACAATTTCCCAAACTTTTTTATATTTCCGTTTCGGTGGCAAATCGTGGCTACGATTGAATCATTTATTACACTAATAAACCGACGAAATAGCTTTTGAAGTACTTTGGATTTGCAGGACGGGTTCAAAAAGTAGGGCTGTGTTTTATATCGAAAATTAAATATATTTTTATTATCAAAATCATTTGATATTGTTATATTCTTTACATGATTTCGAACTACCTTCTAGCATCAATAAATCTGCATTTAATAAACTTAATTTATTTATATATTTTTAAATCTATGTCAAATAAATTGATTCATATAAAATTATTTGTATTTCAAATAATATTAATTTATCAACATTATCGACAACCCTATAGAGTAAAAGGTTAATTTCATGTATTATCCAATACATGTATACAATATTATATGTAATACAACACATACATGTAATTTCACATGTACATGTATATGAAAATTGGTTAGTGTGTGTGCAAAATACGAGTGCGCGCTTCAAACTTTTTAATTTATCCGAGCCGCGTAAGCAAATACACAAAACCGAAAGTTCTCCACTGAACCTGCTGGCGATCAGGGGTTCTCAACTTTTTTCCATTTTAATATAAACTACATATGTATTTATTAAAAGTATTTAATTTTCAATTTACTACAAAATATATTTTTCTGTGTCTTCATTAAGCTCAAAAAAGTTATGAATTTTGATATGTTGAGATTTTTTTGAATTTTCCGATCACTGAAAGTTTTTAGATATTGAAAGAGGGTTTCCAGTCGATTTGTGCTTATTGAAAATTTCACAAATCAATTGTCTTTGCCCTCTCGTTTAACACCCCTGTCGTTTCGCACACAGCATAACTTTAATAAGCTGATTAGCAGCGTGGCGCACTCTAGTTATATAATGGTTAAGGGTTGTACTTTTACGTCGCAAAGAGCGAAATGTAAGGAAGTAATTCACCCCCGAGAGTTACTCTAAAATTCACACTCAAAGTCTGAAACTATGAAAACATGTTTCATCGGTCAGTATTTAATTTGGAAATTTCAATTTAATACAAAACAATCAATAATTCCAAATTTTAATGCCAAATGCAATATGATGAATTCTTAATTGATCAGTTTTTTAATTGTGAAGGAATCTTCAAACTAATTCATATATATATTTTTTTTTGAAAATACACTGAATTTATCAAGTTCAGAATCGCTCACAAAATACTAATTAATACAATTTGTCGCCATTTTTTTTATTTTGAGTGAAAACCTCGCTTTATATTTTTCATGCTCGCTGAAAATAATATGAAAAGGGCACACAGTGTACAGGGCACGCCAAAATGGCGTAATGGCCCGATAAAAACCGTGTCAGGGCATAATTCACCGCCAAAATTGGGTGCGCGACTCGGTTGGCACCAATTTCCCAAAAAGCGATTAAATTTTATCGCGCGTCTGTAACGACGACTACCCTTTCGCAAATTAGCGATTTTCCCGCGAAAAATGGAAAACTACCCTCGTACCGAAGAAAGGAAAACCCCTAATTCGAGCTTAGCTTAGAATTTTCCATTTTCCCGAATTTTTCCTTATTCCGAAAACTGCATTTTCGATTCTAATATCACGTTTGGATATTCCAAATGTATGTTTAGTTTTGTCATGCGTATTATTATTATGATGATGATTGATATTTCCAAAATATAATAGAGGACACTAATATAGATTGTATCGCATAATCCGTAAGATCCAAACTCGCGTATCGATTATCTAAATATATAAAAACTCTATTTTGTGTGTGTGCCCATGTAATGCTCCAAAACTGCGTTGATATATTTAAAGGGTTGATCGCTAGTATATGAATATATTAAATTTTGGTTGTCATACGATTCGATTATTATTATTATCAGAGTGTATGCGTTGTTTGGTTCGAGTCGCACTTTTATATTGTTTTAATTCGAGTTCGGGGCGAGTTTTCAATCGGAAAATCTCCGAGAGCGCGGATTTTCTCGGTTCGTTTGACTAAAGGAAAACTCTCATTATGTAGCCGAATGCTTTTTGTATACTTAATGAGCTCAATCCATTATTCGGATGAGCCCTTTTCTGGGGTTCGAATCCCTTTTTCCAGTGAATGTTCCGCTCGGGAAACTTGTGCCGACCTGTTATGTGTTAACTGATCCCTTCACTTGCTTCGATACGCTATTTTTAATATATTTTTTGAATAAAAATCATTATGGGCTGATCTTTTCGCCTCTGGTTTGAGAATAAAACGAATTTAAATTACACGCGGTTCTTCAAACACCGACTGTCGAAATCTAAGGGAAAAGATAGATGTATGTATTGTTGTATAAACTGTAGTGTATCTGTTTTTTTCAGCAGCTGTTTTGATAGTTCATAATTGGTGTAATTTAAATTCATTTTATTCTTAAAACAAGGTGAAAATATCGACCCTTAAATTATCTTCGTAAAAGATAAATCAGCTTTTCTTTTAAACATTCTATACTCTCTGATTAAATGACTATATTTTTTTGTCTCTGACTGATTGAATGATTTTTTATCTATCTTGATTGATTGACTGACTGACTCACTAACATCACCCAATAGTGCAGCGGTAAAGCATTTGTGCATGCCGTGTCGATTCAACATACTTGAAATGCGTGGATTAGAGTCCTATCTTGGCGAGAGTCACATGTTATTTTTCTTAATTGATTAATTAATATGGAGACGGCCGTTTCTTTGAAATATTTGGATCCATTTGATTCGAAAATAGTGTTTATTTGAGGCTTCACAAAACGGCTCATCAAATAATTACCTGTTATATTTTAAACGTTTCGATTATATTCGATCTATTTAACGACACCTGTATGCGATCAAACTTACTCTCCGAAGTTTCCGCCTTATGACTCACTTCTTCACTTCAAAGTTAATCATATTGTGTATAAATTGATAGACATTATCTGTATGAAAATAATAATCTATTTGTGAGTCTGCCTGTCTGTTATTTTGTCGTGTTTTTATTAATATTTTACGCCTTATATACGTCAAATGGTGCAGTTTCGTAATTACGACGCGTAGCTCGGAGCTAAGGCGACGAGCCAATAAACTGCACGCCCGGGTTCTCGAGGCACGGACGTCTGAAAATTTCGAGCATCGTTAGCGTATTTATAATATAGATAGGCGCATGTGTATCAAAATAGTTCGAAATCAATCAAATTTTGTATTTCCACGGATGTGTTTATTGCCATCTATATGTGAAATTAAAAAAAAAATTACGCCTTATATACATTAAGCGGTGCAGTTTCGTAATTACGACGCGTAGTTCGGAGTGTAAGACGCGCGGGCTAATAAATTGAACGCCCGGGTTCGAGGCACGGGCAGGCTGAAAATTTCGAGCATCGTTAGCGTGTTTATAATATAGATGATAATTTGTTGATGTGTTGCAGGCAGGGGCAGATTGTACCCGGCGTATAGTGTGAGTGGGTCGGAGGGCGAAGGCTCTTGCGGTGAGGCAGAGGAGGGCGTAGGCCCCCGGGGGGCGCAGCCCTGCCGCGGCCTCTCCGACACCCCGACCAGCGAAAACGCCTCTGACGCCACGCTCACCGATTCCGAGCTGGCACTGGCACGAGACTCTACCCTACTTGTGCATAACGGTCAGTACCCACCTTTACATTGCCTTCGAAAATCTCTATACACTCGTAAATACGCAGATAAATAGATTGAGGCCAAATATGCTTAGTAATGTGTCGATTATAGTAAAAGGAAGAAATAATATCTCAAATTTGAAAAATATAACGATAGCTGAAAAATTATTTTTTCGTCGTTTTTCGTGTGTCTCAAATATGGAACGGTGGTGTTTTAAAATACGAAATACTAAAAGGATTGCAAATATGGAATACTAAATTTCATTTCAATGTAATGCGTTTTCGATCCGACAAATCGCCAAGCAGTTGTCTTATAACATATCCTAAAAAAATATCACATTTCAATGTTATAGCTGATATTGTTAAAAAAAACCTAGTAAAATTTCAATCCTCAATATTTTTAGACTCAATGTCTATATTGAAGTTTTTATTTTTGAAATCTAACAATAATACTATTAATGACTGATTTTATGCAAAATTAGCAGATTTTCGAAACTGTAAGTAATAAATATTGCAGTGATCCATAATTGGCGCATGTTACATATTTAGGACAACTAGTAGTGCCACGGATGTGTATCAAAATTGTTCGAAATTAATCAAATTTCGTACTGCCACGGATGTGTTTATTGCCATCTATGTGTGAAATAAAAAAATCGAACCCGGGATTTTACGCCTTATATACGTTAAACGGTGCGGTTTCATAATTACGACGCGTTTCTCGGAGCGTAAGACAGTGGGCCAATAAACTGCACGCGCGGGTTCGAGGCACGTCTGAATATTTCGAGCATCGTTAGCGTATTTATAATATAGATTCCTCTATTTTCGATTCGGATTCAAAAAATTCTTCAAATCTCAAAAATTTCGAATAAAAACGATTCTAAAACGTCAAAAAAAACATTTTTTTTTCAAAACAACCCTCAACCGACTGTTAATTTTTGAGTCGGTATTTCGTCCACGTCCGTCGTCCATCATCGTTAATTGAGGGTTAAGTCCTAGGCGACACCGGGGCTTATCAACGGACGACCCTCTCACCTCGCAAAGTGCCACCCATCCCCGGTCTCCCCCGGGTCAGTGGTCGTCGGTAATGGCCGTGTCCCTTAATTGTCCGACTCGAATTAATTGTTAACGGAAGTGCATCGGGTTGGATGTGTGTGGACGAAGCCTATTTTCGAGAAATTTTTTTTGGTGATAGGTGATCCTTTTTAGAACTAAACTATTGTACAGGCGGTCCTCGATTTTCGCACATAATTGGTTTTGAAAATGTGTGCGAAAGTCAAATTGTTCGAAAGCCGAGGTACTTATAAAAAAGTATCTGGAATTGTTAATTTTAAAAGCTCCCGTTGAGATTTTCTTAAAAAATTTTTTTCATTAAATTGGTGCATATTTCCTTTATTTAAATACAAAGTTTTAACACAATCCGTTATATAGTTTCTTTATAGCTATTGATTATGTCAGTTGATATCGAAGACGTTCGGTGATTTTTTTTCCATGGACCTAAGTATCGAACAAAGAATTTGTTTGCATTTTAAATGGAATTTCATTTACTAATATGCTGAAAATATTACAAATGTTTTAAGATAAATCGACTCTATAAAAAAAATAAGAATTTGAGTGGTTCAGTGTGATCAAAATATATTAAAATAAAACTATTTTCAAAAATGTGCAAAAGTTGAGGTCCGCCTGTACTAATTTTCATTTTTATGCTTTTATAAATTATTTCTATTTCGATTATATGTAGTTTCTTTTATATCTTAAAGAATTATTAAGTCTAGTTCTTTTCATAGCACTTAACATCAGCATTCAGATTGATTTTATGAAAAAATATGAAAAGTGTGCACAAAAAATTAATCTGTTTACATTCATATTTGAAGGCTTAGGTTGCTTCAGTCATACTTTTACAAATTTTACGAATTCACAATTAAAATCATGATTTTACTAATATTTATCCATGAAACGATAAATTTTGATATTTTATCAAAAATTTTAAATCGTTTCATGAGATCTCAACTCTACCTTATATAATAAATATTTATCTGAAACTCGCCTGTATTGGTCCATGGACGAAAACGGCGCAATTTCGCAGCATTCTTGTCGTAAATTGTCGTTAGCGAATAACGTAAATAAAACAAGGAAAAAAAAGGAAAAGGGGGTCAATAAAGCCCTTATGGGATGCTGAGCGTGCATTATTTACCGTTGCGCACTTTCTCAAAGTATCGGGCCGCTTTTCCCCAGTCTCCCCCCCACAGTTTAATATTTTATCGCACGACTGCCCGATAAATTACGGTTTGAGAAGCGGCGAATGTTTTTCCGATAGAGAAAATGCGTTTCGTCGAACGCACGAATTTTCCGGGAAAATTTTTCGCGTTCTATTTACGTTTTTCACTTAGGAGAAAGTTTTGGATGAAAATAGTTGTCGTTCTGATGAATTATTCGATCTTTAGTTAGTTAATTAAATAAGCCTTCCGATGGTGCAATTGTATGGATTTTTTGTGTATCTTATATTGGTGATTATTGCCGATAAATTTGACAAATATTATGTTATTATGATATGCAATAACTTTGGCTGCCGATATATGTCACCCAATTTTTTAGGGATAAGCACACAAACGATCTTACATTGTTTCCTGAAATATTAAAGACATTTTTTTCAATGCTTTAGTCAACTAACCAAAGAGTTACAGTGAGTCTTTTAACTATATACGAACTGTCAAAAATGCGTTTGTCTCGACAATACTTGAACTCATCATTACGGTAAAGTTAAGCCCAATGCAGCATACACATACTTTTTATACTGCTGAACCATTGACTAGCTTATTTTTCAACTTAATCCTATCTCATTACGAATTATTAATTTATCTTAGTCAATTATGATCTTTTAAACTAACCTAAATTCAATGGGAATATTCGTTATGAGATATTAGACATATATTTTCACTGCTTTAGTTGAATTAATCATATAAAAATAGTCGAACCTCTAACTGTGATCTCTTAAAAGAGACGGATTTTCAACGATTCATAGTTGAATTGTTTCTACGGTTAGTCGAATTCTATGATTAGTTTTATAAACAACTATTCACTTATATAATAATCATTTCGAACCAAATCCCCTCGATATCAAAATAAGCAACTGTAAGTGCATTTTACAGAAAGGGGATGCTGTAAAACTTACGACAGACACTTTAAGCACAATCTGCAAAGCAGACCTTTGAGTCCCTTCGGCCACTAATCAAAGGCCCCGTTCACACGACGTACGTTATGCGAGAACACACATATAATATAATATAATGCATATCTAGTACAGTAATATCCTGAAATTGCGGACAACGCGGGTGATTTACTGGCGCACGTCCGTCGACACAATGGTCCCGCTGGGTTGGGCTCTAGACGAAAGGGGAGACTTGGTTTGTTTCGTTTGTTAAGACAAAATATATTATCTATATTAATAAAATTTGTAATTGACAACTGAAAAGGCCTAGGGGTGCAAGTGAATTCGAGAAAAGCGCGCTCAAAGTTAAACGTGTACCTACATGTATTAGGAGGTCGAGTGATTTGATGATATATTGAGGCACACGTTCTGAATTCGTTTATATCCTTTTGCCACCAAATATATGAGCGTGTATAGAAGCGATTACTGTACTTAACTCAATTTTGGTGAAAATGTCACTTGTACTTCTTAGTTTTTTTAGGCGTCATATGTAATAATTTGTTGTTAGAATCAGGAACACATATCCTTTAGAATTGATTTGTTTTAGATTTCCATTCTTTAGGTAGATTCAATAATATTTGTGTATGATTTTATTAAATCTTATAAGAATGCATTGCATTTCTTAGAAAAGTATCTTTATAAAATATTTTCACTAGATTTCTGATACAATATATTATTATCTATAGCATTATTAGCATAGTATATTTTTTAAAATGTTGTGAAAATAAATATTATTGTTTATTTTAAGGATTCTATCTAATTTTTATGAATAATATCGTTATTTTTCACTCAAATATTTTCAAGAAAAATTACAATATTAAAAAAATACATTCATATATCCTAAAACGAAGATTTTGTATGCCTCGAATTTCATCAAAATCTCTAATCCAAAGAACACTAAGTCTTGTGAAATCAATATTCTTTAATATTTCCTAATTTATCATCACTGCATAAATATCATACAACTCAAATAAAATTCGATCAAACGAAAAAGTATCATAATCGAAAATTTAAATTAAAATATCACGTTATCAGCCAAGTCTCCCCTTGTATACAGAATCAAGGGGGAACGATGACGTGGTGCATATGTGCATTTGTGCGATTCTCTCGCAGATAAAACCATAGTGCCATTCATTAAAAGCAGCAGGGAATAGCTGTGACTGTTTTCGAATCTGCGAATTCAAAACAGATTTTCTCACTATGAAATTTCAATTCAATTTCATTAGCTTTTCCATGTTCGATACGAACCGAATTTTCCAATCGAAATTTGCATATTTTATGTATTAAATACAAAATATTTATGCTAAACTTTCCTTATTTTTGAACAATTATGTTTAAATTACAGCCTATCTTACACATGATGATTGAAAAGGCCAAGGGGTACAAGTGACTTTGCGGTGATTTGAAGAAAAGCGCGTTCAAAATTGACCACGTTTCTACATGTATTAGAAGGAGGTCGAGTGATTTGATGATATATTGAGGCACACGTTCCAAATTCTTTTATATCCTTTTGCCACCAAAAATATATGAGCGTAAATTAAAGAGATTCATGCACATAACTCAATTTTGGCAAATATATACCCCTTGGCCTTTTCAGTCGTCATACGTACTCAATGTTCTCTTGAACTATTGGTCAGATTTCAATATAAAAATTTTCATCTACCTACTCAACATAACATAATAATTTCGAAACAAATGAATATATCAATCGGTTGTAATTAAAATTTTCATCTCTAAAATAAATTTCCTCGACAAAAACATTAAAATCTCATTGAAAACATTAACAAAGTCCGTCCATGCAACGGCAATAAGTGGGCAATGATATACGACAAGAAAGGGGAGAGACAACCGCAAAGGGCCACGGGCCGGGGAAAGGCACTGGAATAGGGCCTCGATTGTCTTGCCATAAATCAAAAAGTCCTTCGGGATCTCTCCCCAATTACGAGTTTAAAACGGAAACCAGAAACCGCCCCTTTGCGATACGTCATGGAAAACTTCACTGTGCACTCTTCGAGGGTTGCTATACATTGTGAGATAAAATCGATTTTTTTCGTTGCAACTGAAAAATTCTATCGATCTACATATGAAGGGAAGGGTGGGGTTGGATGTTACAGAAGAATTGCTATCTTTTTTTTTTACAAAATCATTAATTTCGAAACAGTTTACCCTCAAAACTTTCATTCATAATATTTAGGGATATTCCGGTAAAGATGGCCATATCAGAAAAGATAGTCAACTGTAGTTTTTTTCCGAATATTGGCAATAATCATTATTTTTTCACTCAATTTGGATGTCTAATGATCACATGACATCCAATAATAACAAAAAATAATAATTATTGTCTTTGATATGGCCATCTATACTGGAATTACCTATACATATAAATACCCGATAATTTAGCTTGTACATGAATTAAATACTTTCATTCTAAATAATTAATTTAACAATTAAATTACAAAATTATCCTCGCATCATTATGATTCAGTTTTTTACACGATTCTTTCGAGTGATATTCAAATTGCTTCATTGTGACTTTTTGTAATTCAATTTTGTATTTTTTGTCAAATTTTTGTATTCTCATTAAAACGAATTAGTTCAACTTTGACAAAACGTAGTGACGTTGCGTTATTTCATATTTGAACTTCAAAAGAAAATTATTTCCATAAACCTTTCATATGTTGATCGTGACTATGATTTTTGATCTTAATTAATAATAATTGCAATATTTTCATTTCTTATACGTGAAATTTATACGGAGCTACGATCGAGATTAAGTTTTACACTAACTTAGAGCGAGCAATTAAAAGTTTTCCGAGAGATAATTAAAAAAATAGTAATGCTCAAATGTAAAAACAATATTTTCCGAGATCCTGCAGGGAAAACTCTAAAGTGTACTTTCTTACTTCCATGAATCTTTCACTTTTTTATTTTCTACATCTCACACTTTCGAACATAACTTTTTCAATTTTATTTCTGAAATCATAAATACGGCCCGTTGAGTATCAACGCATTTTTTTTTCAATTTTAAATTATTATATCTATCATACGTATAAGATTATCATATGGAATATTTTTTTTTTCGGAATGAAATCCGTTTCGGAGCTTATTTCGGATTTTGTGTGTGACACACCTAATCTTCACTTGGCAGAATCTAATATGCACTTCACAACGTGGTCCACTTTTGGCATTTTCGAATATCATATTTCAGCTGAAAATATTCCATTTTTCAAATTGAACTTGCGCATGTTGGGGAATTGAGTTCGCTCATTGAAAGAACCTCCGACGCACATATTCAATATCTATTCCAATATACGAATTTATTATATGTATAATATTTATTTTTAATATTATTTTTAAATATTTTCATTTATATCTTGACTCACTAAATTCATTGAAACCGTAAAAAATTATAGACACAAATAGTTGTGAATTAAAAAAATTCGACTCGTTGTTTTCGTCTATTCTTATTCTACATTTTTGCTGATTTTTATTAAAATTGATGAAAGAGGTATGCAAGATTTTCTCGTAAGATAAATATTATATATATCTTAAGGAATTTCTTAATAATTTCATGGATTTTCACGTTCGACCCATTGAACCCTTTCTCGAAGATTGCTCACGTACCAACGATATATCTGAGGATAGCTAAGAGAGAAATATTGATTCCTCTACAAAAATATACACCAATAAATTAAAATCTTTATATAAATTATACTCCTACAATCTAGTACATTGATTTAAAAATATTTTTCACTAATAACTATTTTTGCTTTTAAAATATTAGATAGTTTTTTAGGATTGTTAAAAAATAATGTGAATTTTTGTGTTCCAATTTTAAGAGGATGAAAACGATGATACTAAAATAATATTTAAATGTAGAATATGTCATAATCATCGATTAATAATAATAAAATATGAAAATAACAAAATACAAGCAAATTTACTGAAAATTTTCCGGCATTGGAACCGCTAAGCGATAGAATTAGAGAAAAGTTCAAAAAAATAAAATAGATCAAAATGTGAACCATCCTTTGAATTTTTTTCTAAAAAATTTAGGAAATTCCATAAAATATACGGAAAAAAATGAAAATAGTACAATACAAAAAACTTTTTCGGAAAACTCTTTGCAAGCATAGAAATCGTTATGTGTTAAATAATTAACTTGATGAAAAGTTATATAAAAATTAAATAGATCAAATATGGAATTATACTTCAATTTTTTTCTACAACTGAAGAAAATCTGATAAAATATACAAAAAAAAAGAAAATAGCACAAAACAAGCAAAATTCACGAAAAATTTTCCGGAAAACTCTAAGCCGGCATCAATTTATGTTATTTATGTGATAAATAATTGACTTGCTGATAAGGTTATAGAGAAATTTAAAAAATATATAAAATATGGAATCATACTTCAATTTTTTTCTACAACTGAAGTAAATCAAATAAAATATTCGAAAAAAAAAATGAAAATAGCACAAAACAAGCAAACTCACGAAAAATTTTCCGGAAAACTCTTCGCAGGCATCGGAACCGTTAAGCGATAAATAATTCATGGTGGCCCGCGTCGAAAATCGAGTTTACGACAATCGCAAACACATAAATATAAATATATTATAATAATGCGGATTTTTGACGATTCCGCCCCCGGGCCGTATTCATGGGGGTGCGCTCGTTTGTTATGCAAATGGCGGCGCCCCGAGTGCTCGCCATATTGAAATTCAAATTCGTCAAGACAGGTGGAAGGCCGTTTTGTTGCCGGCGACAAATTGCCGCAACATCGCCATGTGTGGAAATATGGCGGACAGATCTGTTGTCGAAGCACTTTCTTTCTGGTTGCTGTCTGAATTTGAGTTGCTGAATAAAGGTTATGATCCTTAATGGCCGGTCTTTTCGCCTCTGGTAATATGGCGGACCGATCTGTTGTCGAACCATTTTCTGGTCGCTGTCTGAATTCGAGTTCTAGAATGAAGGTTGAGATCTTTAAGGGTTGGTCTTTTCGCCTCTGGTAATATGGCGGACCGATCTGTCGTCGGATAAAGGTTATGATACTTAATGGTCGGTCTTTTCGCCTCTGGTAATATAGTGGACCGATCTGTTGTCGGAGCACTTTCTGGTTGCTGTCTGAATTGCAGATGTCGAATAAAGGTTGAGATCTTTAAGGGTCGGTCTTTTCGTCTCTTGTAATATGGCGGACCGATCTGTTGTCGAAAAACTTTCTGAATTTGAGTTGTCGAATAAAGGTTGTGATCATGGTTGGTCTTTACGCCTCTGGTAATATGGTGGACCGATCCGTTGTCGAAGCATTTTCTAGTTTCTGTCTGAATTTGAGTTGCAGAATAAAGGTTATGATCCTTAAGGGTTGGTCTTTTCGCTTCTGTTAATATGGCGGACCGATTTGTGTCGAAGCACTTTCTGTTTGCTGTCTGAATTTGAGTTGCAGAATAAAGGTTATGATCCTTAAGGGTTGGTCTTTTCGCGTCTGGTAATATGGCGGACCGATCTGTTGTCGAAGCACTTTCTGGTTGCTGTTTGAATTTGAGTTGTCAAATCAAGGTTATAATCATTGATGACCGGTCTTTTTGCCTCTGATTTGAGAATAAAACGAATTTAAACTATACGCGCTTCCTTATACTATGAACAGTCAAAACAGCCGCTGAAAGAGACTGATATACTATAGTTCGTACATCAATACATACATCCATCTCTTCTCCCTAGATTTCACTAATTTCAACACCATTTCATCCAACTCGATAGAACTTCCTAAAAATTTAGACTTTTGATCAAATGAATCATTTTGTCTCACGAATCAAACTAAAATAAGGCAAACACTCACAACGACCGAAACGACACAGGCAACATTTCTTATTTCACACACACATAGACACAGTCGATATAAACACGTTGACGTTTTATGTGTCTGTTATTGCGTCACGTATGAGGGTACGTTCACGTACACGTGTACGTACGTACGTACGTAAATATCATATTTTATTTCGCGCATTATACGCGGCGATATAAAAATACGGACACGTGCCGTGCACACAACCGGAGCGTGAAATCTTCGCGCTTTTACTACGTGCTGGTGTGGAGCCGACTTTACGATGCATTATTTATCGCGGACGTTGTCCTGTGTGCGCTTTTGATGGCCGCGTTCCTTTCGCGAAAAGGTGACTTTTTGGTCGAAATGAAAATTTTCATGAAATATTTTCTATTTGACTACTGAAGAGGCCAAGTGGTGCAAGTGACTTAGTTGAGATTTCTTGGAAAGTGAGCTCAAAATTGAGCATGTGCCTACATGTATAGAGAGGAGATCGAGTCATTTGATGATATATGTATCTCGGTACACGTTCCAAGTTCGTTTATTTATATCCTTTTGCCACCAAATATGACGATCGAAAAGGCCAAGGGGTACAAGTGACTTCGTTGTGATTTCAAGGTAAGTGAGCTCAAAATTGAACATGTACCTGCATGTATTGAGAGGAGATCGAGTGATTTAATGATATATCTCGGTACACGTTCCAAATTCGTTTATATCCTTTTGCCAACAAATATGACGATCGAAAAGGCAAAAGGCTACAAGTAACATTTTTGCCGAAATTGAGTTATGCACAGGAATCGTTTCTATGCATGCTCATTTATTTGGTGGCAAAAGGATATAAACGAATTCGGAATGTGTGCCGAAAAATATCATTAAATCAGTCGACCTCCTCCTAATACATATAGGTACATGGTCAACTTTGAACGCGCTTTTCTCGAAATTACCACGATATCACTTGTACCCCTTGGCCTTTTCAGTCGTCATATATAATCGTACATAGAATTGATTCATGTACATAACTCATTTTTGGCAAAAATATCACTTGTACCTTTTTAGCCTTTTCAGTCGTCATATGATTTTACTGCAATGTAGGTTTTTTGGATCACCGACTTTGATTTAAGTTCATCCTGTACAATTTTTTTTTATTGGACCCTTTCTGTGTTAAACTTTTCATCGTATGCTCTGAAGAAATCATGTGAAGCATGAACAGTTGTCATACGAAGTTTTCGTATACGAAAGTCAAGTTGTAACCCTTTTTACGCTACGATGATTTATATTTCGTACAAAATACATTTCAACACACGAAACAAACATCTATTTCATTCATTCGACAAAAACCTTTTCAGATTCCGACTCTGAAAAATTTCATCGCATTCGCTCGAATGATTTAAGAGAAATAAGTTTTTTTTATATGTAGATATGAATCAATATAGGGTTCAAATTCAGTTGAATTACGACTCGTTCGCGTTAAACCAAAAACCATTAAGCGACCAAATATATAATTAAAGAGATTTTGGTCGCAAAACTGCGATCAGATTAAACGTTAAATCTCAATTGTGCCCGCTTAAGTGATTAAAACGAACGTGGTTCAACTCCCATTACTAACCAAAACCATTCTGCGGGACTATCGAGTATAAGATTGTACCATTATTCATTTTTTTATCTCTACTCATTTAAATGATTCATACTTTATTGTATTTATATAACTTTATTTTATAAATATGTTACAGTTAAAATGGTGAGACTTTATCTAGTTAAAGTATACATAGATACTTTAGATGCTTCGATTTTTCGTGCACAATTTTTAAATCTGACTACAATTTTATCAAGATTATTAAAATATCTCATCGAGATCAATTTAATTTTCATCTTATGCAACTAAAGATTAAAAATGATAAAAAAATGTTCAGGAAATAATTGAAATATTTCTGCTCTTTGAAGCTCCATCTCTACTTTAATTCATATCGAAATAAATTATTATAATACTAAAATAGAAAACTTGAAAAAATGAGATAAGCATTGAAAAATGTGCTAAAATATTAAAGTAATATAGATTTAAACTAGATAAAGTATACATTGATACATCTAAACGCTTTGACTCTATTAAATACACATACTTAGATTGAAATAATTTTTCAATTAAAACAAAAAATCGATTTTATCTCACAACATATAGCAACCCTCGAAAATTCAACACAAAAAAATTCAAATATCAAAAAAACTCATATTATTTCCTAAAGTGTTGCCAACCAAATCGAAAAAAATAACACTCAAAAAAATCTACAATTCAAACGAAACTTTTTCACAATCACTATAGAAACTGTCGATGTTGTTTTTGATCCTGAAAAACCCCTTTCAGTCCTCGAAGACATCGTCTTCAGAGACCACTACTGAAATTAACCCCCCGCAGGACAACGGCATTGTGCATCTTTTTCCCGAGACTTCCCGGGATCTGAAGCCTTCACTCGATACTCTGTGCCGGATGCGATCCTTTCTGCAAATAAATCTCTGAAACGCTCCCGGGTAATGTAATTGGGCGAGCCATTATAAAATTGAGTGCTGCTGGAAAAAAATGCTGAAAAATGCTGAAAAAAATATATAAAGCGAAGTCCTCAGAGTTTCATTCGAACCGAAGTATTATACTAACGATAAGTAGATTTTCCACTCGGTGCGGTTTCGAATTAATTGAATTAAATTTTCATACTCTATAGATTTTCAGTGTTCTATTTCATGAAGGCTTCGTTTTCATTAGAATGTCAATCTTTTGAAAAATTAATTTCATTAAAGTGCTATTCAAACTGTATTTTTTAGACTTAAATCATTCTTCAAAAGATGCGCAAATATGTATCATAATTAAAATCAATTGCAAATTTGACTTTATCAGTTTTTAGTGCAGAGTAGATAAAAGTATAACTCAATTTAGTGATCGATGACTGAATAGCACAAAAGGTACAAGTTACCTTTTTTTATCAAAATCGAGTTGAGTATATCATATGTAGAACTATTTTCTGTACTTAATTCAATTTCGATTAAAAAAAGTCAATTTTACCCTTAATTCTATTCAGTCGTCAATAAGTGTTGCATTAGAATTATTAAAAAAATAACTATTAATTTGGATCTAATTTTTAAATTCACACTCTCCATTCTTTCAAATACTCTAAAAAATTTCTAATATACCTAATATCGATTCAATAGTTTTATAAACGAACTGAAAAAAATCTACGAAAAGTTCAAATATCATCCATACAAAATTCTTTGTAAAAACAAGATACATTAAATCAACTTTACATTAACTAACTAGGTGATTGCATACGAATCTCACTAATCGAATTTTCAAATTAATTCCGTTGATGCTCAACAAGCTACATATATACTATAAAAATATTCTTAATTAACATGGCTTGAAATTTCCTATAATTACATCCGCTCTTACATTTTTGCTCCGCTTTAATTACAGAGCAAAATCGATATTGCATTTTGATGACATTTTCACGAAAGCTATTAAGCCCGATATGAAATTAATTTATCAAGCGTAAGCAATTTTCTACAGTGAATCCTCACATTATACCACACGATATTTACATTACAGCTTAAATTTAAATTTAAAACTATTTTTAATCAACATCTACTGTTAAACGTGCGAGTGAAATACGCGAAACGGATTTGTGTTCTTTCGGGGGATGAAAACATATAAATTATTCGGTGAAAACTGCAACCCCTAAAGCACTTTTGGAGCAAGGATATTTGCTCCGATACCGAAAACAACCTTTTTGCCACTAATGGACACACGTGTTGTGCCAAGCTACTATTTATCAACTGGACACACTCTGAGAGTCCTAATGGTCAATCTTTTCATACTAAATGTTCTGTTTGACTTTTAATATAGAGATTGTGCTATAACATAAATGTAGAATGCTATAGGTATATATTTGTGTATTATAAACTGAAAATATTAAACATTTTTTGCAGTAGATTAATTCCAAAAACCTTTATTGATGGGGCGAAATTTTAATCAAAATAATATATAACTATGTATAACCCATTTGTGACATAGGTGTCCACATGGACACCCAATTTTTCTTCTTCGTGTGAGAAGGTTTTCATTTTGTTTTAAAAATGATCAATTTTCATTTAAACATTGTTACGAAGGATAACAAATATGGAATACACCTAATTCTCATAAAAGTAAAGAGGTTCAACTGTTTGATTTAATTGTTTTAAGTTGAATGTAGAAAATATTTCTGAATAGGTTTATATTTTTATTTGGTCTGAAAATTATATTTATCTTGATATTGATCGATATTTTCAAATTCAGAAACTTCAAAAGTGTCTCATATAAAATACAAATAATTATCTTAAAAGCTAAGGGGTTTAATTATACAATTTAAATCGTTTAAGTTGAATGTAAAAAATGTCTGAATATAATGTATATTTTTGTTTGGTATAAAAATTATTTTCGTCCTAAAATTGATTCAATTCGATAAAAAATAATTCGGAAAGTTATATCGTTACTAATGTATGATACACCTAATTATCTTAAATTCCAAAGCGTTTAATTGACCAAATCATATAAAATGTATTGATTTGGTCTGAAATTGATATGTATACTGGTACTGATCGATATTTTCAATTCGGTTAAAAAATAATTCGGAAAGTTCGAACGGTGGCATTTTGAATTTAGTGTCGCGTTAAAAAGCGCCTTTAACACTGCAACGACCGCAATATATCAAAAGACGTTTTAATGGCTTTAGGGTGGTATTATATTGTAATTATTGCCATAAATCTACAAGAACCCTCTCACTAAAGGGTTTCAACATAGCGATTGTTCGATTGATCGAGCGCTCGAATTATAATCAAAATCACAAAGAATTTCACTTCGAAATTTTTCATTTGAAAATTTTTTCAAATGTATGAAAATATACATATTTTTGCTTATATCCAAATCACAGACATTTCTTGGTGTATACGAATAATAAACGTCTCATAGCTGCCCGACACATAAACGTTACATTTTATATCTTTCGTTTACTCAGACTATAAAAAAATAATATTTTTCTTCTAGGGGTGCTTTTGAATAATGTAAATGTTGCACTATTAACTGTTAAAGAGAAGCAAATGCAGATGTAAAAAATATTTTTTAATTAAGAAATATTGCTATAAACTGTGTATTTAATGTAGTATTTCTGTGATAGTGACGCTAGCTTATGCTTTTACGAAGATTGAATAAAATTATGCGATAGCTATATATTTTTCTTTTCATTTATACTTAATTTGATATTTATTCGTTTTACGAATATATAACAAACTCAACATATGTAGAATTGAGTAATTTTCATTCAAAATTGGAATATGAGAGGGTACGCTTTTCGTTCTAGTTAAATCCTGACTAGAAACCCTATTTTTTACATCTATAGTAAAAAAGACAATAGATCTACTAAAACTTAAAACGTTACAATTAACTAAAAATTACTTCATATCAAACTAACTATTCATAATTGTATACAAAAAAGCTGAATATAAAACACTCTGACGTTAGAATTGAAACTTAAATTCAATTTCATTCAAGTTGAACAAATACAACTCACTTTTTATTGATGCTTTGAACGAATCATATCGGAAACACACCTTTCTGAGACGTCAAAAGAAAGAGATAAACAACCATTCAATTCTTTGTTATGCACTCCTTTCTTCCCTTCTCTGTATGGTTTTCTCACTCACACACAAAAAATCGAATGGGTTGCTTTTCTTTCTTCCCTTTATGACGTCTCAGAATAGTGTGTTTCTCAATTCAACTATTTTCATAAAAAAATATTATTTTCGATTTTTTTTTATATAAAAAGTGCAAATATTTTCCACCCCATCCTGTATGTATATCGAGCTAAAACAACACGCCTTTTGCGATTATATCGCGAACAAACCGAGCTCATGTTGTCCATAATGACAGGCCTAGAGCATAAGTACAGGCCACAGAGTTTACCGAACGACTACTGTCACCGAAGTTGACAACTAATGACAAGGAAGAACCGGTTATGTCGCCGGTTATTATTATACGTCCGCCAACAGAAATAATGGACACGAAAACCGATCGGTCGTTAAAATCCGGACAAATTTCACGGTAAATTTGGTCATAGATTTTCCGGTTTATTCGATTTTGAATTTTGGTATTTTTTCATTTTTCTGTTTGGCAATTTTTTAATAGTATACGGATGAAGTGTTGATGAGTGTATAATTATTTTTTCTTTAATATTAAAATAACCGGTTTTCTGAAAAAAATATTGGCTCTTTTTCGCTGATTTATTTGAACGATTATGTTTATGTATTCCTGTAACCAAAGATCAACTATCGGTGTCAATTGATGATTAATTAAGTTTTATTCTAATGACCGGTTTTTTTGATCTTAAATTGATGAATATATACATATTAATATAATATTTTGTGTCTTTAATTATAATTCTTTTTGATGATCTATTACATTGTGCTATATTGTAATCAATCTCACATAATAGTGAACTGTTAATCACAGTATTGAAATTACATCAAAGCCTTGTATATTTATCTGTCAAGGAAGCTTTTCACAATATTTTTCCGCCAAGTATATCTAATAAAACTCATTGACTCAAGATACACAAAATCTCCTTAAAAGCTAAAAATTTAACATAGCCACAATTAATATCGTCATTAAACCGGTCGAAAATTTACATAAGTTTCAACAAATTTAACGGACACGCTCTAAAACAATCATCCTTGCACTTTTACTCAAAATGCGATAACACACACGTCCAAAAGTCATGTACAAAAAAACTTATGTACGAAAAAACTAGAGTCATAACAATAACTCTTGTTTACGACCGGCCCTAACTGACCCTAAACATGCCTTTTTAAGGGGCGCCGCCCCTTCGAGGAAAATCCCGGGAATTCTCGACTTTCCCCCGCTTTTCTCGTCTCGGGAAACGTTTGAAAAATACGAGAATTTATATTTATTCTCGGACGGAAACGTTACTTGTTACACGTGAAAAGCCCGACCGGTCTTTATGTTTGATTTATTCCTCGCCTCTAACCGGAGAACTAATTTAAATGGGGACCGTAATAAACCGGACGTGTGTAACTTCACAAATTACTAGTGTCGGAATTAAATTCTAATTATTTAAGGCTCTTAACTGAAAATTCAACTCAGTGTGAGTTTAGTGTGTGCTGTGAAAAAAAATAATTGCTGAGTTAATATAAACCGGTTGAAAATTTTCAAATGTGGCCGTTCTAAACCGGACGTGTTTGATTAAAAAAAAATACTTAAAATTTTAATCTCTCAAATATTCATAACTGAAAATTCAATTTAGGGTGAGTTAAGCTTTTTTTAATTGTGAAATTAAGTGGATGCGTGAATTCAAGTCCTATCTTGGCGAGAGTCACTTGTTGTTTTTCTTAATTGATATGGGAACTCGGTCGTTTCTTTTGAATGTTTGAATTCATTTGATTCGAAAAAAGGGTTAATTTAACGCTTTACGAAACAGCTCTGCAAATGATCATCACCAATACCTTTCAAATGTT
Source organism: Cheumatopsyche charites (assembly GCA_024721215.1). Classification (NCBI taxonomy): domain Eukaryota; kingdom Metazoa; phylum Arthropoda; class Insecta; order Trichoptera; family Hydropsychidae; genus Cheumatopsyche; species Cheumatopsyche charites. The sequence goes on from CM045587.1 coordinate 11,647,026, forward strand.
TCGATTAAATTCGAAGTATTTAGTGACACCTATGTGCACTAATTTACTTTTCGGAGAAGTCTTGCCTAGTGGCGAATGTCTTCACTATATAATGAATGATATCAATTAATGATAATTGTGTATAACTGGGTAGAAATTACATATAATATAAAAATTAAATATAAACTTGCCAGTTTTTAAATGGAGAGATAATTGAATTTGTACTCGGTACGAAAACACGTCGATAGCTTAAGGCTTTACGTGCTTTATTTCGCCATTTCCTTCAACACTGTGTGACTCTGGGGAGTCTGGGTCGGTTCTGCTTGGCGACTCCTGACCGACCGCGTGTTCGAAACTGATAACCCCTGACTTCCCTCGGGGCTGAAATTCCAAAGACTGAAAACGTCCTGCTTCAGTGTCGATTGTTCGAAATCGTTCAGCAAACAATGTTTATAATGCACTCGCTCTTTAAACCGACTTCTAATAGCCAATTTATTTTTATAGTATGACTTTTTTTAACGATGGCGTTTTTAGATTTGATAAGTAGACTTAAATGTATCGATTATAAATTAAACATATTCATTGAAAAAATATTTATAATCAGAAATAAAATGTACTATATTTATACACGATGAAAATGTAATTTTATGCTGGATAAATCAAATTTTCGCAACGTCAAAAATTAATTTCATACATCAAGAAAACGCTCTTTTTCAATGAAAAATTCCAAAAAAAAAAAATTTCACGCTAAACCGACTGTAAATTTTAAGACCTTTGTGCCGAAACGACAAAGTTCGTTAAGTTTTCCGCGCGCTCTTCGAATTTTCCGCGCACTGTGGGAAAAGCGTCTCAATCGAATTTCACGTTTGGCGACATATTTAATTTCGCTCGTTAAAAACGGCCGTTGACCAAGAAACTTTTCCATCTTCGTCGATTTTCGAACAAAGCCGCGGAAAAACTCCGGAAAACTCCGCGAAATTCCCGGAAAATTCCGGAAAACTCTTATGACGCAGCACTTTGGGCGCGTTCGCTTTATCGCCGCTCGAGTTTCGGCGGGAAAACGGCGGCCAAGATGGCGACCTGAGGGGAAAATGGCGACTCGGGGGGGGGGAAAATGGCCGCCGCGGGGGCAAAATGGAGGTCGGGAAAACTTTCGGAGGTTTTCACGGAGGCTTACCTCGATGCTTTCCGATCTTTTTCCGCGGAGCAAATCCGTCGTGCGACGGAGCAGTCGACCGTGAAAAGTCTTAAGGAGTCGAAGATGGGAAATTCACGCTCTGAAAGATATATCGTACAACCTTTTTTGACATGTCTATTAGTTTTTGATTTTGGTTTTCGTAAAAATTGTGATTTCGAATTGGAAAATTTTTCAGATTGTCTATAGATAATGATATAGTGTCGCGATATTGTTTTTAACGTATTGTTTTTAACACCTTAAAGACGGCAAATTATTTCAACAGATTACCTAGAACTATTATTTTCTTTTTGAACTTGAAAGACTTAAAATATTATGAAATAGAATTCAATTGTTATCGAAATTAACTTTGAATTGAAAGCGATTTTGTACGAACAAATTGAATTTCATTCTGAATAACAATTTCGCTGTTTTTCATAACAAATGCATGTATAGGTTTTTACTGAAGACATAGTTTCATTAAACATTAAATTAACACTTTTTTCGATTCAAATATTCGAAAGAAACAATTGAATCAACATATCAATTAAGAAAATAAATATGTGACTCTCACTAGGATCTGACAGGACTTAGACCTATCATAACAAAGACACTTAATCCCAACGTGGCAAGCACATAAACTATATTATTGACTAAATATAACTACTTGAAAGTTCAAGGGATACAAGTGACATTTATTCTAAAATTGAGTTATGCATAGGAATCGCTTCTATGTTCACTCTAATATTTGATGGCAAAAGGATATAAACGAATTCAGATCAAGTACCTCAATATATCATCAAATCATTCGACCTCCTCCTAACACATGCAGGAACATGATAAACTTTGAGCTCGCTTTTCTCAAAATCACTTGTACCCCAAGGCTTTTTCAGTCGTCATATAATACATCAGATCATCATCCTATCAAAACGTAGCACAGCTTCTCTCCTTTTCCATCCATTGTGCGAATTTATGCGAAAAGGCGAACTCGCAACGAACTAATAGAGCCTCCGAGAAAAGGATCTCTGGCCAGAGTTTCGAAAAAAGCACTCCCGGGAAAAATGGCCCGGCAAAGTGTAAAGCGATCCCTCTACACCCACTCTTCCCCTTTTCTCTCTCTGTCTCTCTTCAGCTCTCTTCTCGTTTCTTCTCCTTTTCTAGGGGAAGGCGAGGTGAGGGTGGTTCGATTGAAATGGTCGGTGGGTTCCCCTTCTCGTCGATCGTATCTGAGGAAAGTTCGGTTCGGCCATTGTTCGATTGTCGAAGCGAATGAAAGCTGCAAAGTTTACATAACAAATAACCGAACGTACGAAAATCGACTGTGCGAAAGTTGCCCGGAGAAAATTCCGATGACTTTTCGCGAAACGAGCTTTATATAATAAAAAAAATCTTATTTTGAACGAAGGATTTCTTTAATCAATCGGCGTTCGAAAGATGGCGCTGAAATTCGTCGATGATATCTACCCATTAATACACAACTTTATCAATTAATTAGCAGTAGGCGCATGTGTATCAAAATTGTTCGGAATTAATCAAATTTCGTATTACCACGGATGTGTTTATTGCTATCTATGTATGAAATAAATAAATAACGAAAAAAATATCCCATATATACGTTAAAAGTTGCAGTTTCGTAATTACGACGCGTAGCTCGGAGCTAAGGCGACGGGCTAATAAACTGAACGCCCGGGTTCGAGGCACGGCTGTGGCTGAAAATTTCGAGCATCGTTAGCGTATTTATAATATAGATATAATTTACTTTAAAGTGAAGAAGAGAGATACAAGGCAAAGACTCCTGAGAATAAGATACAGTACACACTGGTGTCGCTAAATGACAACTGAAAAGGCCAAGGGGTACAAGTGACTAGAAAAGAGTGATCAAAGTAGAGCATGTATTAAGAGGAGGTCGAATGATTTGATGATATATCTTGGCACACGTTCCGAATTCGTTTATATATTTTTGCCACCAAATATTATATATGAGCGTACATATGTAGAAGCAATTTCTGTACATTACTCTAATTCGGCAAAATGTCACTTGTATCCTTGGCCTTTTCGATCGTCATATACTATTCAAAATATAAATTTTATCCAAAAGAACCTTATCACATTACGTACCCTTGTAATCACACAATCCAAACTGGAAAAATCGAGCAGACCTTTGGAAAAATAAAGCAAAAAGGTCAAAGTTGAATTTGGTTCCGCCAATCTGCATACTGCTGACCAAATCAGACCAAAAAACACACACACTATCCTCTATTTCAGAATTGAGAACGACTTACGATTCGGGGGTTGAATTTTCCACCCTTAGCTTTGTGCTATCGTCAATTTTTGCAAATTGGGTTTATTCTGGATGCCGAAAAGGTCGAATTACGATTTTTATTTTTCCAAGATTTATTTGTAAGATTGAACCGCAAAAATATATGATGTGTCATGTGACTGCACCTATATGATGATTTTTTTCATTTGATAGCGAATTGATTAATATTTATTAACAGTCTACATCCGCTATTAGTTAATTGACCTAATGTGTTCATATACTTTGTTTCTCAGAATATGTGACTTATTTTACTTAGAATTAATTTCGAATATTTTCCAATTAAATTCCGCATGAGAATTAACTGTTTCTCTGCCTACGATCAAATCCCATTGGGACTCCAAAAATAAAATATTTTTATATTTCGCAAAAAAACGTAACAAAATAATACATTTTTCGTCTCTCGCAGAGGAATTCACTTGAGATTTTATACCGTGGGCTTATTTTTCGTATCTTTTTTTTGTTCCTTTCTTCATTTTCCTCAAACGTGTGTTGTGTTCCACTAGATTATTCTTTACAACTATACCAATAAAAAGTGTCTGAAAGACAAACTCGCGGAGTTTTCCACTAAAGTTTTCCTCGCCGACGAAAAATGATGATGCTCTACACTCTTATTTATAAACTACGTGAAGATTTGCGAATAGAATAACATTTAGGAAGCTTTTCCCATGAAATGTTTCGCTGGTGTGAAGCCAGCTTAATGCAAACATTTTATGAAAAATATTCCACATACGTTTAGCTATTTTACATTCATAATAAACATAGATTAATATAAAATCATATTAAGTATATTTTAATATTCCATATCTAAAAAAATGATATAATTCTGTATGAAAGAACATTGAATACATAAGATTTATTTTTATATGTATATGTGTATAGATTCAATCTAAAACTATAATAGCTTAATTTTTCATGTTACACATATTAAGATCTATAGCACAATTACGAATATATTTTTTTTTACGATTCCCATACATTTACATTTGACAGCTTTAAGAGCAATATTTAAGCCATGGTGGCTGATACTTTTTTTTCATTACTTTAACCAAGCGTGTGTTGATATTTGCAACGGGCTGACTCCTCGCATTATATTATTCGCTAATTCAGCGGTGGTAACTTTTTCACATGACAAACGACCATAACCAAACCCCAATATACATACTAATCAACATCGGTACTCTGACGTATTGAAACGACTATGCAATAAATCAATCCGAGCGAGATGTGAAGGGAGCCTAACATAAATTCGAATGAATGAAACTGATGGATTCACGGTGACAGCTTTTCGCGGGGGAAAACTTTTTTTTCATAAAATTATAAAATTTTTTAAGCAAAATATCAGTCAATTCATATTTTCTTCGATATCAAAATCATAAGTTTGATAAGTTCATGTTATTTTTTGAAATGTGGTTATATGCACTCGCACCGTCCTCGGACTGTGTGTATATAACTCGAAATTTGCTCGAGCTGCGAGTACATATAACCACATTCGTTTTTTTTTTCGATAAATGTGATATTTTTAATGTGTTGTATAGAAAAATATTGTATTATATTTATGAAAAATATCCACTTATTAATCGAAGAAAACCACTGATAATGAATATTTTCATGAAAAGTGTGACTCGGACTCGTTTTCATTATATTTTTCATAGGATCTTTATTTCAAACCGGGTTAATTTTTTTTTCATTATATCTAGTAAAATTTTCTTTTTTTAATATCACTTTTGTTTACATTTATAATTTTAGAACTTTATTTTTCAATCAGTAATTTACAAAATTTATCTTGAAATATATTTTTATATAAAACATTATCTTATAAAAAACTACATCTTTTTTTGTGTATGACTGTATTTTACTATACGATAAATTTATTCCTTAACAAAGTTTCAACTTTTTTTTTCATTTTAATGAATTCCTTTCAATTATTTTTATCAATATTACAATGCTTTAAGTAACAATTCGAAATCAATAAAAAACTTTGAATAATATGCAGAAAATATTTATTTAAAAAAAAGCATTCGATTATAATAAGTAAATACGTATATGCCACAACCTTGCAAATAAAAACAAAATATAAATCATAGCCTTCACCATTAATAAAATAATTGAGGAATCAAATCATCCTATATAAGCCATATCGAAAATAGAAATGGACCAATTTGAATCTTCGGTACAAATGGAACAAACTTCACTTGCTTGGTTCGATAAGCACTTGTGTTGAGTCAGATTTTTTTAATTTTAAGATAACTTTGAATTGAATTTGATTAATCTACTAAAATCAAACTATTCCACAAATACCGAAAATTAAATCGATTAATTATTTATATCATCCTTTTCTACTATTCCATCATACATTGGTGCTTCGAGATGATCTTCATCATCACTGCGACGATGACGTCTAGAACTTCCATCCATGGAATCAGCTCTTCTGAATAGGTTCAGCATTCCAAGAGATCCGTTCATTGGAATGATTGAACCCATTTTATTTTTGATTTTGGACATAAAATCGAAATTGATTCCCGAACCCATGTTGAGCTTTTGCTTCAGCTGGTTCAGTTTGTCTGTTGGGTTTCTGTTGCAATTTGTATGATCCATATCCACAACGACTGGAGTTAATGATTTAGCATTTGCCTGATCATAGCATGATGCTTTGATATCTAAATAATCGGCGACTGGATCTAGTTGTGTAAAGTATTCATAACAATCTAAAAAAAATGTTGAGAATCCTGAATTTTGAATATTCGAAATGGATAATTTTGATTTTTTCGGATAAAGTTGAAGACGGATTTTTGACAGTTCGAAGTCGGAGGACTTAGTTAGACTCTATGGGTCGTTATTTCCAACATCACGTAAGTGAATGTGTATTTTTATACATGTCAAACTCTATAGATAAGAAAACCAATTCTCTTATTTGAAGTTGGAAATAACGGCCCCAAAATAGTGAAATGACTCTGAATTAATTCCAATTATGTTAAATTCTAGAACACTAGTACAAAACCATTCTTCGTAGTGTTAATTTTAAATGTGATAATTGATTTATTAATTGATAATTAATAATTATCTTACCTTCATCGGTGCCTTGGGGTATATTCAAACAACTATATGCAATGACACATTTTGGATAATCTGCAGATACTATTTTATACAAAAGTGTGTTACCTTCATAGGTCAAATCGAAATATCCAACAGTTGGTGAACTGTTAGGTGATAAAGTTCCTGACAGTGTCGTCACACCATTTTGACTGTAACATATAAAATAACCGAATTGTATGATTTCAAAACTAGATTCTGATTATTGTTTACGGTTTCAGATCAGAAAATCAGGATTGAAAACTCTTTAATATCTTAATTTTTCTATAAAAAGCAAAACTTAATGGATTTAAACCATTAAGGTTACAATTTATACTCACGTTCTATATTCGTATTGGACTCCGTCCATTGAAGCGTTGAAAGTTCTCGTATCACATCTGGCTTCAGGAACAATTTTTTCACATCTGCTGATAACTTTCCATGTTCCTGCAAGCTGATGTTCAAAATGTTCAAAATCAAAAATTTTGTTTGCATATTTTTTAATTTTATCAAATGAAAAACATACATCGGCTCCATTAAAAGGATCCATTGCAGCTGGAGTACTGCTACAATCGGCTGCCATAGCATAACCCATAAATAATGTCGATAAAATTATTTGAACATAGACCATTGTTGTTCTGAATCAAAATTATATTTTTAATTGAATGTATAAAATTATAGCTATTACTAATTTCACCGATTGTTTTGTAAAATACCTTTTTATTGATTCCTTTGATATGTTGAATGTAGATCGATCGAATCGATTTGATACTTTTCACAGAAAATTTTTCGCTTTATATACGATTTTTCAGATTGAAATTTGAATAAAAATGCGTTTATTTGTGATTAAAGTTCAGATAATTTCATATATTTGCAATGAAATCGTATGCACTTTATGAATGCAATGTAAAAACTTAAAATATAAACAAAATACAGTGATAATATAATATTAAAGTATCATTACAATATTGAGTAGATAATATGTGAAAGTTTTTTCAAAAATATTCATCAATTTAATGTTTCGTTTGACTTTCATCTAGTTGAACCAAAATTTTCATTTTGACATTTCAAAGTTAAATAATTCATATTATACTTATTTTATGATATTTCAATGGATTTTTTACAAATTGAATATTTTTGAATTGAATCTTATTAAACATGTTTCATTATTTTTTAGGATTTTTATTTATTTTAAATCATTATTGATGACGCTTTAACTTAATGAATAAAAATGATCATTTTTCTAAACCTTGAGAAACATTTTTCTCTACATTACTCCATTTCAAAATCAATTTATTTCATTATCAAAGTTCAAAAATTACCTAAAAGTGGTTTATTATATTTTCACGTTTCAATTTATTATATTATAAATAGTTCAAGGATTTTGTCGTTAATTTCGGTCAATTTCTAAAGATTTAATCTCTATTTTAATATGACTTATTTCGACCTTTCGTTTTCAGTTCAAATTATCCGTTAAGTGTTCGCTGTAAACTTTTACTTTTATTAGTTCGCTTTTACGTCGTTAATTAAATTCAAATTAACGGATTTCAACGAAATATTGAGTGATTCGATGAAAGTGTTTAATTTTATTTTTTTCATTTCAATGTAAATTTGGAAGCATTCATTAAAACGTTAGATTTCTTTGACTGATTCTACAGAAGATTCCAAAAGTATGCATATACACTTACAATTAATAAAGATTTCCAATAAAATGCTAAAAGGTTTTAAATCTTTTTATTTATTTAACGACTTTTATAGAGCTGTGTTCTTATATAAAAAGACCGACAATAATTCGTTATTTTTTTCATCGAATGTCAATGAAATTTCATTGTCACTTTGAAATGACATTTCATTTCAATAGGAAAAAATTAACGATTTAAATTTTTATTGAACTTTATACGTTCTATAATTCATTCATTTTTTAAGCTAATTTCAAGTTTATATATCTCGGAAATTGGCTTTCGTGAATCATATGATTATTGTGCATATAAATACTATTCGATATTTCACTGTCATTTTTATTATAATGATGAGCAATAATAATATTTTTTTGCGCTCAAGATGAATCACAAAACATTCAATAATAACATAAAATAATAATTGTTGCCAATTTTTGGAAAAAAAATGACTGCTGACCATCGTTTTTCATAAGGCCATCTATACCTAAATTACCCTACTCAATGTGAAAAATGTAATGAAATAAAAATGCATTGATCCAAATATACACACAATAATCTTGGAAAGTTTTGCGTAAAAAGAATTTTCCATTTAGGAATCAATAAGTTCCATACATACATTTTCATATACATAAATCTTCACTCTACATTCTCTCGAACCGTTAAACCGATCGCGATCAAACTTTTCCGAATTTTAACATTCACAAATCTAAAAATAAATCTTCAGAGCCAAACTGCTCTGGAAAAACGATCAGATTTCCCAGGCAGACCCTGTACATATACACAGCGATACAACGCACTTTTCACTCGTGCGAAAAGTGTGTCTGTAGTAGGAAAAGTCCCTTTATTCTGGGCCACAGCACCTTTGGGCCATCGGCCATTACCTTCTTCCGTTTCGTCCAATTTACGGCCCATCAGCGTCTCACGGAAGAAGCAATTTCCAAGTTTAAATGAGTGTCGCGACAACAACAACGAAAGAGCGCGGTGTGAGTTTTCCACCCTTTTTCCAACCCCTAACCACGTTTTTCCCGCCCCTCTAGAGTTTTCCCGCCCACTCCTTTCGTTTTCAGCCCGCTCTTGTCGCTTCTCTCCTTTTGTCGATGTCCCGACAAATGGACGCACCGACAACGGCGCACCGATAATCGATTCGTAACTTTTGAAAAGTCATATTCGATAGAAAGGATTTTTACATTATGAAAGGTGCATATCATACTGCAGTTTCAGTGACTCCCCAGGATACGATGTTTCGCTCAAAATAGCTTCCATTTGCAAAAAACCCGTGTTTCTATCTCAGGGACCTGAATATGCAACTCTAATATTACTTGAAACATTGATAATGGAAATTATAATTTATACTGTTCATATACTATACGTTCATATGTTCCTTATACTCTCAATATATCATTAGCTATTCAATGAATAAAATAACTAATTCCATATTTCTTTTTCTTTTTGAGAAGAACAATGAAATGTTTTTGATACGTTTTCCTAAATTGCCTGTATTATGCCATTTATATGAAATCATAAACATAAATTACGTTCATAATAAGCTAAAAATATGGTCAATTTACACAAGCGTACATAATAAATTAAAATTTTCTTTGAAACACAATTTTTCAACCAGTAGTTTAAATTTTTTTATCATTAATTGGTATTTACTTGCATTTTTCATTAAAAACATTTCACAAACAAAAAAATATGACTATACCAAATACTCTGACATAAACCAAACATTAAAAATGTCAACCTAAAGCGAAAACAGCACTGCTTTCACAATTAAAAACACATCTATTTCACTTTCTACTTTCTAAAAATAATAAATCTGCGCTCCAATGTAGCTCGCGCCATTTCTACAGCACTCAATAGTCGAGACACCGACCCTCTATATTCTCCGGATATTGCTCCAACTCCTCCTACCGCACTTGCTCCCATCTTTGACCCCCTTCCGGAAAAATTGATGATGACAACGCGGAGGAATATCTCCGTGCTCCAATCTCCACATGTACAACACCAAGATTGAACCGTTATTACGAAGGGAAAATAATCCTCGGCAAATAGGCGAAAGTGAGCCGGGAAACTTTTATCGATTCTTTTGTCGCGAATTTTTGGCGCCATTTTTCAATTTTCGTCGCTTTATTTACAGCGTTCGATGAAAGCTCCATCGCACAGGTCTATTTATTCGTAAATTAACTTTTCGCGCTCTTTTTGAATGCGATATGAAAAAAACTAGGACGCGTCATTGTGGATTTTCGCGTGAAAGACGCGAGCTTTTAGAGGCGCGGCTTTATTAAGAAAGTAGTCCATCAAAATATAATATTTTATATTAATCTTCGACCTTGTGTATGAAAGAAATTTCAAGGATACAAAGCGGAAATTTCAAATGTGAAAAATTTTATAAATTACTTTCATACAAAATTTAATGTTTCATCTATTTGTTTTCGTTTGTTAAAGTAATAAATGTGAGAAATTGAAGCTTTTACAATGCAAAAATCATTCCTCTATTTACGAACTGTTAAAATATGACGTGATACACACGTCTATCTTTGTCTTTCGACACTGCTAATATTCGTCAGTTCTTAAATGGTGTGATTAATTTACTTTTAAATTTCCATTTCGAATTTATTACAGTCATGAAATCCTCATTTTAAATTCTGTCTCACGTATTATATTTATCTATCTATTATGCTTTATAATATCTCATAAAACTCAACCTACAAGATATCATTCAATTAATGAGCAAATTTTTTTTTCATTTTTGTATGAAGAAACTTCTTATGAACCCAACCTACATTCATAAACTTCACACGACGATTATTGTCATTAAACGACTAAAAAAGCCAAGAAATGCAAGTGACATTTTTACTGAAATCGATTTATATACAGGAATCGCTTCTACGTACGCTCGTATATTTAGTGGCAAAAGGATATAAACGAACTTGGAACGCGTACCGAGATACATCATCAAATCACTCGACCTCCTCTTAATACATGCACAGCTTTGAGCGCACTTTTATCGAAATCACTTGTACCCCTTGTCCATTTCAGTCGTCATTCATTTTTTCACAAGTTTTAACGACTTCAACCCCCGAATTATTCAAATGTACAGTGTACAATCAGGGCCCGTTTTGTGCGAACCATTCCATGCGTGTACAAATCCGCTTTTGGAAAAGTTGATTCGATCGAATTTGAATAATTGCAAATCGTCCCTGCATTGTGATCCTTCAAAGTCTGATTGACGTTGATTGGTAGGATTTTCCCTTGTTTTATATCTGAGGCTTTTTCGCGTCTTTCTTATGTACAGCGTGTGTCGTTATTTGTGTTATTTGTTCGCTTATATTCGTTCGAGCGATTCGCGCGGCTGATCAGAAGACTGTGCGGTTCGTTAATGGAAATTTTCGAATATTTTATTGGATGTACATCTGACGATTGAAAAGGCCAAGGAGTACAAGTGACTTTACAGTGATTTCGAAAAAAGCGCGTTCAAAATTGAGCATGTATTAGGAAGAGGTCGAGTGATTTTATGATGTACCTCGATACACGTTCCGAATTCGTTTATATCCTTTTACCAACAATTTTATAGAAGCAATTCCTGTACATAACTCAATTTTGACAAAAATGTTAATTTTACCCATTGTCCTTTTCAGTCGTCATATATTTGCTCGTACTGTGTGTGAATAATAGGTTATATACACTCGATTTGAGTAAGTTGTGAGTGCAATTACTAGGTTATATAAAACCGAATACTATGTTTTGCACATATCGAGTAAGAATTTATTGTGATTGTAAATACCTCGAAATATTTCACTTTTCAAAGTCACTACTCGGATAATAATTATTTCTACAGTTTTGTCGAGATGCGAAAATTCTGTCCTCAAACTTAGTACAGAAGTCAAAATCTCTCTCAAAATCGACGTCACAAATTCCGTTTTTAGCACTTATCAAATCAACTGCCGAATTTCTGCGAACTTTCCCCAAGGAAACTTCTTGATCTTTGCGAAAGAAAATTCGCTCGTCCGGAAACTTTTCCTCGGAAAAGCGTTTCACTTTAGCCCACTTCTGCCGAAAGAGGGAGACAAACGTGTCGTATAAATACATATAGGGTGAAGTCGCCCAAGTCGTACTATTCTAGAAAAATTATATTTTAAACAAATGTATAACAAAACTAGACTATAAATATATTCAAACACGTTATCACATTAATAACTAGTTTTTCTGAAATTTTTGAAAATTGGAATAAAAAAATCGACTGAATAACCACATACTATTTAGTTAATCTAAAATCATTTAATATTGTATTTATTTATATCCATACGAACTAATTCATATGGATGTGTGATTTTTTCTTGTTTGATTTCACAAGTACGAATTGAAAAATCACTCAAGTTACTTACTTTTTACTTTACTTTTATTTTATAAAAATATTTTTTAAAACATTAGATAACTTTTATTTGATTTAAAAGTGGAATCAAACCAATTATTTCTTGTACCAATAGTATTGTCGATATCCATGCGGTACGAATTTAACTGGTACGACTAAGAAAACTCTACACTATAGAAAGAGAAAGAATCTTTTACCGACTTTTTCGTATTTCACCTATAAAAATAATATAATATAACCCGAAAAAAAAAATTCGGGGAGACAGCGATCGAACCTTTTTCGCGGGTCGCCATTAGTGGTTATCAAACTTTGCCACTTTAGAGACACCGTAGATGTATCATACATGTGCTTAGATATTATATGAAGGGACATGAGAAATTCACAGATAATCGTGACTAACTCCACTGTTTTATAAAAATGTATTGTAAATATCAAATCACTATAGTCATAACTTTATGTGTGTGAATTATATTTCATGAACGACAAAGATAAATACCATTAAATGGTAAAAAAATTTTGGTCATCAAATATCAAATCATTTATTTATGAAGCCATTTTAATTGATTCTTTAATCTACTGTGACCTCATTCAAATTATTATGAACAAAATTTATATGATTATAATATCTGAAAATTAAATAGTGAAGCGAATTAAATGAATTTCGAAACACATCCAATAATTCATCAATTATAGGTAGATTCGTTTGAATTGTAATGAACCACACACTAACACGTTACAGTTGTGTAGTATCTATGAATTAATTCGTAGCATGACGTCACCTTGCAATCACATAGTGAAAAGTCTATCCATCTCTTTCGCGCGCAATATACATACCCTACATTTTGTTTGATTTTTCACTATGCGCTTGCAGAGTGACGTGTTGTTACGCGCTTATCTGTACATTTGTAAATCCACTTATATTGCATTATTTATTTAACAGTTAGTATCCAAGCACTTAGAATGCTCCAACTCTGCTGAATCAAGCAATGTATGTATATCTCGGCGTCACGCTGATTGGAGTTAGTCCCGTTTTGCTCTTAAGGTTTCGGTCGAATTGTGGACATTATAAAGTTGTTTGTTATATGGCCACACAGGGTTAATCCTTTGCGAGGGTGCAAAATTTCGCGACCACTTTACGGCTTTGCCCTTCGGTACTTCGAAGGTCCTGGGGCATTTCTTGGATTTCGCACGAGATGGACTTGCGAGTTGGAGATGGTCTAACTTCCTTGGAATCTTCTCGTAAATTCTCATTCTTATATTTGACGACTGGATAGGTCAAAAGGTACAAGTGACACTTTTGCCGAAATTGAGTTATGTATCTATAGAAATCACTTCTATGTGCACTCATTTATTGTGTGACAAAGGGATATAATTGGACTTGTACCGAGATATTTCACCGAATCACTCGATCTCCTCCTAATACATGTAGGTACATGCTCAACTTTAAGCGTGCTTTTCTCGAAGTCAATTATTTCGTATCTAAATTTATCCTATATTTCTAAAAATTTTCATCGAAATCAATATGTTCACACTTTTTATCAACTAAAATATTTTTATAGATTCTTTCACTAACTGCATTTCTAATATTGATTCATATGAGATGTTTTATCGCATAAAGCAGGCCATACACAGGCTGACACATAAAAAAATGTCCGTCCTAGTTTGCCACAATTCCTCTAATTTCAGCTAGAAAAATAATAGCACACATTAGTCATCCAGATATTGCATTTAACGGTTACCAAAGGATATTCTTGGACCACAACGGTTTATTGTGACCATCAATCTTCTTGGTGCGATATTTTACGAGTACAGCCTCCCAACGAGTGCTGTTATTATTTATATTTATATATTTATTTATATAATATATCTTTGCTTTACTTTGATAATGGTTTAAGTCCGCAAATTGAAAATATAATGAGTAAATCGCCATTTTCCGGTTCATCGTCATCATAACGTCATCATGATGCTTAAAATAATAATATGTACCAATATCTTCAATAATAAATTAATTTAATTAATTTCATTTTTCACATAGAAAATGACGTAATAGATGTTTTTTATCTCCAATGCGATGCATTTTTTTCTTGATAAGAACTTTTAGATAAAAATACTATCAAATCTATGAGAACCATGTACCAATTTTCCCATTTATTTTCAATTTTTTACAAAATTTTCGAGATGTTCATTGTTTTCAACTTCTGACAAATTCAAACGTTAATCATATAATATCTCAGAAGTAAATAAGGTGGACTTGCACCATTGTCCTAATAAATGGTTCATATATAACTACATATGTATGTGATTCTTATTTCTTATGTCTTTGCTTGCTTTTGGTAAAATGGGGGAATATGATGTTAATTGTATCGCATTTAGAATGTTTTGTGAAGGATGCTCTTGTGCTCTTTGGGGTCATAAAATCATATTTATATGAAGAGTTATCGTTGACTTTCGTAATTAAACGTAACTTATGTGTATATGTTGTAATTAAGCGTAATGTTTATAAAAAAATAACTATTAACACATTAATGGTGATACAGGTCATTCTTTGATACTGCTCGCTTGTTAAGCTTTGATCTCATTATTTTGTAATCTTATATGATTTAATTAATTAAACAATATCTTCAATTTTACAGCATAAGATACAAAATATTATAATAATTTATTATTTTTTTTAATTTCATGGTATAATTTTTAATTCTGTGTTAACTCAAGGCAATATCCAAAATTATCTTTAATCAATATTAACTTAATTCTATATTAAACTAATTAACTATTTACTATTTTTTATCTCTTGATATTTCAGCTAATTTTTGATACTTTTTCAAATCTGATGTTACTATATTTTATATAATTTTGCATTCCATTCCATAAAATCAACCATTATTCTATGATCATTCAGTTCTATAATATGTTGATTTCATAGTAATTCATGAATCCAAGACTGTATTTTCTAAAATTTATCAACAGTATCAATCGATATAACCAAATCAAAATATTTCATAATTCATAAGATATCTAGAAATCAACTAGGAATATACTTTACATTACAAAATAAGACTAAATTTCTCTAAAAGCTGAAAATTTTACTAGAAATTCAGACAGAATACCAAAACTAGTAAATAAGATACAATTGTTAAAATTTTTCCCATTTTATCACATGCAACACGTACCATTGGAAACGTGTTCCTTTGATCCGAAGAATGTACAAAATGCACCAAAAGGCAACGTGAAATATTATATACAGGGGGTAACCAAAGAAAAGAGCACTGAAAAAATACGAAATTCTCCTTCGATTTGAATAAAAACGATACGGATACGATGAGGTTATTTAAATGCCGCATACAAACGTTCAAGATATTGGGGTGTATGAGAAAAATGAAGAAATATTGTATTAAAATATATCATGGCATGGACTTATCGGATTCGAACGA
The DNA here is from genome assembly GCA_024721215.1 of Cheumatopsyche charites. Taxonomy (NCBI): domain Eukaryota; kingdom Metazoa; phylum Arthropoda; class Insecta; order Trichoptera; family Hydropsychidae; genus Cheumatopsyche; species Cheumatopsyche charites. The sequence continues at coordinate 11,663,053 of CM045587.1, forward strand.
TTCGAATGCATTTTTGGGGCAATAAAAAGGGGATGTTTCTAAAGAGGTTGCGTTTTTTTTGTGTATTTATGTGAATGCATTTGAGATCTTTAATCTAGGGTGAATTTATTTTATGCTATTTTTGCTTATCTTTGAATTCGGTAATATTTAAGGTATTAGATACGTCATTTTTAGTGAATACATTCATTTTTATTTTATTGAATAGATTTATATTTGTACAAATAAAACAAATTCTTATCTCATGTAAACTTTTATATTTTTGCAACACATATTTCAAAATATTATTATAAATTTCGTCTTACCTATAGAAGAATTTAATGTATGATAATAGATGTTTAAAGCACAATAAGATTAACATACTTTCTTATAATATTCATTTATTTGAAAATTTTATATTGAAATATTTATTATAAACAACTCAATGCTATTTGACGACTGAATTTCACAGAGAACACGAGTGACATTTTTATCGAACTTGAGTTAAGTTCAATGGTTTTGTATCATATATGACGACTGAAAAGGCCAAAAGGCACAAGTAACTTCTCGTTGATTTCGATAAAAAAGCGTTCAAAGTTGAGCATGTACCTACATGTATTAGGAGATCGAGTGATCTGATGATAAAACTTGGCACACGTTCCGAATTCATTTATATCCCTTTGCCACCAAATTTATGAGCGTACATATTAGAGATTCCTGTAAATAACTCAATTTCAGCAAAAATGGCACTTGTACCCCTTGACCTTTTCGGTCTTTATAAAGAACCATTTTCTGTTCTTAAAACTCAATTTCGATAAAAATATCTTTTGTGTCTTCGTGAAATTCAGTCGTCATTTAAATATAGCATTTTTTTATAGCGCTTGTACATTATACGACTTTTCACGAAAATTGCAACACATTCTTAAATTTCGACACGAAAATTAAACTAATATAAATTTACGATTTCGTATTCCAAAACATCCACGAATTCCATTCAACGCCCTTCAAATTAATAACGGATCACAATCGAAATTTCCCGCCACAATTTTTGCACGGTCAAAGCACAACGTTTAGCGGCTTAAGCCCTCGGCTAAATTGCGCATCGCATTGTCCGTTAATAACGGCGTTAAATGCGCGATGCAACCGACCAACAACGCCGAGGGTTTAACGAGATTAATTCGACGTTTAAGCAGAAACAAACATGGCGGATTTCCCGCCATTCGGCCGCCCGTGACGGCGCCATTTTGAATCTGCGAGATGTCCGCTTTTATATTCGATTTTGACGGTATTTAGATTTTTTTAAGTGACAATCTAATTATATAATAGCGCTATTATGTGTGTGTGTGTGTTTGTATGTTTGTTTATCTGTGTGTGTGTCCATGTAACGCTACAAAACTGCGCGTAAATATATTCAACGGGTTGAAACTGCGTTGATATATTCAACGGGCTGATCGCTAGTATTTAAATCATAGAGTATATTTTAAATATTATGCGACACTATTCGAATGTGAATGATTAGTACTTTTATAAAGTCAGCATTTTAATCACAATGCTTGAATTTTCATCGTTTTGACGATTTAAGAATATTTTTATCCTTGAAGTCTTTTAATGTAAATGTTTTTCATTTCAACTGATCAGTATTATTTTAATATTTTCTGTATTTATATCATCAAAATTGTTACTCTATATAACTTCAAATATTAAAAAAAAATAACATATTTACCTGAAAATATTTTTTTATTGTTCAATTTAGTTTTTAAATTAATCTGAAACTCTTACTTCTACTCCGCGTTGTATCAGTATTATTATTTACAACAATATATTTCTAATATGATCATTATTACTAGGTACGTAATTTTTGAAAATTTTCAATTTTCTTCAAATAAAACTTCATAATTTCATTTGTATATGAATATATTTTTATATACACGTATAAGAGCACATCTCTTACAAGTTCAGCATTCAATTCTAGACTCGTAAAAAAATCACACCGAAGAAAACACGTTTATAAAGTCGCAAATTCAGTTTTCCAGATTCTCTCCCGTCTGTGTCAACTTATTAAAAAAAAAGGCACCAGAAAATTAAATTTTTCTTTCGCCACCCCTGGATATTTCTTATTTATCGTTCGCTATACACTAGTGTCTGGCTTTTGCTATAATTTCAGATGAAAACGGATTTCGAAATGATATTTTTGCACTGTAATATTTTTTTTGTGTTTTAAATTTACCTGATAAGTATTCATATCTATGTACAAATATGGTCAGTATTTATATCCAAACGTACGCTTAATAATTTAAATACACTTTTAATTTATATGTTTTGTAAAGTATGTTCATTACTTGAATCAATATTGAAAACTATTTGGTCACAAATAAAAATGATCAGTATTTAAATCTTATCTTAAATCTAATACCAATATAAACTTTATATAAATTATAATCTTTCAAAATGATTTTTAAATAAAAAAAAGCATAATTTAAATGTTTTTTTTTATTCTTTTTTATTTGTATACTTTTCGTTTAAATACTGATCATTTATTTATTAATTCTAATCGCTTTGATTTATATACTGACCAAAAATAAATAATTATATCGACCATTGAATTAATTTCTATTATCTAAATATTGATAATCATTGACTTTGAATCATTTGAGGGTGGTTCAATATTCTCACTTCACATTTATTCCATTAATAATTATATAATATTTATTGAAAAAAAAATCTTATATTATTTCACGAAACATCACACGTTCGTTATTTTTAACGATATTCCACATTTTGAACGACGATCGACTAAATCCCTTATTTTTTCTTGTTTCAGGTGAGTGCTCTTGTGTTCTTCGCAGACTTTTTTCGAAGCACGCACGAATCGTAAGTGAACTCTCGAAAGCGAGGAAATTTTCAGATCCTTAACTACCTTCGAGAAAATAAATATCGCCTTTTTTATTCAGATCGAACTTTTCAGACGAACGAGAGAGAGTCACCCTCTTTTCTCAGCTGAAAGATCGTGAATTTAACTTTGCTCCCATTTCCGGCACGAATTTGCCCCTTTTTTTCGAAAAATACAAACAAGTATTCGACGCCGAACAATATTTTTATGCCGCTTTTTGAATCGATTTATCGGTAATTGAATCAATTTTTACAAGAGTTTTTCTTGAAAAAAGTATTTTATGTGGTTTTTTTTTTCTTTCTTGTCTTCACCCTATCTCTATTCTACATACATATGATAAAAATAATTCATAGGCAGTTGAATAGCAAACTATCTGTATGATATTTGATTCAACCTAACTTAAGTTTATCGAAAATACCTATAACACATTTTACAATTGATTTAAAATAACCTTACTTACTATATGATTCAACTAAATCCGACCTAATCCAAAGTTTAATCTACAACTAGGTACCTACTACTTTACATATACAAACATGAGAAATTTTGCACTGTTAGAAATTTCAATACAACACAATCATTATAAAATATAATTTATTGACTAAAAATACTTACACAATACATATGACTCATTTATTTCAATGGATTCATGCGTATTTATCAAGCATTATTTAAATTTTAAATATCTCGATTCAATCCCAAGTTTGTTACGACTTCAAAAAGCTGCATCCACATCAAACACACCACTGACTTTATTCGAAAAACATCATCAAATTCTCAAAAGTACATGAGATATAATATATCGTTGATACTCGACAAGCAATAGCAATCAAATGAAAATTACTTTTATCTACAGCAGACATATTCGCGTCAACCAGACGTTATTTATACACTTTCGTGTTTCAGTGCCTCCCCCTCATTAAACCAAGCAGAACGATCGTTCCTCTCTCATATATTGAACCACCCCCAGCTTCATGCAAAACACTCGTTAATCATCAACCCCTTCGTTGCTGTCCTTCAACCCCTTAACTTCCCAAGAGAAACCGCCTGGGAAGAGTGACAGCTTTAACTTGACTTGTACGTCGATAAGCCAAAAATTAATACAAACCCAATAATTAATATAATGCTAAAATTCAACACGAATCCAAATTTTTTTCATATTTTAAAAATTAACAATAATAATATAATAAACTGATATTATATTCGACGACTGAATATCACAAAGGGCACACGTGACCTTTTTTATCGATATTGATTTAAGTACAAAAATGGTTCTATGTAATAATTATGATACAGAACCATTTTCTGTACTCGATAAAAAAGGCCACTTGCGCCCTTTGTGAAATTCAGTCGTCATTTGAAATTAATTTTTGGATTAGATTTGAATTCAGATCCGATGAATAATTTGAATTATTATTAGTAAACATATCTGAAATATTCAAATTCAAGTAAATTTATTTTAATATGGGGATAGATTCATTAAATAACAATTGAATTTTAATAATTTTTTTGCAAAAAAAAATTGTATCCTAATTTCAAGTAATTTTCGCGAATATTATTTTTTATCTTCATTTCAAGCTAAAGAATAAATTTTGATTATGTTCCTACTTTAAAAATCTTTCTATAAGAGGGATTGATATAATTATGTACAAAATATAGGAACCATTTATAATTTATCATTTTTTAAATGTTTCGAAACATAATACATTTATGCTATAAAAATTATTTTAAGCTATTGATAATCTATTCTATGGCATAAATTTGAAATATCTATTAGTTTGTGCACTCAAATATTTCGAATATTATTACAAAATTTGGATACATCAATTTATTTCGATATTACACTAAATCTATCCTTTTGTAATAAAATATTCACTTTCACAACGAATCAGTCCATTCCTTGATCCAAAAGTGGATATTATTATTGTATCAAACAAATTTTTCTTTCTGATAGATTTACAAAATTTTCAAAAAAAATCATGCAAAACATATTTCCACACTACACTAAATCTATCATAATATGATAAAAGATTCACTTTTACGACGAATCAATCCACTCCTCAACCCAAAATTGGCAATTATTATTGTATCAAACAAATTTTTCTTTCTGACAGATTTCCAAAATTTTCAACTCAATTTTCAAGAAAATCACACAAAACATATTTCCATACACTTTCCATCCGAAAAGAGAACATTTTCCATTCCAAAGGAAGCCTTCACACCGAACAAGGTGTCGGAGGGTGGTTATTCTTCCACACGGCAAACCCAAATTGCCATTTCATTTTTGCCGCCGGATTCTATCGGGAAAAATGGCGCCGGGCTTCGTCGAAAAACAATTTATTTCGTCTCCATCTTACGCTGCACCTCATTAAGTTGCCTCCATTGTGCAGGGGGTTTTTCCATTCTGCTAGAATTTTATTTTTTCCCAACCCCCCGAGGCTCCCGATAATAACGTACTCGCAGGTGGAAAGTTCTGCTGGATTTTCCATCTGCAGCATCCGAATCTGGAGAGGTTCTTTTGTCGAAATCTGGAGGCAGCCTTCGACGATTGCTTTTCGAAGATTTTTCCAGTCGTGAAAACTTATAAAACTATTACGTTTCCCTTGCAACGCGAGTTTTATTGTTAGTATTTAGTTCATGTCTGTGCACTGTTCCATATTTGTCACCCTTCCTCTGTATCGGAGAAAAAAGCGATTTTTTTTGTTGTTGTAGTGATTTTGTTCTCCTATTATGTTATGACAATCAATGATCTAATAAATATAGGTTTTTTACTTCATGTCATATAATTTCCATTTCATATTAAATAATTTCCATTTTGAATTCAATTACTTACATTTAAAGCATTTTTTTTTAATTTTCTTATAAATTTGTCGAAAAACATTGAACTTGAAATGAAACATATTTAACAATTGAATCATTATTTTAATTATACATTTCATTGAATTCATATCCATTTATCGATTCACTTGAAAAACTAAAATATTGGTTGTATAAAGTTAACCATTTGAACTGTGTATCGAATCACACTCGATATTTTTTTCCCGAAATCTAAATACGTTAGTTTATCTATTTAAAAAAATAAAATAATAAGATCTCACTTGTTATTAAAAAGTTAATATATTTTCATTCTTTCCAATTTAAACGAATTTGCCCAAAATTTGCTTTATTACTATGACACAAAACTTATCCTTGCATTGTAAGGTAATATATTTAATTATCGATACATTTCTGAAAATTTTAATAAAAATCTTCAGTTTTTCAATTCTAATTTTCAACTCAGACACAAAATTCAAGTACAAAACGCCAAGAAAAAACATCTCGTGCACAAGTTGTAAATTTGTACTGCAATTTGGAGCGTTTTAAAGTTTAAATCCTGTAGGTACATGAATATCTATTGTGTTTCGCTTCTCCCAATCAAAGTTTTTCCCCGCAATTTTCGCAGACGATTTTCCTTTGCGTCTCCCTGTTCGGTTTTCGAATTCGATTATGAATGCAGAAGAATCGCAGTGCAACTTTTCCCTTTTATCGAAAAAGCGTTCCTCCGGATTAACGACGTCCTCCTGTGCCCAAGTCTCCCCAAATGCACAATGCGTCCTTTTTATCTGCCACGTGGAAAACTTTCCGATTTCATTTTCTTCCTTTGATTTATTTATGTTTGTGTTTCGTGTGCATATTTGAACGTGACATTGTTTAGTCGATTCGGAATAAATTGATTTTTTTTTTTCATATCTTTTTATCTTTTTACAGTATGTCTGTTTGTCTTGGGTGATGTTAACAATAAGAGAATTGTTTACTCATTTCAATAATAAATATTATAGATATATTACATAATTTGATATATTTTTCATTAAAGTTGTGGTATTTTATACCAACTCAGCGTTTGACAGTTATGGCCATCATGCCTTAATTATTTTTTTATTTTATTTTAAACAGGTAATTTCCACCCAATTTTTTATATACACACCGTGTATTTTAATCGGTCATAAGTGACACAGATAACCCTGAATAGTAAGTATCATTCACTTTATATAGTGAAGACGAGACTCCTAAGAGTAGAGAAGTGCACACATAGGTGTCACTAAATAGTTCGAACATATGAAAGGTGTAGGTGATGTGATCATTTGCGGAGCCGTTTCGTAAAGCGTTAAATTAACACTTTTTTCGAATCAAATGAATCCAAACATTCGAAAGAAACGACCGTGTCTCCATATCAATTTTTATCAATTAAGAAAAACGTCATTTTGACACTCGCCAAGATAGGACTCGAACTCACGCATCCCAAGTATGCTGAATCGACACGGCATGCACAAACGCTTTATACCGCTGCGCTATCGGCTGGCTAAATAAAATCCAAAAACAAGAAAAAAACGCCCCTAAAAATTCAATCTCTCATTACGCACTCGTAAATAATTAATTCATATTAAACCCGCCAACGTTCGAACGAAAACGTCCCTCGAACGAAACGAAAATTGGCGCGAAATTCGAACTCGGCGGCCATTTTCTTTTTTACGAATTAAGCACAGGTCAGTGGGCCTCGTCGTCTGCGACCCACCGTTTGAAGTCGCACCCCTTTGTGTCTGGATGAAATTCGGAAATAAGGGATGAGAAAGGGTGGAAATTTTCCCCCCCGAAATCTATTCGCATTCGAAATAAATTCCCTTGGAGGTTTTTCGCATTTCGAAAAAGAGCGGGAGATTGGAAAGTTCACTTTTTTTTCAATAAAATAATAAAAAATATATATTTTCAAGTATTTTTGTTTCGTCCGTGTCAATTCAGCATACTTAGGATGCGTGGGTTTGAGTCTTATCTTGGCGAGAGTCACATGTCGTTTACTTTAATTAATTAATTGATATGGAAACTCGGTTGTTTCTTATGAATATTTTTATTCATTTGATTCGAAATAAGTGTTTATTTAATTCTTTATGAAACGGTTCTGCAAATGATCATCATTTTTTACCTTTTATATTAATAGATTAAATTCGATCTATTAAGTGACACCTGTATGAGCTATAACTTATTATCCGGAGTAATTTCCTTATGGCTTACTTCTTCACTTTAAAGTGAATGATATTAATTAACAAATTTGGTACAAAATATGTATAAATACGAAATACCAGTTAAGTAAGTCTTTTGTTCATTTTTTTGTGTAAAACTTGGTTAAATTCACAATTGATAAAGATCATAAAAAACGAATTTTAAGGCTAATCTTAATACATTCAAATAGCTCGATAGAATTCATGACATAATTGCATAAAAATATTTTTATACATGAAAATAACATTCGATATTATTCAATATAAACCAGAATAAAAACGAAATGAATCTCAATTGTTTTTTTTTTGCTGATTGGAAGTTATCAACAATTTGTTTTCTAGAATCTAGATAATATATACAATCGCGAATTACGCACGAGGAATTTTTTATCTTGTTATGGGACGGATTTGGAGTTTTTTTATTTTATTTTTATTACCGTTCCATTAAGTCGAAAAGGTTGTTTTTCCCGACAAAATAAAACAAAGCGAAACGGAGGGTTGATGAACAACAAGTTTGCCCCCAAAACCACCCCAAAAACCCCCTTGGCTGATAAACGCGGGATGAAAACTTGCCCCACATCCGAAAATCGTAGTAAAAGTATCGAAATCGAAAGCTTAGTGAAAAAAAAGTACAATTTTCTACCCTTTGTCTGAACGATTTAAAGGGATGAAAAGAAAAAGGCGTTTAAAGTAGATTAAAAGATTTTCTAAGAAATAGACTTGAATGATTGAAGTTTTCTAATAATTTGATCTAATGTAATACGGTGAGATCTTGATTATTTGTAGCTTTAAAAACGTCATCGGATTTCCAATTTGATGTTTTTTTTTAATTTTTGTAGATAAGTTACATATTTTATCCCGAAGCCCCAATTATGAAAACGTCTAAGCTTTAAGCGTGTATTTTCTACAAATAAATAATAATTAATGTTCTTAAGAAATAGATTGAAGCCGAATATACTTAGTTATGTGTTGATTATAGTAAAAAGAAAAAATAATCTCTCAAATTTGAAAAATGACGATAACTGAAAAGTGATCGTCATTTTTCATACGTGTCTCAAATATGGAACGGTGGTGTTTTAAAATACGAAATAGTCAAAAGGTGGCAAATATGGAAAACTGAATTTCATTTCAAAGTAATGCATTTTCGATCCAACAAATCGCCAAGCAGTTATCTCATAACATATCCTATAAAAATATCACACTTCAATGTTATAGCTGATATGTTAAAAAAAAAACCTAGTAAAATTTCAATCCTCAATATTTTTAGACTCAATGTCGATATTGTTGTTTTTCTTTTTGAAATCTAACAATAATACTATTAATGACTGATTTTATTCAAAATTAACAGATGGTCAAAACTGCAAGTAATAAATATCGCGACGTTCCATATTTGGCGCCCGTTCCATATTAGTTACAGTTCATCTATCCAATTTTAGGTCAACTCGCCTAAAATTATATCCACGCAGCTACAACCGATTACCTTATACGAAGGATATATCCAGTAGATGTACACGAATAAATATATAATAATACAAAAGCGACGACAATGGCCTCTAACGGCAACGGCACTAATTGTCCGACTGATGAAATATGTAAATACCGAATTGGCTCCTTTGAATTTCCGCCGTAATTACAGGCGGCAGCGGGCAGGTGAATGCGATATTAAAACTGGGAAAGCGAAAGCCTCAAACCCGACGGCCGTATCCCCACTCTCCCCTTTGGCAGCGTTCTCCCCTCTGCGGCTTAAAGCGCGGCTCTCCTTTGATATATTCGTTTAATATTGTCGAAGAAGCGTTCGAAAATTGTAATTCGAGCTCTGAAATCGTATTGTGTTTCGTTTTTGTTCCATTGGAAATAGTTGGGTAAAATATGCAAAATATACGTGGGTTCGTTGGAAGATATTTCCTGGTCTAGTTTTCGTTTCATTAATTGCATTATTTCTATGTGCGTTCGTTTTAAATGTTTCAAAATTTGGTATTTAAAAAAATATAGATTTGAAGTGAAATAACTTTTTTAAATACACCCAACTCTCGTTTTACACGATGGATAGGGACCAGTAAAAACCGTGTAAAAAAATAGACATTTTTTATTTCGCGATTCATTATATAGTTGAAACAAACCGTGTTATTTTGAAACCGTGTTAAAAAATCTGTGTAAAACGAGAGTTGGGTGTATTATATTTGACGACTGAAAAAGCCAAGAAGTGCGAGCGACATTTTTGCCGAAATTGTGTTATGTACAGGAATCGCTTCTATGTACGCTCATATATTTGGTGGCAAACTGATATAAATGAACTTGGAATGTGTACCGAGATATATCATCAAATCACTCGAACTCCTTCTAATACATGTAAATACATACATGCTCAACTTTGGGCACACTTTTTTCTAAACTAAAAATATTTTTGTACTAAAAAGTTATGAATTGCATGAAAAGCTGAATGTCTTTCTATGAATACATTCAAAATGAATAATTCATAAAATCCAAAAATATTAGAAAATTTCAATAACTTTTTATACGTATTTAAAAAAATGCAAATATTACAAAATCACAATCAACAAATTTAAAAAAATAAAATCATAGCATTTTCACCCATTCACCTTTTTCACCCCGCATTCCATTTCTGCAAATTATCAAATGAAATACTAATAAAAGGGATGAAAAAAGAAGTAATCGTTTTTTTTTCAAGGGTAGTTCTCTTTTTAACACGGGGTGTTGCTAAGACGATCACCATGGAGCAAATGGGGAACTTCCCCTATTCGAGAGATTAATAACCGTCTTTTGGGGTTTTTAATTTTAACTGTGATCTGCGGATGTGTTAAACACGTTAGGCCACGTTTACACAGAATTTAAAATCGATAATGTCGATAAAAATCAAATCGAAGCCGTGTGAATCCGACTTCAGGCTACTTTAATACGAAACTTTTCGATTTCTAAATGATGCAGAAAATTTCTAAGACGTGCATTAAATGACTCTAGAAAGTTTCACTGCCGAAGAATTAGCTGTTTAAGAGTCTATAAGTGACACAAATCCAATTTTATTTATATAGTTTTTTCTATGGAATGTCTAGAATACGAATACGAAACGGACAATTCCGTATGAATTCAACTTTATCGTTGAAAAAAAAAGTTTCGCATTGCATTTTTCGTTTCGGAAAAGATGGAAATGTCTTTTTGCTTCGATTCGCAGCGTTTCTCAAACATTCAATCGTGCATATAATAGAAATCTCGTCGAACTCGAATATCGTTAGATGTCGTGTGCTTTGTTTGTCCAAATCCAATTACGAGACTTGTTTGTTCGTAGTTTTGATTACACTCGAACTTTTTTCAAGTTGAAATATTTCTCTGTACGTATACAAGACCCTTCTTCTATTGTGCTAAGGCTACGTTTACATCTGAACCGAACTATGAACGCATCTGATATGAAAAAAATATTGAAATATAAAAGTTTTTTCTTAATTAAATGTATTTTTGTTTTGATTGTCTCACATTGAAATCGATTTCTGATGTCTTATAAATTTTAGTATTTTAGTAGAAAATATTTTTTCTTGCATTAATTAGTATTTAAATCCATATAAATAGCATTTCAAACTAATATTCAACACTTTTTGTTTAAAATTTGGATACATATTTTTGATATTAGAAAAAAAAATAGGTGAAATATGAATATAATTCAGTTCAGTTCAATTCAGTATATATGTAATTAGAGTCAATTCATGGAAAAAATTTATAAATATACGAACTTATGAATGAATAATAAAAAATACTATATTATATGTAGATTATAATATATATATATATATATATAGCCAGCCGATAGCGCAGCGGTATAAAGCGTTTGTGAATGCCGTGTCGATTCAGCATACTTGGGATGCGTGAGTTCGAGTCCTATCTTGGCGAGTGTCAAAATGTCGTTTTTTTTTAATTGATAAAAATTGATATGAAGACACGGTCGTTTCTTTGGAATGTTTGGATTCATTTGATTCGAAAAAAGTGTTAATTTAACGCTTTACGAAACGGCTCCGCAAATGATCACATCACCTACACCTTTCATATGTTCGATTAATTCGAACTATTTAGTGACACCTATGTGTGCACTTCTCTACTCTTAGGAGTCTCGTCTTCACTTTATAAAGTGAATGATACTAACTATTCAGGGTTATCTGTGTCACTTGTGACCGATTAAAATACACGGTGTGTATATAAAAAATTTGGTAGAAATTACCTGTTTATAATAAATAAATAAAAATAAATAAACATTAAAAATCGGCTTAAATGTGAACAAAACTTCTCAAAGCGAACGTGTATGGGTCGCGTTTTCGCGAAGAATCCATTGAATCGAATTCGTCCCTTTATTGGCGCGGACCTAAGCGGCTCGCACACGCTCGATAAATTTCTATATGAAACGACACTAAAGCGCCCCGGGCATTACGTTGTTTTATTTTATGTCTTTAATAATACGTCGCCATGTCGCTTAATATGTCCGAAAACGAATAACGGCTTTGTTTTTCCAACGGGGGAAAAAATTGAAACGTCCCGCGAGAAATTCGAACTGAATTGACCTCATTTGTCTGAAAAAAATCAATTTCTAGATTCGAAAATTTGTTGAATTTAAGAAATAGGAATGTATTTATGAATACTTATCTTGATAAATTATTTTGATTTTCATAATGAAAAAGTAATCAGAATCTGAAATTATGCTTTAAGAACCGCAACATATCAATGTGATATATATTTTTATTGGACAAATTATACATTTACGCAGTTCAATGCTTCGACTGTAACTTACACATTTTTTTTTATATAAATCAGCAAACAGTTACCTACATTAATTAAATTCACAAAAAGTAAAAGTTCTTGGTTTCCCATAAGAATCTGAGAAACTACCGCTCAATTTTATGTACATAAAATTTTTTTAGACTGTAAAAATGGGTGGTCTTAAAAAACAACTTTATTTATAGTCTGATAATTCCAAAGATACGAATTTCGAGTAAAATTCGTTGCTATCGAGAAAAGCTTTCTGTTAAATTGGTACTCGCCCACGTGCTCTGATTTCAGATAACTTTGTTGTTTCGAACTTGATAAATCTAAAAATATGTTTTTGTACATTCAACATTTTCGTTAATTAAGATCATTTTTGTCAGACTTAAAATTAAATTTAATATCTACAGTCCCCTAATTTCAGGGGTACTCGTGTGAAATTTTACGAAAAATATTCAAAAAAAGGTTGCCGATACCATATTTTCGCGAATTCATTTCGATCGACCCAATTTTTCATATTGCATCGACACATCGGCAAAGTTTTAATTAAACTCGACATACGCAAAAACATATTTTTCCAACGAGATAAAACGAAAATACCCGAGGGCCTCGTTAAACGAACGATACCAAACTCCAACACAAATCCATATATGAGATTTTAATTGAGAAAATGGTGTAAGTCCGTCTTATTTCGTTCCGAGATATTTTACATTTTAACTCTTTTAGAAGCACAGTTGCAAATAATAAATATCACACTGAAATAGTTCTTTCTTTTCTGTAAAAATGATATAAGAAAAGTGTGCAAATATAGAAATAGTTCACTCATTTTGACCACACATAAATTTATAATTAAAATGTACCATATTTTAAGTATTTTTAATGAAATCAATCATTAATGATATTATTGTTCAATTTCAAAAAAAAAATCTAGTATTTCGACATTTAGTATCAAAATATTAAGAATTGAAAAACTGTTCTTTGTTTTTCATCAACTTTTCGATACTTTTTTGATAAATTATTCGGTTTTTTTTATACTAAAACATTTAATCAATATTTTCTACCTATTATTTAGCTTTTTTGTTATTATCTGATTAATATAATGTGATATAATAAATTCATTTAAATGGCATATTCCATATTTGTAAACTTTTTGAGCAAATCCCAAAAATATCCCAATTTTGATCAACATTATTTTTCGGATATTTTAGTGATTAACTCATCTTCATATTATTAACACATTACTAAGTGTTTTAGACGTAAATCTAATTAAAAAAATTATCAAATATTATTTTGTCATTATTTGAAAAAGTATTCCATACATATTTATCCCTTTTTCTTTACATAATTTTATGATAGTTTATCTTTTTTTTTATCAAGTGTACTTAAACCATTATCATAATGAAGTGTGCGTATAATTTTCGCGCACATCCTCAGAATTCCAATTAAGACTCGCAAATGAGGAGCCCATTATCGGTGGAATAAAATCTGACGATTTTCCTTTAAGGAGTTCCTTCGAGGAGTAAACCTGCCCCCCGATTTTCCGATCGATTCTTTTTGTATGGGGTGAGGGTCGTTCTGAGGGTTCGGATCGGAACTAATTGGAAATCTCCCGAGGAAACGAGAAAATCGACGAAAAGTTGAAATTCGATTTGTAAATTGTTGAAAATTATTAAATTTCATAGTTGTTAGAAGTCAAAATTTTAGTTTTTTTCTGCGTAATGTAAAAGATATTAAATAAATTTCAGACAAAAAATATTCTATTCTAATTTTGATTAATTTGTGTTAATAATGTTTGAAAATCTAATCGGTCAGACATAGACTGTTTTATAAAAGATCGTGCTATAGGAATAAATATTTTACTTCATTATGTTGTGACTCAGATTCATATATTTGAAACGTGAAAATATGAAAAATTTATGATGTTACAAATTTTTAAATTAAGAGTAAAAAATTCCAATCAGAATAGATTGACTAGTAAATGTTCACATATACTTTGATTTATACCTGAATCTTATTTTTACCAAATAAAATGTACAGTAAAGTTCATATTCAAATTCAATTATTTCCCATGAAATATTGTAAGAAAACAATTGAACTTAAAATGAAATTTATTCAATTTGAAATAGAAAACCTGTAAAACTTAAACGGCTATAACTTTAGACTTTACCTAAAATTGGATAAATAATGATACCTCACAATTATTCTCATTTCAAAATGTCAAAAAAAAGGATTTTAACTATTTTACATCAATATAAGCAAGACTCCTCAATTAATTATTTATTTTTTTAATCCTTACGAAGTTACATACATTGACGAAATCATAGCAATTTACCTTAATTGAATCAAAATAACAAATATTTTTTAAATCTTATAATAATCAAATTTGTTTTATAGGTAATGCGCGTTGTTCAATTAGATTAATTCGCTCGTAATTGATTGAGGTCATTTAATTTCTCGAAGGAGATATCGCGAAAAATATTAAGAGATTAAATCTTTGATTAAATTAATTAATCTTCATTTAGCAGGGGGGGAGTTGGGGTGGCAACCTACTTAAGGGTGCTAATATCGCGTGCCTTTGAAGTGCTATGAATACCAATTAAATTTTACAGAATCAATACCGAGAAAGTCGCCCGAAAGCCAGCGGTTCTCAAACTTAATTAATCGACACGCCTTAAGCTCGTCCTTCATGCGCGGTCCCCAATTTGGATTAATTCGATCGCTGAGCTGTATTAATTAAGATATTAATTTAATACATTTCCAAACTTTACAATGTATAATTGATGAGTATTATATATTGCACGTTGAATGTCGATGGAGAAAAATAATATTAATTCATGTTGCACGTTGGGTTCAATTTTTGTTAAATGTGTGCAATTAATTTTTTTTCTATTGAAGTAATTAATAATTTGGAATACATTATATTCTTAGTTTTATGCAATTTTGTTAATGAAAGTGTAAAGTGGATTACATTTTGAGGTTTGACCAGAAAATTTTAACTATATTATGTATAAAATACTAAAACTATATATTTAATGTTAGGTTTACTTTATGTATAAATATTGCAGTTGAATATGAGATATGCATACATTTTTCAATGCAGCCAACATTGCATGTGTTGTTTTTGTGCATCGAAATATTGAATTGAATATGAATATTGAGTAATAACGTTGGACGTATTGACATATATTCATGTGTAATGTAAATCTTGCAATTCATAAAAAAAACTTTTTAAATATGAGTGATAAAAATAATCTACGTCATTTACTATTAATCTATGAAAAATGTTATAAGAGCAAATTATTAACTTATATTGGGTAAAGATACTGAAGTCGTACCACTTAAGAAAGAAAAATGGGAATCAATAATCTTATGATTAAAAAAATAAAATGATTATTTTTTATATTAAATAGAATCAATACTCATAATTTGAATTTATTACAATAAAACAAGAAAATCGAATTGAAAAAAAAATAATTTCGTTTAAAAAAAGTCTATTTATTTTTGATTACATACAAATTGTATTAAGTCCTGAAAAATTATGAAAATATTTTTCGTAAATTATCAATTTTATTTCTTCAAAATATATATAGCTAGATAAAAATTCTAATTTCTTACATCCGACGAAAATCCTCATCGTTTCCGACATTCGGCAAGAAAGCAAAAGTCAGAGACTGTGGCATGCGTTTCGGCAATCAGTGCGGTATTTGGGTCACGAGAATCCCGCCGTAAATCCCCGATAATGCGACGGGGTTGACCGTCGCCCCCTGATCCGCCCCTGCTTTGATTCGGCTAATGAGCTACGGAGAAATCCTGGCGTGACTCGAGCCAATCCGGGTACAAGTGACGAAGAGCGCCAAGGCGTAACTTTCGCTACTTATTTACGATCGGTTTGGGCCGCGCGTCAAATTAACGCCGCCACACTGTGCGTCTTTGCGCATTGTATATGACGACTGAAAATGCCAAGAGATACAAGTAACATTTTACCGAAATTGAGTTATGCACATGAATCGTTTCCATGCACACTCATTTATTTGGTGGCAAAAGGATATAAACGAATTCGGAACGTGTGATGAGATATATCATCAAATCACTCGACCTCCTCCTAATATAATGCATGTAGGGACATGGTCAACTTTGAATGCACTTTTCTCGAAATCATCGCAAAATCACTTGTACTCCTTGGCCTTTTCAGTCGTCATGTATACTCTATGATTGTATATGACGACTGAAAAGGCCAAGGTATTCAACTAACTATGTGGTGATTTAGAGAAAAGCGCGCTGAAACCACGAATGGTGGATAATCATTGAAGATTGAATTTAATCGAATTGACGACTAGAAAGACCAAGGGGTACAAGTGATTTCGAGAAAAGGGCGCTCAAAGTTGTACCAATCGATTTCTGTACATATCTAAATTTCGGAAAAAATGTCACTTGTACCCTTTGGCCTTTTCAGTCGTAATACGATAGCTATAGTGTATATTCATATATTTTTATACCACCAATACTGCTTAAACAAAAAAATTGAGAATGTTTTGACATTTTATCTTTAGTGACCATTTGAAAATATGTATAGCTGTTGCTAGGAAATCGTTAATATTTTAGTTAATGTGCACATTATATTATATAAAATTTTATAATTCATGCACAAATCATAAAATATTTTTTAAAACTTTCACTTTTTTACCCCTAATCTTATTACCCAATATTATGAAAGGTGCCGAAAAGCGCACGATCACACAAAATTACAAATCTTAACAACGCAAACATCTGGCTTATTAAAAAAAATCGTTATTTTAAATACGAAATTACACGGGCGCGCATTTAATAAGGAGGAAAAAAGCCTCGTAAAAATAAACTATCGAACCTCAAAAAGGGCCCCAAGGGGTCAGATTCCTGGAGCAGGTGTGAACATGATCTATCTATCTAGCTTTTTATGAAAATCCCAACCCCATTTTTTTTTTTTAATCGGCCCCTTAATGGTCACCCCGAGCACACTTTGCGGATGCGTCCCTGTGATATATGGATGGCGCATAAAAAGTGGGCCTAATGATACTGCCATTCTAATAAATTTCGATGCAAATTATTTTGGATATCAGCTAAAATGGGGATATTAAAAAAATATAGATAACAAAGGTGGGGCTAATTAAATCACGTTTTATTTTGTAATATTGGTACTTTTTTTATGAAATACTTTCATAAGTTTATTTTTTTAATTTTATTTAATTGATAATATTATCTTTTAACGAGAAATATTTCGATGTTGAAAAATAATAAATTCAAAAATATATTTTTGTGTATAACTGTGTTGCCATTTTTATACAAAATGTTTTTTTTATTGAAGCATTGTTAAGAAAATTATACTTTTGATCAGCTCTATTATGGTTTTGTTATTTTCGAATGTATAATTTTCAGTTGACACAAATTTTATGTACATATTGAACAAAAAAATTTAAATATTTAAATTTATTCAAAATTTCTTATAGACTGCATATATCATAAAAATGAATCAATTTGAAGTTCACTTATCCACAAAATAATAAAAAAGTAATTGTTTTAGATTTTTTTTCTAAATTTTTATTCACAATATATCAATTGCCAGCTTTTTTACCCAATCTAATATATTTTTTCATCTATTCACATTAATAAAAAAATCTTATATTAAACAATTCCTTAACATTATTTCCACAAAAAAGATTAAAATCAATCTCGATAAAACATAACCTTGCATAAAAATAATAAGAAAAGTGTTATTCAAGGGCGCAACCGAAAAAACCTCACCAGCCTTGAACCGTTACCACCTAATTGAACAACCCTCTAAAAATACAAGGTGGGTCATAACTGCGGTGACCACACGTCCTTTATTTTAATGGACAGTTTTTTATTTAATCATTTCAGTGCAATTTCCTCTTGCTTATTTTTATTTCTTAAAATTTCCTTGATTTTATCAAATCAATCATCGATAAAAAAATGTTATTATAATTTCTCTGATGTGTATCTTTCTAGTCAATTGCAAGTTTTGTATAGAATTCGTATGTACATAGAAAAGTATCGAATTTCGTATTTATTTGCATTTATTTTTTCAGTGAAACATACTACTACTGTCACAACTTAATTTTTTAATATAATAAATCTAGTTTTTTTAATTTGTGAAATAATAAAACGATTTGATTCGTACTTTTATCGAAAATTGCAGCCGTATACAGATATCTTTCCGAATACTATTTCATTTTTTATCAAACACTCAAACATGACCCGAATTTTATCTATGAACGAAGCAATTTTTATCTATCTATAGATAAGCAAATTTTATCGATAAGCGTATACGGATTCGTTCAATGAATCAAACATTGCTGAAAATATTAGCTTCTTATTGCATTAACGTTTTCGAGTATGTATTACACTTTTTCTAAATGCATTTTTTTTTCGTTTACCAATATACATTCAAAATTTTTTGAAAAAAAAATCATATTCAAAATAGAACTCTCGACCGTGACGGGACTCGAACCCGCAGTCTTCGGATCCGAAGTCCGACGCCTTATCCATTAGGCCACACGGTCTTATATCTATAAAAAAAAACACCTATTTTTAAATGGTTTTATTGTCATATAATTAAAAAAAAACTATACAACAATTCGCCATCTGATTTAATCCCAAACAATCTCGGGCAACACGAAATCTTTAAAGTTATCGTCTAATAAATTCAATTTCTAATCATTATAAATAATATTATTCTTTTCACCTGTGGTTTGAGAATAAAACGAATTTAAACTACACTTTCTAACTATGAACTGTCAAAACAGCCGCTGAAAGACACAGATATACTACAGTTTGCACAAAAATACATATATCAATCTCTTTCCCCCAAATTTTGACAGTTGGTAGTTGGAGAAATGCGTTTTCGTCTCAAACAAGAGGTAAAAAGACCAGCCTTAAACAACAACTGAAAAGCCAAGGGGTACAAGTGACATTGAGTTATGCACAAGAATCTCTTCTGTACACGCTCATATATTTAGTGGCAAAAGGATATAAACGAACTTGGAACGTGTGCCTCAATATATCATCAAATCACTCGACCTCCTCCTAATACATGTCCAACTTTGAGCGATATTTTCTCGAAATCACCGCAAAGTCACTTGTACCCCTCGGCCTTTTCAGTCGTCAAATATTCTAGTGAATGATTCTCGATTGTCCTCGAATTTCTTCGAGAAATAAAAGATGGTCACCCCAGACATGGCCCAGGTGGTTCGCGAGTTCCCGCGGGGCGATTTGAATAAATCAGGTCGAACAATGGGCCGTTTGATCGGCATGGAAATGGGCTTTGGGGGCCAAGGGGCCCAACTAGGCCCCCAGGGCCGGATCGGGCCAATTATTCACGCCGAGATGTGTTTTATTCGGGCCTAAACCGCCATTATCGATCGTCCCTTTAGGAGTTTAGATCCTTGGGCGAGATTCGGCCCTTTCTTTTGTGCCTTTAAGGCTCTGCACTTATCCACGAAAATAGGCTTCGTTAAGGTTCGCATTGATTTCGATCAAAATTTGTAGAAATGTAGTTTAAATATTGATATGTAATAGTTGGTAAAATGGGAAATGTGACTCTTAATATTATAGTTTTTTTTAGTTATCGCAGATCAATATTTATTAGAGATGTTCGTCACACAATATTTTATACTAGCAATAAGCCCGTTGAATATACCAATGTGTTGTTTTGGAGTGTTACATGAACACACAGAATAGCGCTATTATATAGTTAGATACATTTCGATTGAAGAGGTGACAATATAAATTTAACACTTTACGAAACGGTTCCCCAAATTATTATCTCTTCCCTCATATGACGACTGTAAAGGCCGAAGAGTACAAGTGACATTTTTGCCGAAATGTACAAAAATTTCTTCTATATACGCTCATATATTTGGTGGCAAAATGATATAAACGAACTCGAAACTCGCACCGAAATATATCACCAAATCACTCGACCTCCTCCCAATATATGTAAGTACAACTTTGAGCGCCCTTTTCTCGAAATCACTTATACCCCTTGGCCTTTCCATTCATCATTTCGATTAAATTCGATCTTCATCTATCATCCACCAATCCTAATGGCTCAAGCAGTTCAATCGTCGGCCATAAATCAGTCCAACCATCAATATCATGTTCAACATTTATACGGCGCTACTGTAAAACAATAATCATAACTGCTTTGGAGAGTGCGTAAAACTCGCATAAAACCCTATGTTATGGGGTTCGTAAAACGCTCGATAAAATCGAAGCCTTTTACGCCCTTCTACAATGTGGATGGTTAACCTTTTGACTTTTCGTCCTTTGAAAGGTGACACTAAAGCCGAGTTCACACGACCGACTCTATAAACGCTAATGGTCAAAGTTTCATACAAGATAATTCCCATCTACTTGTATACAGATATGAAAAAATGCAATTATGAGTTTGATATCTATTGTTTTCTTTATGTGTCTTAATTAGATCTGTATGCAATTATTTGAGTAGATTTATATAGTACATTTGATCCTCTTTAATTTTTTGGTCTTACAATGATTTTAGTTAGTATTAAGTCTATATTTGTCGCTCTCCCTCTGCACATAAATCAACCTAAAATGTTCTACTATAATTTTAAAACTATTTCACATTGATTGGAAAGTATTTAATATAAAATCAAGGGTACGTAGAATATTTTTAGAATGAAAATCGTATTTATCATCATCTATAAATTTCTATAATTATCGTCAAAGTCGACACATTATAACACTTTTTTTATTATATTATTATTAAAACAAATTGCTTTCCTTTCATGATTTTATTAATATTTATGACGAAAATATTCAACCCCTTTCGTGTCGTGCTCTACTTCCGTAAATGCGATAAGATATCGTCTACCATGTTTATAATTTGGCGCGCTTTTTTCAAATTCGATAATAAACCAAACCACCATAAATTCCTCGATATTTTTTTCTTACAAAGCAAACATACACAACATTAATGATCCAGGCATAAAGTGTATGCTGAATCAACGCGGCACGCACAAATACTTTACACTTCTGCATCATTAACACCTTGAAGATGGTTGATAATTTTAAAAGATATAAGAACGCCTCAGACATGCGATTTTTTTATGAAAAATTTTCTTTAAAATAATTTAAGGAATGGTATTCAAATGTGGCAGGAATTGATTTTGAAGTTTGAAGCAAATTTATTCGAACGAAACTTATTTCATTTCGAATATAAATTAAAATTAATGTATGTATGTTACATATTTAATACTAAATGGCTCACCTTTTCGTCGTGAAACTTTCCACAATTATTGAGTTTATTGCAATTTAATTTTGACATTTCAAGAGGGGACTTTTATCCGTAGCCCATATAATGACTGAAAAGACCAAGGGGTACAAGCGACATTTTTCGCGAAATTGAGTTATGTACAGGAATCGTTTCTATGTATGCTCATATATTTGGCGGCAAAAGGATATAAACGAACTTGGAATGTATGCCGAGATATATCATCAAATCACTAGATTTCCTCTTAATGCATGTAGGTACATGCTCAACTTTGAGCACGCATTTTTAGAAATCACCACAAAGTCACTTATACCCCTCGACCTTTTCAGACATCATATGATGACTGATAAGGCCAAGGGGTGCAAGTGACTTTGCGATGATTTCGAGAATGTTGACCATGTATTAGAAGGAGGTCGAGTGATTTGATGATATATTAATGCACACGTTCCGAATTCGTTTTTATCATTTTGCCACCAAATATACATAGAAGCGATCCCTGTGCATAACTCAATTTCGGCAAAAATATCACTTATACCCCTCGGCCTTTTCAGACATCATATGACGACTGAAAAGATTAAGGAGTACAAGTGACAGTGGTGATTTCGAGAAAATAGCACTCAACGTCGAACATGTACCTACATGCATTAAGAAGAGGTCTCGGCGCACGTTCCGAATTCGTTTATATAATTTCGCCACAATTCCGGCAAAAACGTCACTTATACCCCTCGGCATCGTCGTATAAAATAAACTGAACAAAAACGAGTCAAATCAACCTTAGTTTCTAGAACAAAGACTAAAGCATAGCGTGGTTAGGTAAACGGCGCAACATGCTCCGTTTGTCAAAAGATTTGCTTTGACGGTTTTAAGCTCGACGGGCGTGGAATACAAAGAGCGTGGACTATCGGGGCTTAATCCACGCCACATTAAAGCCGACAGCCCAAAGACAACTCTCGCCCGAAACGTGTACCGGGTGCTGGGGTTCGATCCGGGGAAATGTTTCCCGACGGTCAGCACATGAAACGATACGAGCTTAGGTCGCCAGATACAGTGGAACTTGGATTATTCGGGTTTTAGGGAATGTGTTGAGAATCTAATCAGCCGATAGTGCAGAGGTGTAAAGCGTTTGTGCATGCCGTGTCGATTCAGTTTACTTGGGATGCGTGAGTTCGAGTCTTATCTTGGCGAGAGTTTACATATATGTCGTTTTTCTTATTGTTAATTGAAATGGAGACTCAATCGTTTCTTTCGAATGTTCGGATTCATTTGATTCGAATGAAGTGTTAATTTAATGCTTTACGAAACGGCTCCGCAAATGATCATCACTTACACCTTTCATATGTTTCGATTAAATTCGAACTATTTAGTGACACCTATGCGCACTAATTTACTCTTCGGAGTTTCTTTCCTAATGGTGAATCGTCTTCACTGTGTATTGAATGATATTAATTATTGATAATTGGGTAGAAATTATATGTATAATATAAATATCTCGGTACACGTTACAATTTCGTTTATATTATTTTGACACCAAATATATATAGAAACGATTTCTGTGCATAAATCAATTTCGATAAATATGTCACTTGTACCCATTATTTTTTTCTAAGTACCTAATAATGGAGCAATATCTTTAAATTGTTATATCTATACTTATACAATTTTGAACATTTTACCATCATTCCTGATTCAAATCGTTATCCACTATTGTGAAAATCATTTACGATCAAACTAAACGACGATCTAAAAAACCAAGGGGTACAAGTGACATTTTTGCCGAAATTGAGTTATGCACAGGAATCGCTTCTATATATATATATTTGGTGGCAAAAGGATATAAACGAATTTGGAACGTGTGCCTCAATATATCACCAAATCACTCGACCTCCTCCTAATACATGTAAGCACATGGTCAACTTTGAACGCGCTTTTCTCGCAATTACCTTAAAATCACTTGTACCCCTTAGCCTTTTCAGTCATCTTATGGGAAATGTGAATGTGAAAATTACAATTGTATTTACTTATTTACAATTCAATTGTAATTTTCACGTTCAATTCTATCACAATCATCTTCTAATCAACATTTCCTCATCACAACCTAATTTTATCAAATCTAACTGCACAAATCCGAAATTTTCCATCAATTTCCCCAAATATAAGCCTCCATCAATCTCCACATATGAAAAATTTCAATTCGTCTCATAACGACGGTCTATTCCCGAAACACGACAGCCGCAATGAAAGTTCTTCGAAATAGATAGGTGGTGCGAAATTTCAATCATCGTAACATCAAACGATCGCAGATGAACGATAACGTCGAATATTTGCACTCAACCCGTCAATAACATCACTGGTTCGTTCCGAGGGAAAAAGCGTCTCGGAAAAAAATCCATCCCCTTAGTGAGGGGAGAGTGTTGTGTCAGGAGGCGATTCGACGGCGATTATTTTTCATTTCAAAAAATATATTTTTATATTTCAAGTTAAATCACTTTCAATTCAAGTTAAGTAATTTTAAATTCTTGTTGAATATATTGAAAATTTTATCAAGCAGTTTTAATGTACCTATCTGTTACAATTAAACCATTTAGTTGCATAAATGTATACTTTGTGAAGTTAAATTATTCATTATATAACTATCCTAAAGTTTTCTTTGCACAATTTTTAATTCTGACCACATTTTTACTAAAACTATCAAGATAATCTTATTAAAATGACCTTTGTATAGTTTTTCTCCGGTAATTGAAGACCGAAAATGCTATAGAATAAACATGAGATTTAATAGATATACATATTTTTTCTCTTTGAAACATCAGCTATATTTCAATCTGATAGCTTTATAGAGTCATATAATAGCATTATATGAAGATTGAATTTCACAAAGGGCACAAGTGACCTTTAATATCGATGTTGCGTTAAGAACAAAAAATGGTCCTACATATGATACAAAACCATTTTCTATACTTAACTCAATTTTGATAAAAAAGGTCATTTGTGCCCTTTGTGAAATTCAATCATCATATAATAGATATGCTTATAAATAGACTGAAAATGAAAATGTTTATATAAAAATGAGACGTAGCTATCAATGTAAACTTCAACCAAAAAAATTGATGCATATGAAATTCAACAATATACACTTAATATCTAATCATTATTTTTTTGCAAATTATTCGATTAGTGAATTTATTTTTTTATTCAGACAAATGAACGAAGACTTTGTTGGATTATTAATATTTTTTCTCGATAATTATTCCAAATATTATAAATACGCTAACGATGCTCGAAATTTTCAGACGTGCCCCGAACTCGGACGTGCACTTTATTGACCCGCCGCCTTACGCTCTGAGCCACCATCGTAATTACGAAACTGCACCGTTTAACGTATATTTCCGAATAAAAGTAAACAACAAGCTAGAAACTCAACTTTCCTCTTTTAAAAGGAATGCGAGGAGCAGCACAAAAAGTGGCAAACCCAGAAACGAGATGGATGTCGAGGATATGAGGAGAGACCTCTTTCGCAGCGGAAAAACTGCTCTGATCCGATTAACCTCGGGGAAAATTCGTTTCTGAAATGAACACGGTTGGGGTGGCATCCCGGGTTTTTCCTTATTTCCACCGTTTTGTGCCTTAGCGCCGAGTTATAAGGCGAAAGCCCAACGGCGCACTTATAAATTTAACGTGAAATATATTCATAAGGATGTAATTTAATTCCGCGCGGTGTTCAATTCTGTAAGGGGATGCTTTTTACACACCCTGTATTTATGTATATATATATATATGCATACGTGCGCCATTATGATATTTTCGCGGGAGGGTTATATATTCGATCTTATTTATTTTATTGGGAGCGTATAAATTCGCGGATATGAATCGGCTGATGGAATCAATTTTCTGCGTGTTATTTTATTTGAGGATTCGATTAAATTTCGATATGAGTGCGTCGAGAATCAACGGAAAATTAATTGAAACACAGCGTGATTTACATTAAAATACAATAACAGATTGGTTTTCATATAAAGATCCAATGTATAGACATGATATCAATGTTCTTGTTGCAATAATTTCATGAAAAATTATTAAAGTGTGTAATAGACACCGACAATACTTTTTCCTGGGTAATGATTTCGTTTTATCAAAATATTCAATAGAAATTATTCCAAATATAATGTACTTGATCAGTCTTCATATTCTTATAAACTCATTTAAAAATTCAACAACTATCTTTATCAAAAGTATCTAGAATTGTTCACAATATATTTCACTAAAAGGGAAAAAAGACTTACACCATCGTCATAATGAGCAACACATTCACAATTTCGTCATAAATTCAGATTGACGCAATAAAAGCAAATCGTCTTGCGCCAAATTGACTCATCTCAGAGAAGCATCATCAGGATCAAATGGAGCTCGATAAATCGGCACAAACCCTCACTTTTGACACCGATTAATTTGACAAAAACCGAGACAAAGCGCAAATTGAACCCAATAAAAGAATCCGTTAACATAATAAGACTGCTCTGTCGCAAATTGAAAAGCGTGCGGAATAATTTTCTTTGTCTTTTTTTCTATAGTTTCGCGCGATCCCCATTTCGACGCCTCTCCCCTGCTCTATTTTTGCAGAATTTGCATATCCCGACGATATTTCTAGAACAATTTGTGCGGGGTGTCGTTGCTTTTGATAGTTAGCCTTCAGGTGAACGATGTAATATGTAAAATTTGACGAGGAAAAGCCTACTGGCTGATTAAAATTTTGAAAACTCACCCCATAGGCTCGTTCGTATGATAATATGGTAGAAAATTGTTCCACTGTTACTTTGTGCTGTATAATTTTATGTATTTTTCGAAGTGAAGCTTCTATATTTGCCTTGTATAACTAAATGTGAAACAATTTCCCATGAAAAGAAGAAAAGGAGAAAACTATTAATGCAGAACATATTTTTTCAAGAATTGATTGAGTCCCGGAAAATTCTGTATTTCTTTTCTTTAACGTATTATAAATATAACAAAATTTGATTTGGATTTGTATTCAACTAATAATCGAGGATTTAAAAATGTATTCAAATTCAAAATATGATTGATTTTGTTGATTTGTGGCTTTCAAATAAATATTGTGGTCCAAAACCATTGAATAAAATATCTGAAGTAAAATAAATGTAACTAACATAAATAAGGGTACTCTAATATGTCTCTACTTCCCTTTTGTACTATATTAAAAATCTATACTAAATTATTTATTTTTTTCACATTTAAACTCAAATTGTTGTTATTTTCGCTGCTTTAGTTAACTAAACTGTCTCTAGTATGTTTTAGTAGTAATAGTTTGTAGTGGATTAATCTCCGTTTCACAGATTTTTAACAGTTCATACTTGAATAACTGACTGTAACTTCATTAAATGTTAACTAAAGGTGGAAAAAAACTGATTCTAAATATCAGATATTCTAATTCATAAGTTTTTCAGACCTAAATCCGAATCATGACTCCAATTTTCTTCGAATCAAATTCCGAGCGATGGCTTCATTTTTCGTCGAATCCGAATCATGGCTTCATTTTTCATCGAATTTGAATCCGAATCTAGAAAAGTAGAAACCGTAGTAACACACAAAACATATTTCACAATAATAACAAAGAAAATACGCGAAGATGATTCAATGCCGCGAATATGGGATTGAAACATCGGAACGAATATTTCGCGGCATCTGTTTCCCGGAATAATGTAATCAAACAGAACAGGGGATGAAAACTCGCTCTGAATATAAGAATAGGGGTGACTTTTCGATTTTATTGTAAAATATTACGACCGTGTGCATCGGCCATGTGGCTCTGAAGAACAAACACGTTCCTTATTAAATTACATCTCGAGGATATAAAACAATGTCGATCTGTAAACAGAGCGGTGTTGCGTCAATATTTGCATTTATAAAATCAGTGGGGGGGAAGTTTGGTTTAGTTTTGACTTTGTGTGTGTATGACGACTGAAAAGGCCTAGGGGTACAAGTAATTTCGAGAAAAGTGCGCTCAAAGTTAAGCTACATGTGTTAGGAGGAGGTCGAGTGATTTGATGATGTATGGAGGTACACGTTTCAAGTTCGTTTATATCATTTTGCCACTAAATATATGAGTTTACATAGAAGCGATTTATGTACATGACTCAATTTTGGTGAAAATGTCATTTGTACCCATTGGTTTTTTCAGTCGTCGTATAATTTTGTAGTAGTGTCAGTGTAGATATGAAATTGTTGTAAGGAATGAATGTGTAAATTGTCGATGTTTTTTTTAGTTGTTGTTGATTAAAATCTGGTATATTTTTATGTGCGTTAAAAATATAATGTTTTATATAAAGTGTTTTGAAATATTTTAAAGAGATAATAAATGTGATAATAGCGTTATCGCTATTAATCGAACAAACCGTGTAAAAAAAAAACTTCATTATGTAGATAAGTGCACCTAATATCAAAATTCGAACTGCGATAACTAAAAAATAATAGAGTTCAATTTACGTTCTTTACAAGTATTTCATGTTTAAACATTCACTACATTTTTACAAAATTTCATTAAAATCGGTCCAAATATTTACAAACGTACATCTTATTAACGATGTATGATTTTCTTTAAAAGAAAATCTTTAGTGAACGGGTACAATAAGACCACATTCACACTTTCCATTTTATGTATATTTGTCATTTATCATGTTCTATCTCACGCACTGTATTATCTACCTTACTCTATTGGCTTCGTAATATTGAACAGAAGAAATAGAAAATAGAGTGCGTGAGACAAATGGTGTAAAAAATGAAATAGTGATGGTAAATTCTATTCCAAACCGATATATCTATTAGATATGTATTATTTCAGAAAATGTATTCAAATTTCGAAAATTTTCAGGGCCGAAGTGAAAATTCGACGATAGGATTATTTTGAAAATTTCCTACCCTCAGAAAATGTAAAGCATGCTCCAGAGACGCGGTCGGTGGCTCTCAAACTGTCGCTCGGGGATCGCGTAAATTTACATTTTCGCCCGGCAATAAAAATATATACATTTTTATCATAAAATTCGACTGCGGTGAAAAAATTTTCGAGAGGAATAAAATAAAAATATAATTTAGACTCTGCGTTTGGTCCTCGAGGGGTTGAAAAGAACGATTGTAAAACCGGAATATGTTTAAACTACATTTTTATGATGTGCCGCATTTTTTTGTTTAAATATATTTTTAAATTTAAGATTTTTCATTTGTTTTATAATATTGTATAGAT
This sequence comes from Cheumatopsyche charites, assembly GCA_024721215.1. Lineage (NCBI taxonomy): Eukaryota > Metazoa > Arthropoda > Insecta > Trichoptera > Hydropsychidae > Cheumatopsyche > Cheumatopsyche charites. The sequence goes on from CM045587.1 coordinate 11,692,251, forward strand.
ACTGCACATTCTCAACAATCTGAGATGATAAAATTGATGAAAAAAAAAATATAATGTTTAAATGTTAAATTTTGAACAGTGTCTAATAAATATCAATTGCTTGAATATGATGTAGGAATATAGATAATAATTGCGTTCAAATCTTATTAAGGTGCTCATTTCTAATATTTAAGGTATTTGTATTCAGTTACAATATATGTATTTTTTATGTATTTAATTATAATAATAATGAGAAATGCAGAATGTGTAAAAGAATAAAGTATATGATTAAGTTTGAATGTTCGTCGCTGTACAATGATTTTTAAATGATCGCAAACAAATCTTATCAATATGCTCATTACTAATACTCAATAATTATAGTTGTTTATATTAAATTTCGTTAAATTATTTTAAACATAAAATTATAATAATAATGAGAGTTGCAGATTTTATAAAAGAACAAAATAAATAAAGTTCGAATGTTCATCGCTGTACAATGATTTTTGAATAATCGCATACAAATCTTATCAATTTACTCGTTACTATTATATAATAATATCCAACATATGTATAGGTATTTATATTAAATTTCAATAAATAATTTAATCATTTAATTATTATAACTCTCATTATTATTATAATAATAATGAGAGTTACAGATTGTATGAAAGAATGAAATATATGATTAATTTCGTATGCTCTTACAATGATCTTGAGTATCACATCATGAGCTCAAAAATTTGCTATCGATTGAATGTACCCAAAAACCTTAACATACATAATATTTCTATGATTTTTTTTTTATAGCCTAGAATTTATTCTTCTAAAACATCTCACAATCGAATTGAAATAATTCCAAAGAGCCGACAAGTACATACAACGTGCACACAAGACGTTTTCTTTTTATGTGACCGATACATATTTCATAAATATTGGCTCAAAGCATTTGTCACAGCAATAAAACCGTCTCAATGCGGCCAACCCGAACCACCCTACTATACCCTTATATATTATTTTATATATATTTATATATTACAATATATAAGTATATATATATTCCAGCATCGACAGCTGGTCCACATCGATTTTCCCGCAAAGAATTGGCTATCGTGTTTTTTTACGACTTCCCTTCGCCGACTTACAAGTTTAAATTTAAACGCTCCGTTTGACACGTGTCTTAAATTTACTTTTTTTTTGTTTAAATATTTTAATTCTATGCTTTTTATATTAAGCTAGTCGATAGTGCAGCAGTATAAATCGTTTGTGCATGCCGTGTCGATTCAGCATACTCGAAATGCTTGGGTTTGAGTTCAATCTTGGCGAGACACATGTCGTTTTTCTTAACTGATTTGTATTCGGTCGTTTCTTTCAAATTTTTGGATTCATTTGATTCGAAAATAGTGTAAATTTAAATGATTTACGGAATGACTTTGCAAATGATTATCTTTTACTTTATAAATTTTGATTAAATTCGATCTATTTAGTGACACTTATGTGCGTTATAACTTACTCTTCGGAGTCTCTACCTTATAGCTCACTTCTTTACTTTAAAGTAAATGATATTAATTGATAAAATTGTATGTAAATGGGTAAAAATTATCTGTATGATGAGAAAATGAAACTGATGCAATTCTTCATATGGTTCAATGAGGTTCACACTTAAGTTAAATTATAGTTCTTTCTTTTGTTTCAAATCATATAAAGGAATATATTTCGTCACATATTCTTTAAATTGGATGAATTGAGCAAACCCAAATTGCTTTATTTTTTATACAAAATCGTTGAAATTATTTTCCATCGAAAAATATATTCAACATATACAGTATTGCTTGATTTATTTAATTTTATGAAAATTTGATGTATCGAGGACATACCAGCGTTCACTTAACTCCGTGAATACAAATTTTAATCATATGCATTTCTTTATTAAATAAGTTTTAATCAAGTCCATGTTTTTGCATGGACAAACTGCATCCCTCAGTCTAAGAATATAATCTCGAGTTTGCTCAAGGGTGCCATAGCACTGTTTACACGTCACCTTTTCAACTACCCCCAGAACCTATCTTTAGAACTTACCCCCAGAACTTACACCCCCAAGACAAACCCCCAGAAGTCAATTGACTTTGCCCCCCAACTATGCATACAACTCGTCTGCGGAAATTGCAAGAAATACCAGTATCTGGCATAGCCGAAACATTTTCATATATAACATTTACTGATCATACGTCGAAACATAAGTCGATGGCAAGATTGCTTTCGGAACATTATACGAATTTGGTGCGAAGAGTGTGGACACTTTTGAAATGTGCAATTTTCAACATTTTTTAATTCGGTAATTTTATACGTTTTCCATTTGAATTAAGCACAATTAGATTAAGTGACTTTCAGAGTATGTCGTGTATTTTTTTCGCGTGTGTGACTTCTTTTTGAGTCGTTTTATTTTCGCTTTAACGAAACGTAAGCCGGGTTCACAAAGTCGCGTCAAAGCGGGCGTCGCTAGTCTCGCTTCGCCCTTTGAACGCCGTAATCAAATTTGCGGACGTCGACGAATAATGAAAAAAATAGAATAAAATGAGAAAGGGAAAGTAAAAAAATGGTCGAAAATGCGCGAATGTCCCCTTTGGCGTATGTCCCTGCTGTAGAAAAATCGGTAGATACTTTTTAGTGCAGCCTTATGTCGTTTTGTATAGTTTTTGCAATATTTTGAGAATGGATTTGAATCAATGTTTTTGTTTTATTTATCAATAATGAGTTTATTCTTTGGATTTTAAGCCAATTGAGAACTTTATAGTATTTCTATATGCTGATTTGAATGTGAAATAAATAACACCGTTCGACAAGAAAATGGCCAATCAATGAAACTTAATGAACTTTATGTATTTTGATGTTCTGATCACGAATATCAAATCCGTTTTTCTGTAAGACAAATGGTTTTTGAAAAAAATCACATTTTGTAGTTTTTTTTTTGGTCGATTTTCAGCGAAAAAATCACTTTAAAATCATCATAACATTTTTATTTATTAATGTTTTTATACAAAAATTTCAGAAACTATTAAATATGAGTGTATTTATATGTTAATGAAAATGAAAAGGTTCTATTGTTTTTACTTTTTGAGAAAATAATTATTAAAAGTGAATTTGAAGAAAATAGTACAAAAACATTTAAAATTGCAAAAATTGCTGATAATAAAATAGTTTGAAAGCATTAAACTGTGCTTAATACATCAATAAACAACCTCAAAAGTCTCAAATTGTTGTGTAAAATCAAGTTTTGAAAAAAAATAATAAATAGTATAGATTAATAGAGTAACGCTCGCGTCGAGAATATCCCCATACATTTTGTATGAAAAATGTGCGCTCACAGATATTAACATATTTCTTTTATAAAAAAGCAATTTGTACAAAAATAAGGATAGAACATGTAAGCTAATCACTTTTGAAATATCGAGAAATATATTTCAAATGGAAATTAAGATTGATATATTAATAGGAATGTTTTTAAAAAATGTGTGATTTTTTTCATGAAAATTCGTCATAAATCAGCCAAAAACGATGTTATATATATAAATTATTTTTTGTATGATTTAGTATTAATCATTTTAACGTTTGAAACCAATTTCATGAAAATAAGATTTGAAATAAATTTATAATTTCGATTATACCTTGTATGGAGTTTGAAATTTTATCGAACTTTGAACTCAAATTGTGAGTAAACCAGTTGTTTCATGTAAATTTTGACTTCAAAATCGGATTCTACGTGGTCGAATTTATAATATTTTTTTATTTTTATTGATGGGCCAACAGAAAAGGCGAAATTTGTATATCAGTGTAATCTACAACTAAAAATCAAAAATTACAGGAGAATTTGTATGGACTTTGGTACTCGCTCCAATAGTCATAAGAAAGGCTGTTTATGTAAAAAAATGTCTACTAAGGCATCAATCCTAATTCATGTTTTCATGCTTACATTACTTACAAGCTTCATTCGATAAGTAGATGTTTAATCATTTTTTACATAGAAAATGATAGTTTACATAGATTTTCATTTATCTCTAAACGCATTGAGATTTAAGGCTTATGGCATATTAAATATTGTTCCTTAAGAGATCTATTAAACAATACTACTATATCAGATTGAAATAAGATAACTACTAAACCACAATATCTAATTGTAAGATCAAGTTTTATTTTTTCGATAATCCAAAATGGCGTCCAATCGACACAACGACCTCAGGTGCTCGTATTACTATATTTTATCCCATTCTTTTCCGAATTTGTCCTTATATTTTCTGCGAATTATATACATTATATAATGACTGAAAAGGCCAAGAGGTACAAGAGACAAGAGACAATATCATTCACTATATTGTGAAGACAATTCGCCATTAGGCAAGACTACTCCGAAGAGTAAATTAGTGCACATAGATGTCACTAAAAAGTCAGAATTTAATCGAAACATATGAAAGGTGTAGGTGATGATCATTTGCGGAGCCGTTTCGTAAAGCGTTAAATTATTCGAATCAAATGAATCCAAACATTTTAAAAAAACAACCTCATCTCCATATCAATTTTATCAATTAAGAAAAACAACATCAGACTCACGCCAAGATAGGACTCGAACTCACGCATCCCAAGTACGCTGAATACCCTTGTACCTTTTGGCCTTTTCGGTCATCATATACATACATTATATGACGACTGAAAATACCAAGGGGTACAATTGAAATTTTTGCCGAAATTGAGTTATGCACAAAAATCGCTTCTATGCACGCTCATTTACTTGGTGGCAAAAGGATATAAACGAATTCGGAACGTGTGCCTCAATATATGATCAAATCACTCGACCTCCTCCTAATACATGTAGCTAAACTTTGAGCGCGCTTTTCTCGAAATCACCGCAAAGTTACTTTTACCCTTTGGCCTTTTCGGTCGTCATATACATTATTTGTGGGCCACATCGACCCGCTTTCGATCCAGGGCCGCAGAAACAATCGTTGTTCCGTTCCAACAAAGTAATCTAATGAATGGCGTATATACGACCCGGGGCTATTTGTATTTTCAAAGGCTTTCGAATAAGACTTTTATGATTCAATCAGACATATGGGCCCTCTCTGCGGATTTTTCCGCACCCCCACAATTTGCCCCCCAAATTTACCCCCGAATACCCCACTTTTTCCCGACAAAACAACGGCAAGATATACATAAAGTATGAGGTGTATTTTTTTTTTCGTTTCCTTTCGCCGTAAGCAGCTCTCGTTTTCTTTTTGCTTCTTATTCCAGGTTCGATTGTTTCTGAGAAAATTTGTCGTCGATAAATATTTTTTAAAGGACAGCGTAAACTTTTGCGATCTTAAATGAAAATGTTTTTTACTCCTGACATTCATAAATTCGTTATTATAATATATGTATACCTACTAATAGTTAATACCTACTAATAATACCTACTAATACCTACCTTTAATAGTTTTTCATTAATAATGTTCGATATTTGAAACTAAATAAAATTAGTTTTAAAAATAATAAAGTAATATTATTTTTTTTAATTTGCTTAACAATATGATCTAGCTTATGTTTTTGGCTTTAACATGATTTAGACATGTTTTAGCTATAAAATTATTAATATGATCATAATTAACTGTCATAGTTTGAGCGTATCTATTGAATCTCTCTATAGATTTTAAATTGTCTTGAATAGCAAAAATTAAATTTAATATTTTTAAGTTGCGTAGATTCAAAGTTTAAAATATTTTTTTAGGATTAAGTAATAATAAAAAAATATTTTACAATACATAAAAATGCATCTTCGATGTAATGAAGATAACATATTAGTGTTATATATTAATAGCCATTTGTTCAATTCTAATCATTAAAAGGTTTCAATAGTTCAGTTAATACATTTTAAAAAGATAATGATTTTTCATTATTTCATGTCCTTTATTCCTACTACATTTCTGCAACATTTTGTCAAATCTGTGATCCGATATTAAAAGTATCCTTATTATAAATGATTATGTAGCTATTAATGCATTTTTTAATGTTTATATATTTTATTGTTTCAGGTATGTACTTCTTTCATCTTACACGTTTCTATCAGGTAACATCATACACTTTTTCAATTCAGTCTATCGTTTAACATGTACCAAAAAAAATCTTAATTACGTCTTCGGAGACGAGAATCAATCTTTCTTCCGGAATTCCGGAAAAAAATCTCTATCGAGACTTTGACGTTTTCCCTTATCGTTTCTTTTAGATTTTTTTCCAGCAAACTATTTAAGTTTTCTTCTGTTCTACGCAAAAAGGGGGAAGAAAGAAAACTCGGATACACAAAACTTTGGGGTGCTTTTTTTCTCTTCGGCGGCTCGTCTCCCGAATTTCCTTATTTTTATCTTGAATATGATTGATAAACCCTGGCTGGTGCCCTTCTGAAAAAAAATATTCCCTGGAAAAAAATATGCGGACGTTGAAAAATAGCCGAAAGGCTTCGCTCTAAATGTAAAGTTATTCCCGAACGCATTTATCGCAACTTTGCCATTAACACTGCTTCGAGAAGTTGTTTCCTCAAAAATATAAACCATCGACTTTTTTTATTTGAAAATTTTCAATATATTTCCATAAGTATCTTTGATATAAAACTTTATTCAAATAACGAAAAAAATATTTTTTTTAGTTGCATTTCAATGATAACGTCGAAATAGTTGATGGAAGATATTCGAATGACTTTAATTTGTATATTTGTTGTAAACAAAGATAAGAGAATTTGTTCAAATTGCTTTAATTATTCATAAATTCTTATAAGAATAATATATTTTTTAATAATCATTTTGTGATTATTTGAACATCATAAAAAAATATTTCGAATCCATTCAATTTGCTAGTATCAATAAATTATCTATAAAATAAATCTATTGCTTACAGTAGACACATTTTTTTTCACTTTAGATCTATGAATTATTATATTATTTTAATTAAAATATTTTTCATTTCAAATTCAATCATTTTCAGAAGTATTTCATATAAAACAATTGAATTTAAATAGAAAAAAAATCAAAAGAAAATGAATGTCTTTCGTTTCAAAATGTCATTGAAATGATAGAAAAATCTATAAATTGTTTCAAATTTGACCTAAATATAATATATAAAATTTCTTAATTTATTAACTTTTGAAAAAAATTAACGAAGTTTATACAATCTTATGGCCATAGTGTGTTTGCTTCGCGAACACATCTTCGAGTCACATTAAAAAAACTCGAAGTACGAAAATCAAAACCGTTAAAAAAATTCAAATTTTATTTGTGACATAAAAAAAACTTTAGTTTTACACTCCTTTCGACAGAATCTTTTTAAGGGTAGGAAGGGAAAAAAAACCTAAATACGCGTCGGGGCAGTAAAATTTTCAACCCTTCCTTCGCACGGGTTTAAGGGCTCAAATTTAATACGGCGAATTTAACGGCTTGCATTTATTACCTTCTTCTCCCTTGAGTTAGGCCATTTTCACAAGCAAAAGTACAACAGTGTACTCGGAAAGAAACGGATATAACCCGAAATCTAAGGCGACATTCACACCTAAACAGTTTTCGATTCATGTAGATTTTTTTAAGGATTTTCTCGTATGAACTGTTATACAGAACATAGTCAATAGTTGAGCATTGAACGAGCGATTTCTATTGTTACGTTTTTTAATTTACCGTGGATAAGTTAAGTCAAATATTTTTAGAAAAGAAAATCAAAGTTTATATCTGATCAGAGACATATAAAGCCTGTAAGCTTTTTAAAAATATATAACTTAACTTATTCACAACAACTTTGAAAAATGTCACAATATAAACCGCACTAATACGATGTTAAATATTGAAATAATTTATGATGTTTATTGCCATCTATGTGTGAAATAAAAAAATATCGAAAAAAAATCTCATATATACGTTAAAAGTTGCAATTTCGTAATTACGACGCGTAGCTCGGAGCTAAGGCGACGGGCTAATAAACTGAACGCCCGGGTTCGAGGCACGGCTGTGGCTGAAAATTTTGAGCATCGTTAGCGTATTTATAATATAGATTCAGTGACCAAACAATTTTTGACATTTTATGGTATTTATCTTAATTATTCAAGATGAATATTTGTCATATAAAAGTTAGTAAGAATACCAATTGTTTTTACATTCAAATCTCATTTTTATCAGAAAGTGAAGTTGATAATTTTATACATTGAAAGATTCATATTTTATTGCTGCACTTCTACAAATAACATCAATTTTAAATCATCTGATACATACATACATATATACATAGTTTTACGAAATATAAAAATTAGCTTTATCTGAAAATGAATAAAACAGAATCATCGATTTACCTCATTTTTATTATTGAAACTGCATCACAGCTAATAATTTTGACTCCCATATCTTCAACTGATTCCAAAAATACGAACTATCATATATCGAGTACTATCCATATTCTTTTTATTTCCCAACTAAAACAACTAAGTCAAAAGAATCAAATCGTTATAAATAGTCGAAATTCTAAACGCATTTAGTTCGTTCAAAATTTCGTCCATGTGTGAACGGGCCATTGGAAAAAGTGGCGGAATAAAACGTCGGCGGGTTATGGCCGTGAAATGCGGCGTTCTTGAAATTAAATTTTGGCGGGAAAAACTCTCGGGTCAGATCGGCCATTTTGCATACAGGCCGCAGGGTAAATCGCTTTGATTGATGACCGCAGACATTATGGGGGTAAGAAATTTTCTTGGATTTATCCTTTTTGGATATTATAGGTTTTCGAGGATATTTCATCCTCGAAAGCTTCAATATTCAAAGTTATATAAAAATAAGTTTTTTCAACTCGGAATCGCTCGAGAATCTTCGGAATTTGGATCGATTGTTAACTGTTGTATAGTATTTTTCATTACTGCAATAATTCTGCTGCATACGTGGATCTAGCATAATTTCTACGACTAAAAGGCACCAATAATATCTGTTAAATTATAGAAATCTCGTTATTTGTACAATATATAATGATACAAAAAAAAAATCCCAAATGTGATTGCAATTACTCTGGAAAGTTTCATTAACGTTAAGGATAACCCATTAAGGAGTCTATAAATAACAATAAAAGAAATACATTCAAGTTCATTCATATGTATCGTGGAAAATATTATCAATGCGGCAATTTTTCATAATTTTAATTAAGTTTGCATAATCGCCTTTTCGATGAATGAATTTTTTGAAAATTTATCAAATTAAGCCGATTTTACTTAGTTATTGTATGGATAAGATGAGGTTTAATTAGGTTAGGGTTAAATTAGAATAAGTAAAGGATATGTTGAGTTAGTATTAAGATTTTTCTCTCTTTCTCGCATAAATAAAAAAAGTTTCAATTAGGTTAAATCGCTTTTTAGATCAAGTGATTGTACGAAAATTGTCTAGTGTGTTTACCACAACAACTTGGAAATTATGCAAACTAATTTTATAAAATTAACCACATTCACCAACTTTAGTAGCGATTATTCAAACTTACCTGCGATTAAGAACAATCCCCGATTTATCACATTTACTAAAAACATATAGATTACAGAAAATCCAACCCAATTCGAAACAGGATTAGCCGAATGCATAATAATAATATGCGCGACAAAACCGCATTCGAAACACATTTCGAAACAAACGGCGGATAGTTTCCGCCGTAATTGAAAAAGCAAAAACGGCGCCAAATCTACAATTCAAATTCGAATCTCCCACGACGGCCATCTATGTAAATATTGAAACTTCTGAAAACAAATCTCGATAATTATGATAATTCCGTACCTGCGGCCAACACCTGGCTCCGTTGAGCGCCAAAGCAAACTTCGCAGACAATCCTGCGAATTTGAATAATTCGCGGTTTCGGCGGCGAAAATCCACTGCATCTCATATGCATTTATATTATCTGTATAAATAAAATTTTAGGTATATACCTAAATATATTCCTCTATATAGAGGAATTTCGATAAATATGTAATATTTGCCAAATATTGAACACTGCGATATTTATTACTTACAGTTTCGACAATCTGCTAATTTTGGATTAAATCAGTCACTAATAGTATTATTGTTAGATTTCAAAATGAAAAACAACAATATCGACATTGAGTCTAAAAATGTTGAGGATTGAAATTTTACTAGGTTTTTTATAACAATATTTGCTGTAACATTGGAATGTGATATTTTTTTAGGTTATGTTATGAGATAACTGCTTGGCGATTTGTTGGATCGAAAACGCATTACTTTGAAATTAAATTTAGTATTCCATATTTGACACCCTTTGACTATTTCATATTATAAAACACTACCGTTCCATATTTGAGACACAAGAAAAATTACGAAAAAATCATTTTTCAATTATCGTCGTTTTTTTCAAATTTGAAATACTATTTCTTCCTTTTACTACAATCAACACATAACTAAGTATATTTGGCCTCAATTTATTTCTTAAGAACGTTAATTATTATTCATTTGTGAAAAATACACGCTTAAAGCTTAGATGTTTCCATATTTATAACAATTCTTCTACATCTGTTGGTTGTTTGATACATTCATAAATAAGTGTGATTAACTCCAATTAAAATAAAGAGATTCAAATTTCAAAGTATTTTGTATAATCGTTACTTTCTGTGTTTGAAATATCTTTCTTAAGTAATGAACATTGTTTGAATTCGTTTGGCCACTTAATAATAATTTATTATCATTGCTATAGATATTTGATAATGGCATAATCTCAAATATATATTATATCAGCCTGAAGTAATCATTCAAACGTATCCATTTCTTCAAATCCTATTACAGAAATCAAACAAACTCAGATAAAAAAAAATGAGAACACACAGAGAAGCACGATTTCTTTCACTGGCCGAATCCTTTCAGACGATTTTTCACTTTTTTGAAAAAGGGATGAAAGCCAGTGCAGGTCGAACAAAGGCTGAAAAAATGTTTTCAGACTGAAGTGCGACACCTCTGTGGTTTTTTTTCTCGAAAAATCCCTGATGCAGAAGGAGAAAAAGTCCTCGGGCACAAAGGGCGAAACGTGTTTTCGCGTTATACGAGGTTTCACTAATGAGAATAGTTCGAGTTTTGATCCGGTTTTGAAGTTTGAACGGGACGCCATTTTGTTTTCTCAAACCGGCCATTCTTTATGTTTGAATTTGATGTTTTTTCGATCGGTTATAGACCGAAACCAATATTGGATTTTATTTTTTAAACGGGTAATTTCTACCGAATTTTTTAAATACACACCGTGTATTTTTAATCGGTCATAAGTGACACAGATAACCCTGAATAGTTAGTATCATTCACTTTATATATAGTGAAAATGAGATTCCTAAGAGTAGAGAAGTGCACACATAGGTGTCACTAAATAGTTCGAATTAATCGAACATATGAAAGGTGTAGGTGATGTGATTATTTGCGGAGCCGTTTCGTAAAGCGTTAAATTAACACTTTTTTCGAATCAAATGAATCCAAACATTCGAAAAAAACGACCGTGTCTCCATATCAATTTTTATCAATTAAGAAAAACGACATTTTGACACTCGCCAAGATAGGATTCGAACTCACGCATCCCAAGTATGCTGAATCGACACGGCATGCACAAACGCTTTATACCGCTGCGCTATCGGCTGGCTATTAATTAAATATTGTACAAGTTGTGTAAAAAAAAATTCGAATTTTTAAAATAATAAAAAATCAAATTTTCCGCCATACCACAGATTCTCAACCCATCGCGACCACAATCGATCTTTTTTAATTGCGATTACGTCCTCTTTCTTTCATTCTTCCTTTTCCTTCATTCTTTCTTCCTTTCCCGAATATTTTCGACGTGGAATTGTCGTTTCGCAAAAAGCCGTCTCTCCATTAAGGCTCTATTGTGCTTCCTACGCACTGCCAATCTAAAGCTACGTTCACACTCACAATTTAAACTGTCAGATATAACAGCAAGCCGATATAATACGTATGTGAATACAGCGTCGAGCTCCAGTGTCTTTCTAATGCTGAGTTTAAGTCCGTTCATATGCCAAATTTCTCAATCGATATGATAACTCATTGTTTCTTTAGAAAGTGTCTTTTTTTTAGGTATGTCTAGCCATTTTGTACTTAATTTTTCAATTAATGAATCGATTAAGAAAAATGACACGCAACTCTCGCCAATATAAGACTCGAATCCACGCATCTCAAGTATGCTGAATCATGACTGCATGCACAAACGCTTTATACTGTTGCTCTATTGGTTCACTAATTCAATCCTTTACAAAATTTTTACTAAAAATGAATCATTTTCCTTGTTATTTCCTTCAAATATTCTAGCTCTTGATTGGATTTAAATAGAGTGTATGAGATGGAATTTCGTTTAAAATATGAAAAGGTGGGTGTGAACATAGCCTTATTTTTGCTCCTCATGTCCTGAGCCGTCTGAAAGCCGACTCTGCTTAATGAGCCCCTTTTGTAATGCACTTTCAGGATTCGTCTTCAGGATTCTGAACGAGGGTCTGAAACGACCCTGAAATTCCCGACTTGATGGTGCAATCTACCCTTTGGGTTATAGAGTAGGTTGACTGACCTTTCGTCGTTGAAGCATGAAACGTCAATGAATCTGTCGAACTAAAGTCACGGTGACCATAAGTCCTTTATTTCAATGTCCTCTGAATTTTTCACAAAAAATATCATGAATTATTTTAACATCAGAATCGTTTCATAATATGTATAATATTTCTGATCATTCGTTCAATTTCCGATTCGCAATTAATTTCAAAAAAAAAAATTTTTTTTTCGAAAAAAGACGAAACAATTTTTCAGAATTAGACACGGCGTTTGATCCTCCATCGGAAAAAGTAAGAATTGCGAAATAAATATTTTAATTTGAAAAGGTGAGCGCTTCGCTCAAAAATAAAGCGAAATAATACGAGAAAGGGGCGCGCTCTCGATGGCGGAGAAAAAAAATGAAAGGGGGGCGGAAAAAAAAGGGAAAAAAAGGGAAAAGAAAGAAAGAAAGAAAGGGGCAGACAAAGGGGAGCAAAGCGGATATAGCGAAAGCTCGAGAAAATTCTCGCGCGAAAGGAATACTGAAAAATACGCGTATCCTTCAGGAAAATCCAGATGTAATTTACAAGTCGGATATAAAAGGAAACGATTGAAAAACACAAATTGTATTTCGCGTCTTTATTTTTTTCTTCTCGCACGTGCACGTGTGAAAACACCGATTCCGGATATTCCGGATGATAGGTGTGACTATTTCATGTCTTACTGTAAATCTGAAAATTTGCTATAGATTATAGCTTTTTGTAAATTTTGTACGTTTATCGAGTCTCGAGCGACGCCGGGTATCAGTAACTGGTGCTGATTTGAAATACTTTTCACTGTAATGCAGTATTAGTCAATTATTTGCAAGTTTTTTATCTGAAAATTGCCACAATTAATGTGAATTATTTGATAGAAGAGTTAACTTGTTTCATTTGAGACAATTGATCCCTTTTTGATTTTCGTTTTAAAAAAAATAGTGTCAATACATTCGGAATTTTATTGGGTTCACTTGATACTATGTTTTATGTTATATCTTTGAAAAGTTTTATCGAAATCTGACGAATAATTCAAGACAATATAGAATGTGTTAAGGATTAAAGTATTAGTTAACTTTAAGACCTGATTAAAAATAATTATAATTAAAATCAGTTATAAAATCTCTTGAAACTTTACCAACACATAGGAAAACTCAAAATGGCACCGAACTCCAAACCTTTCTCAAACTTTCAAAAACTCTTTTATAATTGAAAATAAATAAGCGTTTAGTATTTTTACAAATAGAAAACTATATCTACTATATTTTATGTAGACCTAATTTTTTTCATTTCGACTTTTGCACGAGTCGGTTAATTGAAACTTTCGAAAAAATAAAACTCAACAATATCAACGAGCTTTCGAGTTTGCTGGAAATGCGATAATTGGGTAAAAAGTGAGCTCACAGAGCAAATTAGCATCGAGTTTGCACCGTAATTTGATTCACTAACATTTCTGCGAAAGTTACTCGGTTAAATATTTCGAATTTGAGCCTGATGTAATATTGAGACTGTATCGCTCTATTAACGATGTTAAAATTTATCGAAGATTCGATTTGTGCTAGTGGAACGTTACAGAATTAATTAATCAAGTTTTATAATGTAAGTAGATGAATTTATACTTTGACTAAGTTTTATGCGATGAATTGTTATGTGAAACTTTCATGTTTTATTTGTTTATGAACTTGTTAAATTTAAGTTTATCTTCATATATGATTTTTGAATATTGAAACAATATTTTGATTGATTCATATGTCGTTGTACTTTTTATATTCTTAGTCCTGATTGACATCAAAATAATCTTTCCAAACGATAAGATGACAGTTGGTTTTTGTAGTAAATTGCTTGAAAGTATGGAGTTTCGTGACATAAAGAAAAATGGATAAAGAAAGTGCTAATACAGTTCTATGTGAGTATAATTTTGCAAAATAAAATTACTTTCGACATCTAACAATTAGTTGAAATAGCATAATAAAAAACTTGAGAAAAATCAGGCTAAAATCGACCAATTTGCTCATAAAATAGAACCAAAACCATGCAACGTTAACTTTAACTAGATAAAGTAATCACTGATGTATATGAAGGCTTTGACTCTAAAATATAAATACGTATATATTTTTATCAATTATTTCTATTTTGAGCAAAAAGTACCAAAATCGAAGAAAGTTTAGAGCACTTTTGCATAAGAAAAACTGCATTCGAATTTATTTGAGCTTTCGTCGAATTTATTCGAGCAAACAACACTCGTGGTTCAAATTAAAATTTCCAACCCCAGGATTTCTATACGCGTAAAAGCCTTCGCATTTAAGCCTGTTAAAATTTCACGGCATGCGCAATTTCTAGAGTTTGGGCCCTTTTCTCAAAACAATCAAATCTCCGTGCTAATTTTGCGCTATTGCTCTATTTAATTTCGAGAAAACGCGCAAAAGCCTTCCAGACTCAGAGGGAAAACTGTTTTGGGGTTTGCTTCAGAGAAAGCTTTATTTTTGATTATTTATAAAATATAAAGTGCATTGAGGTTTGCCTTTGAGCAGTTTTCTGAAGCCTTCTTTACTTTTTTTGTGATATAAACTCGCTTATATTGCGTTTTGAATGAAATAATGAAAAAATCTTGAGTCTATAAATATTTAAGTTCATTGTGAATGAATGAAAAACAATTTTAACTCAGTTTAATAAATAAATTTGCCTGTGTATAATAAAATAGCAAAGCTAATAATCAATTGTATATTATTCTGATTTTTCTAGAAAAATACACAAATAGCAAATATTAAATTATGCTATAAATAAAACACATTCGCCACAAACATAAACCGCTTACTGAGAAAAATCTTCAAACGAAAACGGCACTTAATGCGAACTACTCTTAGTTCGGTCCTGTATCTCAGGGGCGTACCTAGGAGATTTGTGATCTTTTATTTTCTTGAAGGCGGAACCTTCTAATTAAAACTGGCCTTTTGGGTATCTGACCTTAACAAGAAAAAAAGCCTTTAAAAGCTTTTAAGATAAGGCGGGTTTCTTTTTAAACGTACAACCGTTTTATGTCTGTTTTATTTTTTCATGAAATACGTATTTCTGAATAAAATGTGTGCGTCACTAATAAAAGTAAAATAAATATAGCTTTATTTTAAAATGTTTCTAGAAACAATAGTGCAAACATTTTATTTTCTGATATGAATATAATGCATTTTTTACAAATTTGATACAAATTATTCATGCATGGAAATTTTTATTTTAGTTGTTGATCAATTCATTAACACATTACTTGTATAACCTAATCTACTACTTAAACTAATTAAATAACTGCATTATGTTGCAACTAACTTTTTTTGAAACTCACATTTTTATCAAACATTTTTTTTTTCTTTTAAAGAATTTTCATTCCAAAAATGAAATTCTTGAACTTTTCGATTAAACAGACGATATACAACGCATTTTCCACAAATTTTAATTACTCCCAACCAGCGGGCATCAACTTTTCACTACAGACAAGAGAAACGAGTCGATCCCGAAACTTCTCTCTCAAAAAAAAAAAAACGTCCGATATAAAATTCGACCGAAAAAGACAAAAGGGAGCAAAAAAGGGGAGACCGGGGATGCGAAAAGAAATCGTCCGCATGCGGGTTCTCTTCGCGAAAGTAAATATTTCCCACGAAGAGAAGAGAACTTTTCTCGAATTCACTTTGTAGTTTCGACGAAACTGAAACTCCGATTCTTTAAAATGTAGATTTTTACGATGAGCGAGCTTTTTTCCTAGATGCGGCCCTGTTTTAAGGCCTTTCGCATAACTTCGGGTTGAAGTGAAAAGCTTTTGGTTTTGGGTCGTGCACGTATTTGGAGCATGTGCATTTTAAACTTGAGAAGAATATAAATTTTCCAGCGGGAAAATTTAGCACCGTTTGAAACTGCGAATGTAAGAAAATTCGAGAAAAACGTGTTTGATGCGCTTTTCGATATATTCTTTCATTTAACAGAAATTATTAATACTAGCAGTTGGCGCATGTGTATCAAAATTGTTCGGAATTAATCAAATTTCGTATTGCCACGGATGTGTTTATTGCCATCTATATCTGAAATAAAAAAAGATTTTACGCCTTATATACATTAAGCGGTGCAGTTTCGTAATTACGACGCGTAGTTCGGAGTGTAAGGCGCGGGCTAATAAATTTAACGCCCGGGTTTCGAGGCACAGGCTGGCTGAAAATTTCGAGCATTGTTAGCATATTTATAATAGATATAGTATTTTTGTCAATTATGAGCCAAGGATTTGGTCATTTTACATTAGAGTACAGAATTAATTAAAATGGTTTCTAAAATAAATGATTTATTATTCGGTGGTTATTTAAATTCAGTCTTTTCATTGTACTTATCTTTATTATTCGATAAATCAATTTGAGACATAGAAACTTATGACTAAACCAAGTTTTTATTTGTCATTTGAATCTTTTTTTCTTTAAAATGTGGATTTAATCACGTTGAGTTCTGAACAACTCATGTAATGTTACAAAATTTGAAATCTCTGAAGGTTATGGCTATAACTTCTTCACTGTATAAATCTTAAACAAATATTTCTTAATATAAAACAATTTAAACATTTTTGTCTGATATAACAAAAAAAAATATGATAAGATTACTTAATTTATCCAGTTTTAAAAACTTATGAAGAAATTATATTCACATTATTAATATGACAAAATTATATTCTTTTACCTTATATCCTTTAAAAACTAAATGAAAAGACACATCCATAAAAAAATCTGCACTCAACTCAAATAATTCAAATTTGTCACTTGCACCATTTGACAACTGAAAAATAAAAGGGTACAAGTGACATTTTTACTAAAATTGAGTTATTTACAGAAATCGCTTCTATGTACGCTCGTATATTTAGTGGCAAAAGGATATAAACGAACTCGGAACGCGTACCAAGATATATCATCAAATCACTCAACCTCTTCCTAGTACAAGTAGATTCGTGCTCAATTTTGAGCTCACTTTTCAAGAAATCACTTATACCTCTTGGCCTTTTCATTTGTCTAGATTCTTAATACATAAAATACTATTAAAACATCGAAACTTTTTCTCAACATCATTAAAATGTCTCCTTTTACCCCCCATTCGAATATCCGGCCCGTAGGTTCCGTCCCGGATTTATGGGCCCGTGGAAACCTTCGGATTTGGAATCTTCCCACACCGCTCCTGGTAGGTATAATATATGAAGACGAAGGGGGGTCAGAAGCGGGCCAGTTCTGACCGGTCGGTTTATTTCGGGGTCGTATATTGAATTCGCCGGAAACTGCCAATAAATATCCGATGCAATCCTTGGAAAAACAGGACGAAAATACAGCCTTATTTTTTTTACATTCGTGCACAGTTAAAATTATCTAAATGTGTATCAAAATAGTTCGGAATTGATCAAATTTCGTATTGCCACGGATGTGTTTATTGCCATCTATGTATGTGTGAAATAAAAAAAGATTTTACGCCTTATATACATTAAGCGGTGCAATATCGTAATTACGACGCGTAGTTCGGAATGTAAGGCGCGGGCTAATAAATTGAACGCCCGGGTTTCGAGGCACGGCTGTGGTTGAAAATTTCGAGCATCGTTAGTGTATTTATAATATAGATTATTTAAAATATAAATTTCATATTTTTTACAAGCTTCTTTTATCGTATTCATATGTACTTGGGTGTATAAAAATAAAATTTCTTCAACATTTTCGATAAATCCTGAAATTTCAATGACAAAAAAACTTCCAACCCTCCAAATAAAACCCAAAAATCACACGAATATACAGATACATAACATTCAATAGTACTATCGAAGATTTATACGACGAAGAAAATCATTTTCCATATTATAAATCATAAATGGGACATTCATGCGCCTCCACCAATATTAGGCCACACGTATCATTGGGGAAAATCACACTTGTGTACGTCAAATACAGTGGAAACTCGATTATCAGATATGTTATAAATAAAAAAAAATAATAATTAGAACTTCCTAATTCTTCGATGTAACGAATTGCATTCATTTGTTTCTGAATTTGTGAGCTTTTCGTAAGTACTTCAACTCTTTCAATGCATGGGTATAAAGTGTTTGTGCATTCAGTATCGTTTCTTTAGAATATTTGGATTTATTTGATTCGAAAAAAAGTGTTTAATAGCTCATTACAAAATAGCTTCGCAAACGATCGTCTCTTACATTAATTGACGGCTGAAAAGGTCAAGGGGTACAAGTGACTTTGGGGTGATTCCGAGAAAATTGCGCTCGAAGTTGAGCATGTCAATCGATGTTTTACTGTACTCGGAAAAATCCCCTGTGTTTATACACATGGAATTTTCCCGAGGGCTGGAAAATTCGCCAGTGCACATAAATCCCTCACGCGATTTAATGAACGATTCTTTCACTCAATAAAATATCGTTCGGTCTCCCATAAAACTCTGCGTCTCTCCCTTTCTGCATTTTATGTACTTCCGTTGGTTTATTTGGTTTTTAAAACTCGAAATTGTGTATAAAGTTTACAGAAATAAATTTAACGGTCATTATTTAAATTTAATTATATAAAAATCAAGAATTATTCGTTCATCAGTAAGCAATCGCTTCATGTCTATAGTCTTTGGCAACGCAGAGTCATTGTATAAATTCATATGAATTCAAATGTCAATGTTACTTATCGAAAAATGTTGTTTTAATCAATCTTCGTTCTTTTATATTCTTTGATAGATTTCAATCGAACTTTTCAAATATGTTTTGTGCATATTTAAGAAAGTTTAAGCATCGTTACAATAAAAAAAACTTCGTTAAGTCGATCTATTAACTAGTGTCAACAATCTAATGTAATTTGTAGCAATTATTTTTGTTTCGTTAAATTAAGTGTGTAGGTTATACATTATATTTGCTACGAAAAGATACCTTTTAGAGCTGTCAAATAATAGAAATCTCTTTTGTAAATTGTGAAATATAATGATGCAAAAACCTTTCTTCATGCTCTTATGAAAACTCTGTGTACACAATGATCCTGGAAATTTCACTGCCTAAGAAAGAGCCGTTAAGGAGTCTATCAATAACATACATACATTATTAAATTATATTATATTCTGCAAAATTATTAAATAAATTTATTTTTGGCAATACTTAGTAGCGCTGCCATTGAGCCTTGTATTACCAACTGACGAGCAACTTTCGGTGCAAACCTTACACTAGCTCTACACTGCAAAAATACTTTCATATATAATAAAATAACATTTTCCTAACCAAGTATGCAATGATATTTTCATCGAGTACTATCTAACTATTTAAAAAAGCTATTCTGTGTGCTGTGTAACGCTCCAAAATTACGTTGATATTTTCAACCGATTGATCAATATTTATTTATATTCACGAGCAATTCCCTCCAATGAGCCCGAAAACAATAATCGAACTTTGGCCAAAACCCACCCCTAGTGTAATATTCAACCCCCAACACCTGTGCACGATGATTGATAGACGCTTCGGTTTTGAATGTAATTAGGGTGGCAACCCAAAGCGCGCGAAACCGATTACGATTATGTTATTAACCCGATTCGGCCGAGTCTAGAATTAATTGCCATCGAATCTATTTATAATATTATATATGACGACTGAAAAGGCCAAGGGGTGCAAGTGATTACACAGTGATTTCGAGAAAACTGCGCTCAAAGTCGATCTTGTACCTACATGTATCAGGACTAGGTCGAGTGATTTGATGATATATCGAGGTGCACGTTCCAAGTTCGTTTATATCCTTTTGCCACCAAATATATATAGAAGCGATTCTTGTGCGTGAATTAATTTTGGTGAAAATGTCACTTGTACCTCTTGGCCTTTTCAGTAGTCGTATATATTATGGTGTGTTGAAGATCAAAGCTTTGACCTGAAAAGGTCTGAAACACGCGTGCAGTCTGAGGATGGATTAATCAGCGATTTTGCGCTTTGACGTTTCGATCGGATTTGTTGATTGAATTATCGTTGGAGTTGAATCTATTAATTAATCGATTGAATTGAATCTGTAAAATAAATGTAATTTCAGAATAGTATGCATTTTTTTCAGAATGCCTTAAAATTCTTTTTTTTTCACAATCCACAATTGAAGTTTTTCGTTAGATGTAATTTGAATATTTTCAATTTTTAACGAATCCATTTTATTCAACTGAAAGTTTCAAGTCGTTCAATTATATATTTGATACATTTTAAGTTATATAAACATATTGATTTTCCATATCAATTTGTCTATTTCAAAACTGAATCTTATCTTTACAAGATAATTCAATTGATACCATGCTTAAAACTTGAAACGCTTTTCCCGCGCAAATTTTTCAACTTTAACTTGAAATGATACTATTTAACTTTAAATGAAAAATCTTTATATGATTTTAGATCGACTAGACTCCTATCGAATGAAAAACTATTTAAAATGAACGAATCCATAAAAATCACCTCGCACAAAAGAACCCCGAAATAAAGTCAAACTCGAATCGCTTTTCCTTCGCAAATTTTCCGCTAATAACTCGAAACAGAAATTATTCAACTTGAAATGAAAAACTTAAATCCACTAGATTCCTATCGAATGAAATACTATTTAAAATGATCGAATCCACGAAAAATACCTCACACAAAAGAAACTCAAACTCGAATCGCTTTTCCCGCGCGAATTTTCCAATTTTCCTCCCCGTGGACGGATCCGGCCTCCATTTTCGGATTCTCGGATTCCAACCCCTCTATCCTCGAATCCGGAACACTCTGAGCAAAGTCTTCAATCGAATCTGCATACAAATATTTCGCCATTGTCGAATAGTTGCGGTCGCACAGGTGCTTCGATGGCAATCTCCATTTTTTTCTTCCACCCTTAGTGCACTTTTCAACTCCCTAACCCCTTTTTCGATATTCGATTTGTATCCAATTTTGAAGCCTATCCTTTTGTGTCACATTTTAGGGAACGGTTCGATTTTTTTATTCGTTTGAGGTTTTGAAGGTTCTAGATATTTAAAAAAAATACACTAGTAGTTTGTGAATTGAATGGCTCAATTGTAAACATTCATAGATACTTACTAAATAAGCCATTTACATGACAATTGATGAAGGGGTACAAGTGACATTTTTGCCGAAATTGATTTATGTACAGAAATCGCTTCTATGTACGCTCATATATTTGGTGGCAAAAGGATATAAATGAATTAGGAACGTGTACCGAGATATATCATCAAATCACTCGACCTCCTCCTAATACATGTAAGTATGTTCAACTTTAAGCGCTCTTTTCTCGAAATCACTTGTACTTTTTGGACTTTTCAGTCGTCTAAAACAAAAACCAACCTAATAAAAAAAAACTGAACTAACCTCCCTGATATTCAATCTGCCGCCCAATTATGTAAATCTTTCAATATAATTCGATCTTCCATATTCTTTTTAACCGCCATATAGAAAAGCCACCCCTAAGGGTTTAGGGGTGAGTTGAATCTCTTTTTCATCGACGTGGCACGGGTTCAAATCCTGAGGATAATCCCGTTCGCAACTAGCATCTGAATGAGATGCTCTATTGAATACGATAATGAGGTGTTCCCTCCGGGGTGCGATAGTGTAGAACCAACCCTAAAGCCCGCATAATATGATCTAATATGATTCTGCGAAATTTCCATTCACCCGCCGACGCTTGGGATAAATCGAATTTAGCGCTACGTGGGAGACGATTAAAAATATATGTGTTTTAATTCAAAATTATATTGTTTTTAATTTGATTCGATTTTATAGCACAAACCAGTCATAAAAACCATAAAAATCTTACTTTATTTGGTTGAGATCTAAATAGAATTTATTTTGTATGAAGTTAAAAATGTTGTGCAATATATTGTTGGTTTTCCGCTGGCCAAATGTGGATACGGCATTATGACGCATCCACACATAAGCCGGCGGCTTCCAGAGGCACAATTCAAAATATAGTGAAAAAAATATTTCTAAAATCAAATCCCAAATCTTCGAATACTAACCACTGAACCATTCGTCTTAAGATTCAATATTTTTTAGACCACCATCTACTTTCCTTCAGACACAAATCTACACCTGAAACACTTTTCAATCTGAAAATTCAGTGCCACAGTCCAATCTGGAATCGAATACTTACCACTGGAGCATTCTTCTCTTCACCTGAAACACTTTTCAATCTGGAAATTCAATCCAATAGTCCAATCTAGAATCGAATGCCGAATCTTCGAATGCTTACCACCGGACGATTCGCCTTGGGATGCAACGTTTCTTAGGCCACCATCCATCTTGCTCAACTTGACAGTTTTCATACAAAATAAATGCGTGAGGGCCACGTGCGCAATCTCACCGGCTCCATCTCGTTTCAGCACCTTGTCTAAGATAATATTTCTGAATACATATAGCCGTATTAAAGGAGGATATGAATTTCAGACGCTTCAGCTTATGTCCGGTCCCCGAGCGACAATTGCGCTTTTTCCATTATGCACCTTGTATTTTCTAGCTTCCACTGTTGTATGTATGTATCTATATCTACCCTTTGTTTCAAGAGTAGTATATATCTGAAAATTGAAAAAAATTTAGTTAGTCATTGCACTGATGTGAATTATTGTAATATGTTCGAAAATGGATGGACAGACAGACAAATTATTATTTTTATTCAAACGCTTTTCGGTGAGCTATATGTATCGACATATACCTCTACAAAATCAATGTACAACACGACAATCTAGTCGAAACCATTTCCATCGATTCAATCCTTAACTTGCTCATCTCCGAAGCACAGCACGAGCCACGTCTCGTATCCTTTCAATATCTCGAAACCTTTTAAATAAAACACACACGAATATATGAGGACCGTAGAAGTCAAGCGGTACAAGTTACGAACTCTTCGTTTTAGAATATATTCATTTTAATAATCTTTTAATAGAATCTGAAGAGTAAGTTATAGGTGTCACTAAATAAATTGAATTTAATCGAAACATATGTAAAATTATGATAATTTGTTGAGCTGTTTTGTAAAGCATTAAATCAACACTTTTTTCCAATCAAAAGAATCCAAATATTAAAAAAAACGACCGAGTCTCCATATGAATTAATCAATTAAGTAAAACGACATGTGACTCTCGCCAAGATGAGACTCGAACTCACGCATCCCAAGTGTATTGAATCGACACCGCATTCACAAATGCTTTGTACTTCTGCACTATCGGCTGGCTTACAAATTTGCACTTATACCCTTTGCCTTTTTGAGTTCTAGCATGTTTTATACGTGTGTGTGTGGGTCGTGCATCTCTCGAGACACGACCATACGTGAACGGAACTGAAATATCGGCACTCTCGATACATGACGTCCCATTGTTATACGAGACACACGTCACGTACTCCACTGAGGATATCCGAGGATTCGTCGTCGAAAAAAATCACCCTGTATTCGAGGTGACCATGATTTTAATCCAGCACTGGCTTATTTAATCGGGCGTCGATTGAAACTCTGTCGGTTGTGAACTGTTACATTAATATGAAACATTATTGTTAAAATATGTTAAGTTACTCTATTGGTTGATTTGTTTGATAAAGGCGTATCCATACGTTTGCCGGCGGCTTCTAGTGGCTTAGTGGCTAGTAGTGTTTTGCTGAACATCGAACTTTATCAATTTTAAAATGTAATAATGATGAAACCTTTTCAGATGTGCATAAAATAACTAGAAAGCATCATTATGATTGTATTTACAGTAAAATATATACCCAATATGCATAATCTTTCATTCACACTTAGTATTAATTTCACAAAATGAAAAATTTAATATAAATTTTCGAAAATAAATTGACTTCTTTGAAATACAGAACTGTCCTCCTAAATAAATGACGTGTGGTCACTGTACTCATACACGTCTATTTTTCACAGAGATATCGAGTGAGTTGAAAAAATCACGACAGAAACGCGAGAGTTCTTCTTCTTCTTGTATTGTATGTGAATGTTTGAAAACCTTTGTAATTTTATATTTTCTGTGTACAGATAAAACTCGCCAAAGAACTGAAAAATTACACAGATGTATCAGTTATGAAAAGATCTCATATTTCAAATTAATTCAGGTAGTTTGATAGGATTTTGCTCAATATATGTAATATTATTCGAATTGAATTTTCTATAATTTGAAGTTTGATCAAAATCAGATTAATAATAAAAGAGTTCATAGCATAAAAACAAACAGATATATACAATTAACTCAATTTTGCATAACCTAAAACATAATTCAATATAATATATTCAAGTCCCGTTTTCACAAATACTAACAATAAGATAGATAATCGATTAAATCAGATCGAAACGACTTCAAAATATTCAATCCAACTTTGAATACGCTTATTCAAAAATATACTGAGCATGAAATACTTGTCGATAATCCAATTTCCATATCGTTTAACGTTCTACATCGATTATAAAATATTTCACATATCCACAATATCGAGATTTCATCTTAAAACAATCGTGATCGTAAGGTCATACATGTCTCGGATGCGATACACGATTTTTCAACGTGACACGAAGCACATGTGCTTTTAAAAGTCAAACTATCCATAAGTAATGTCGCTAATCTATCTGTGTGTGTGAGGGTCACATTATCAGGAATATATTTTCAATTTTTAAATTTAAAAAATATATAATTGATCAACTAATTCAATGCTGCAGTAATGGCCATAGAATTTTGGGCGCTTGGGACATTAATTGATTTCGAATAATATAATTTCATACAGTACCATTAAACTTATACATTAACAATTAATAAAATTTCAAGAACTTGACGAATAGATTTGATAAAATTTTAGCATGTTTTCATCGATTTTCTATTAAAAAAATAAGTTTTTTGTTTGAATGTTGATCTAAAGTGGAATTCTGTAATTTTTTTGATTTTTATTCGATACTTTTCGCATTGTTAATGGCATTTTGTCTTCAGATTATTGATACTCGATACTTTATATAATATTATAAAGATGATAAAATGAATTAGTCGAAAAGTATAATTTTTATATTTGAAGAAAAATGTGTGTTTTCGAGCTGGAAAATTCATCGAATGTAAATTTTCTTCGAATTCGTTTTCAATTTCGCAAAAGTCGTCGGTTTTAAGATTTAACTGATAATTAAAATGCAAATGAGAGTGGGATCTGTCCCGGGAAAACCATTGTCTATCATTTCCGCCTTGAGCATTTTCCGGTTAAGGCTTCTTCCTTCTCGAAGCATTTTCGTTTCCGAGAAACTAAATAAGTTTCCTCGCAGACGACGATGGAGATATCGAATAAGCAAAGTGATCTCAAAAAAAAGGTATAGATCTAATATGCGATTGCCAATTGCGAACTGAACTTTGTACAAATGTTATATAAGTATAAACGCTTTGAACGAATGTAAGCATTATTATAAATGTTGGAGTCAAAACGTGTATTTACATTTATATTTATAAGGGAAATTTCTACACAATTAGCATAATTTAGTGAAGAGAATCAGTCCTAAGGCAAGACTCCAAAGAGTAAGTTAGTGCTCATATAGATGTCACTAAATAGTTCGAATTTGATCGAAGCATATGAAAGGTACAGGTGATGATTATTTGAAGAGCCGTTTTGTGAAGCGTTAAATCAACACTTTTTTTAATCAAATGAATTCATATATTCGAAAGAAACGATCGAGTCTCCACATCAATTAATCAATTAAGTAAAACGACATGTGACTCTAGCCATGATAGGCCTCGAACTCACGCATCCCAAGTATGCTGAATCGACACAAACTCTTTATACTCCTGCATTATCGGCTGGCTATACTTAAACTATACAAAGTATAAATTTACGCCTCCTTACTGTAAAATATATACTCACACTCAATTTCTGCAAAGTTTCACCAAATACGCGAGCCATTCGTAGGCTAACCGTGGTCTATATGAATGAAATTTTCAATATTCTCTGATGCAGCATCCACAGTCGACTTCTTGCAAAATTAAGCTCATTGTTCTTGGGATCCTGAACGACCATTGTATCGGGATAATTAACCCGCTTCCTGTACAATGGGGTCACATGAACAATTGACTACATACGCATATACAGACACACATTATACTGTGTAATATTTTGTGTTGAAGCTATAAAATGTTCTTTCCGTTCGAAAATCGATACGAAGTGTTTTAAATGAATATTTACTTGTGAAAGAAAGCGATTCAGTTATAGAATATTATACATAAATATACTAGATTATGTGACTTAGCGTTGCTTGAGACTCTTTGTATTTTAAGCCGATTGTGAAAAATATGAAAATTTCTACAGAAATTAAAACCAGCTTAAGGAAAATACTCAAACCCGACGTGGGATGCACAAACGTTTTACTCCGCTCCACTATCAGCTAGCTGTATGTTCTGTATAGTATTATATGACGACTGAAAAAGGCAAGGGGTGCAAGTGTCATTTTTGCCGATATTAAGTTACGTACAAGAATCTCTTCTATGTACGCTCATTTATTTAGATACATCATCAAATCACTCGACCTCCTCCTAATATACATAGGTACTTGCTTTTTTCGAAGTCACTAGTACCCTTTGGCCTTTTCAGTCGTCTTATATTCAATTTTATAACGCGACTCTTCGAGGTACTTTTGAATATCAATATTGCGAAAATTCGCGAAAGCGGCGCGTTTAAATATGCATAGCGTCGATTCACCGAAAATCCGGTATAATCGGAAGAATTCCGGTTAAAAATTAATACTAATTCCGTGTGTACAGTGTAAATTTTCAACGATCCGTTAAACGCTTATTCGTTCGTTTTAGAAAAGCGAACGTGTTTGTTTAACTTAGAGAGCCGCGAAAAGTTGGCAATGCATTTCGCGAAATCCGTATTTACGCTTTAACGGGGTTGGTTGTTTAATTTTTGAAAAGCTGTTCAGACCACGTAAAAATTCACGTGTAATACATTATATAAACATACATATGACGACTGAATAGCGCAAAGGGCTCAAGTGACCTTTTTTATCGAAAATAAGTCAAGTACAGAAAATGGTTCTATGTACATATGTATACAGTTAATCTCGAAATCATTCGTACATACAAGAATCGTTTCAAAAGTAAATAGTGATTTTCATCCATTTAAAATTATTTTTCACAAGCGGTTTTTTTTTGTATTAATATTGTAAATATCTTCCTCTGATAATTTGCAAGAAATATGAAATAAAAAATCATCAATTAATTATTTTTTTAATTAAAAAAACAAGACAACTCGTACTTCGATGATACAAAATTGTTCGTACAGCGAATAGAATAATGTTGTTATATGAAGTTAAACTACGATTTAAAGATTTTTTTAATTATTTCGGTAAAAATATAATCTCTACGTAATCTTCTCGACTTTTTTGAAAACATTTGACGAACTAACAGTGTATGAAAATGAAAATCGAGCAAAGAAAACTACACAATACTGTCATCGGATAATTAGCGATAAAATCGTTATAGCTGGATTTTTTTTGTGAAATTGATTATATAGAAAGTACATACAGTTAATGTACATATTACAAAAAAATTTAGATTCAAAATATAATCAATGAAATTTTGGAGATGAATAAATTTAAAAAAATATATTTTATTTACATTAAAATTTTTTATGTGTACAATATTTTAACATATATTTTAAGACAAACATTTTCATAAATTATATAAAATATCAACGCCTAAAAAAACTGGCAACGTAGAAGAATTCTATACGTTTCCATTACGTGATCGTATCAAACTTAATTACCGAAAATAAATAAATCACGTAAACGGTTGAATTATTTTCGTCCGTAAGAAAAGAAAAAAATTACACTTTCGGCCAAAAAAAAAAACTGTATCGTCATAAACTTTTCTCGCACAACTGGAAACCGGACGTGTATATTTTCCTTTCGTGCTTTTCATTCCATTTGTTTCCCTTTTATTTTTATACGTTTTGTGTACGTTTCACGCACACGTACAGCACTTTTTTCGTAGCCCCCGGGCAATAAATATATTATAATGTCGACCCCGGGTATACAAATTACCGGACGAATCCTTTTATTTCACTAATGTGCGTGTTTTATCGTAACTCTTTTGTTGAGGAAGATACACAATTATGAATGGCGAAAAAAAAATTCATATTTATTGCCGTAGGCGATTTTTCACGAGCGATTTCTGTTTGCGGACACAATTCGTGAAAAGAAAATGTAACCGAAGTGAAAAGTTGCCTAAGGATGTGCGTTTCAATGAATTTTTTCATTCAAACATATTTTTTTAGGATAATATCACAAAATTAGGTGAATATATTTAGATTGATATTGAAATATTGTCTTTGTTTGTAATTAAACTTTTTAGAGATAAAATCGACTAACACTACTATAAGTCGAAAAAAAACGACCAAACGTATTTAAAGCGTTTTTGTTAATTCACGTTATCATTATTTTTTTACAAAATCATAAATACAATTTTTTTTTATGTATTCAATTTACATTAAAATGCAGAATTAATCAAAATTTAATATTATTTATTATTCGATAGCCGAACTAATTTTGTCATTTAATGTTTAATATTCAAGAAACATATTTTGCACTTAAAAATTCATGATTATACTAAGCGATGTGACATTTAAATGTCACATGAAGACTGAAAAGGACAAGGGATACTGATGACTTTTCGGTTCCATTAAAAATTCCATTTAAAAAAAATCATCAAAATCAAAATTGGTTAATTGATATGAAGATTCGATCGTTTCTTTTGAATTTTCGGATTCATTTGATTCGAAAAAAAAGTGTTAATTTAACGCTTTACGAAACGGCTCCCCAAATGATCATCACTTACACCTTTCATATGTTTCGATTAAATTTGAACTATTTAGTGACACCTATGTGCACTAATTTACTCTTCGTAGTAGCTTGCCTAATAGCGAATTGTCTTCACTATATAATGAATTATATTAATTTATGATAATTGGGTAGAAATTACCCGGATAATATAATAATTTAAAAAAAATAATAATTGAATAGCGTCAGACATAACAGACACACAAACCACACGTGTCCAACATCTTCGAAATCCAACATCCAGAAGTCCAAGCCGCAACGCAGACTGTTCTTGTCCTCTTCGAGATGAATTTCCAATTTGGGTCGGCGATAAATTCTTGCTAATTCGACATATCTGCTATAAATTTGAATTGCGGCTTCGTAGGTGTCCTGTTCGACTCCCTTAATTATATCCGCCGGCTCTGAAGGGGTTGAAACGGTCCAAGTGAGCGTTCTTCAACCATTCGTTGCACTTGGATCCAAATTGGATTGTATTCGATTCATTTTAATAAAAAATAATGGAAGAACAGTTATTTATATTTATTTATTTATTTAAACAGATAATTTCTACCCATTTTTTTTATATACACACCGTGTATTTTAATCGGTCATAAGTGACACAGATAACCAGAATAGTTAGTATCATTCACTTTATATAGTGAAGACGAGACTCCTAAAAGTAGAGAAGTGCACACATAGGTGTCACTAAATAGTTCGAATTAATCGAACATATGAAAGGTATAGGTGATGTGATCATTTGCGGAGCCGTTTCGTAAAGTGTTGAATAAACATATTTTTTTCGAATCAAATGAATCCAAACATTCGAAAGAAATGACAGAGTCTCCATAACAATTAATCAATTAAGAAAAATGACATGTGACTTTCGCCAAGATAAAACTCGAACCCATGCATTCCAAGTATGCTGAATCGACATGGCATACACAAACGCTTTATATTGCTACACTATCGGCTGGCTATGTATCTGCTTATACATTCAATGCTTCAATAACAATCATATGACGACAAAAAAGGCCAAGGATACTAGAAATTTCGATAAAAGCGCTCTCAAAGTTGAGCATGAAAATTTCACTCTTAATCTTTGAAATTTTCAGTCGTCATATAAAACTCTAGATAGTGTTATGTAACTATCGTTCGAATATTCTACTTTTGAATGCTTAACGTACTATTTCTGATACTGAAAAGGTTGAAGATCGCTGAATTCTAGGGGATGGTCTCCGGAATCGAACTTGAACGTTAATTGCGCTCGAAAAACGACCACTTCAAGACAATGCCCCGTGTTGAATTAATCTAATGAATTGCCCAATAAATTGCGCCTACCCCATTGATTGCTGCAAGCTGTAAAAGATGGCGATTCGCTCTAAAAGCGAGAAAACTTTTCAGAGAAGATCGATTTGATGGCAGACTAAAGCTTCTTTGACCCATTTTTAACTTGAATTCCATTTTTTCGTATAATTTTGAAATTTCCATTTTTTTTATTTAAATTACTACATAATAAAAAAAAATGATGTTTAAATGAGTATCTAAAATCATTTACAGTGCTAACTTTAATATCGAGATAATGAAATATTAAAAAAAATTGCGCTCTAATATCGGCGCACTTTTGAGCCACACGCATTTGTTGATTTTTTCTTTATATGTAGGTACATATTTATGAACATGTTTGGCATATTATATATAATATTAATTTTAATTTATTTTGTTTCAGGTATGTTGAGGTCAGCCTTTGACACCAACGAAAGATCGAGGTCTAAAGAAAGTGAGTTCAAAAAAATTAATACGATGTTGTTGTCGTAGATGTTTTTGTGTTTTAGTTTCGTAGATCAGGCCTCGATAACCTTTTTCGATCAATATTAATGGGCAGTTTTACAAAAATTTCGTTCATAAGTTGTCGAGGCCTGTATGTAAATATTTTAGATATTCATTTAAAAAAAATCAAAATTTTCATCAGTAGTAGATACGGATTAAAACAGTGCAAAACTTTGTTGAATCAACAAAATATTTTCATTATAAAAAGTATATGCAAAAAGTTATCGACTTTATTCCGTTGTGTCGTACATCCGAAAAGTTCTAACATCAACAGAGTCAACAATGTTTTTCGCTACGTGTTTACACGATACATTTTCACTTCGTTCTCTCGACGTACAAATATTTTCGTTCTCATTCAGAAAAAAATGAATAGAGAAAATTCTCTCGAGGACTTCCGGATGATGGAAAAATCGTAAGCTTCTATTTTTGACAGGAAACACCTCAGAAACTAATTGTCAACTCGAAATGTAAAAAAGTTCTTAAGCATTATTCATTTTTAAACCGATATATTGTATAAAGTTATTTTTGTTTCGTATTTTTTGGAATTTTGATAAACCATCTGACAAATCGACATGACACGCATCTAACATCATCATCATTGACAAATATACAAGTCTAGTTTTTTACGAATGTTAGCCCAAATGATTATATGCACATAATTTTCTTCACTAGTTCGTCTTTTTACACAACTTATTAACATAAAAAATATATTACAAGAATTACTATTTTTTATTATTAGAATATTTTTGTAAAATCGATATTTTCTGCATTACTTAAAAATTAAATAAAAATAGAAGTACTGTTAAAACTTTGTTTCAAGTCATCGATCAAAATAAATACTAGTCAGAAAAATCAATGTCTGAACAATACAACAGATCAGGAAGAATATTTTTAACTGGATTTTTTCATAATCGATGATCAATCTAAATATATATATGACGACTGAAAAGGCCAAGGGGTACAAGTGACTTTTGAGCATTTTGTGACAAAGTTGAGCATGTATCTAAATGTATTAGTAGGAGGTCGAGTGATTTAATGATATATCTTAAAGGCACACATTCCGAATTCGTTTATACTCTTAAGCCACCAAATAAATGAGCATGCATAGAAGGGATTCCTGTGCATAACTCAATTTTGGCAAAAATTTCACTTGAACCCCTTGGCCTTTTCGATCGTCATATATCATATAATGAGCACCCAAAGCACCACAGTTTGGGCGTCGATCGTTAAATCGCAAATTGTACCCTAAGAACGGTTGACAAATGGGACCATTCGTCAGGGCTTTTCAACGGAGCAATGATTCGGCCCGACGATGCTTCCTTCTTGTGCCCCCCTTTTGCACCCCCACATTTTGGAAAACCCCTTCGAAACCCTCCCCCCGCCGATACATTATTCATTTCGACTCGGGAAAAGTTTTCTTGTGTATTTTTCTGTTTTTTTTTTTTCCTTTTTTTTCGTTTTTCTTTTCCTTATTTTTATTCTGGCGTTTCGGAATGACTTTGCCTTTTCGCCGACGACATTTGTATTTTCGCAGAACTTTGTTTTTGCTTAGTGCGCCCGCTGCTTTTTTTTCTCGTTCTTTCTTGCGTTTTTTTTTTCCGCGTGTTTTTATTTATTTTTTGTGCGTTTTGTGTCTTTTTTTGTTGCTATTTTTTTTTTCGTTGATATTCGCACTTTTCGTTCGAGGCGTTTTCCTTTCTTAATTCGCGTACAATCTGCTTCGTTTACGTTTCATTTTTTTTACGAATTCAAGTTTTCAATAGTAAAAGTAATAATAATATTAATTCCATGATCAAAAAACTATTATAATATGTATGTATTCATTAATTTATCCAAAATTGTGCATCTAAATATTTTTCCAGTTAAAAATCTTTATCTAAATGTAAAATAATAACTTTCTTTCCTTAATGCTTGCTTCTAAAGCAAAAAAAGGATTAATTTCTAACTAGAAAATAAAAGCGTTGCCCCTTATATTACATCTTCAGTCACATCGGCTAATGATTTGATCGAAATTGTGCGGTCGTTCCGATTTATAAGATAATTTCGGCGATTTTTCTCGGGAAAATTTTCCTCGTTCGGAAAACGCTTTCCTATCGGCACAATAAAAGTCCACATTAAGCTTTTCCACCTGCTTTTGCCGCAGGCGTCATAAGCTTCTTATCTGCTCCGGTTTTTCCGGTTTTTCTGGAAGTTTTCCGGAGTTTCTCGAGGAGCTAATTCCGAAACGTAACCGATAATGAGACAGAGCTCTCCGCGGAGGCTTTCCCGGGAAATTTCTTCCCGGGAAAATTTAAAAAACCGATTGCACTCAAGGAAAGATTTTTCAGGTTGACGTATTATGCTAAGGTACGATGTGAAATATCGAAGCATATTTTTTTTCATATACATAATTCTACACTATTTTTTGTGACCTGGTGTAGCTTAAGACTAAGTCAATTTTAAACTGTTTTGTATAAATATATAAAGAACATAATTATTAGTATTATGTATGAATCAATCAGTGCACAACGTGATTAACTCATTAAATGTAAAGTCGAGAAAATCAATTATGCATTTTCAAAAGTTGCTAAATTTCCTTCATATTCCATTTTTTCTGATATCATAAACATTCAAATTTAATATCTGAGCCAAGAACGAATTAAAAAGTTGAATTTATCTACGTTTATACGTCCATCTTTTTTTTTCGACACTCAAGCAGCTTTTTGACAGTTCTTAAATATAGGGTTTTCCACACTTTTCCCACTGTATCACAACCCACTGTTTGGGTAACCATATGACAACTGAAAAGGCCTAGGGAAACAAATACCATTTTTGCAGAAATTGAATTATGTACAGAAATTGCTTCCATATATTTGGTGGCAAAAGGATACAAACGAACTTGAAACGCGTACCTCGATATATCATCAAATCACTCGACCTCTTCCTAATACATGCTCAACTTTGAGCGCTCATTTTTCGAAATCACCGCGAAGTCTCTTACACCCCTTGGCCTTTCCGATCGTCATATACGAGTGAGAACATGTGCATATTTCATTTTTACCGAAATTGAATTATGTACAGGAATCGCTTCCATATATTTGGTGGCAAAAGGATACAAACGAACTTGGCACGCGTACCTCGATATATCATCAAATCACTCGACCTCCTCCTAATACATGCTCAACTTTGAGCGCTCATTTTTCGAAATCGCCGCGATGTCTCTTACACCCCTTGGCCTTTCCGATCGTCATATACGAGTGAGAACACGTGCAAATTTCATTTTTCGACGTTGTGTGAAAACGCGGAAAATTACATCGCAGCCATTGTATTGAAAATAAAACCGCCGACACGTACCCCGCGTTTGATTAAAGAGTTCCCTTCCTGGCGCCAATTAAACCGACTTTATTAACACCCGGTAGCGACAAGGTAAGCTCAGAAAATTCCCGGATTAAATTATGAGAAAAAAGCGTCACGCACCATCGAAGCAATTAATCCTTAATTAATCCTCGCGTCACCTGCGCACAGAAATTAACGCGGCACGTTTTCCAATTTTGAGGCTCTACTGCGTGTGTTTTTTTTTTTCAGTTGTAACAGTCTTTTTGTTAACGGTGGGAAACTTGAATTTTTGCATGTGTTGTATTAATCGCTTTGATAGTTTGTATGTATGTTTATGTACGCTGCTGTGAGGAATAATGGACACTTTGTATGAATTCGAGAAATGTTGATTTTTTTTTATTAAATGTTATTTATATTTCGTTAGTGATATTTAGAATGATTAATTAGGATTTTTAATATAGCATTCGAAGTGAATTTCATTGAAAATTTTAATTATACAAAAACATTACTCGGAATTGGTTATAATGCAACAATTATCGAGTTGTGCAAAATTAATATTTTGTTGTAACTCTGTTTCAAAAAATCAAGACAATATATAAATATAATTGTTATCTAATAAAATATTAATATTATAAATTCCGAGAATTATCTTTTCCAAATAATGTTTTCGTTTTATCAAAATTTTCCTTGAAAATCGCTCCAAATGTCGATGTTAAATGCAATATTGAAAATTGTACTTGATTAATTTTCAATTTATGAATGAAACTAATAACCTATTTAATGATATTTTTATATAAATATACAATTATATAAAATTCGTCAAATATCAAAAATGACCAGAATAGGTACCTTTCAATCGAAAAGAATAATGATATTCCTTATTAAGTAGAACATTAAAAAAAACAATTGTGACACATTGACCAATTCACTTTAATACTCTTCATAAAAAACGCACTGGATCCACTCATCCAAGAAATATCCATCCTTCCCAAAATTTCCAATTACGCTCAAAAATAACGGAGCCGATATCGTTTCATCAATTTCATACAATAATAATCGGCCGCCTCAAACTCCTCATTCTCTCAATGGAAAATCGTTACTTTTTACGCTTTTCCTTATCTCCGAGGATGAAAATCCCCTCGAATTTCGACTAATCAACCGTGGCGGCCTCCTAATAACCACTCCGCCTCGACTCGCTCTATCCCCACACTCCCCTTTCGCAACACTCTCCTCTCGTTTTCTCTACTTTTGCAATTTAGATCTCGAGATAACTTGCTGGCAATTTTCTTTACTTTTTTCCCTTTGAACGCCTCCCGGGAAGCGGTCGCTGGAAACTGGTCTTTACTGGAATAGTAGAAAGTGGGAGGAAAAACTGGGTGGAAAATGTGGGAGGGAAAAGTGGGAGGGTCGATCGTGTTCCAGAGCGATTTTATTGTCTTTGGAAGTTCACTTATTTGTGCATTAGAATTAGATGGTTCGAAATCGGCATAAGGAAAATGACTATGACCTTCTTACTGTATGAGACTTCGGAAGGCTTTCCTAAAATTA
This sequence comes from Cheumatopsyche charites, assembly GCA_024721215.1. Lineage (NCBI taxonomy): Eukaryota > Metazoa > Arthropoda > Insecta > Trichoptera > Hydropsychidae > Cheumatopsyche > Cheumatopsyche charites. The sequence continues at coordinate 11,728,317 of CM045587.1, forward strand.
AATAAATCAATTAATCTTGCATATATTGATTATATTTGTCGATATTAAACAATTTAAGCAATTAAATTTGACATTTCAAAATATCTCAATTTATTTAATTTTAGGTTAACTTGTTCCACAAATTTACGTGACGAGGTTATAGCCGTTAACGTCATATGATTTTCTTGAAATTCTTGAATCTCACTTTTTAAATAATATACATTTTTTTGCAATATCTTTTGTATGTTCTTGATTCTTTTAGATAGATTTTACAAGAAAAGATTATTTTTATACACTGACTGCTGCATAATAATCTCTTCCCTGTAATGTATTCGTTCATTCAATTTTTTCCATTAAAATCATTCTAAGTGTTAATGACAAATACAATATTAAAAATTGTACTTGATCACTTTTTAAATTGTAATAGAAAATATAAACCCATTCAGTATAAATATCAGGAATAATATTCAAAAACTCATCAAAAAATAAATGTCCAGAATCAAAACCAGTAGTGTGTACACTTGACGAATGACTCTAAAGATCCGTATCTCGACTCCCATTCTTCAAAATAAAAATTTCACATTCTTTCAAAAATAGCTTAATATTTTTTAATAGATTTTATATTTCGATAAAGCGATGATTAAGAAATATTTCACGAATACTTTCGAACGGACGTAATTAACGACTTCGACGCGAACCCCCTTAAAAACCCCCTCAAAAACCCCCATAAAACCCCCAGTTCTTCGGAATTTCGCGAAGGGGTTGAAGAACTCGATTCCGTATTTATTCCTTATAGATATTATCAGTTTTCCGAAAGATACAGATTTGTATAAATGGGAAAACTCCATGGTTGGCCCCGAGGCGCTTCGACTCTTATTCTCGGAACTTAATTAGGCACGAAACTTCGACGAAGGCCTGTATATATATTTTATAAGTATACACGTGTGAATGAGCCCGTAGAAATGGGGCTAGAAGCCCCTGGGCTGTGTCTATTGTGCTTTGGTGTTTTTCGCACTGTTCTCTTTAATTGGGTACAATCTTTCTATTTGAGAATGGGTTGAAATCTTCTATTCTGTATAAATAAAATTTTGTTTATGTCTATATTTTATTTATAGACTCTTTAATTGTTGGTTCTTTAGCTATGAAACTTTTTAGAATTGTTGTACGCACGTCTTGAATTTTTATTAATTACGAGATTTCTATCGTTTGACAGTTTTCAGGGAGGCCTTTTCGTAGCGCTTGTGGTGCAAATATTATGCACAGCCTTCACATGCAACGTGATTTACTATGGGAATTAGAAATATTATAGATTCAATTCACAATTGACATTGTTTATTATTATATTGGTATAAAAATATTTTTCAATGTAATATATTTTTTTATTAATTATGGGCAGTAACCATTTAACCTTTTCAATCAACCTACAACGAAATCAAAAATAACTTTTCTAATTAAGCCCACGAAAGTTTTTACACAAAATATTGAATTGCTTTTTTTAGAACAAAGAGAATTCAATATTTTACCTTTAATACTAAAATATTTTTTCAATTAAAGTATTATTTTCAGAAACATAATACTCTCAAATATTTTTATATAACCGAAAAATACATTCATTCAAATATATTAATCATAGACAAAATCAGCGCTTCTCGAATTCCTTCATTGAAATAAATTAATTCAACATATGATGACTAAAAAGACCAAGGAAAACAAGTGAATTTTTGCACAGTGCACATAAATCGCTTCTATGCACTTTCATATATTCGGTGGCAAAAGGATACAAACGAATTCAAAACCAAGATATATCATCAAATCTCTCTACCTCCTCCTAATACATGCTGAACTTTGAGAGCGCTTTTCTAGAAATCTCCGCGAAATCACTTGTATCCCTTGGCCTTTTCAGTCTCGATATAAAATAGAGAAATGAAAAAGGTTTTAAGGTAAAAAAAAAATGTTATTTCTCTTCGCGAACGATAAGGGCTAATGGCGAACGACTAAAGGGTGAGAAGGGGGTTGACTCTAAGCTTTACTTAATGGGGCGTTAATAACGGAAGGTGAAGTGAACCACTGCACCTAAAAGGGGATGAAAATGAGGTAGTGGGGGGTAGTGAAATAACAATTAAAATTGTACTTTTTTTCATTAAACACGATAGTAATCCGCTGTTTAGCGCTACCCTTAGCGCGAAGGGTCGCTATTAAGTCCTTTTCTTTTTTTCCTGGTTTACATTGTTTCTTTGAAAATATTAGTCTTTGTATAGGTTCTTCACTTCGTGATGAAAATTTTTATTCAAGTTGAATGTTATTCGATTCAAATCCGTTTGTTTTTTCTTTGAAGTAAAATAGGCGGAGCTGCTGGGGTAAGTTGTTCCGATGAGAACGACTTAAGAAAAAGTGATCAGTAAATAAAAATGTTGAATTATCAAATATTGTGTCAAATTCGCAACAATTTTATTAACTCTAGAGATAACAGTTTGAGTTACTTTTCTAGATAGTTGTTTATAGTCTAATCGTAAATAGATAGTTGCTGCAAAAACATGAAAACTAACCTAACTTTTTTTATTGTTGATTGTGAATCGGCACATACAAAACATTCCTGAATTGTAATGACTATTGTTTGAAATTTAGTTATCTTATGAGATGTATAAAAGAAATTTTGGAGTTATCCCTGACTCTAAAAAAAGGTCGTTCTTCAAAATTATTCTTCAAACTAAAATAAAATCATATCACGATTAAAGACACAAATGAGACATGATAAAAAAACTCCAAATTTATTTCCGCAAGTTAATTTCTAGAATTGATCAAGTGTCTGGTCTACCGATAAAAATGTTTCCCGTCCTGAGCACACCTTATCGGCTCACCCCACCGATGATAAATGGTTCGATTCCAGCGTTTGTCAAACTGTTGTTGTACCCCCATCCCCATTTTACACCCTCACTCCCATTTGACGCCCCCATATCCCCATTTTCCCGCTGATTACGAATACCCCTTTCGAACGCGAAAGTTGGCGACTCGATAGGAATCTAAGGCTCGTTCATCATCGTTGTAATAATTGTCGTTTTGGAAATTTTATACAGGGTGCTTGTTTTATCTGCTCGTCGAAGAAAATTTGAAAATTGACAAACACACGTTGCGTCTTTAATAAAAAGAAGTTAGAAACTCGCTCCTTAAAAATGAAACATTCATAGATATTCCGTTCGTTTCATATTCTAATATCTTCTGTGACTTGACATTGCTAGAGACTTTTTGAACTTTAGAACGATTGTGAACTTTTGTATAGTATTTCTTTTCCATGTGCTATTAAATGGTGTCCTTCAGAGCTGTCAAAAACTGTAAATTGTAAAATATATTAATACAAAATCCTTCTCAGATTAATCAACAATAAATCTAGAAATTTTTACTGTCGAAAAATTGACTATTAAGGAGTTTATAAATAAAATACATATACGTACATTTGATATTATCTTATAGCTTCTACTTTATGTCTTCAATTATTTTTCGTGAATTTTAATTAATCTACAAATGATTTGACTTCGATACTCAACGAGTCGTATGCCGTATATTAATTGGGAATGTAACTTATCTAAATTCCCATTTTTTCGTGGAAAACAAATAAGTTTATAAATATAAACATACGTCAATACGAAACGTTCGATTCGCATGTGAACTCATATTCACTCATACGAATTATAACATTCGTTATATTGTATTTTTGTACACTTTTGCGAGGTTTTGCGATAAGTTTCCATTTATAAAACATTTCGAACCGAAAAATTCCCAGCACGTGAACTTTAGCAGGGAAAGGGAAAAAAACGCGATAATCGCGCAAAGGAAAGCGCACTTTATTAAAAATTTTCTTTTGCGATAACGAAAACCGAAAAGAAAAAAGGGGCATTAAACACAACTGAGTTTCTTTCTCTCGTGGAAAATAAGCGAAAATGTTTTATATACTAAAGTGTTGCAGATGGATTTATTTTTATTAAATTACAAATATACAACTCTATAAATATTCTCATAATAATACGTGCGTAATTCAATTCAATACTATAAATATTTTTTGATAAAAACTTTTCTTTATTTTCTAAATTTTTTTAAATTATAGTTTAAAATTGATTGCAATTCGATCTGAATGCAAATTTATTTGCTTTTCTATGAATTTTCTTTAATATTAAGAAAAAAATCTTCGATTATTTTCAATCTACTTTATGTTATGAACAGATAATTGTATGAAAAAATTATTGAAACTCACATTTAAGTCATTTTTCTCAGAATTTCCATCGATACTTAAAGAAATAGATTATTCTACAAGTTTAAATATAAAATATAAACAACAATACAACCCAAATACACCACTTTCCCCATTGTGATGCGACCATAGCGTGTGCAAAATCGATTCAACCACATTAACCCCTTCACGACCGCATTACTATTTTCCCCATATTCTTTTCCCGCGTTTTTTCTTTTTCACTTAGCGTAATTTCCCACTGAGGTTTTCCGATTTTCCTTTCGCCTCTATTATCGCTAGGCTCTGTTTGTATTTCTGAAAATAGCCGACGGAATTATTCAATAAGTCTCTCGTTTTGGCCCAATTTTTGACCAAAATGGCGACGGGGAAGAAAAACGGTTTCATTTATCGGAATTGGCACGCGATCGTCGTGTAAACGCGACCTTATTATTTGCGATTTGACCTCAAATCTGGCTAGGAACACACTTACAAGAAGATTTTGTTTTGTTAGGGTAATCGATTTTGATAAAACTTTGTAAAAATGAATTTTTATATTGATACATTTTTTCAAAGTTTCATTGAAATCGGTGATCTAATGTACATAACATCTTATAAATCAAATAATTACAATATGATTTGTTTTATTCAGATTTCTTCTGATCGTTGATTTTCTTTAATACTAGTTTTTGTGACTCGGCGTTACTCGAAACTCTATGAACTTTAAGCTAATCATGAACCATTATATTATATGACGATCGAAAATGCCAAGGGATACAAGTGACATTTTGACAAAATTGAGTTATGTACAGGAATAGTTCATATATTTGGTGTCAAAAGGATATAAACCAATTTCCAAGATAGATAATCATCAAATCACTCAACCTCATAATATAATATAAGTACATAGGTACATGTTCGACTTACCATAAAGTCACTTGTACCTCTTACCCTTTTCAGTTATCATATGTCATTAGTACAATATCTACTCAAAGTTCAATGAATCTCGAATGAGTCACAAACGTTACCTTATAATAAATTCAAAACGAACAAAATACATATTAAAAATATTAAACTACTCCAAGAATGTGCAGCACATACTTAATAAGTCACTCATTTGACAATCATAAAATTTGAAATGATTCAAAACCTTCCTAAATATACTCACGATGACTCTGTAAAATTGGATCGCGATCGGATAAGCGATGAAGGATCGCTTCAAAACGCACTCACGTGCATTTATATCGGTTTTATTCGTTGATGTGTGTGTTCCTAGCCTATTTTCGGTCGATCGAGCGAATTATTCAAGTGAATTTATCGCAGAGTTGTCGAGAAATGTTCGCAACATGTGCCGGTCGAAAGAAAGTCGTTACGTTTAAATATTTATGTGTGTCGTACCCCTAAATTGAGATTAATGCGAAAATAAAAAGCTCGCGTTTGTCGCCTCCTTGCTTTAATATTTCAATGAAATGTTTCACGTATAAAATATAAAAATACAATAATAAAACTAGCTGCTAGCGCTCGTTCGAACGATATGTGAATCGTGCTGAAAAAATCGAAAAATCCAGTAATTCTTTTATTAAACCATGCGAAAAAATTATTAAACTCTTTTTCTAAATATGAAAAAGTACTTGGAAATACAGTCAAATTAATAAGGGTCGATCTTTCATTGAATAAATTAACTAACCATAGAGTTACTGTCAGTCTTTCAACTAATGACTGTCAATAATCCAAGGAACATACACGGATTTTTGTCAGATTTTAGTTGGAAGACTGACTGAAACTGAAACAATGAAAAGATTGGATTTAAAATATTTTCATTTAGGAAAGTGATTGAACACATCCTTTTTATATTCGAATAAATAAATATTTTCATTTATTAAACGACTCGTTATTCTATCTTATCTTTACTACTATTCCTACTTGATATAAATAAGGTTTTTTTTAACTAAAAAAAAATAACCTTAACCAATTTTCAATCTTACATATTGATAGTTTATTATTGTTGTACACTTATTCTTATGATTGAATAAAAACATTCTTAATAATTTACGTACTTCTAATGAAATTTCATTGAAAATTCTATCACTTTGTAAATATTTGACTGACAATCGTGATATATGTATTTTCTCATATATCAAGATAGAAACATTTCTACGTACATACATAGATTTAACCGTAAAACAAAGGCTCGAATTTTTCATAATTTAGTTAATTTTCATTCAATATTCGACCGAGTGAAAATTCCCTTTGTTGCTCGCAATTCCCGTTTTCGCGATTGTCTAATTTTTCGTGAAAGTTTAAAGCGAACGCGTTTGTGAATGTATTAATATGGAAATTTAACCTTTTTACACGTGATATATCGTTTTGTGCGTTGTTTGAAATTATCTTGTGAATTATTCGTGTACACCGGAGATAAAACGCGAACGCAAAGACCGTTCCGTTATTGTGTTATTCCGCGCTTAACGGCGGGAAAAAATGCGAAAAAAAACGACGCAAATCCGTTAAATTTCGTTAAAAATCCCGGTGTCGTTCCTCGGGGGGTTCTGACGTTGAACGATCGCTTTGAAATTTCGAAACGCGTGACCTTAATGGGTGTAGAGCCGAATTTATCTTATAAGTGATAAGCTTATTAATACAAATATAATTTATCATATTTTTAAAATCAAAAATATGATAGAGTAGCGGTATAAAGAGTTTGTGCATGCCGTGTCGATTCAGCATACTTGGAATGCGTGGGTTCAATTCCTATCTTGACGATAGTCACATGTCATTTTTCTCAATCGATTAATTGATATAGAGATTCGTTTGTTTCATTCGAATATTTGGATTTATTTGATTCCAAAAAAGTCTTAATTTAATGCTTTACAAAATGATTCTTCAAATTATCATATCTTACATCTTATATGTATCGATTGAATTGAATCTATTTAGTGACACCTATGTGTATGTATCTTACTCTCCAAAGTCTTTGCCTAAAAGCTCACTTCTTCACTTTAAAGTGAATGATATTAATTGATAAATTGTGTATAAAATGGGCTAGAAAACCTAAATAAAAAAAATAAACCTTACGATTTTAATCCACTGATTTGTTTCGATACTTTTACTTATTCCATTTAAAGATATTAGACATTTATATACACATTCTAAAAATCAAAACCACACCAAAAAACCCTTCAAACTTCAACATTGAAACATCCTCTCTTCACTAAGGGTGCGTCCACGTACCCATACCTTCCATACGACGTACCTACGGACATTTTCAACACTTTAGGACAACTAGGTACACCATCAAGTTTCGGAACAAACGACGCTCTAACGTATCGCGATTTGCCGAGTTTAATCTTGGCGAAAATTCGCCGTAAATTCGTTCATAATTGCGCAATAAAGTGCACAGTCCAAATTAACGAGAGCCAAAGGGTTGTGTGTGTGTTTAAGGGTTGTATGCGAATCGTTATGTCGTTGGGGATGTTTCTGCAATATTAACGTTCAACCCCCGTTCGTTGCAGTTATTGAATTATTCGATGTGCATATTCGTGTGTATCTCTATAAATATAAAGGTAGTTTTGCTTACAAGCAACAAAAGGCTTACGACAGTGGGAATAATGGAATATGTTTCTTAAGATGCTCATTATTCCAATTGTTGACTGTTGCGTGTCGCGTGCCTCTTGTTACTTGCCGCGATACGCAAAACGTACCTTTCCTTAGCGAATGTTTTGTTTGCGTATTGCTTTGAATCTTTTTCGAATTCGAACTAACTTATTAAAACCTGTATTGCTAGAGATTCTTTAACATTCATTCCGCTGGATAATACAATATTCACCATTAACTATTTGAATAAGTGAAGTTACAATATCACTATTGAAATTACAATTTCGCCGAAAATAACGGTTATACATAAAAAATGCGCTGTAAAACCCGTTCAAAGCAAATCCGCCATTAAATTCATTTTCCATAATATTGCAAAACATTTAGAAACGACCAAGCACTAAAGCGAAAAGGGTCCAGATTTAATCTAACACTAATAATTTCCATTCCACATTACGAACACGCAGCACCCACATTGCCGATAAATTCCGAATAGTCGAATCAAACCTCTTAGGCTGCTTTCACACGGAACCTTTCCAGTCATACTATAATAATTTTATTAATAAATGGATGAAACATTTTATTATTTTCTCTCTAAATCCTAATTTCCCAATGTGAACACACTATTTGATGTTAAATTAGTGTATTTTTTTTTATTGACTATCTACTGTTCAGTAAATAGGACAGTAGACAGTCAATAAGACCGATTTCAACACTAATTACTAATAATACACTTATCCCTCGATTTACGCGGTACCCATTTTGCGCGGTTTCACTTTAACGCGGTTAGTAAAAATTACATTTTTTAAAAAAAATCATACATATTTTGTGGCACGTGACACACAAACGCGTGTGTTGCATCAGATTCAACAAATTAGAATTAGAATATAGCAGTGAGAAGGCGAAATAATAAAATTACAATTATGTAATTATGTATACTTTTATCTTTAAACATGTTATAAATTTGTCGAGCTATTAAATCTATAAAATTTCTTGATAAAATTCTCTTTTCGTACCTCGTTTCACGCGGTTTTCTAGAACCTATCCTCCTAATTTATATGGACTTGAAGTATCGATTTACGCGGATTTTTATTTCCTGGAACCTATCTTCCGTTTTTGTATAAACTCAGAGTCTCGATTTACGCGATTTCTCTCGGAACGTATCTACCGCGTAAATCGAGGGATGAGTGTACTAATGTTCAAAATGATTTGCTACTGTCCATTAGACTTTTTTCCACAGTGTAACCCAACTTTACATACCTATATTATAAATACGCTAACTATGCTCGAAATTTTCAGACGTCCATGCCTCGAACCCGCGCGTGCAGTTTATTAGGCCCACCGCCTTACGTTCCGAGCTACGCGTCGTAATTACGAAACTGCAACTTTTAACGTATATATGGGATATTTTTTTCGATATTTTTTATTTCACACATAGATGGCAATACGAATCTGCTATAAAACGAAGAAATTTAACTCTCACCAAGACTCAAAACGAGCATCTCAAGCACACCGAACCCGTCGCGTCAAGCACAAACTCATCCAATCGATCAAAATCGATGGAAAAAAATAATCTTAAAGTGCAGTGTGAACTTAACCTTATCGCCGATTCGGATGATGCGACACTTTCCGCAACCCCCGAACATTATTATGCGCAAAAGTGAAAGTTTCGTCGAATTTACGATAATGTGCCGGAGCGCGTTATTGAGTCCCGGGGTCGCGCAGGTTGGCCACCCCTGGCCCGCGATAGTACGGCCAGGGGTGGCCAACCTCCCGATCCTTCACACTTCGCCTCGGGGCTAATTTCGGACGAACACAATAACCGAGGGGGGGAGGCTGGGGATACGATGATGATGATTGCTCCGAACGCGGAGCAATTAGGAGCACTCGGCTCGCTTTCATCCGATTTGACGTTTATTCGATCTCTTAATTTTGACGCCTGTCACGATTAAAAATAAAGGTTCGAATTTGCGAATTTAAATTTGCGTCTTTTCGTCTTTGGTTTGAAAAAAATAATTCGAACTGCACCCAACTCTCGTTTTACACCAGCAAAAACCGTGTAAAAAAAGTGACATTTTTTATTTCGCGATATTCATTATATAGTTTAAACAAACCGTGTTTGATCAAATATATCGTGTAAAAAAAATATAATTTTTCATTTTTTCAAACCGTGTAAAACGAGAGTTGGGTGTACATGCAGTTCTTCGACTATTAACTGTCAAAATTTGGAGGATAGACTGATGTATGTACTGTAGTATGATTGAGGCTGTTTTGACAGGTAGCAGTTAAAAGACTGCATGTATTTTAAATTCATTTAAATATTTAACCAGAGGTAAAAAGATCGGCCCTTTATGGTTAGAATAAAATCATAGATTTTACTGTGACTCAGAATTGCTTGAGATTCATTGGACTTTAAGTCAATTGTGTAGTGTTTTCCATTCGATTTTGTAAGGTTTTTCTAGACAAAGTTTACATTGTAAGGTTATTTCTTCGTTTATTATGATTTTCAAGTTTCTTAATAGAATATTAGAGGATTTTATTCCGTAATTGATTTGATGTATGCTCTGAAGAGTAAAAATATACCTATTATATGCTTAATCACATTTTAAGCATTTTTAGTAATCAATTACTATAAAAATCAATTAATCTTAAAAAAAATGATGAGTTACTTTGATGATATTGATAAAATTGCCGTCAGAATTGAAAATTGTGAACGAAATCCAGAACCAAAGACAAACAATGAACACTTCGATTAGACAAAGCATACATTTACCAATATTTATAAAATAAAATTTTCTTTGAAACGTCATAGATTCATAATACATATTAGTTCCTATCGTCGGTTAATATTTTTTTTCGTAATAAACGAGGGTGCATTGGTTGCAATTACTTGGAGGACTTTGGAGAACTTCCCTAACGACGTCTTGGGTAAGCAACGAGGGTCGTCTGAGGAGTTTCCAGGGGGTTTGAAACTGCCTTGTATATTCTGAGTATAACCTAACCTATGTACAGTCGCTACAGGATAATTTACCCCCGGATTATCGACGGTGTGTGTGTTCTACGTGTCTTTATATAGTTTGTATTACAGTTTGCTTTAGTAATTCGAAATCGCCTCAGGGATACGAACGAGCTTCAGTCATTTTGATATACATTGACTATTATTTAAACCGGAATTAATATTTGAGCTGTTCTGGGCGCAACGTGATTAACTCCATTAAACAAAAATGTGAAATTACATTTCGATGTGGGAATGGGAAATATTATAAGCACGTTTAATTGTTCATAATCGGCTTAAATTCCAAAGAGTTTCTCAAATAAATTATTTATTGTTCGGTTGCCCAACGAATTTTGTCATAGAATCATATTATTATTCATTAAAGATATTTCACAATGAAATTCTGATTTAAATATGATTTGTCTATCTTTTTAACTATATAATAGCGCTATTCTGTGTGTGTGTATGTGTATCTGTGTGTGTCCATGTAACGCTCCAAAACTGTTCGTTGATATATTCAATGAGTTGAAACTGCGTTGATATATTCAACGGGCTGATCGCTAGTTTTTCATAAAATGGAATTAATCTCACTATACACTGATCGATCGAAAAAAAAACTTTTTTCTAAATAATTTCATCAAATTGTTTACCAAAGTATTTGACCACCTAATTCATAATTTAACTTAACTTTTCACTAAATATTTAACTGAATCAACTCAAAATTGAATTTTTTCAAGATCTATCTAAAAAGACTCTAGTTTCGATCTTATTTCTGACCACAAAACAGAAACGTACAAGAACACTCCAAAAGCGATAGAATCGCCACAAAAACGTACCTACACACGTCGAGTGTTTGCGAAACGTCGATTTGTCGAATTCGCCCTTTGTATGTTAACCTGTCGCTGACCGGCGTACAACCATAATGTCAACATAGCACAAATCTCACACCCCATTTCTACAAACGTACACCCTGTATAACGCATAGATATATAGGATCGGTCCGTGTTTGCCCTCAGTTTCTACGAAACGGTTCGAGCATTCTCATTAATTCGAGATTTTGTAGACTTTCCAATTCAATTTAAACTTTTTTCAAAATTAAAATATTTCTTTTTGTTCCATAACAACTTTTTTTATTTCAAAATAAACTTTTTCAAATCAAAAAAAGCTTTTTCCACTTCAAAATAAACTTTTTCATTCCAAATTAAACTTTTTTTAATCAATTATTTTCAAATGAAATGATCTTTTTCCATTTAAAAAGCGACTTTCGAATCAAAACACATATTTTTCCAAATCAAAATAAACTTTTCAGGTTAAAATGATTTATTAACATTTCAAAATAAACTTTTTTTTTCAAATCAAAATAAACTAGTATCTATAGAGATAAAATCAATTTTACAATTGAAACTTAAATTTCGTATAGTTCGCTCTGATTTGAAAATAGTTTATTTTTGAAATGGAAAATTTTTATATTATTTCGCACAGTGTACACGTCTAATTGAATTCGCGGATGATGATGTATTGTGCGCGTCGAGAGTACGAAATAAAGTTCTCAGACGGCGTTAACCTAATTCCAGATGAAAAATAACGCCTCGGGATATTCGAGCGACCGAAAATAATAATGAAGAACAAAAAAAAGAAAGGAAAGAGGAAAAAAAACGCAAGATTAATCGCGGAGACAAAGTAGAGCGATGATGTTCTCGCCGAGTGTACACGTTGATACTTTGGATTTAGTTGGACAGTGTTTCGTGAACAATTGTAAAAAAAGACTCACAGTTAGTTAAGTTTTAGGAAAAGTTCTTTAAGTATGATTCAATGATCTCTTTTATAGCACAAGCGATATTTTTTCAATTAAAAGATCCTGAATATACAATTTAGTTTTTCTATTAAATTGTATATTTTGATCATCGTTTTTCTTAAAATTTTCTTTTATGAAGTTGTGCACTGATAGTCTCATGTGAAAAGTATATGACACAAAAGATTTTCCAATTCGAAATCAAACTTTTTTCCACTCGAGCGATGAGAATGTGAAAATGTGGCCCGATCCGAAGCTTTTCCTCTCAAAAGAGGGAAAACATATGACATTTTCCGGGGAAAAACTTTCGCATAGTACGATCCATCAAGTCTGACCTTCCGACGAGCAAGACTTTCGTCCAGGACCCAAAATGGGGCCCAAAAAGGCCCAAAGCTGATGGGAAACTATTAGGGCCCCTCTGCGAAGATTAGTTCGATGTTTTTTCGTCCCTCAAGGGTCCATCTTCGAAACAACTTTTCACTAATGCTGTGCTGAAAATGCGTTCATTCTCTTCTTGTATTGAGACCCGGTCTTATATTGGTATTGCATGTATGATTGATAAAGTGCTAGGTTTTATTTTTTGATATTGTCAAAACATAATAATGGTTAGGTATATATAAAAAGGAATTTTTCTAGCAGTGAATTGATTAATGTAAGCTTATTATTTTTGTGGCGAACGAATGGTTTATTCAACACAATTGAATTTGATAATAATTTACTCATTATAATCCTTAAATATTGCAATGTAATTGATAAAATTTATATGGAAACTCGGTCGTTTCTTTCGAATGATTGGATTCATTTTATTCGAAAGAAGTGTTAATTTAACGTTTTACGAAACGGCTCCGCAAATGATCATCACCTACACCTTTCATATGTTTCGATTTATTCGAACCATTTAGTGACACCTATGTGCACTAATTTACTCTTCAGAGTAGTTTGCCTAATGGTGAATTGTTTTCACTATACAGTGAATGATATTAATCAATGAAATTACCTGTGTAATATAATATAAAAAAGCATGAATTTCAACTTTTACCAGGAAATCGGCCATTTTGAATCCCTTTCTAGCATCAGAATCCTCCTGACCCCCGGTTTCCCGAAAGATGCCCGCCACGGGTGCGTTTCCTCATCCGAGGGCTAATCCGTTCCAAGTGTACCCATGAGGCTGATAACCGCGGATCGAACGACCGCATCAACCCTCCAACCCAACCTAACCTAACCCACTCAATCCGCCGTTTTATTTTATTAGAGCCGTCCGAGAGGTCGTTTAGGCGCGAATCAATTCGGCGGAACTTTTCTGCGCACCCTGTATAAGTGAGGGCTGAATTGAGAGGTTTTTGCGAAAGGTTGTTTCGTTATTAAACGAAAGAATGTTTAAGATTTTATATGACGACTGAAAAGGTCGAGGGGTACAAGTGATGTTTTTGTCGATATTGAGTTATGTATAGGAATTGCTTTTATATTTGGTGGCGAAAGGATATAAATGAACTTATCGAGATATATCATCAAATCATTCGACCTCCTACTAATGCATGCTAAACTTTTTAATTTTAATTTTTTTATACAATTTTGGTGAAAATGACACTTGTACTCTTTGGTATTTTTATTCGTCAATTACGATTCGTTTAGTTAATAATGTGTTGACTCCACTTCCTGAAATAAAAATAGAATTAAACGATAAAATATTTGATATATTAATTACTTTTTGTGTGTTATCATTAATTGATTAAATTATTTTAGTCAACGTATAATATTTTTTTTTTTAGAAGTCATTATAATTATTTTTGTTATCTAATGCTAATTTACTACATCCGTTGCTTATCGCAATCGAAATATGTTTGTTTATAATTTCTGTTAAATAGAATAATTTCAATAGGAATTTTATAAAACGCATCAAATGCATATTTTTCGTTTTATAGATTTAATCACTTTGTGAACTGAACGGTTCATATAACACAAGCTTCTGTAACCCGATATTACTCAAAACTCTTTGAACTTCAAGCCAATTTCAAGCTATTGTACTAATAGTATTTCCTATACTTCATCTACAGAACATACTACAGCATATACATCCGTCTCTGTCTCGCTTAAATTTCGACAGAATTTAATCAGAAGACCTTCTGTATTAAGATTAAATTCAACTTTTTTCATCAATAAAAAAATGCAACGCAATTCGAGCAATTCATAAAGTTCGCGCTGCACTCAGCGCGAAAATTCAAAATGGCCGCCGCGTCGTAATTAAACGGCGTATTTTTCCCGCGCAAGAAAAATCCCCGGAAACGCCCAGTGAACTTCCGCTTTATAGTGCAGTTGTTCGAGTCGTTAAGCCGATAATTTCGTCCGTGACTTTGCCGTCGAGGCTCGTTTCGAATTCGGCCATCGTAACACTCCTCCCCTTGGTTCAGAATTTTGTCCATTGTATTATACATTTCGCCTGTAGACTTATGGACGTTTTGCCTGTAGACTTATAGACGTTTTGCCTATGGATGTTTAGCCTATAAACCTAACCGGTGGTTCAGTAATATAGTGAGTACGTTTACTTATAGTGAAGATACTAAAGCTACGTTTTGAGTATTGTGATAAGCGACAAGCAGCACGTCTCTTAATATTTGGTCATCAATGGAAACAATGGGGTTCTCATTGTTCCTATTGTTGACCGTGCAGCGAGAAGCGTGCTACTTGCTGCTTGTCGTGGTATGCAAAACGTTCAGGGTTGGATTCCAGCTAAAATAAAATTGATCTAGAGGCTGAATAACCTTAATCAAAAATAATTCATAGATAAGAAACCTCTGAAGGATGTTATCCAGATACAATCCAGACTATAGTTCCATTGAAAATAAAATATTTTACTTATAGTATTTTTGCCTACGTATGATTTTTGTATGAAAATTTAACTTATAAAAGTTCTACTTATAGACTATTTGCCTAGGACAGATATTTTGCACACAAAACATTACTTTTATTAGCATTTTACCTTTAATTATTTAGCAATTTCATCGATGGAATTTTCTCCACAGACATTTCACCTATAAATTTTTCATTAATGAACATTTCATTTATGGAAAAGCTTATAAATATGTCTTCAACGGACTTTATGCCTATAGATATTATAATTCGAACTAAGTATCTTAAATGCGGTTGTTCGAATTTTCCGCCATTTTGGCGGAATTTAATGGCGGTTTTTCCGCTTTTTCGAATCGGCTTTTTGGCCGGTTGAAAACCGCACATATCCGGTCGAACGGACCGTTTCCGATTTTCCGACATTTTTTAACTTTTAACGTGACCCTCACTCGCTTCCCACTTTTCAGGTCACGTCCCAATAATTTGGCTGAAAACGAATTCGTTCTTTCGATGCAACGATCGATCTCAATCAATATATTCTGATATAGACTCATATAATTTTTTTATTAACACTTAAGTGACCGGTTAGCGTTTTTAATTAACTGCATTATTAAATTGTCGTTTTTTATTATGTTTAAAAATTTTTTCGAATGCTATTAATTTAAAAGCATTGACGAATTATTGACTTATATTTGTCAAATTCAATCAATTATAATAATTAACTGCCTCTGTCATTTTTTTGCACTTCAAAATTTAGCACTGTTAATAATGCGTCAATTTATATATAAGTTCACCTGATATTTTGCATGCCGAAAATAAAACCGACCACACAAGAGAGTTCTGTTGCATTCGTGATACAGTCATAAATAAGAGACAGGTTGTGTTGAGCTGGCAACTGCACGAAACCAACGAAGATGGCACATTTTACGACAAACGACGAAATATGCTCCTGCATTATTCGCGAACACTTAAACAATGGCACTAGCAGCAGACAGGTGCACAAGTGCAAGATATGCACAGAGCTTTGAAAACTGACATGTAAATAATACACGTACTAAAGGCTCTTATCGAATTTGAAATCTCGCCTTCAGCTTATGCATTTCAGTACAGACTAAAGTCCATTTAATATGCCATACACCCCCCATAAATTTTTTTTTTTTTGAATTTTCATTGAATTTTGCTATAATTGAATGATCATAAGTGTTAAAAATATCATTGTAGTGTTTGTATTATTTTTTTATTTTTTAATAAAAATTTTGAATGTGCGGCCATTAGAGTGTCAAAAAAAGTTTCATACAAATTGAGTGTATGACTTCTAAGCTTCATAACTTCTTAATTATTAACGTTTTCGCTTTAGTTTTTTTTTTTCGAATTTATTCAGAATTAAATGTTAAATCAAAATTATTATGTATATTTTTTCGAAAATCAATAGAATTCGTAAAAAATCGCTTTCGTAACGCGAAAAAAAACTGGCCCATTAACCGATTGACTATTTGATAAAGAAAAACGAGTGATTGATGGGAAACGTTATGGAAATGAAATTCATACATTGAACCGTTAACTAATAGTGTTCCGTTTTTGGCGGGAAAACAACGAAATTCGTTTCGTCCCTCGATCGGAACTTTTTCAGTTTCGGAAAATTTCTCTTTTCTTTTTTTCATCAAGGTTCGATATTTTACGACACGCCAGCCAGTACAAGTTTAAATTAGTTTCGTTCAAAGTCGACCGTGACCCCCTGTCTACTTTTCTATTCTTGAAGTAATATAAAAATATATATGTCTTCCATTCGTGATAATTGGATTTTTCGTTTTTAATATGAAATTTGATGTGCAAAAATTACATACCTACCTATTATTTTTTCATACATATCAAAATTGAGCATGTATTAGGAAGAGGTCGAGTGATTTGATGACATATCTGGGCACAAGATCCAAATTCGTTTATATCCTTTTGCTACCAAATATATTTATTTATTTAAACAGGTAATTTCTACCCAATTTTTTATATACACACCGTGTATTTTAATCGGTCACAAGTGACACAGATAACCCTGAGTAGTTAGTATCATTCACTTTATATAGTGAAGACAAAACTCCTAAGAGTAGAGAAGTGCACACATAGGTGTCAGTAAATAGTTCGAATTAATCGAACATATGAAAGGTGTAGGTGATGTGAACATTTTCGGAGCAAATTAACACTTTTTTCGAATCAAATGAATCCAAAAATTCAAAAGAAACAACCTCATCTCCAGTTTTATCAATTAACAAAAACGACATGTAACTCTGGCCAAGATAGGACTCGAACTCACGCATCCCAAGTACGCTGAATCGACACAGCATGCACAAACGCTTTATACCACTGCACTATCGTCTGACTTATTATATATTATATTAGGTTGTCTTATATGATTCGCTGAACATGGCGACAGATTTGCATCGCAGCAACCGGATGATCACAGCTCCTTTCGCCTCCTTAATGAGCTTTGTCTATTTTCATTTTCTCCATAATGCGATGCCGAGGGTTTTAAACCTTTCGTTCGAAGGCTTCGTCCCCCCATAGTGTCGTAACGGACCCCCATTGCCCAACCTAATATTGTATAATACATGTAATAGTATCGGGCTGCTTCCAAGTGTTCATCCACACCCAGTGATATTCGCCCCGTGTCTATCGACCCCAATATCCTAATGAAATCCCGTCATATTGGATATTCGTTGCTTTATATATTGTACGTTGAAGTCTCAATATGGATTTAAAATAAATCCTGATATTGTTTTCGTCTAATAATGCGGTTATGAATCTGTTAATTGCTAAATTATTGCAGATCATTACTCAATATGAATGAGACTTATATGTAAATATTTCGATTGGAATTTAGATAGATACTAATTTATATCTATCTTCGTTTTTTTATAGTATTTAAATTTTAAGTCTTAAGTTTTCGATATTCTATCTTATTGACATCTAAAACGTCTTCTACTATTTCTTCCACTTGGATTTAAACATGGATATTACAGTCTATCCAAATATTTTCTACACGAATGTCTTCTACACATATTTGAATCGTCTTTAAATTTCAGTTTCTATTCTTACTTTTTCCGTTTAAATTTTTTCCATCCAAATGATTTTTATTCAAATATTTTCTATCCGAGCTAAATTTCTTCTTTTCGAATGTCTTCAATCCAGATATATTTTATCCAAATGTCTTCTATCCATATTTTCTATTCAAATGACTTCTATGATTGAATATCACCTATCCAAATTCATTCTATGCAAATGTATTCTATCCATATCTTATATCCAAATGTATTCTATCCATATTTTCTATCCAAATGACTTCTATGACTGAATATCATCTACCCAAATACATTCTATGCAAATATATTATATCCATATCTTCTATCCAAATGTATTATATCCATGTCTTCTATTCAAATGACTTCTGTGACTGAATATCACCTATCCAAATGCCTTATGTCCAAATGTATTCTATCCATATCATCAATCCAAATGACTTCTGTAACTGAATATAACCTATCCAAATGCCTTCTATCTAAAAGTCTTCTATATCTGCACGTTTTTTACAAATATCTTCTATTCAAAACTTTTCAAACATATTTCAAACTACCGAATCGCCTTAAGATAAAAACTTCAATCAAAAATATTTCCACACATCCCTTATCCATACCTAACTAACATTCAAAACTCCAACCATAATAAGCCCAGCATTTTCGTACATACACACCTGCAGAAAATTTATCCAATTTAATAACTACAACGGCCGAAATACGTTAACGCTTATTAGTGTCGCACTCGAGCAATTAAGTATAGTTTGTATTTCAGCTGAATTTTATATGGGCGATAATCGCGTCGGGCTTCCGTCACAGGCACTCTTGCCCTTTGACTATTAAGCCAACCCTTTTGCTCGGCCGAAATTAATTAAGAGGGAGGGTTTTTGAACAGGTGAACGCCTAAATTAAAATTGAACCCCTCGTTCGCCTCCAATTTTCATCCGTGTGTATGACTTTCGGGCTGAAAGTACACTTTTCGATGTATAAAATACGCTGAGTTTTTCAGCTGAATGTGAAAGGAGTATGTGAAGTAACTGAAAATTACACTCAACTGATTTAAAATATTTTTCTGTCGATAGATATTAGTAATTTAATGATTTTTTATTGTGACGATATTCATCGCAGATTTTCATGGAAATCGATTTTAAATCATTCCATTTTCATGCTAATTTTCATTTACAGGCGAATGAAACCTATGGATGTGATCTATTTTTTTTTCATGAACTACATTGATTTTAGATTTGAATGTGATCATAGCAATATTTTAGGATCATAATGAGTTAATTATTATTGAATTCAAATGTGTTGAAGGAAAAGTCCATTTTCTATAGAAATCTGCGCATATTCTTTTCACTGCGGTCCATATTAAAGCACATATTTAAACCCATATTTGTCTCCCCTTTTCTTAGGGCCAATCTTTTCACCTCTGGTTTGAAAATAAAATGATTTTATACTACACGTAGTCCATCAACTATGAGCTATCAAAACAGCCACTGAAAGAGACATACATACAACAGTTCATACAACAATACATACATACATCTTTTCCCCCAGATTTTTACAATTAGTCGTTGAAAGACCGCATGTACTTTATATTCAAACCATAGGTAAAAAGTCCTTAATGATTTCAAAACATTAAATTTTCCCAAAAAAAAAAAGATAACAAGAAAACCCACACATGAAGCAACTCGATATTTTGAACTCGCGCGTTAATTATCGCATCTCCTTCGTTTTCGCGCCATTTTTTCCCTTTCAATTAACAACGGGCTTCCGGTTAATCAGCAGATAAACCGTATCCCATTAAAAGTTGGTCCTTGTGCGACTTTGTGTTTTTCGAGGCCGAGGGCATCTCCCCTCATTAGGCACGTCCGTCAAAACTGCTCTAGGCCTTCGAGGCTTTCGATAAAAGCGCACATGTGTCCCCTTAATCGCGAAAATGGTGCAAGTCCGAGATTCGAAAAAAAATAATCGAATTATATGTGAAATTACGAGAGTTGAACGAACCACTAAAGTGTAGTTATGAAAAGAAGTAACAGCAAAACAATACTGTCTCATTCGTACTCATTAAGTATATCTGAGCACGAAAGAAACAGACGGACTTATCACAATGCTTTCGTAGTGTGACGTAACGTTACAAGTTTATTCACAAATACTACACAATTGTGAAGTGCAAATACGTGGCTCGTTCAAACTCTCGTCGTTTCACCTATAAGCTATCATAATGCAATGAAATTTTTATGAAATAAATTTTATTAAAACATTTTATATAATATCTCGAAACGAAAGAAGGTGAACTTGTACCATTTTCTTAATTAAGGTTGAATTTTATCTACAAACGAAGTTCATCCCCTCACATACGAATTTAGGCATCTCCGATATGTAAATTTTCGCATTGTCGAGCCACACAGGATATGCTTGGGGTGATTTTTCTATTTTCCTCGTAATTTTCCGCTATGTCGTTTAAATTTCATGTTTTTCGTTTTGAACATAAGTCAAATTCTATCTTTATTGAGATTCGTGGATTTTTTACGCTTCGAATGAAGCAATTTGTTAATTTAATGCAGTAATTTTGGCTCTGAATGCAGAATATTTCACTTTTACAAAAAAAAATCTTTAATCTTTTTTTAGATCGTATTATATTTTTTTCTTGAAAATCATTAATATACATATTTACTTAATTGTGTTGTATTATTATAATGACCTATTTCACAAATGCCAAATTTGCATACCGTCAATATAAATGATGAATTTCAGTACAATAAATAATTTTATTTAGTAATAAAAACCTAACGTAAAGATTCAGAACAAACCCTTTTTACACCATGTGAATGATTTTAAATAATATTTTTATAATGAAATTGACTCAAATGTTAATGAAATATAATATTATCGATTATTTTACCACTAATTTAAATTTTCGAACAAATGTGGCTATTTATTACATTCTAAAAAATATTTTAATCAATTAAATTATACAATTCAAATATTATAGATTCATAACAAAATAATATCTGTCAATTTTATATGTAAAAATATTCAAAAAAACCATCACATCTTTATAAAAATACATAATACGAAAACTCTCCGGGAAAACTCACCCCACACACGCTCGATACAGAAATGCATCAATCAAACTAAGCCGCCTTGCACCGGCTTTATCGTCTAACGTTTACACATCATACATACAATATATACCGGTATAATACTGTTCTATATACATATAGATACATACTGTACATTTGACGAGACACTGTTTTCGCGAAAGTGTCAAAATGGCCGAAATATTGCATCGCGTTGACTGACGGGACGCCATTAATTACCGTTACTTGTAAGCCTGCAAATTGAGATACGCGATTTTATGCCAGCCTCCCCTCTGTCGGAAAGTTTAATAATGAAAATTCGCAGATGATGACTTCCGGTGCGTTGACCGAAGGGTGTCTGTCACGCTTTCGCTGGAGATTTTCTAGCGACTGTAAGTATCGAGACGCATCAGAAGTGGGAGTTGTAGTGCTACGTTTCATCTCGACCGATGCTTGACTGCATAAATCGCAATGATACAATTGATTTGAATATATTATCATGATGTGTCACCATTTTATTCTGTTAATATTAAAAATAAAGATGAGACTTTGTACAAGTGACTTTGCGATGATTTCAAGAAAAACGCATTCAAAGTTGACCATGTACTTACATGTATTAGAAGGATGTCGACTGATTTGATGATATATATCGGCACACGTACCGAATTCGTTTATATCCTTTTGCCACCAAATATATGAGCGTGTAAATTTCGGCAAAAATGTCACATGTATCCCTTGGCTTTCTCGATCGTTATATAAAAGTTTTATCAGATAAAAATCAACGTAATAAAAATAATATTCAATCAACTAACTTCGATTTTTTATGACATTTCTTTGCATTGTAACTAAACATGAAATAAATTGAATTTGTACGTGTTTAGATAAAATAATCAGTTTCATACATGAAAATAAACTAAGCAAAAGTACAAATTGAAAGTCTGTAGAATGTTTTATATGATACCTATATATTTTTTTCGTTCGTATCGGAAACTGATTCAGGTAAGAGCGAAACTTTTTCAGCGAACGAGTATTCAGTGTCCGGTGCAAAATCCGAGCAAAAAGTGCAATAGTGTGCAATAAATTATCGAGCTGCACTCGCAGTTCTATAATAGTGTATGGGGTTATTTAGTGTTGTGTATAAGGGACAAGATTTACGAGACGCGAGGACTCGCCTGCGATAATTCAAAACGGGAATTTAAAACCGTTAAAAAATACAAAAATATAATGCTCTATAAATTTATAAAGGTGCCCTATTTATGGATAGTTCATGTATCTAATAAAATGTTTAAGAAAAAAATTACGGTTATACCTAATTAGCATTTTGAAATTAAATGAAATCTGCTTTCCTTTATTTAACATTAATGATAATTATGTCATATAAGTAATTGCATGATTGAAAATCATGTAAGTATGAAATGGCACTAATTTCTTAGTAAGCATAAAACGATTTTTTATCTAGACTTTCTACAATGCTTGTAAAATCTACAGATTTTCCGACACAAATTTTAAATTTTCTATTTCCACTTCAATATTTTTATTTAAAAATTCAAGTATTTTCCATGAAACAATGAAAAAAAACAATTGAACTTAATGTGAAAATTTTTCATATTAAATCGTCCTTAGATAGGAAATGTCAATTTATTTTCTATGATGAATTTCGATGAATTCTAGAAGCATATTTTGAATTTTTGATTATTGTTATAAAATTGTAGACTTTACTTTATAATTTACCATGAAAGTGAGTACAGGCTTTAATTTTCATCTGAAATTTCACACTCGGTTTTCGCGACGGAGAAAACTCTAGAGTTTCTCAATCGAAATTCTCCGAAAGGAATTCGACACTTTAAAAAACCGATAATATCCGAAAAAGAAAAGCAAAATAAATAAACAAAAAAATAGCGATAGCACAAAGAAAAACCCCATTCTAGGAAAGAAAACAGGTGTTTTATTTGTGTGTGTGTGTGGGTTTTTCCATGACATTGACGTATGTCCTCTCATTATTTACATCAGCATGTCGCAAATGATAAAAGAAAATTCGCCACGGGGGAGCGAGGGGTTGATAAATCCCGAGGGGGGGGAGAAAGATTCGGGAAGAACTTTTTTTTCGGTCTGTGAAAATCGAAAAAAATTAAACGCAAACACAATACAGAGCCCCCCGCCGCTTCGGCACTGCACATAATCGAAAAAATTATAATTCTGGTTTTAATGCGGTTTTTTTTTTGCCCCCCTTCGAGAGAAAAAGGGGATGAATTTCACCCGATAATGCACCGGGGTCAATTGGGGTGACGAGTGGGTGAAAAGGGTGAAAATGGTCACTGCTAACGTCATTCGCAATGCACCAAGGCGAAAATACTGTCACAACTTAAAAAAAATCAATTTTAAAATTCGAAAATATTCATTGATTCATCTAAAAACTTAATTTAAATGATTTGAATTTGATACTTATGCCATTTGACTTCGTATGAAATGTTTTATTATTAATCTTGGTACATTTTTGTTATCCGGTTATCAAGTTTCTAGAAAGTTCCAGTTTAGTTAGTGTCGTTAAGTTTTAGATTAGATCCAGTTAAGTTTTGGATTTTATTAAATTAGATAAAATTTTACAACGATCGAATTGTATATGAATATCAATTTATTATTTCATTTTATTATCATATTTCATATAGAACTACCTGTTAATTCAGTTTTTATAAACTCATTTCAAAGTCATTGAAAATTCTATGAATCGGTCTTTTTCTGCTCTATTAAACTTATCATAGAATTACAATCTGTCCTCTAACTTCGAACTGTCAAAAATCTGTATCTATTCCACAAAATTTTGAATGTAACTTTATAGTTATTTAAATAAGTCAGTGAAAATCCCATCCCTAATTGTTTTAAGATGAAACATAATATAATAAATATGAATCGAAACAGATGAATTTTGAGATGTAACAGTATTCTCATTAATTTGCAATATGTACATATGGGTGTATATTATTTTTTCGGGATGTCTATGCAATTTCGCTTTTTCTACACTTTTTCCTCGGTGCGTTTAGGGTTTTGTGCAAGAAGGGTAATATATCATCTTATTTCTGTGTGCGCATATTTATATGAATTATTTTTTTGGGTTAGTATGAAAAAAGGGGAAAATTGCACGTCTGTTCTTGGCAATCGTGTGTAGTCACTTAATGCTGAATTAATTTAGTCGACTGTAAATCATATTTATTTTTGTATTATCTTATTTTATAAATGACAATCATCTGAATTTATGTATAAATATAATGTTCTACATTACTATCTAACTAATTGCATACAAATCTTATTGATAAACACTCAATATATGCAATTCAAAATTGCTTTTCTTTCTGTTGATACTCTTCAGGTTATATAAATTAACTTCAATATAGCATTTTTCGAATGCACCATTTTTTTCGATTTCTCTATTTGCTCAACATTGTTTTTGCATATGAATATTAGGGTGGGTCGAATATCAAAAAAAAAATTTGTGAACGAATTTCAATAGTAAAAAAAATTAAAATATCATTAAGAGCTACATTTTATATAATTTCTAAAATTTCTCATAAAAAATAACCAAACTAAATTTTTGGATAAAAACTACTAAAAACTACTTTACCCCCCAAACTTCGTCCCTGACTATCAAATATACCCAATAACAATAAATAACAACCGTTTCGTCACACATTCTATCATTCATCCGAAACATAATCTCACATCACCATTTGCAAACACCACTATCGTCAATCAAATTTTGCATGCCCTTTTTTTCATACAATAATTGCGACGATAAATCAAATCGAGTGGGGGAGGGGCGCAGGACCCCGCGGAGAGCCTGCGCCCCTTCGGGGGCCCTATAGCGATCATGTAAATAAATGGCTGCTCACGAATCTGCTCTGGGGCCATCATTACTGAAACACCATGTATAGCCTCTAGGTTCATGGTGAGACATAACCTCAAATTTGTACGAATTTCTTTTGATGTTTTTCGAAATGAAAATTTGTTCTTTTCAATGCTTAATTAGTGCATTTATTATTGATTTACAGCAAAAAAATTGTACAAAATTGTTTATTTTTTATTATTTTTTTTTTTATCTAATTGTACAGAAACATTAACGTGGGAGAAGAAAGTGACAAGTAGTACCAAATGTCTCCTAATATTTTACTAGTAATACTGGCTTTTATTTTTTATTTTTATTTTTCGAGACTCTTTAGATTTTTAACTAATTGTGAACTACTGTATAGTATTTCCTATTCAATTTTATTTATATGGGTATAAAACTCACAAATTTCAAGAATTGCATAAATATCTAATACTTTTTCGTACAAATAGCCCAGGTTACATGACAAGTACTAAGCGTGCGTTTCAATAGAAAATTTTTAGACGACCGATAGTTGTCACACTATCGAAGCGAGAACTACCGGTCGCCCATAGTGTGTTAAAAGTTCTCTATCAAAACGCCTGTCATGTCATCTTACACTGCTTTTCATCTAACATAAAATATTACAAAAAATATATTTGATTAGACGTGTACAACCTGCTGCGCTTTGAATATTAAGATTGAGTTTTCCTTACTTCTATCAAAATTTGAATTAATAGTGCGGAATAGCGCACCCCCCTAGATTACAACCCTTGGCGGAAGGGTGGGTTATGTTTTTTTTTTTTCTTTTATTCTTTTTTTTTGAAGAATCACACGTTGCCTCAGCCCATTATCCTGATAAAGATTGATGGTTTTGCGGACGACGTGGCCGGCGACAAGACAAGCTCCGATTTGCGCCATGACACGCAACAGCCACACCCCGCTTTGGTACGCAGTTGACCCCTCTTCGTATAGAAACGTCCCTTCGTAGATTCTAATCGAATTCGATTTATTTTCTAAGCTATTTTTTTCGTTTTATTTATTTATCTGTACAGATTTATAT
Organism: Cheumatopsyche charites; assembly: GCA_024721215.1. Taxonomy (NCBI): domain Eukaryota; kingdom Metazoa; phylum Arthropoda; class Insecta; order Trichoptera; family Hydropsychidae; genus Cheumatopsyche; species Cheumatopsyche charites. The sequence continues at coordinate 11,754,801 of CM045587.1, forward strand.
ACCGCCTATGATATGACCCGTTAAGAGCTAATCGCGGCTAGCTCTATTCAGATTCAGACAAATGTAGATTCAGATTCTGTCTAGTCACATGCAGTTTTTCTCAATCGATATGATCGCTAAATCGTTTTATTTATTTATCTGTACAGATTTATATACCGCCTATGATATGACCCGTTAAGAGCTAATCGCGGCTAGCTCTATTCAGATTCAGACAAATGTAGATTCAGATTCTGTCTAGTCACATGCAGTTTTTCTCAATTGATATGATCGCTAAATCGTTTCAATCTAATGTTTAATTTGAATCTTTATATAACAGTTTCTGAAGAAATTATCCTCATCCTTTTCTATGTCGATTTAATTCGTTCGTTTAAAGCGCCACCTATCGTGCGCCGATATTATTATCTATAGTTAAAATGAGTACCATTACCTGTAAAATAAATAAATCAATATTCACACACTGCATGCACAAACGCTCAAACACGTTGTATTTTTATCGACTGTTAACATATGACGACTGAAAAGGCCAAATAATACAACGTGATTTAAAGAAAAGCGCGCTCAAAGTGGAGCATGTACCTAAATGTATTTGGAAAAAATCGACTGATTCGATGATATATCTCGGTACACGTTCCAAATTCGTTTATATCCTTTTGCCACCAAATATATAAGCGATTCCTGTACATAACTCAATTTCAGCAAAAATAAACTTGCACCCCTTAACCTTTTCAGTCGTCAAATATGCACACACTATCGACACAGAATACACTCACACTCCTATAAACTGTCTATAAATTAAATTCCAAATGTCCGTCTGTCCGTACGCTCTACATTTTCTTAAACGGCTCATCAGACTTCGATCAAACTTTTCAGATATTCGATCGTTCACATGTTCGCCTCTTCAGATTCGAAACTTTCGAACAATCTTATCTTATCCGTTCCGTGCACGCACACAATCGGTTCCCATCCGAGTTACCCTGAGTTACCCTGAGTCACCCCCAAGCGTTCGTTTGAGCGATTTGCATAAAGCTTTCGGTCGGTTCGCGTGATTCATTCGCAGCAGTTTCTGAATAATTATTACGTGCTTAGTGCTTCTTTACGACGCGACGGAAACGCTTGTCCTTCCTGAGTGCCAACCTAATACGTACCTGTGTATAATGCCTGTCTATTTACCTAAAGGTACCTAAGTGTAGGCTCCCCTTTCGTCCGGTGTGCTCGGTTGAGCGGATGCGGAAGAAATACGACGTCTGAAGCGAGCTGAGTTATGTTGCTCTTTATCAAAAATCCATGCGAGGAACGCGGAAGCCTATTGGGTTAAGTAGGGATGGGTTTTTGAATGATTTTTTGTTGTCTGGTTGAAAAAGGATGCTTTAGAATTAGGAAGGTAGTGTTGGGATTGAATCTGAATATGTACATAAGAAAATTATTTGAATGGATTTGGGATATGATGATGAAATAGATTAAGGGGATTAAAGTGAATTGGTGGCGATTTCCAGAAAAATGTGTTTAATGCTAGTATGTATTAGGAAAAGGGCAAGTGATTTGATGATATATTCCAGCAAATTTTTCGAATTTGTTTATAATTTTCGCTACCCAACACAAGTAGATATACAAAAGAATTTTCTTAATTATGAAAAAAATGTCACTTGATCCCCTTTACATATTTCGTAGTCATAACTAGATGACTTAATTTCCGAATTTTTCTTCAATCAAAATAGATATTCAACATTGAATGTACACTTATACTTCTTCGCCTCTAGGATATTTAAACAATATTGACATTTTAAACGTGTCCAATGTACAAACAACCCTGACTCAACATTGTCAACATTGACATTTGATGATGGATGAAAAACCTCAGCTTCATTGAAACCCTTTTTCACAACAGTTTTTCAATCTGGCATCTCACGTTTATTTTTTCAAATATATCACGACTGACGATCAACACGTTAAATACATCAACGCAGTTTAGGAGCGTTACACTGGACAAACACACAGAATAGTTCTATTATACATATAACGATAATTCTTCGATTTTCATTCCCATTCCAAACAGCATAACTAAGATAGTATCAGACTAAGGCCTCATTCACATATACTGAAATGAATCCTATGATTCCGACACGTGTAAACGAGGCCTAAGGTTCTAGTTGACAGATAATGTCGACCCCGTGGAGCCTTCAGCTTAGATTGTATCGTCGAGTTTCCTTTTTGTCGACAATAAATTAGGACTTTGCGTGACGCCGCTGCACGAAAGCCCCTGATAAGGGAAATCTTGAATTGTTGCTATGCACTTCTTGCAATTCAACTATTTCGCGTTTGAGAGCCACTGGAATAGTTTCGGTTTATATATATAGCGAGTTAACGACCCGTTGAGTATCAACGCACACTCTTTTTGCATTATTTTTTGTATCTGCAAGTACAATAAATTCATCGACGGTTTTATATCCAACATAGATTCACATTATGATTCACAGATTCACATTATGCATGAAAATTTCATGATTATTTGTCAATGCAGCCAACATCATTATTTAATATTCGTATTCGATTCATTAGTTTAATGCACGAACACGGCATATGTTATGTTGGCTGCATTGAAAAATGTCTGGATATTCCATATGCAACTGCAATGTTTATGCATAATGTAAAACCTCGCATAAATTTGAGGGACGCTTTTCCTTTGTTTAACTAGAAACTATTGTCTTTCTCACTCGCATGTAAAAGACATTGGAAATTCTAGCTAAAATGTAAACAATTCTCTACAGACTCATTTTGCAAACTGCGACAAGCAACAAGCGATAGTCAATAATAAAAACAATGGAGATCCCAAGAAACAAACTCCCTAGTTCCCATTGTCGACCACGCTGCGTGCCGCGTGCCTCTTGCTTCTTGTCGCAGCACTCTAAACGGACCATATTTATTCTCAAAATCATTCCAGGGCTGGTGAAATCGCGGCCCGCGGGCCATGTTCGATTTCGAAAACGAATATTAACCTCGTTATTTGCACGCGTGCAGTAAAAGCGTCTATTAGCATTTGCAATTTGAAATCGGCTCGTTGGTATAAAAATTTTCCGATATGTGGAAATAACGAGCATCATTACCGAGAAAAAGTGCGATATCCACGCAGCAGTAATAAAGCGCGCGATGAAACCGATTCGATCGCGACATAAGCAGCTGTAAAAACGCGCTTTTTACTGTTCGATTTGACTTTTTCGAAAAATACTTCCAACGAATACAACCTGTCTCAAAAATAAATCCGAAATTCGAAACGAAATGCGAAATTTTCGTCGAAACTTGTTTAATTACGTTGTGTGTGTCGGTTGTGCTTAATACGTAAAGACACTCCGTTAAAAGTTGAATGCTTGAAATCCTGATGATTTTTTTTTACTTTACTATTATAGAAGACTAGTGATTAGCCCGTTGAATGTATCAACGCAGTTTCAACCCGTTGAATATATTTAGCAGTTTTGGAGCGTTACATGGACACACACAGAATAGCTCTATTACATACATAATTCGATTAGTCATCATGTTTTCGAGATTTCATCGTGATTAGTAATAAATAATATTTTTTTATGTAACTGCAATAAACTTGCATAGTGTAAATAGACCTTTGGATCATTTTGAAGCTGGTGATGTATTTTACTTTTTTTTTCAATATTTGACTTTTGGAACACTCTGTATATTGCATATATACGAAAAGCTCTACGTGAGAAGATCTCTCGTCGAGATTCGTACGAGAATAGGCTTCGTTACGCCGCAGTAAAAACGCCTTATTACGCCGAGTGTGATCTCGCCCTAAAAAAAAAGAAAAGGCGGGAAAATTCCCGCGCTTTTCCTCGAAAGCCTCGAGCTTTAAAATTAACGGCTCTTGCAGTCGTTGCTGAAAAAAATAAACAAAACATATAAAAAGTTTTCAGTTTGACTTCTCTTCGGCGACTCTAATTGTATCGCCAATTTCGAAAAGGGCACATCTCATATGAACGAGTGCACTTTTCAATATTGGTGATTCAATTGTACTCGAAATATGTTGAAATGTGTTTACGTTACGACTATTATATGACGACTGAAAAGAGGTACAAGTAACTTTGCAGCGATTTCGAGAAAAGCGCGTTCAAAGTTAAGCATGTATCTATATGTATTAGGAGGAGGTCGAGTGATTTGATGATATATCTCGTTACATGTTTCAAATTCGTTTATATCCTTTTGTCACCGTATACATTGAAACGATTTCTTTACATAACTCGATTTCGTCAAAAATGTCACTTGTAACCCATAGCATTTTCAGTCGTCATATATGATAGAAATTAACTAAAAATCCGCATCTGAATAACATTTTCTTTTTTTTATGTTAAAATGAATAAAAAAATAATGAATCTTACAGATTTTTACGAATTCATCAAAAAAAATTTACAAGTTGCCGAAGCACTTCGAGAGATCTTTTGTGCGTCTCAATACGCCATTGAAAGTTCTATTGAAAGATTTAATTGGAAATCTTTCACCGTATCTACCCCACTTAATTTTCATCCCTTATCCTCAATTTTTATATATAAATGCTTAATAGAATCGTTCGATTCATGTCCGAGAAAGCACAATGGACACGAGTGCGTTTCTCCTTCGTTTTTTCTGCTCTCCTGCTCCAGACTCTCTTCCGTTGCACTTCATTAGTATTCAGACATTTTCTCTCTTTAAATTTTCTGCTCTTTTATCTCTCGTCGAGACTTCGGAATCCCTTTGTCTCTGCTCCAGAATTCATCTCCTTTTAATATTCGTCTTTTGCTTCTTTTTTTATCCTCCTTACTTCCACCCCTTTCTCTTTGAATGTTACAAATCGCCCGCTCCCCGAAAACCTTATGAATTTAATTTGCGTTCTATTTAAATTCGCAGCGTTTCTTTTTGCCCGGTCCTTTATATTTATTTCGCATTCAATCCGATTCTCGTCTATATATAACACTATCGCACTGTACAAGTCCGTTACATAGCCCGTTAAGCCTCATCGTTTTTGCTTTATTTCAAAATTTTTGAGGATCCAAAAATGTCATATAATTTTTATGTATTAGGCTTAATTGAGTAGGGAGTTGGATGAAGTTGAAATTATGGCATTTGCATATCGGACGAGTGCCAAAACTTCACTTTCGAGACCTGCTCCGCACTTTCTTGATAGCGATCGTTTAATTTGTAGAGACAAAGTCTGGGTTGGCATTTTAATACGCCCGAGGTGAGCATTAATCAAGTTGATAATCAAACCGATAGTTGCTCTTCCTCTTTGTGGCTAAAGTCCCTCGAATAGTTCGTCTCCGTCTGAGAATTCTTGTCGAGACCGAGACAAATGCCCCTTGGTGTCTCGACCGAGACAAATGCTTCTCGGTGTTTCGATAAATACTCCGCTGAAGTGCTGCAGAACCTTTTCCAGATCTCAGACACCCAAATGAACGTCTTTAAAGTTTTCTATACTAAACATGAATACTTAAGCGTCAACTTTTGTCCTAGAATCCAGATTTTAGGATACGAAATGTTTATAAACCATCAAGTGGAAAATATTGTAGCAAAAATTTTCAAAAGCATTTGATTTCGAAAGTTTACGTACTTTCGACAGAACTATACTTGTAGAGTAGATCATTGACACATCTCTCAATCTATCCTAATCGAAAACCTTCGAGTTTAGTATCAATGATCTGCTCTATAAGTACCAGTTAATGCTTCTCATTTGCAAATCGAATTAATTCTTCACATCTGTCACCATCGATTCATACTTGTTGAAAATCATAGTTGCATGATACTTAGTGAAGCATGCTTTTTGGGTGATACTGTTGGATGTTTTATAAAATTTTCTATTTTTATTGTTTCAGGGTGCCTCTTAGAGGGTGGTGGACGATTGGGTCGAGGACCTGACGTCCCACCGAGAAACCCTGGCACCATGAGCAGACCAAACGGAAGAGTGACAGGCAACCCTGCCGACCTTGCCGACTTTGAACCCTCATGTCTGGTGAGGACTCCCTCTGGCAACGTCTACATACCCACAGGTGAGAACTCTAATCCTTCACTTGATCCATAGATTCATCGAAATCTAACTGGTCGATGGTTTTGATTCCAGGCGACATTCAGAAGAATTCGTCCATGGATTACAAGTCGAACTCTTCGTGCAGCAGCCCATCCAAGGAGAAGGTTATGGGCGGCATGAGCACGATGAGCGACAGCGGTCGCCGAGGACTTCCATTCTCCAGCGGGCCAGTTCTTCCTCTCAGGAACAACCTGAGGAGGCCACCTTCGGGCTCCAGCCACTTCCCTCCAGCAGCTGGTCGCTTCCACATACGCAAAGGTCTCGCGTCTAACTGCACGTGGAAATGCACCGCTATCGCATTCATCATGCTCACTGTGATGCTGATCGCTGGATTATCTTATATCTCAGGTATGTACGAATGCTATAACCCTGATCAAATTCGATCTCTTTTAACCTCATTTTTTTGTCATTCCAGCTTCCAATCTTCTGAACTGGTCGTATCAGAACACCAAAGCGTGTTCAGTGCTGGTCAGCGAGAACTCTGACATATTTCCAGCTTCCAAAGCGACCACTCTGGAGACAAATAGGTCTGTGAGCAGCCGACCTAGGCCTGCTTCGGGTGCCACTGGCACTGGAGCCACAGGAGGTACGATTGTTGAACCCATGTCCCACATGTTCCCGCTTCGTCGCTCACGTAGACAGGCTCTTCAGCATGGTCCTTCTATCTCAGAAAAACTGTCTCTGCCTCCTTTAGACGTTGTGCATGATAGCCAATTAGTGGCGCCCTCTTCTAAACCTCTAGTAGCGCATGACTCCAATCACAAGCATGATCTTAGCAAGTCTATCACTTCTTTCAACCGAGACGCTTCTGTTTTCTTTCTCGAATCTTCGACTAGTTCTTCATTAGATGTAATATCAGCACCCAAACGAATGGAATCTAACAATACTCTAATACCCACCGACGACATCAACAAAGAAATGATGCAAGACATGCCAGTTTTCATAATAGACAAAGGGGAACCTGACGATCGAAACATGCTCAAGAACGACGTTGTTCCTGTTAAAGCAAACGACATCGGAATGGATAGCAAACTAACACACTTTCCAGAAAAGAGCTCACAACCAGATAGTGCATTCCACAAACACATGCGTGGTTTTGAACCTAAAACGATTAACACTACTAACGATTTCGCTATTGCGGACTCAAAACACTCACCTGATGTTCTTGCAGAAGTAGTTCCATCGTCAAACGATCTCGAGAACCGCGTCCATGTCAACGTTACCATATCCACAGGAAAAACTAGGCCACTCTACATGCTATCGATATCCGTTCCTACGAATGAGAGCTCAGATAGTTTGCCAGACGTTAGACTAACTCCAGTTGATATTAAGCATGAGCTTTACGCACCTTCTGAAAGCTTAAAAGTTTCCGATTACGCTTCTCTCAAAGAAAAGACTACCATCAAACCATCGACGACTATCACCACCACCACAGTTTCCGCTGAAAGGATATGGGGAGGTGAATGCGTATGCTCTTGCCCCTCGTGTCCAGATAGCAACGAGAACATCACAGATTTTCTTTTTAATGATGATTATGACTATCCCATGCCAGAAACAGAGAACAATGAAGTCAAAGAAGCCAAATTGAATATCGAAGCACTGTTCGGAGAGAACACGTCGGATTCAAGCACCACCGATTCGAGCTACACTGAAGCTTCTTCAGAACTCGAATCGACTACTTACAGTAGTTCAGAACCTACTTTATCCACTGATGAGACCACAACTGAAGGTTATGACCCAACGGAGACTTTATGCCCCATTGTGACGACCCCACTCCCCCCACCGCCGACCATACTCATCTTAGAAGGTAAAATTATTTTTTTATGCCCGCCAATGTTTGGAGTCCCTTACAGAATAATGGAGCTATCATCACAGCATGACAAATATTAAGCAAATCATTCGATCACCGGCACATTTCATCGTAGTGTTAGATTTTTTTCAACTATTTGATCAGCAACACTTTTTTTCTGTAATAAGTGTGTGTGTGTGTGTTTTTTTTTTTATTATTTGATTTCATTATGGATCTTTGGGATTTTTCACAAATTTATATGAGACCAGACCTCAACAATCTGTCATCTAGTTGATTTTATATTTTTATTATAATTTTTTTTACTTTAAACCTATCCTAAAATATAAATCCATCTTAAATCAAATACAGTCTGACCTAAGTTTACCTATTAAATGTCAGCTAAGTTGGGGATATCTGGTTTAGATTTTATTTGCATGCAGTTTTACTTATTTTCAAATTTCATTTCATTTATTTAACTCGCATGTCATCATATTATAATCTATAGTTAATATACTAAACATTATAACTTGTAACTTTAATATAATTAACATAACTTAAAGCGTGATTAATTTTTGATATATTTAATCATATAATTTTACTAATAAACACTTACATATTTCTAAAACTCATTTATCAACTTAACTAAAATATAATTCATTTTTCTTAGGTGCTCGAACTTTTCCAGCAAGATCATTCCCACCTGATGGTACAACATTTTCACAAATATCTTTAGGACAAAGACTATCCAAAGAGATCCCTCCGTATAGTTATTGGAATATGCAGTTCTATCAATCGGAAGCTGCTTATGTCAAGTTCGATTATAATATTCCAAGAGGAGCATCGATAGGTGTATACGCGAGAAGAAACGCTCTACCAACTCATACCCAATATCATATTTTAGAAGTTTTAAGTGGATTCAAAGTCAGAACGACTCGAGCATCACACGTAACTTATATCCATTGTTTTAATTATTTGAAAAAATAACTGTTATCTAATAGTAAATTTTCTGTTAGCCTTCAATCAAGAAAGAGGTTACTCATTACATGGAGCAAGGACATTGGTTCTTATCTTTGTACAATGACGACGGTGATCCACAAGAAATTGCTTTCATCGCTATGATTGCCGATGACATGACCCACAATTGTCCCAATGGATGTTCAGGAAAAGGTGAATGTTTGATGGGGCATTGTCAATGCAATGCTGGGTTTGGAGGAGCTGATTGTAACGAAAGTATGTACTCATTAACTATTTTCTTCTATATCTATTATGATATGATTCTTTATTTAATTTTTATACAATTTTAGGTGTATGCCCAGTGCTGTGCAGTCAAAAGGGAGAATACATAAATGGAGAATGCCAATGTAACCCAGGTTGGAAAGGCAAAGAGTGCTCTTTGAGACATGACGAATGTGAAGTACCCGACTGCAATGGCCATGGACATTGTGTAAATGGAAAATGCGCTTGCATAAGAGGATACAAAGGAAAATTCTGCGCCGAAGTCGACTGTCCACATCCCACATGCTCAGGTCACGGCTTCTGCATCGAAGGATCCTGCTTCTGCAAAAAAGGCTGGAAAGGTTCGGACTGCGGCGCCATGGACAAAGATGCCCTCCAATGCTTGCCAGATTGTTCTGGACATGGCACCTTCGACCTCGACACCCAATCCTGCACTTGCGAAGCCAGGTGGTCTGGCGACGACTGCTCCAAAGGTATAGTATCAACATCACAATTAATCGATTCTCACTATGATAAAATAACAATTTGATTCTGCAGAGGTGTGCGATCTCGACTGTGGGTCTCATGGATTCTGCGTGGGTGACTCTTGCCAATGCAATGCTGGTTGGACTGGAGAGTCTTGCTCCTCCAAGCTTTGTGACTCCCGCTGCGGTGAGCATGGACAGTGCAAAAATGGTACATGTCTTTGTGTCTCCGGATGGAACGGTCGCCATTGCACTATGGAAGGCTGTCCAGCTGGCTGTGGAGGACATGGATCTTGTCGTGCCAATTCTGATGGATTGTGGGAATGCAGATGCTTTGATGGTTGGGATGGACCCGATTGCACGACACTTAAAGAGCAAAATTGTAACGACGGAAAGGACAATGATAAAGGTAAGATTATTTGATAAATATTTGAAGTAATGGTACTTATGAAAAAAATATAAGTTTACCTAACTTGACTGAATTTATTGAGTCTTTTATCGATAGTCTGATTTACAAGTACCAAAGTAAATTTTCCATCAGTTAATATAATTAAGGAATTCTGGACCTATCTAGAAACGAAGTAGTGCTATATTAATCTAGAAATCATACAGGATCTAAACTGATCTGGAAAAACTTTCTTCTATAAATATCTACAGCATTTATTTTGAATTCCTCATTATTTCTATACTAGTCCATAACCAGATCTGGACTTACGTGTTCTTAAATAATTATCCTGGATATTTTGAAGCTTCCTTTGCTGAGTTTCAAGACCATTTCTTCGAAGTCAATCATTTTTAGACTGGTCCAGAATCATTTCCAGACCTCTCAATCATATCCACATGTCATAAACATATCTTGTACGACAGATGGACTAGTAGACTGTGAAGATCCCGAATGTTGCTCGAATTCCCAATGTACTTCGAGCCAGCTTTGCGTGTCAGCTCCTAACCCAATCGAGATTCTCCTTCGCAAACAACCACCAGCCATAACCGCATCCTTCTTCGAGAGGATGAAGTTCCTCATCGACGAAGACAGCTTGCAAAACTACGCCAAACAGGAGACGTTCAACGAAAGGTGAGTCTCGTGACCCTCATTATATCCCATAGAGCCACAGCTCAGTTTGATTACACGTGTGTGTGAGCAATTTTACGATAATCACCACATTCATATTCGAAGGGATAAGTTTTGTATACGTGACTGTTTCTCTTTTCGCGGGTTTATATATCTGTTTTATATTATATATATATATATATATATAAAAATGCATTGTTGTGCCCCAGTCTTCAATCCCGATGTTTTTCCATTTTTAATATGTGTGCAGGTATGATATTGTCTGTTGTTCTTTTCTGTTTCAATGTCGACATCTACCATTTTGTTCCGTGTTTACGTCACTACCAATGTCTAAAACTTTGAAGTTCATCAGCGAATCAGCTGGACATTTTGAGCATTTAAGGAAAAGTTTGGCCAATATCCGATCCCATCAAATTTCAATACATATTTGCTAATGTAAATAAAATTGATCATTCACCAAACGATTTTTTTGAATGTTCAAAATGGCCGCTTGATTTGTTGATCTATTTCGCTTCGGACATTGGTTGCGACATTTTTGAAAATGTGATAGAATCAAATTTACATCATTCAGCTCTCATCTCATCTAAAATTCGATACATTTAGAAAATTTAATTATTACTGGGACGCGACTTGTGATACTGTTTAAAAAAAATATATGGAATAGTCTTGTCGAAAAAATATTATAATTGCCTTAAAATTATGTCACCTTTCTAATTTTTTTATCAATATTTTACGCTGCCCAGTATGTTTTGGAATCAATTCAACGCAAGGTAAGAACCACAATGAAATAGGCGAAATGATAAATGATATTTTGAAAAGTAGATAGTGATCAGTATTTCAATATACTTTCTATGATAAAAAAAAATATATGTATATTATAATCACTGTGTGTTGTGCATGAACATTTGTGTTGTCACTGTTTTTTGAGAAATACCCTCGTTATTCGTGTCCTGTGGATTTTTATTTTGCTTTTTAAAAACAGCGTTAAATTCTATTTTTCATTTTATTTTTGGTTCAAGTGATGGTTTTGTGTGTTCAATTGCAAATTTAAAACACCACGTTATTGAAAAAAATATTCAACGAAGGTTCTAAGATCCTTTTATTCACAAATATTTTCTCACTTTTACTAACCAAAAGTATCCCAATTTTTATTTACCACTCAAATACATAAGTAGTTACGAATTTCACAAAAATAAATCTAGTAGTTTATGATCGTTACAATGAAATCATACTTGATTTGATGATATTACAATTTTACTTCAAATTCAATTAGATATGAATTCTTGTAGCTTCAATAAAATTATGAGTAAATTGCAATAGAGATTTCACTGTAACGTGAACGTGTTTTTTTTATTCCAAAAAATATATAACACACTATCAAAATTAATGAAAATTACAAAAAATATCTAATTCTCACTTAAGTATATGAATGCTTGAACATGTGAAGTAACAACTTGAAGCCATGACATGTAGTGATAACTTGAAATTTTGACTTTTTACCAAACACCAAGTATTTTTACGATAATCAGTAGTTACTTTGATTCGACTTTAGTATTTTGAAGTTTGCCAGAATATTTTTTTACAAGAATTTGATTCGAATTTTTATCGATACAGCCGATCAGGAGTGGTGAGGGGTCGCGTAGTCACGACCATGGGATCAGGACTGGTCGGAGTCAGAGTCAGCACCACAAAGCCTCTCGAAGGTTTTACTCTGACTCGTGAAAATGGATGGTTTGAGTTGTTGGTCAATGGTGGTGGAGCTGTGACGTTGTCTTTTGGTCGATCACCGTTTAAACACACCTCCTATGTTGTATACGTCCCTTGGAATGAAGTAAGCTTTGCCACATATTTCAAGCCTGTTTCTTCAATCGTGGGTTTAATGTTAACGATATGCTTTGGTTCTGGATATGATTAAATATTTACAATTTAACTGAGAGAATCTTTTCTAATTAAGTCTACTGTACTTCAAGTGATTTCAATGAGAATCATATATGATTCCTATTAAAATTGCTTGAACCAAAGTATCAAGGTTGGATTGTGAAAGGGTACGCTTTTCATTCTAGTTAGAAACCCATAAGCGATTGGGTTTTTAACTACAACGTAAAGAGTACTACCTCATAATCCATCCTAACTTAAAAAGAGTCTTAAAATTTAATAACTTTAGATATCTGTTTACCCACAATTGAAAAAATAGCACTTACTGTGTCATGATTTGAAACATGTTTTATTCATTACTGCCAAATTTTTCAGGTTGTCATAATTGACAAGATTGTTATGACTCTGAATGATGAAAAATTAACCATCACTCCTCCTCAAGCTTGCATGGCTCATGATTACGATGTCATGAAACCGGTAGTCTTAGCCACATGGAAACATGGGTTCCAAGGTGGATGTCCTGATAAGAGTGCAATTTTAGCCGAGTCTCAGGTTCTTAACATTATTATTTTTTTTTTTTTTTAATTTTATGCAATGTATTTACTGAAGTGTTTTTTTCACAGGTTGTTCAAGAAAGCTTACAAATTCCTGGAACTGGTCTGAATTTGGTCTACCACAGTTCTCGAGCAGCCGGATACCTTTCGACTATTCAGCTTCAGCTGACTCCAGAAGTCATTCCACCGACTTTGAATCTTATCCATCTACGAATCACAATCGAAGGAATCCTATTTGAAAAAGTTTTTGAGGCTGACCCAGTCATTAAATTCACATACGCTTGGAATAGATTCAACGTTTACAGGCAAAGAATATATGGAGTTACAACAGCCATGGTTAAAGTGGGATACCAATACACTGATTGCAAAGATATCATTTGGAATTACCAAACAACAAAACTAAGTGGACATGATATGAGCATTTCTGAAGTAGGTGGATGGAATTTGGATATTCACCATAGATACAATTTCCATGAAGGTGATAGTTATTTCCACACAACAGCTGTTTTTTTTTTTTTAATGATAATCTTAATTCAATATAATATTTTTTTGTAGGTATTCTTCAAAAAGGAGACGGTTCGAATATTTATCTGAAGCACAAACCACGTGTTATTTTAACTACTATGGGTGATGGTCATCAAAGACCTTTAGAATGTCCTGAATCCTGCGAAGGTACTGCATCTAAAGAAAGGCTTTTGGCTCCAGTGGCTTTGGCTGCTTCACCTGATGGTTCAATATTTGTTGGAGATTTTAATCTTGTGCGTCGCATTCTCACTAATGGTTCCGTAAAGACAGTTCTTAAGTTGAAGTAAGATTTTTATCATACAATGTAAACACGCCTAATTTTCCAAGAACTTTATTAATGTTTCAATTTGATTTTCAGCGCAACAAGAGTGTCTTATAGATATCACATGGCTTTAAGTCCTCTTGACGATAAACTTTTCATATCAGATCCTGAATCCCATCAAATAATATCTGTTAGAAATATGGAAGATTATTCTGATCCGGAACACAATTGGGAAGCTGTGATAGGATCTGGTGAACGATGTCTTCCTGGAGATGAAGCTCACTGTGGAGACGGCGCATTAGCCAGAGATGCAAAATTAGCTTATCCCAAAGGAATGGCTGTGTCTACCGACAACATATTATACTTTGCTGATGGAACTAATATAAGAATGGTCGATAGAGACAATATTGTTACAACAGTTATTGGAAATCATATGCACAAATCACATTGGAAACCTATTCCATGCGAAGGCACATTGAATGTTGAAGAAGTCCATTTAAGATGGCCAACTGAATTGGCAATAAATCCTCTTGATAACACTTTACATATAATTGATGATCACATGATACTGCAACTGACACCTGATGGAAGAGTTAGAGTAGTTGCTGGACGTCCTCTACATTGTCCAAGTCCTTCCTCCGGTTTTGATATGGAATTAGCAACTCATGCCACATTAATAATGCCTCAAAGTATTGCTTTTGGACCAGCTGGAGATCTATTTGTTGCAGAAAGTGACTCACAACGTATCAACAGAGTAAGAGTAATAGGAACTGATGGCAAAATATCCCTATATGCAGGAGCAGAATCAAAATGCAATTGTTTAGAGCGTGGCTGTGACTGCTTCGAAGCAGATCATTTCTTAGCTTCAAGTTCTAAATTCAATACCATATCGACCGTTGTGGTCAGTCCTGACGGTGTTGTACATATCGGAGATCAAGCTAACTACAGAATCAGATCAGTCATGGCTAGTATCCCTGATGCTAGTGGAGCTAAAGGCTATGAAATATTCTCTCCAGAAACTCAAGAGATTTATGTATTCAATCGATTTGGACAACACATAGTGACCAAAAACATTTTGACTGGAGAAACTGTTTATACTTTTGCCTACAATGTAAATACGAGTAACGGTAAACTAAGCACAGTCACTGATGCAGCTGGCAATAAAGTATTCTTGCTCAGGGATTATTCAAGTCAAGTCAATTCAATTGAAAATACCAAAGGACAAAAGTGCAGATTAAGAATGTCACGTATGAAAATGCTGCACGAATTAAGCACACCAGATAACTATAATGTGACTTTTGATTACCATGGACCAACTGGCTTATTGAAGACTAAACTTGATTGCACTGGACGTAGTTATGTGTACAATTATGATGAATTTGGCAGATTGACATCAGCTGTTACTCCAACTGGAAAAATAATCAGTTTAACATTCGATTTGAGTGTTAAGGGTGCTTCAGTACAGGTCAGTGAGAACAACAAAAAGCCTGTCTCAATGCTGATCAAAGGTCTTTCTGTTATTACAAAAACTGGTGAATCTGAACTAAGAACCATGGTTGCTACTGATGGAAGCATTTCTACCTTACTTCCATGGGGACATACAATTTCTACCGACACAGTACCTTATACCATTTTGACTGAAATCGATCCATTGCTTGGTGAAAGCTATCCAGTTCCTGCTAAGCAAAGAACTGAGATCGGAGGAGATTTGGCTAACAGATTTGAATGGAGATACTTCCTTCGTAGACTCCAATCAGGGAAAACAAAGAGTGGAAAGAATGTAGCTCAAATAGGAAGAAAATTGAGAGTAAATGGAGAAAACCTGATCACATTAGAATATGATAGAGATACTGCTACAGTAGCTGTGTTTATGGATGACCGAGTTGAACTTTTGAATGTTACATATGATAAGACTTCAAGACCTGTCAAATGGGGTCCAAGAAATGGTCTATTTGCCGGTGTGGAGTTGGAATATGATAGATTTAGCCAATTGGTGAGCTGGCGTTGGGGAGACTTGAGTGAAACATATGGCTTTGACAGAGCTGGAAGATTGAATGAAATTAAATACAGCGATGGTTCATCAATGGTCTATACGTTCAAAGATATGTTTAGTGGTCTTCCGTTAAAAGTTACAACTCCTCGTGGAAGCGATTACTTGCTTCAATATGATGATGCTGGAGCCCTGCAATCTTTGACTACTCCAAGAGGTCACATTCACGCATTTTCTCTGCAAACTTCTCTTGGATTCTTCAAGTATCAATACTTCTCGCCCATGAATCGACATCCATATGAAATTCTCCACAACGATGATGGCCAAATCTTGGCTAAAATCTATCCTCATCAATCTGGAAAGATTGCTTTTGTTTATGATAGTACTGGTAAATTGGAAACGTCATTGGCAGGTGTTTCTTCCATTCATTACACTTATTTCGAATCAAGCCAACTCGTCAAAAATATTGAAGTCATAGAACCGAATTATGAACTTAGACAAGAATTTAAATACCATGCAGGAATTCTGAAAGATGAAAAGCTCAAATTTGGAAGCAAGAGTGGATTAAATAATGCTCATTACAAATATCAATATGACGGAAATGCCAGATTGTCAACGATAGAAGTCAACATAAACGGTAAAGAAATGCCTCTTCAACGTTTGAAGTACAATCAAAACCTTGGAATCTTAGAAGGAATCAGTGATCTTCGAACATATCGCAATACATTCAACCGTTCAGTCATGCAAGACACTAGCAAACAATTCTTCACTATCACTGATTATGATGATCATGGCAGAATCAAAACAATTCTTATCAACATTAAATCATATGATGTCTTCCGCTTGGAATTGCAATATGACACTAGAAACAGGATCAAAACTAGAAAGTTATTGATAGGAAGAACGACAACTACGGATCGCATAACATACAATAACGATGGTCATGTTATTGAAGTGTTCGGTAGCAGCGATTGGAAATATGTGTATGATGAGAACGGTAACATAATAGCTGTGATTCATCAAGGTGAGAAGATCACATTGGGCTACGATAGTGGTGATAGAGTTGTACAATATGGAGACATTGAATTCAACAGCTATGACAGTAGAGGGTTCGTCATCAGACGAGGAGAGCAAAAGTATCGTTATAATTCGAGAGGTCAACTCATACATGCTTTTGAAAGAGACAAGTTTCAATCTTGGTACTTCTATGACGATAGAGGCAGGTTGGTTTCATGGAAAGATGACAAGGAAAACATCACTCAATACTTTTACTCAAATCCAACCATTCCCAATTTGCCTACTCATGTTCACTATCCTAAAACTGGTAAAACATTCAGATTCTTATATGACCAGAGAAATATTGTGATCAGTGTTGAAACTAATGAACAAAGATTTTATATCGCTTGTGACCACAATGGTTCACCAATGGCACTATTCGATACCAATGGCAATATTGTGAAGAACATCAAAAGATCACCGTTCGGTAAAATTGTGACAGATTCAAATCCTGACTTCTATCTACCAATTGATTTCCATGGAGGAATATTCGATCCTCACACTAAACTAGTCCTAATCGATAAGAGATTGTACGACCCATCAGTTGGACAGTGGATGACTCCTTCTTGGGAACATCTAGCCACAAAATTGACGACTCCTACAGATATATTCATCTACCGTTTCCAAAATAACGATCCCATCAACAAGCAACAGAATTTCACATATATGACAGATTTAGCTAGTTGGCTTCAACTATATGGATACAATTTGGACAAGATCATTGGATCTAAATACACCGCAGACATGATCTATCAACCAATGGTCACTGTAACCTCTCCACAACTTGCTCCAGACTTCGGAGTCATATCTGGACTTCAATGCATCAACGATAAGGTAAGCTTTGAATTTTTATATCTTTGATATCTCGCTATCGAAATCACTATTTGCTAATGCTTCATTTTTTTTCTTTCAGATAAACAATGAGTTTTCAGATTTAAGCTTTGTACCAATGCCTTTACTGAAGATGGAACCCAAAACTCGCAACTTGTTGCCAAGAGTTGCATATAGGAAAGCAGTCTTCGGAGAAGGTGTTCTTATATCTCGCCTTGATAACCGAGCATTGGTCAGCATTGTAGATGGTGTGAACAGCGTGGTTCAAGATGTTGTCACATCGGTGTTCAACAATTCATTCTTCTTAGACTTGCACTTCAGCATACACGATCAAGACGTCTTCTACTTCGTGAAAGACAACTCACTGAAAGTGAGAGATGACATGGAAGAATTGAAGAGATTAGGAGGAATGTTCAATGTCTCCCAGCATGAAGGAGGAGGAGAACAAGGAATCGAAGTCAGACTGCATGGAGCTGAAGCAGCAGTTGTATTGAAATACGGAGTCGATCCTATACAAGAGAAGACTCGACTCATCAAACACGCACATAAGAGAGCAATAGAAAAGGCGTGGGAACATGAGAAGGCATTAGTGGCAGCAGGATGGGAAGGCAGAGCCCCGTGGACTGAGGAAGAAAAAGAAGAACTAATTGCGCACGGCATAGTAGATGGATGGACAGTTCAAGACATCCATTCCATAATGTCCTTCCCGCAACTGGCTGACGATCCAGGAAACGTAGCCTTTGTCCGAGACGGGAGAAGGAAAAGAAGGAAGAGCAGCAAAACGCACAGACGCCGCTCCTGATTATCAGGACAGTAAAACTCATAATCAACCAAAGCCTTTTTACACTTTCAACTAATCGATAAAAGTTATTTTCTCATTGAATCGAAAATTCTATCTTTTTACTAAAACGGAGAGTCAAAGTGATTTGTTTTTTTCAAATTGACGGATATAAACTAGTTTTTTACGAGGGTGCATTGATGCTTTGTCGGGTTGTAATAGTAATATATGTATGTAAAAAATTGTGAAAGAAGAAATTCGCATTGTGAAGCAAAATCTCTAGTTTTTCATATTCGGCTCTCATCCGATGTGGATTTGAAGATACTTCTTTCGACGACTGGATCTTAGTAATAATAAATGTAAAAGAAGCGATGATAAATGAACTGAAAAACAGGGTATCAATTGAAATACCAATCAACTCGGCAGAATAAAAAGTGCCATAAATTTATATATGTATATCACTTTTAATTTGTATATATAAATGTATATGTATGTTTGTATTAGTTGTCTCAACCAAATCTTAAGCGAAATTTATTTTACTACAATGTCGCTTGCATAAGTGGACTTTTACTATTAATTAGACAACAGAATTGAAATCAACAACCGTTGTATGTATATGTTACAGTGAAATCGTCGATTTATTAGTGAGATCATTGACTTGCTAAAGAGATCACTAATTCACCATTAAAATTATAAAATAACTTAGTACCGTGTATGTAGTGAATATAAATATAACTAGTAAATGAGATTGTAACTCTGCCTAATCTCCATTCTAACATGAATTTTTAAATTCGATGATTTTATTTTCAAATAAAAAAATCTTGGTGAATTTTGATCTGACAAAATAAATACCTAAATGATTTTTCTAGTGAATTTACTTCTATTATGATCTCACTGTAACTGATCTACAATCGGTGAAAATATAGTTTGTATGTATAGCAACAGCTACAGGCTTACGATTACTGATTCATTGTATTATTGTCATATTCACTACATTATGACAATATATCATCAATAATATTAATTGTGAATCAGTAAAAAAAATCATGAATGAGATTTTAATAAGTTGATCTATAAGTGATGACGTGTATACAACTAGCTTATACTAGAATATACTTATAGCAATATGTATACAATCAATTTCAGACGCATCATCACAGTCATCACTTATGGGTTCACCTAATAACAGTACGTGCACAGCTTATTACACAAAAAACGCACGATTGTCGAGCCTGTCAAGAAAAAATGATAAATTTTTGAAGTATTTTGATACATTTATATGAAATAATATTGTTTTATCATTTGTGTTTTGCAATACTTCACATTCTGGACAAGTTTTGCAATTGTGTGTACATTGTTTTCGTCATTTTACTGTCTTTATAATTTTTTACTAATACATGTGAAAAATTTCTTATAAATCAGTGATAATCGGTGAGGAAGTGTTGCATAATAAAATACAACTAAAAGATCATCAAAAATCTCGCAGATTGAATATATGTATGTATATGTAAAAATGCAATACTATGAAATTTATACAACTTAAAGCTCTTTTAGTTCACTTGAGAACTGTAAAACTGCTTCACCGATCGTGACCGATTCACATATGATTCAGTAGATTTTGAAGATATTTTTTTATAATGTACGAACTAAAGAGTTAAATATAACCGCTTTTCATGTTAGAAGTCCAAAATTACGTTTCTAAGAATAGCATTTATCATAGAAAATAACAGGTTGTTCACTTTTGTATGCCACTGTCCTAGAGAAAGATCACGTTACGTATATTTATCGATGTTTGAATCTCTACACTTGTCAGATGTAATCATGTATTTTGAAAATTTCATGGATATTCCAGAATAGCCAAACAGAATATCTTTAGCAAGTTGTAAATACTTCTAATACTTGAAAAATCAATAGCTTCTAATTGTCTGATATTAAGTTCTGTCTGTAAATGGAATGATACTTCATGCGTTTGTTTCTGCAATCTTTTCTCCGTGCAGAATACTGTCCAAAATGTTCTGCACGCATTGTGCAATAACTCGTATAGCCTAGACCTCAGATATAGAAATAAATCTAGTATTATCCAAAATTTTATGATGATTCTGCAGAATTCGGCAACCTTATTGAATTGCAGATCAAAATTGACATTTTAATTTGAACACATTGATGCCCGCTGACATTTCAATGCTAAATATGCTATTTGTAACTTTTTCTTCAATTTTCATCTACATTTGTAAGTCCATAAAAATTCAATCAAATAAAATTTGTGGATCTTTACAATTATTTGTTGATTTGAGTCATAGGTTGCCGATTTCTGGCGTATCCTCTGAAAATCGATGATTTCTTTCGTACTGTGGTGTCTTTAATTTAGATTTATCGTATGTTTGTCCATAAAAGAGTGAAAATGTTCTACCGTACAGACTATATATATAAAAAATATACAAACATTATTAATTACCTAATCGTAATAAGTGATATAATTTCCCAAAATGTGACTAAACAAAGCAATACTTTGTATCTTATATATATAAACGTCTTTAATCGATAAGTTAAAATGTCTGTATGTCGTACGTAAGAGTTGCTATGAGGGTAGAGTATCACAGCTTCTTGGTGACAAAAAAATTCCAATCTGTTTTTATATAATGTATAAAGAATTGTAAATAGGTACTTAACTCTAATTGTATAAAAAAAGCATTATTCTTTTGTACATACATTTGTGTTAAATTTATTTTAAAAAAATATATATATTATGAAAAGTGAGAAGATCCTTGATAGACGAGGGCCTCAAACATTTGAATATCAGAAGCTGCAAATCGTACCCGATCAATGTCTGTTATACTTTTGTAGCGTATATATATATATATATTTATAGAGCAGGAAAGGCAAAATGTATCCCCATTTCTAGCCTAACTATTAAAATGTATCCATAGTTGACGACGGATGAAAGAGATGCATGTTCGAGTATAGCATTACACTAATGGAATACATATATATTATGATAAAAACAATAAATTTACTTATAATTAAAAGTTTATTCATTTTTCATTTGACATCGAACTAAAAGAAGAATAACTCCAATGTACATATATATAAAAACGCTAATTGAAATACATAAAAGCAATAATTGTCATTATTAGATAATAGATAAAAAGTCTTAATTGAGTAAAAACTCACTTATAAGTGAGTAAATCTATTTTAATACAAATCATCAGTTCAATATATTTTGGTCGAAGTGACAAAAACATGATAAACTGAAACGGACATGAAATACATTCGAAATGTACGATTGTTCAAAGATCATTAACATTAAAAAATAACTGAGACTATCTAGTTATTTTTTCTTTCTTTAGACTGAAGACAATAAGAATATTTCTGAAGACCCTATTGTACAAAAAAACATTTTCGTAATGTACAGAGAATATTTAGACATTCTCATCAACAAATACATCAACTTTGATACAATCGTACATAAGTACATTAACAGGTTAACGAAAAAAACATCAACGAACAATGTAAAATTATTTGGGATAACTAAATTTTACATAATAATTATATCACTAAACTAAAATGCTTTACAATCGTGACTATACAATAATTAGTAATGGCTAACTATAAAAATCAATTGATTATTATGCATCATCAAAATCGTATGGAAACAACAAAATCGTAAGTTCGCCGAACGTACGCTTGGAAATTTTCAAAAAATCACAAACGAGAATCAAACTGACAGTTCAATAATACTTCAGTTATGCGTAAAAAAATCAACAATGCAAAAATGGAATAATTTACAAAAAGTTCGCAAAACTCTAACAGCCCTAAAAAAACGCATGGTGGATGCTGCTACAGAAACACCATCTTTCATATAGAGTGTTTGCCGGCAAAATTTACGCTTCATATTGAAATTGCGGCAAATAAAGTTTCGGTAGCATACAGAGAGATACAGTATACAAGAAATTGTTGTAAAATTCTTTATCTTCTCCTTTTCTCTTATACAGATTTACATATAATCTTAAATATCAAAAGAAACCATTGATAGATAAATAAGTTTTTTCCACCATAAAAACATAAACTCCTTTTTAAAAAAGTTCGTTGCGGTAGATCAAAACATGAAGATCATGTAAATACAGTGAAGTACACTGCATGGAAAAGGAATTAAGAATTCAACAATTCCAAATCTTATAGACACCCCTCTAATTATACTACCGTGACTCTAGTCATCACAAATCTGACAATCTGCCTGCAAGCAACCTATATAACAATCTACAAAACCATAAATCACATACAATAAGATATTTTATACACGTTGAAAACTTTCACAATACAATCGTAAGTAATCGAGAATCTAGCTTTAATATTTTATTTCCCTACTACTTTGTGCCTAATGAAAACTCATTATATCGCAAACAATAAAAAAATGGATCATTATTTTATGGGAAACAATATCTATCCCAATGAAAAAATCAGAATTAACAACAATCAAGACTAGTTGAATACTTTTGATGAGTTCACCACATGTGGGTCTCTCGAATCTCGCTCACAATCTGACCGGCTCTCTGCAATGCCTATGAAAAATCAAAGCATACGCTAAGTACGATTTTTCTTCAAAATATCAAAATTTTAATTGTTACCTTCAACATGTCAGCGGCTTCTTTACGTCTCTGTGCTATGTGCTCCGATTCATTCAGCAGCGTCTCTGCTTGATCAGATTTATACAAATGAGTGACCAGCTCTGGCTGTAGATTGTCTTTCACATAATTTACGAGGAAATGCATCACCGCTTTTGGAACAGAATCTTGTATGGACTTCCTCACTATGTAAAAGTACGATTTGATCAACCGCTCTGTAATGATAAGATGATATTAAGTATATAAGTATAAATTAGATATTTTATTCGAAAAACGAACCGATGACTTCACAGTCGTGCTGTTCCCTTTCGGAAAGCTTCCTCGAAGTAAGACTCGGCACTTCGGGAAGCAAATTGACTGGCTTGATTGGACTCAGCATTTTGTTAGGATCCACAACTCCGTTTGTCAACTCATTCTTAATTTCTTTGGTAGCAGGGTGAGCAACACCTTCTAATAAACTAGGCAACTGCAAAAAATAATTATGGTAAACGATTGAGAATATTAGATTTTCAAAGGATGAATCAAAAGATTAGTCTAGAATTGCCATAATTATCAGATAAACATCAATGAAGTCAGTGAAATCACTATTTTACTGTGATGTGTACATAAGGAAAAAAAAAAACACTTCTCATATACTTACCGAATTTGGTGGTTGAGGATTGCCACTTGGCGGAGTTTTTCCAGTTTTCACTCTGTAAACAGGACTGCCTTGATCTTCAAAAGATCTGGTGTCACTACCTTTCAAAAGTCCCGATACCAGAGCAGCCTCTCGCTGAAAATCTGGATGTTTTGTGTTTATGTACGCTAATTCAATAGCAACGAGATTTTCAACCTACAACCGATTGTATATCATTTGAAAAATGATTGATTGTCAGAATTTTATAAAGTATAGAATATCCAATAACCATAGAATTTGTAGTGGGCAATCGAGTTCTTAAGAGCTGTGTCACAACATCTACGATACGCTGGTGTAGTCGAGGGAATCTTAGCATTTCTTGTTGAACCTCATTGCCACAATGCTGCACTATTCGCTGCATTTCCTCATGCACCTATCAACGCAACAATACATCAAAAATTGATAAATCACTTCAAATTCATATTATATGTTTAGACCTACTAACCAATTCGACACATCTCAACGATGGATCTTCTAAGCGCCTAATTTGTCTTTTAACGAGGAGTTCAAAAGAGACTTCAGGCACAAACAATGCTGGACGAGGACCAGTAGCATTTCTAATGGCAGTCAATATGTCCATCTTCGTAAGACCTTCAAATTTTTTTTAATTATTAGCAGCAATTATACATACATGTGAAGTACTTTTAAAAATAATTAAATTCTCACCAACTAATGGATGTACAGAATCTAAGGTTCTTCCGAAGGTTTCGTGAAATATATAACATATTCTAGCACCGCCACACAACTCAGTAGTTTCTATATTTCTCGAGGTTCCTTCGATCGTGGAACAATAAGCACTAGCAAATTTAGTAATAATTTGTAGAAGAGTTTGTGACTTGTCAGACACGTCTTCGCCATATGAATTAAGAAGAGATTGAAATTGAGACACCATCACATTGAGCCTCACCTAAAAACCATAACTCCTAATAAATAATAAGATAAAAATAAAGATTTTCTTAAATGAACGAAGTTAGATACTTTTAAATCAGGAATACAGTCGCGTATGTGATGCATTAATAATCTATTAAGTGTTTTCGCCAAATATGGAGTACCATTCCTTGTTGAAATAGTAGGATACTTTCTTTGTAGAAAAGAAGCTTCGTCTTTCAAAGAATCCTATGAAATTAAATTAAAATATATTATTTTACAAGAATATAGTTTCGAAAGTAAACCTTTTGTACCTCAGTCACTAATTTTGTTAAAATTAGATAGAAACCTAGTATAAATATTAAATAATGGTGAATTTTAGAAAGGCAACTTTCAATGTTTCATAAGAAATCGAAAATTAAATTCATTACAGTGATATAGTACAATACTGATGAACGTTTGAACTTTAGGATACTAGAGTAGTATACTATAATATCAAATTTCTCTTTCAATAGTTGAGAGTATCATTCTCTCAGTTCACAATCATTCACACTACATTTCGATCTAGTTTCAAAAATCAGTGACCAAAGAACAAAGGTCTTCTGGTTAGATATAAAACTTTCATACTTTTATTGATTTATTATCTATAATATCTTGTTGAGACCGATTCACTACTCCGACTATCCCCAATTTCACAGGAATTACTCTACCACACAAAACATCGATGGCATCAGTACCTAAAATAATCATACAATAAATTCAGTACACGGAAACATCAATAATGATACAAAATTGAATATTTCATAACCTGCGTCCATGAGATCCAGCTTTGTGATAACGGCTAACGTCCTTCTTCCATCAGGATCGACCTCTTTAGCCATTTTGATACTCTCGCTCGTGGCCATATCAGTATTAGCAGATGTAACAGCTAAGACTATCGAGTTTGGATTCGAAATATACTTGAAAAGCAGTTCACGGATTTGGTTTTCTATATCGTGAGGTTGATCTCCTACTGGCACCTAAAAAACAATTGAAATATGATTTAAAAACCATTTTGATGAAATTTCAAAAGGTATACTTCACACCTACTTTGGTTATTCCTGGTAAGTCTACCAAGGTCAAATTGACGACCTTCGATGAGAATATTTTAAGACTAATTGGATCGGGACATATTCCTTTGTTGCTTCCGGCCATTCTGTCAGTTTCCTTTTCGATCTCTTTTCGAATCTCATTGAAATTCTCGTAAATTTTCTCTTTGGTATGCAAGAATTTTCCCCATTTTTCAATCTCCATCGTACCTAATACACAAGTTATCAAAATCGAATACGTTTTACGGTGACATTATAAAATAAGCGAGAAAGTCTCACCTTCTTCTGCAGATCTATGTTCAGTGTTTCCCTCTGGAGTGTAAACTAACTGTAAGACGAGGGGTCGTCTGGTTACGATGCCAGTACCGCGAGGTAGAAAGTCGCATCCTACCAAACTTTCGATGACGGAACTTTTGCCAGAACTCTAAAATGAAAAAGAATCACATTTATATAAATTATTTATCTACATAGCTGGTTAGATTTAATTAACAAAGTGATTTAAGTTTGATTTAAGAAAATTAAGGTTGCATTGTTCAAACATAATCTATTGATTATCACAATTATGAAAATTTAACAAACAAATATCAACGAATCATAGTAATATTAAATCAATGTTAAATTTAAAATATTTTCAAATCTATTTAATATAAGAATATTTAAATCGATTCTAAATCATAATGGTTAATTTGATGAATTTAATGATAGAATACAATTGTTTCATAACTGATATATCAATTTATTTATTTTCTTTCATCACAATAGACACGGTGAACATATGTTTAATACAGAGGATTAAAAAATTTTCTACAAACAATTGACTATATGAAAATAAATTATTTATCTTTTAAAATTAACTATTGGTGATATGATCTGTTTGAGCGTTACAAAGTTTAATGGAACATATTCTCATGTACATAAGCTTAATCTGTATGTGAATTGTGACACTAATCCTAGTGTATATGAATATCTCGACAGAAATACGGAGATACTTTTATATAAATCTAATCAAGGTGCATATTTATTATGATAATACTCGATGGAATACGTAGCTGTCATATTATTAGACGAAATATGTATCAGTTATCAGTTAAAATAATAAATCTGATACGTATGAGCGGCTCGGTTGTGTTATAGAAATAATTGCATATAATCCTTAACGTCAGAATATGAAAATATATTGAACCAATAGAGTACAAATGAAAATAATATTTGAAAGACTACATTTGTAGTCTTGATCTATACAAGTTAGTGACGAGTCGACTCCAATTCAACATGAAGATAATTGCATAGGAATCGTATAAAGGCGCATTATGGAAACGTTCATACTTGTGCAAAATGAAAACAGAACGGTTGGCACACCTGCTCGTCGAGCCTGAACGACCGTTACGAATAAGATGGCGGTTGCGAAAGGCGCGAGATTCGAATCGGGGCGAAGTCTTCGGTTATGCAACTGACGATGGACGCGAAAAAAACGAACGGCGACGGAGACGAAATGGAGACCTGCGTGCCGAGGACGACGATCTGCGGCAGCTGAATGGCGTCGGCTCCCACCGTGTTGAACACGTCCTGCAGTTTGTTTATCACCGGAATAAGCGCCTCCATCTTGGTTGCTTTCTAGCGGAGGACGACAAAGGTCCGCTTTGCTTCCGGCGACACGCAAAGCTCGCGGTTCGCTCACTTCTTTCGCTCTGACAGCAGAACGGAACGTAACACCGAGCATCGCGCCCATTGTTCGCTTTTATATTTTTTATTTATTTTTGAGTGTTTTTCACTATCGCCGTATCGTTTTATCGTTCCACGATTATATTTGTGCAAGAGAAGGTAAGAACATTTGATCTTCTTTGAACAATTGTTTTTCGCTTTTAATTTCCTTTTAGAAAACCGTATTTTAAAACGAATAATATCAATATAAACAATCGAATTCTAATAAGAAAATAAAAATAACAAAACTGTGATAGATCATCATTCTCGGACTTCATTCAACACTCCTGCTTTTCAAAAAGAATATGCATTCGATCGAATTTATCGCATATTTTATTTTATTAAGCAATTTACACGCGTTCGTTAATATAAAATTGCACTCAAATTCAAAATTTAAATACACATTAAAATTCTGCATTCGACTTAATTTAAAATTCATAACGGCGTATTTTTTTATATTTCGTTGCGCATCGTCCGTTTTCGTAATTGCACACCCAAAGAATGATTTCATCGCTTCTGTTCATAAACAAATATCGATTTTTAGCACATTTAGCGACCTATCGACAAACACAACTTACAAAAGAAATCCTAATTTTAGGAACAAACAATTCGACGAAAAATCCATAGTCTCATATATGGGTCACAGCCGAAACAATGTGGGTCGTCCCATTTGTGTGTGGCTCAAAAGTGGAATCTTTAAAAATTTCATATCACATGACACAATGACTGTTTATTATTTATTATTAGACGAACGGTAAACTTTCTTATAGATAGAGTAGTAGGTTGATAGGTAGATAATTCTATAATTCACTTTAGTACATTGTACTTTGATCGCTTCAATTGAATGTGAGGTGCGCGATCTCAATTTTTCTTCATGGATGCGTTGAATGTTTTCGAATTTGAATAATTTAGTATTTATAATAAACATGTATAAAACGAATAATATTATGGCTTTTGTGTTATGTTAACTGTTACACACTTCAATTGCTCCGTACTGCAAACGTAATCTATGTGAAAGTGAAAGGTCAAGATTGTGTTTAGTTTGCATATTGCATTCTGCATCGATATCGAATGCAATTTCGTTGAAAATCTTTGAAATTTTAACTTAAAACCTTCAATAGAATTTAAATCAAATAATTATAAATATAATACATACATATAACATTTTACAGATCTGTAACTGAATAGTTTAACACGAAAAGTTTGCCAAAAAATATTGCGATACTTTGACGCTCTCTTTCTCTCATAATAAAGTAATCAAGCTAATCGAAATAATTTTATATGATACATTGATTCATGTTCTAATTATTTGCAAAATCAAAATTTGTTTATAATTTATATCATTTTCGCAAAAAATATTTATATTCATCCCTTTTTCTTTCAATGAATACTTCGCTGTTTTTCTTATTATCAAACTCATAGAAGAAGGGCCGTATTCAGATGAAGGATAACATTTTTTTTTTTAATAAATAACATTATTCATTCATTATATTATTTTCATAAGAGATCTCTTTGATTATGGCTATTGCCCTTATGACGAGTCTATAAGTAACATTTTATGTTATTTATAGACTCCTTAACGTCTGATCCTATCGCTGAGAAACTTTCCGGTGTCATTGTATGCATATCTAGAAAGATTTCAGCAACATTAAGTTCATTTTTTTTTTGAATTTTTAGGTTTTAGGGATGGATCCATAGTCATATCAAATACGATACATAGCCTACATACGTAACGTGATTTAGACTATGGGAACGAGAAAGGAAAATCAGTTGAAAATCTATTTAATTCCAAAGAGTTTCGAGCAACACCGAGTCCCAGAAGCCATTCGAAATTGAAAAATTATCGATTTCCTCTAGAAACTCTTTTTTAAATGCCACGGGGCGAAAGTTCAACTTCGGTAGCGCCGCGTTTAAATTATGCATGTGCATATCGAATAAAAATGTGTTTTTCGTTGGGAAAACGCGACATTTTGCTTATTAGAAAGTGAACATGGATGACATGGATCGAAACCGCAGATTCCTGTTCTGCCTTTAGGAAGTCATTCCGATTCCAAATTGCGCAACAGATTCAAATTTCTAATTCGAGAATAGAATATGTTTGACGTCTGTCGTAAAAACGCATGATTCGATTTGAATATGTACAGTGTAAACGGTTTTAATCAGCGGTTTTCAACTTTAAGTTCACGTGCCACTAGATTTTTACTATAGTGCTTCTCTTTTTATCACATTTGAACCTCCCTTGTTTTCGTTTTTTTTTTTTTTAATCGTTATTCACCTCTAAAATCTCTATGTACATTGTACATTGTAAATTCCAATGTGCAAGATTTAAACAATGACTTTCTCATTTTTTTGAAAAATCAAACACATTATTGTTATTTCATTGACAAAAAATTATTTAATGAAAACTAAGTATTTCAATCATTTGAAGAATTTTCAAAAATAATAAAAAAAAATTTGCCTGAGGTGCTTTTTTCAATATCTCAAACCTTTATTAAGCACATTTATATAAAAAAATAGTATTTTTTCACGAATACAATATGTGTAATAAAAACTATTTCCCTCTGAATAAATGTAATGACTTTTCAGTTATTGATGAAAAAAACTCCTGGAGCACTTTAAAGTTAAGACGAAGATAAATAGCGACACACTTGTACTATCCTTTTTCAACTCATATTGTTAAATACAATTTCAATATTAGTTGTCTCTTTTCAAACACAAACTAATAATTAACAATACGCTCATTTTTAGAATTTCTATATAAAATTCAATTTCCATGCATCATTACGACGATATTCAACTGTTTCAATGAACGATAAAACACGATTGAACTATGTAACCATTTTATAAACAACTTTTTGCGTACATCACAATAATTGTACAACCGGTTCTGACTTATTACGGCGTGTCCAGACTGGGGCCGGCGGCTTCCAGCGGCAAAATACAAAACATGCCATATATTTTTTATCTTCATTCATTTTATATTTTATCTCAATCTATTCCAATTGAAATCTTATTTTACTTCAATTAAATGAAAATGAAGTGATAATGTATGAAGATATAAAATATTTTGCATATTTTGTATTTTGCCGCTGGAAGCCGCCGGCCTTAGTCTGGACACGCCGTTACAAGACACGATCAGATACAAAAAATATACTTATAATATATACAAGAAAAGATACGATCGATTATAACACTTTTACCGCTAGTTCATGTCAAAAGATGTGACGTAAATTTGAATAATAATCACTAACAGTAAGGAAAACTTTGTTCCATGAAACAAAATGTGTAATCGGAAATTAGCAGTGACGTCTTTTCAAATTTTCATGATCGTGGCCGAAAAATTTATTTTTAATCTTACAAAAAGTAAATTAAAATTGTCTTTAAAATGTATAAATTAATCAAAATTTCTATTAAGGGGGCATTTATCTTCCACTGCCCCCCTCAAATGACGTCCCTGGTATTTCTGGAAAAAATCACCTCACTTATTCTTTAGAGTGGGTGTAAAAACTAGTGAAATTTGATGAATAATTTGTTTGGCATGTTTCGAATATTTTTCAACACATTAATCACTGTCAGTCGATGATGAAAAATTGAGGAATTCTCTTTGATAATTTTAACATCAGTGAAACTTCTTTGGTGTCGCCTCGAGATCGTTACGCTTTTTTATTTTGAGCTATTTTCTTATTTCGTGTCGATTTGTGTGATGATAAAATAAAACAATTGTCACGCTTAAAACTTTTCATATACATACGTGTATTTTTTTAATTAATAAAAAAACAATGAAATCGTTCGTGTTACATACAATAGTACACAGGTTTTTGCTTAAATTGAATGAAAATTCATTTAGAATTAAACTTTAGAAAAATCTTACACACTATAACTCGTATATGAATTTATTACTACAAGTGTTACATGCATACTTTTACTAGTCGTTGTGAACTAGTTCGAACTGTACATTTATAAATATAAGTTCCACAGTTTAGTCAAATATACATACATATTAATCATAATATGTTATGAAGGCTGCATTTATCATTATCTCATTACGCGATGATTTGTTGATTTCATTGTAAATATTCATGAATATGCCATTAGTTTTTTTTCCATACAAATATATGATATAATGTTTAAAATAATTATGAGTAAGACATAAGTAATTAGTCTCGAGTCACGAAAAATGTTGCAATCCAGTTTTCACTCTGAATTTCGTTTTCTTTTCAAAGCCAAAAAAAATAATTAGTTATGGAAAAGAAGAATTCCGTTAAGTCACACGTTTGATAATGTTTTTGATACTTTTGACTGTACATTATAACGTTTCGTAACGAGATTATCAACGGTTGTAAAAGAAAACGAAAGTGATTTATTGTGCGTTGAAAAGATGCAGTTGTGAAATTGTATAAAAACAATAATCGATATTATGATATCGCTCATGATTTGTGTTAAGCCTCTTAAGCTTTTATTTGTAAAAAAAAATGGATTCGTGTGTGTTATTTATAGACTCCTAAACGTCTTATCCTTTCGCTATGAACTATTCAGGATTGATTGTGTGCATGCATGGGAAGGATTCTGAATCATTACATTGCAATAGGATTTATTTATATAATTTCTTTGACATTTATATCTCATTTTCGTCGAAAAGTGGAGTTAATCACGGTTAGCTCTGAACTGATCAGTTCACAATCGGAAAATTCGAAAAGTCTCAATAAGCAACATCGAGTCACATAAATTATTTAATCTGAAATCATTTGATCGTAAGATACGAAATGTGATCAACTAAATTCAAGGATTTTTCCAATGTTGATCTAAAATATTAGATTAGATACGTTACTAAAAATAAAAAGAGTTAAACGAGCTACGTTTTAATGCTTATCTAATTCTAAAATATTTTTTGAATTATTACAATTTCATCGGTTTTTAATTTCATTATAGGTACATAAATAAACTAAAGTCGCTAAATGGATAAAAATAATATTTTAGGATTCGTTCACACAGCATTCATTTAATCATTATTAAATTTATTGAAAATACTTATTAAATTGTCGTTTGTGTAATACAAGATTTCCATTTCAAGTCGAATATTAAAAAAAAATCAAACCTGAACTCGTGAACTTACAGATTTTAAAGTTTTCTCACGCCTAGAGTATCAAGCGTCTCCAGTCTCCCTTATCCATTAACTAGGTAGGGGAGACTTGGATCGAAATATTAGAAATTATATCGACTGCTATTTGATTATCTTTCAAATCAGTTGCTGTCAAAAGTCGTCAAATTTACGTAGGTATAGCTAAATCTGGAGTAGAGTGAACTCTTATATTTTCTAGCCATAATCTAACTAGAAATTATCGCGTAAAGAAATGTTCTTTAAGAATATTTGAGAAATAATTTCTAGTTAGAATCTAGCTAGATAAAATAGAACGCTCCTTTAGCACATTTTGCTAAAAAATATGGATTTATAGCAACCGCATTTGGGCATTTACATGTGCATATAGGTTTGTTTCTGCCTTTATTTTGATTGCAATTCGATTGTAGGTATTCATGAGAACTCGCTTATATGGTCTAAGCGTTCCCAGTCTCCCCCGCCTATTGTTTAATCCGAAACCGAAAATTACCGAAACAATCTCAATTACACGGTGAATTTATAGCATTCGGACGTCCGCTGAACAACGGTGAGGTTTGTGAAACACCACAGAGCCTATTTCGTAACTGCGATCTCCGCAGACGGAGAATTTCCACGTGGTGTGGCAACACTCCGTTACATAACCGCCACAACAAACGCGAGCCGAGCAACCTTGGTGGGGAGACCAGCCCCGGGAAGGCTTCTCGGCATCTAGGAGTCGCGCTCGTGGAGGTGGTGGCGATGCAGCATGAGGAAATAGTCGATTCAGTCTGCTGCAGACCTGGCCGCGATCGGCGGTCTTTTGGCCGAAGCGCGCGAACGTTGAAAAGCGCGCGAAATGTCGCGTTCGAATCTCCACCGTTTATTCGATATGTCGTGTTCGTATTAAAGTGATTTTTTTTATTGTCAGTGCAAATTGTATTCTCGCTAGTGAAATTATTATCTAGTTTATTCAAATTATGATATAATTGGTACTTGTCTGTTATCCAGACAAGATGCTATTGTTTATTGCATTCAATGTGCATTTACCCTAATTGATCCTAAATTTTAATCAAACCAAATATCTGTCCCATGCTCTGTCAAATTCTATAAGGAAAAAAAATAACAAAATGTTAATTAACACAACAAATGATCGAATGACAGATTTTAAATGACTTACATCACTTAAATCTATATTAATAAATCGTAGTAGTGCGATTCCTGCTTTTAACCTGT
Organism: Cheumatopsyche charites; assembly: GCA_024721215.1. Lineage (NCBI taxonomy): Eukaryota > Metazoa > Arthropoda > Insecta > Trichoptera > Hydropsychidae > Cheumatopsyche > Cheumatopsyche charites. The sequence continues at coordinate 11,788,576 of CM045587.1, forward strand.
TAATATACAAAGCTTCTTCCCTAAAAATTTCTGATATTTCTCAAATACTTTCATGTCTTTCTTTTATCGGATCTAATATTTTTACCTGCGATTCTATATCAAAGGGTCTATTCTAGATAAAATTGAAAACCTTTCCTAAATGTCAGTCTTCGCATGCCTTTCGCTTGGATCGAAAGTCGACAAATGCAGATCCCGATTCGAAGGATAAACGATCCATAGATCATAGAGTGACATGTGCTTCGATCGGAACGATTCGATCAGAAGATGATAGTGATTTACTTATTGCTCGTGCTGCTGTTCGAAATCAATCTCGGAGCAATCGTTGCTCCACCTTGGGCAGATCCAGTTCAGAATCCTTGTGCTTTGCTCCCGAGAGGATGGCAGATGCTCTTCTGGCCCCCTGATGGAAACTGCTACAAAATATTCAAAGTAATGCTCTTGGCTTGATCTTAATTACTAATACTATTTATTATATAGTTACTGCCGACATAAATATAATACCTTTGATTTGCTGAAAACTGAAACCCACAAACCCTAATCTATAAAATAAACGCAAGGACCTACTAATCAAATTGATGCAAACACTGATCCTCACAACACAAATACTGACAATCCCTTCGTTGCAAATAGTGACGATTTCGATACGAACAGCTGATAATTAACAATCGAAACTGGGTTATAAAGCATCTGCAACGGTTTCAGCAACCGTCACGCTCTTCATTTTCGCAACACAACATTGAACGCTTTCGAGAAACTGCTGAATCGGCTTTTTCGCATTATCCACAATTTCATAATCGTCGGATCACCTTCGCGTGCCTATCGATCAGCTCATTCATGACGTTGCTTCAACGCTTCGATTCCCAGAAGGTTGCCCAAGAGAATTGTGATCACCAAGTTGAATCTCCTGCACTCATTGTAATTCATCGTATCGATTTTGATAAGAAGAATTTCATGTGGAAGGCTTCAAAGAACAGATCGTCTTTGAACTAATGTTCAGACCCAATGTGAGATTTCAAAGTTGATCGGCTCTTCGTAGCTTTAATTCTTCATATTCAAATGTATCATTTGAAATCTCGTCAATTCAGCTCCTAAAGGTTACCCAAGAGACTATACCTACATCGAATCTCCTGAGGTCACTTTGGCAACTCACGGAGTTAACTTCCTCGTCTGATATGCAAACTTTCACGTGGAAGTCTTCGTTTATGTAATCCAACATTAATCGCATCTTAATCGCCCATAATTATAACACGAGTGAGAATTCCACAGAACACTATGAGCACCATGAAACGGTGACTAGAAAGAAATCGGTCAAAATTTTCACACCATGAATAATTCATCCGAACGAAAAGAAAAAAAAGACGTCCGACGAGATGTTGAATAATCGAAAGTTTTTTTTCCAAAATGTTTTGTCATCGTTTTTTTTTCTAACTGTACCGGTGCTTTTTATTGTTAGATGGGATATCCTTGTCCAGAAACTATGGAGCTGACTCCGCCCAAAGTCGGAAGCAACTCTGGAGCAACGTGTCGATGTCCTCCGAAAACTTTGAGGACTTACAGTTCGAACGTTTGCTATCCGATGTTCACTAAAGGACCTTGCACTAACGGCGAATATTTTGCTCCAAATCCTTCTAAACAAGGAATCGAGTAAGTTTTTTCTATAAAATACTAATCCAACAATATGTACATATCCTTTTCAACGTATTCTTTTAGATACAAACTAGGAAAATGTTTGAAACCAATCGAATGTCCTGATCCCACTCAAATATTTTGGCCTGGCGATGGAAGATGTTACAGGAGACTGAGCAAAGGTCCTTGCCCTTTCGGAAAACTAATAAATATCGGTTCAAACTCGATGTCTAATTGCACAGTAAGTATAAATATTTTAAATAAACAGTTCGTATGTTTAAAAAAAAAGCTGGCTCTCTTGGGTTGCACAACTCGTTGACCCATTGTGTCATCACGTTCGTGACATTGATATTGCCGATGTTCTTGCACTGTTAATTGTTATTCAAACATCGTCCGAGGAGACAGTGCCGTTGGAAAGAGAAAGCCTTTTATAGTCTACAGAATGCCATCTAGATATGTATATCGATTCAATTGTTTCAGTGTGATGTAAGCAGTGAGTATTCTTGGGATGAAGAACCTCACAAATGCTTCGAACACTACACCAAAGGGCCTTGCAAGTCGGGACATTTGTTTTTACCTGGAGGAAAATGCGATTGTAGTCCTGAGTTGCCTCATTATCATCAAGATACTAAATCATGTTATGAAATAGGTGAGTTGTTTTTTTTTAATACACTTGTAGAGCAGACGATCAGTACTGAAACATAATCCAACCGAACTGTACCTACCAAATTTCGTGATGATGGCCTGCTCCACAAATAACTTTTACTCTAAAAATTAATACAATAACTATTTTTAAAACGACTTTTAGGATCTATCGGTCCATGCAACCTTGGCCATCGCTATACTCTAACATCAGAATCTCCCAATAAGGCTAAATGTAGATGCAAACCCAACTACGCCCTTTGGGACGATAATTCATGCTACAGATTGTACACGAGAGGTCCATGCGGTTCTAAAGAACTATTTGCACCTCCTTCAAGATGTGTGCCTTTACCATGTCGTCGTTCCAGGCTATATTTCCCCAATGAAAAACGTTGCTTCAAAATAGGCTCTCAAGGGCCATGCAAAGCAGATCAAGTCGTCATCTTCGACTTTGAAGCTCGTCCATCAATAGATGGCATAGCTTATAATGGAGTGTGCGGATGCACCGATGCACTGTCCATGGAAAAGCCCAATGGCTGCACTCCTAATGATATGGCCGATTCAGACTGCCGGAGCATGCCATACAATAGAATAATCGGAGACATGTGTCACATGCTTTACACCAAAGGTCCTTGCAAAGATGGACAGTGGCTGGTTCCAAAACACAGCAGCAATGATACTGCTGATGCTGAATGTGCATGCAAGCCGGGTTATATTGAATCGCAAGAATCTATTGGGACTGAATGTTTACCTCCCACCGTCGCATTAGCTAAATATTTGAATGAAAATTCCAAATTGATAGATTTAAAGATGAAAATTCTCAGATGAAAATTATCTAAAAAATAAGAATTATCTAGGTAGAAATATTTAACTTCAAAGTGCCATATCTTTATGTTCCGAAAACATTATGTTATAATTCTATTATTAAATATAAATCCATAGAGTATTATAAATCATATAACAAGATAATATCTATTCATTTTTGTTCTTTTTTAACTTCTTGTGTAAAAAAATATATGTACCTACCTCAAATTAAAAACAACTTTCATTGAATAAACAGCAAAAGGAAAATATTTAAATTTCAACGAATAACAATTTAATGTAATATTATACATTATTAGTACACATTTATCACAGCTAGGTATATTCAGTAACCAAATGGTAATTGAATACTAAAAAGTATATCACAGTATTCTAATATTGTTTTAATAATATTTTGCTAATATTATTGAATGGTATTTCAACCATTAATGTTACTACTAATGAAGCTATAATCACAACAACGAATTCCGATATGTCGATCTGAAAAAATATTTTTTTTCATTAACGTACAATATACCTTAGTATGTATTATATTATAAAAATTGCTATACACATCTAACTCACCATAGAAAACGTGGAAAAGTAATCTGGATGCTTTCGTACAGCAATATAATAGAAAAATATGGGAAACTGTGTTAAATACACTCCGTATATAATTTTATTAAAGATTTTGAATCCTTTCCACTCGAGAAAATGTTTAAATCCTCCTGAGATGTAAAATTTATTATAAAAAGTAATGTTCTCATTATATTATAAAATGAATTTTTAAAAGTATGTTTTATTAAACCTGCACAATCATTATTACTAGCCCATATCATCCAAAATATGAATATTCCCCATAAAATAGGCTCAAATGCACCATAATAGGCTGTATCCACTTTACTATATTCATAACCCAGTAATACCATACGCCATGGACTGATAATGGTAGTTAAGCCGAGACATGTTGCTATAATCCATCCGAGACCGGCTTGAAACTATAATTTTACATATTATCCAAGTTCACATACCTACATATTTTATCACTTACAAAATAATTCTTACTGTTGTCAATTGTATATTCTTTTTAATGATCATGATATAAGCTAGAAGAATTCCCATTATGTAAATTGTGGCTCGATGAGTCGGAATGGTGTATGAATAGTTTGCGGTATCAAAAAATTGACTTATTCTGAAAATATTTGTTTCTCATGATAAAAAATAACAGGAAGAATTTTAGAAATTTATTCTGCTTTATCGACAGGGACTATTCAATTTGGTTCCTTCAGAATACTTACGGCATACCAGCGTACACAATCGTTGACAACTCTTTTTCCATTGTCACTCTAAATCTTAAAAACGTAGAATATGTAGCTATAGACAGTAATAAATATATTCCTTTATCCTTAAAGTACCACAGTATAATTACAGCCAAAGGTGTCATGAAAAATAACTGCATATCTATTCCCAATTGGTGAGTATGTGTTAAGCACTGAAATGTTGAAATTCCAAAGTAATACTGATCGTCAATGTAAAATATTCACTTAGGTACATAACAATTACTATATTTTCGAATCCCATAAGGTTGTGTATGAAAAGAAAACTCTTCCACATGTTGCTTTTGCAAATTTCTGCATGTTCGTTCAATGTAACGTGCGTTTGAGGTCCGTTTGCTATATTGGGAAGAATATATGTTGCAAATAATATGACCGTCAATAAAACTGGAATAATTCTAAAAGAATATTAGATTATCTGAATTTTTCATCAAAACTTCATTCTTTTGAACTTGTAGGTATCTAAGTATATTAAGTAGCACTAAATATTTCAAAAAATGCTTTTTAAAAGTTATTAATTTGGAAATAGGTACCTACCTAAATAACCTATTTATTAGTTTCTTGAAAAATTTTATTGATCCATATTTTTTCATATCTTCAATGGAACTTTTAGCTGATAAAAATCCACTGATCAGCATAAATGAATCAGTATAAATTATGGCCGTTCGCCCTAAAACAGTCCATGGCACACTGATTTTCTGTATTTAAATATAAATGAGTATTATTACTGGATATATTCATATGTTTAAATTATACATTCAAAACTCACTTCAGTCATATAAGTTTTATTGAAGAACGGATTATAAAACAGTGCAAACGATTTGTGAGATGCGTATAAACCAATTGAATTCAATGTTCTAATTGCATCTAATCCAATAATATTGTTTTCAGAAGATGTATTCATAAATTTATTGATATTAGCATGAAATGAAAACTGAGAAACCAAATTCATCAGTAGGTTCTTTTCAGAATCTTTTTTCATAAAAGTACCGAAGATATTAAGTAGCAAAATCATGATGAAAAATATTCTGAAAAGTTAATTTATATGTATTGACTTTATTTGATTTTGATTGCAGATTTAATTCTTCAAAACAGATTTAATACAAATAGACTTATGAAGAAAATGAAGAAAATATAATTCAAGTTGCAATTGTAATCAAATTCAATTTCCTCTTAAATCTGATTCGAAGTGTAAAAACTACTTGAAAGCAACATACAATAATTATTTTATTAAAATATATAAAAATTCTTACACTGTGAAGATTTTTCCAAACGAATAATCACTTTTTGTTTCCAATACTGTACAGTAATTTTCGTTTACTAAAGTATATAAATGATACGGCTTTAAACTTTTATCCATTTCATTTTCAAGTTCCTTAGCCGAACATGATTCAGGAAGACATACTCCCCATAAAATTGTCGATGCTCTTGGAACTCTGTGACCTATCTATTGTTTTCTTATTCAATATTAATTTTATCTATAGTACGTTTATGATACATATAAATTATGATACTCACATCGAAGCGATTTCCAGATACGAAACGATGAGCGTGAATCAACGAATCTAATTCTTTCAATTTTTCATCATCAATAACATTTATGAAATACTGTTTTTCTAAAACTAGATCCATTGATGCTAAACAATATTTTCCTCTAATGGGATTTTTTATGCTTAAACATTGATCGAAGTCTCCATATTGATTTATGTTCCCATTCAGTATTCCCGAAGGCAGTTTTGCTGATGCATCAAGCACTAAAATTATTTTTTTGTAATTTTGAAAGTATTATTCTACTCAATTTTCGTAATACATACTCTTCAGTGCCCATAATTGGAATTTTTCAGCGCCAGCAAACAACTTGTCGACGTCAGCTCTACAATTTGCACTCAAATTTTCCTTAGGAATAAATATACTGGGAAAATCCTTCCATGATTTAAATATATCATTTTCACGCTTTCTATTCATATGCTCATCAATCTCAGGTTTTTCCTGTTCCACATCATTATTGAATTTCAAATCAAAAATTTCACATATTTCTTCAAATTGAGAAAAATTTTCACATGTGTTAAACGTTTGTTTAAATGTTTGATTATTAGAACTAGATACTAAAATCGGTTTCGTTATGAAAAGTAAAACCGCTATAGAAACCAACATTTTTCACAAAATTCATAAATGAAATGAAATAAGAGAATCTACGAACTGCAGTTTAAATACACTAAAAATGGCACATTCGAACAATTATTATGGTTATTTCGAAATCATCTATACTTTGCAAAGGAAACAATCATATCATTGTCATAAATGTTTGCATTTCAGATGATGCAATGAAATTATCAACAAAAGAACATTGTTAACCAATTTGAATTTGGACTTTGCTTCAAATTTAGAGCTCATCGCCATTAGTTTCGAAATGCAAAAAGTAGTCAAGTATAATATATATTTTTTAAATCATATGTACCTACCAACCCATGTATTCACAATAGATTTACAATTAGTATGAAGTTGTTAAAAGTTTAACAAGTCAGTTTAATAATTACTAACAGACCTTAACAACTTATGACCCGAGGATCAAATGATTCGTTTATTAAATGTTTAAAAAGATATTGATCCGCAACTGAGTAAAGTTGGCGAGGTCTGCTCAAATATTTTGAAATATTGAACAAAAAATACCATCAATATGACGTTACCATGAGTCGATCCTAACTTATTCTTATTGCATCTGACTTAATCGAAATCCAGCAAAAACATATTTTTTATATGTAGATTCGTATGTGATCTTTTTTTCGATTTATTGTCACTTTCGAAAGTAAAACTCGTTCAAGATTCGTTTTTGCTGTCGGAATGACTTACTGACCTGCCCCAAAGCATTCGTCAAACTGTACACCACAAATAGACCAGTGCTAATCTAGGCTAATGCCCCGGTAAACAAAACGATCTATTAATCCAACAATGCGCACTGAAATGTTTCGACCTGAAACAATGTCTGTTTCAGCCGATTTCATCCTAGTCTAAGAAAAAAATTACACGAATAGGTATCATATTGGAGAAAGTCATTAAGCCTCGCCAGTTGCGCAACGTTGATGTAAATTACGTTGTAAGCGTCGGATATAAATATGTATGTAATTGATTGTAGATATCAATTATGATAAATGATGATCACGCTGAAGTACCTATACGAGGATTTCCAAGAACGAATTGAGCAATCCATCGACCTTAATAAATCTATTCAAAAAGTTTCACATGAAAAATATGGATTCTCTAAACTAAATATTATTGAAGTTCGTGCAAATATTTTTTTTGAGATGTTATATTCTGTTAGATCCAATGAAAGGTCGATTGCATCATTTTTTTATGCTTCTATTTAGTTTAACATTCAAGGTTTTGAGTTTGTTTTGTCCCTTTTAAAAATTCTGAAATCTCGACTTTTTCAAAATCTTGAGTATCAAACTTCTCGAGACTCGAGATATCATATAATAATTCATTATTTGGATTTTTTTATATCAATATTTACAAATTACAGAAGTTTAGAAATACCAGAAAATTTGATTTCAAACGATTAAAATTAAACATTTAAAAGATTTTCAAACATATGAATGTTATTTATAACAAAACATATTTCACACTCATTAATCAAGAAGGTTTTGAAACTAAAGATTTTTTAGTCAAGAATCGAAAAAATGAAGAAACTGAAAATCTCGGGACTACAATCTGGACTGAGAACCCTCATTTCCGACTCATAATGTCTTAATAAGACATCAGCTCTCATTCAACTTCCAAAATTAGATCTCTCTAGATCTAAACGTCTCTGGCTAAAATGCTGACAGATTCCGCAAATAAATACTGATTATAATAGGTTCAAGAGCGGCATTGTCTGAGAGAATGGGATCGCCTCAAGCTAGATCGATATCGAATCGACGATGGGAAGAGCTGACTCTCGACTCTAGCAGCTGCTGCTAAATAAAAACTTGGCATTTGGACATTTGCCACGACGCTGAGCCAAAAGTTGACACAGTGCACTCGCATGGCCGGTCCAGACACCATCCCATCGTCTTCGACAAGAAAGGAGGAGCACCGATGAAGCCTGGGGGATTCGAGGATCTCCAGCTGGAGTAGACGAGGCAGCCAGGTCGGTCTGAGATCTGGGATATGTGTTCGGATTGATCTCGGACCTGAAGATGACGACGAGACGTCTGGCTGCTGCTGCAGTCTGCTGCTTCATCTTGTGTGCCACCGTTGTCCACACGTTCCGGGTCAGGGACGTGCCTTCCTCCAAAGGCCTCTCTTCTGATCTGGCCTCTTCGCCGTTGAGCAAGACGAAAAGTGTCTTGGATTCGTCGCCGAGGCCCGATTTGAAGAGGATCTCCTCCCTTAGGCAAGGACCCAGCTTCAAGTTGGGAAAAATAGACGAAGATGACAACGAAGGTGATAGTGATACCGACGTGGATTCGACGGATAAAGACGCGAGTGACGATGACGATGATGATGATGACGACGACGACGAAGACGACGACGACGACGACGACGACGACGACGAAGACGATTCGGGTATAGGATCAGATGATGACAGTGATGATAAGTCTGATGACGACGATGAAGATGACGACAATGATGATAAAAGTGATAGCGATACAAATGACATAAAAGACGAAGATGATTCCGAATCAGAAAATGATGACGATGAAGACGAAAGTGATGAGGATGATTCCATTAAGTCGAAAACAAGTACAATAGATATAAAGAAACAAACTTTGAAAAAATCATCAGTTGAAAAAGTATCTGTTAAAAAAACGGTCCCATCTAAAACGGTTTTAAAAAATAAAAAAAATGACGATAGTGATGACAATGACACTGATAATGACGAAGACGATGATGATGAAGACGACAAGAAAAAGACTAAACATCGAAGTTTAAGTAACATTTCCGTAAAAAAATCAAATCCAACAAAAATAGCGTCAAAAAACGTTAAAACTGACAATTCTGATGATAGTGATAATAATTCTGATGATGATGATGATGATGATGATGATGATGATGACGATGACGATGACGGCGACAATGATAGCGATGATGATGTAGACAGCGACAAAGAAGAAAAAGCTCATAAAACCTTAAGTAAAGCTCCAATAAAAAAAATAGTTTCAACAAAGACAGCATTGAAAAAGGTGAATACTGCCGATTCTGATGATAGTGATAACAATTCTGATGATGATGATGACGATGATGATGAAGATGATAGCGATAAAGAAAAAACTGATTCTAAAAGTTTAAGTAAAGCTCTCGCAAAAAAATTAAGTCCAACAAAGACAACGTTGAAAAATGTGAAAACTAACGACTCGGACGATAGTGATGATAACAATTCTGACGAAGACGACGACGACGACGACGACGACGACGGTGATGATGATGATGATGATGATAGTGATGAAGAAAAATCTGTTCACAGAAGTTTAAGTAAAATTGCAATAAAAAAAGAATATCCAACAAAAACAGTATTGAAAAATGTGAAAACTAACGACTCTGATGATAGTGATGATGATAATTCTGATGATGGTGATGATGATGATGACGACGACGAAGATGACGATAGTGACGAAGAAAACACTAATCATCTTAGTAAAGTTCCCACAAAAAAATCAACTGTCTCGAAGACAACAGCCAAAGTTAATGATTCTGACAATAGTGATGATGAGAAAAATGATAGTGACAATGATGATGATGATGATGATGATGACGATGACGATGATGATGACGATGATGATGACGATGATGATGACGATAGTGAGGACGATAGCACTGACGATGAGGAAATTCACATAACTATTTCAAAGAAACCTGTGAAAACTGATCAAATTAAACCCAAAACTGAAATCTTGAAACCAAAAGTTGTCGCTTCTACAGAAATTTCGAAAAAAAAGATTGATGATGCTAAAAATACGAAAAACATCGATAATTTGAAATCTAAAGAAATTGTTAATCTTAAAAGTCAACAATCCAAAATAGATACAACTAAACCTGAAGAACAGAAATCAAAAGAACTATCTAAGACCAAAGAAGTATCAAAACCAAAAGAAGCAGTTAAATCTGTAGATACTCCTAAAGCTAAAGAAATTACAAAAGAAACGCCAAAACCTAAAGAAGTAATAAAATCAAAAGAGCCTCCGAAACCTAAAGAAACACCAAAACTAAAAGAGACACCTAAACCAATTGACGTAGCAAAACCCAAAGAAATTTCAAAAACCAAAGATACTTCTAAGCCTTTGGAAACAGTCAAACCTAAAACGATACCTAAACCAAAAGAAGATGTTGTTAAAAACCATGAAAAACCTGCTCATCGTTCCAACAGTGCTGAAAAATTTGATAAAACCATTCATACTGAGAGAAAAAGGGTTGTGAAAAGGCCTAGTGAAGTCATACAACGGAAGAACTTGAGAGAAAGTTCCTTCGAAGACTATTACACCTTCTTCCCGACTTTCGCTCCAAATTTCAGCCGTATCCACAATCCTGAATGTAGACGCCATGGTCAAATTCTCATGAGACAATTGCGTGGTGGCAAATTGTGGCCATTAGAAAGTGAGAATATTTCCTTATAGTAATTTAATAGGAAAATTAGAAAACCTGTGATTTAATCCATTTAATTTACTTTCAGTGTTGGACGCTACAGCTAAAGTTCCATCCGGCATGCTGCGAGGAAACAGTCACCAGATGGGAGAGTTCGATGAATGCTTATCAGCTGGAGCACGTGTCCGTCTAAGAACTGGATCTCTAGTCAAAGTAACAGGTCGTTACTGCTTAGCTCATATTGATATCAAATCAACTTCAAATTCTGGAATCACCCGATTACCCGTTTACTTTGCTCAATCAAGAAACTTTATTAGGAGCACACACCGTGATGTAAGTTTCATCTATATGCCATTTTAAACTGTTGGTTATATTAAATCATAAGTCTTACAATTAAATATCATAGCCAGGGCATTTCATACCGAGATTCACCACTCTGAACTGGGGTGTGTGTTTGCCGGCTGCTTGCGGAGCCAATGAAGCAGAATTTATCGTCAGGGATGCTCTGCGTCATTATAATTATTCATCAGGATTGATGTTCTACGTTGATGTAGATCCCATCGATTGCCACACCGCAAAAGTGTATTCTTGGAAAAAATGGTTGGACATACCGACTATTGGAACAATGTAAATATTCATGAAAATTTATTTAAATTTACATTTTGTGGTTTTCATATAATTTCTCATTAAATTACAGATTATTTTATGCATTGTTCGTTTGCATTGTAATATTTGCAACAGTGAAAGATGTATTTTCAAGTAATCAACCAGAAGATGAGCAAAAGGAAGAAAATGCTGAGCCAAAAGAAGAGGAAAATCCTGAAGAAGAAAATAAAAATACTGATGAAACAATCACAAATGGTAATTATTCAAATAGATACTTATCATTTGAAATAGTACAAGATAACACAATGAGTTGTCTTTTCAGATGATAATTCTTTGTTAAAACCATTTTCTCTAAAACAAAGCACAACAAAATTGCTATCAGATGCCAATGAAGAAGGAGACATAGAATGCATCCATGGAATACGGGCATTCACCACAATAGCTTTGTACATAGCCCACAAGTTAATTCCAATCGGGATGATGCCTTTCACCAACAGAGGCATTTTAACGGAAGTGAGTTCTAATTTAATATGAGAATACAATGAATATTTCTAAGCATTTATTAATTTTCAGATCTCCAACTCTCCGTTTTCAGCAACACTACGTGCTAGTTTGATATACACTGACACATTTTTGATCTTAAGTGGAGTATTAACTGCATATCATATGAGTCAAGATCTTGACAAAACCGGAACCATACCATGGTTACGAAGATATATCGCAAGATACATAAGGTAATACATCTACTCCATACATTATTCATTGATTTCACCAATCTAAATTAATATTCCTGAAAAGTAACAAAAGCGTTAGATAAGCTGAAAACATTGTAGACATTTTTCAGATTGACACCGGCACTTTTGGCCGTTTTACTTTGGTACGCATTCATTTCGGATAAACTAGGCAGTGGTCCGCAATGGGGAACTGTTGTCGGCAGAAACGCAGAACTCTGCCAGGAGAATATGTGGCAGAACTTGTTTTACATACAAAACTTCTTCCAGTTTGAAGACATGGTAAATCATTAATGCAATTGATAACTCTTAAAAGATTCACCATTGATTGTGATTTTAAATTTCAGTGTGCCACTCACACTCATCAATTGGCTTTGGATATGCAATTGTGGTGGTTGGCTCCGGTGACAGTATGGGCACTGCGAGCTCGTCCGACACTAGCTCTACCCATCATGGGAATTCTTCATTCAATGGCTGTGTGGCTACGCTACTCGGCTACGATTTCTGATCATCTTTCCCTTGTTATCTATCATGGGATAACGTAAGATCATCGCCCATTTTATCCCTCTATTTATTACTACATATTTCTCTAATAGCATGACAAATTTGGATGATATAAAATAATCTACATGGAAATAGTGTTCAAAAATACTGAGAATTTGAGACAAGTATTTTTCGCATCAATTCATTACATCAAATAATAATGAATAGATACTAAAATCATGTTCTTTTACCCACATACATATTTATTACATTACCTATTTTTAAATGATAATGTTCTTTAACATTGCAGTGTAAGTCAACTGTATAGAACGGCCAATTTGTGCTATTCATTAGCATTACATAGAGCAACTCCATATTTAGCAGGAATTGGTCTAGGAGTTCTTTTGCAGCAAACTGGCAAAGATATTTCTCTATCAAAGGTCATTTTCAATCTCAAATCATCAAATTAAACACAGACAGCTTTAAAATTTGATTTCCTTATGCAGTACTTGTATGTTCCTGGATGGTTGAGCTGTATATACTTTGGGGGATGGGCTTTGTACACACCAGCTCACATGGCTATGAGAGATTATCAATATGATGTGAATGAAGCTGCTCAATATGCTGCATTAGCTTCAGTGGCCTGGGCTTTGTCGCTAAGCTGGATTATATTCGCATGTTTCACTGGAAACGGGGGTACTAACCAGTTTTTTAATCAAAAATATATCAAATAACCTTAAGATAACAACCGAACTAATACAATGATAATTTCAGGTCCTATAAATAAAATATTATGCATACAGCCTTTAGTCGTTGTCAGTAGAATTTCGTACTGTATGTATTTATGCCAATTCTTGGTATTTTTCTATAACGTTGGTCGACAAAGAACTCCTACAGAATTCACTTTAAACTCAGCGGTGAGATATATACATATGCATATACCTATTTTAATTCCATTCCACAAATTGTAACTTTTATTCAAATTAAGTTTTAATTTCAGATTGATGTATCTGAGTTGATTGTTGTCATATGTGCATCGGTTGTGTTAACTTTACTATTCGATATCCCGATGCAAAGTACGAAAAAACTTTTAGCCAATATCAAATTTTCTAAAGGAGCCGAAGAATCTGAAGAAACTGTGTCTTCTGAAGAAACAGTTTTATCTGAAGCTCAACCCAATGAAGAAAATGCTCAACAAGTCGAAGAAAATGCTCAAGAAATTGTTGAAGAAACTGATCAACAAACTTATGAAGAAGAAATGATGTATGAAAATGAAGAAGAACAAATTCAACAAGAGATGTATGATGAAGAAGAAGAAGGTAACATGGAAAATATATTTGCTGATGAGCATCCTGAAATAATATATGAGGAAGAAGAAGAAGAAGAAGGTGTAATGGAAGAAGAAGTTGAAAATATTGAAGAAGCTGATCATTGGACAACTGAAGAAGATCAACAAGAAAACGTAGAAGGTGAACAACCTGGAGGTGAAGATGAATTAGAAGGTTGGGAATGGACGAATGAAGATCAATATGGAGGAAGATGAAAATGTTGTGCGTTAGACTAAAATGTGGATACATATAATAAAAAATGTGACAAATAGAAGAAGTGATAATGATGGAGAAAAATATACACTTTTGATAAACTTTGTTATACTTTTTAAACTTGTTAAATATTTTGGGTATTATAAATTATATTATATGAGAAATATATTGAAATTAGTGTTTTAAGCAAAATGTACATAAATACATATTTATTCATATGTGGAAAAATTCAATATATCTATACTGAAAATATCTTGGTTATTTGTATTTAACAATTACTGCATTATGTATAGATATACTTGTATCTAAATCCTTAAAGAAATTGAAATTCTGTATTTATTTTTCAATAGCAAACATGAAAATTATAATATTTCAACCAATGAATTCAAAGTTCACACATTCAAGTGCTGACTTGTGGTACAACATTTTACAAATAGATGGAAAATAACTACAGTTTAACATAAAATAAATAACATTCTATACAAATCAAATAGTATAAAACTTGAATAATAAAATCAATCTTATAAGAGTTTTCCATTTCGATTCCTTTATGTGTGAACCCATCCTAAGATTTAAATTCATTCTCAATTTATAACTACTCTCATTGCCACATAATTCAATGACCGCAAGAAATAAAACATTATCATGATTAATTCTAACCCGATCAAAATTATAATAATTAATCAATAGACCAGTTTAATCTCATGACTCAAACCAATACACCCAATGCTTCTAAAGCTGAGTTCACACGGGATCGTCTGCTTTCTATATCTTCTAGACTTTTTTCTTTTTTTTCTATCCGAACCATAGACATTCCATCAAAACTACTATCGTCGAACAAAAAAGAGAAAAACGGTTTTAATATCTCGAATCAATGTCATATTGTGAGCGAGACTTCGTGAGATAGAATGTAAATACAGGATACAGACAGGGTAATTTCGTGTGAACGTAGCCTAAGATAAACAAACTTTCCCCGTTACAACTTATGCAAAACGGTGCTATTTTTGTTTGAAACAAATTATACGACTGCTAAAAATTTTATCACTCGATCTATTTATATATAAATTATATTTTATGAGCGCGAATTTCGAAATCTCGTCTCTCAGATAGATCTACTATATAATAAATAAATCTATCGGATTGCACAATCCTCATGTACCTCGTTGCTAAATTTTTGAGGTCGTATAAAATAGCCTGAGATACTTTTAAGGCTATACACATTCATCTCGAATATGCAAATCTATCGAATCGTACAAAAATCTCATGGTGAACTTCTTTTCTTTTCTGATGAAAAAAAACCGCGAAAATCTCACTTCCTTCGAAGAGTAATCCAAGTAATTGATTTTGAAAAAAGTAATTATAATAATTTATCAGATCGATCTCGAGTGTAATAATGAAATCGATTTGCCATGAATTAAATCGAAAAAAAATGTTTTATGAATCGCTTTTTAATTGCTGTGACGCAATGCTTTTATGATTTGTACTAGATTGCGGAAATGTACGGCTACAGTAGAATATCGATTATCTGAATCGTGAAGAAAATATTTTGAAAAACATTGTACTCTACATCACATTATTACATGCATTCAATCGTTGTAATAGTAGATAAAAAATTTTAAGCCCTTAAATGAAAAAAAAAATACTCGTAAACTGCACAAAATAAACGAATTTCAATTGTAGATAAAACCTTCCAATAGATTCAACTGATCTAATACACGTGAGGAAAACATACAATCGAAATTCAACTGTACTAGACAAACATCGCCGGGAATCAATTTCCTTAAAATTTTCCGAAGTTTTTTTATAGTTTTCCCTCAAAATATTAATGTCAATTTTTCAAGCACGAACTTGAGGAAAACCGAAGTCAAACATCGATCATTGAGTACAATGCTAATTAATATATGTATTTTCCTTAATGATTGTCGATTGTGATTGATAATCCAAACAAAGTATCTTTGACAAATTTGCAATGTTATCTTTTTATCCCGGAACTGTCACTTATTCATTTTTTGATTGCGTTAACCCTTTGCACACCTATTACCATTCAGAGAAGTTTCAGGTTTTTTTTTCAACAATTTAATATTTTAATATTTAACAACAACTGTTAATATTTCTATCTAATCTAATTTTAATCTATGTATGATTATAAAGTTCTCATATTAATATCGTATTCATTTAAATAGCAATTTACGATGTTTTTCTCATTCTAGATACAAATTTAATTGTTGAATATCAAAAAAATTACAAATAAACTTTTCTATTTAATACTAAAGATGAGGAAAAGTATAAAATTTTTAAAATTTAAGATGTAGAATAGGTTAACATTTGATTAGGAGAACTGATGAGGAAACCACAATTATCTAAGATTACGTTGCGCAAATGTGCGAAATTTTCTTTTTGGGGAATAATTTGACGTTTTCACAATTTGCACAAGGTTTTGGTCAATTTAATGGATATGAAGAAATTGTCCGATGGAGCATAAATTGCAAATACATAATTACACTTGTACGGAATATAGGAATGTTAATTTAAATTCAATGTCTTTTATTTGCAACGCGATTGTGGCAACTTACTGTTACGCACAATTACAGACAAGATCGAATCAAATAAATAAAATAAAACTATGAAAATTGCATCAATGCACTTTGTGTTAAATTGCATATTCGAGACGTTCAGTGCACGACGTGATTAACTCCATAAAATGAAAAGTTGAAAAGTTAAAACCTGTTTGATGTGGTTTTTCAAAATTCTTTATATTTTGACATTTACTTACATATATTTATTAAGGAAAGATATTTCACTGATAAATAGTTATGACTATTCCAATTGCTATGATATTCAAATCTATTTTCTTTCATAAAAAGTTGGAGTTAATCATTTTATATACTGAACGATTCAATTATAAAAGCATCAGTTTCGAATTGAGGAAGCGATTGAAATCCGTGTATCTTTGTAATTTTATTGTCCGCATCAGTTACATATTATTATATTTTGTATGAGTTGAAATATGTGAAAACTCAAAAGTTTCATTTTGTATTAAAAAATAATGATTTAAAACTAGTTTTGAAGGATTTCGAGTTTTTTTTCATTGTTACTTTCATACGTGAGAGAATTATTGTATGATCTAGATTAGCAAACATTAAGATCATTATGATCTCGCATTAAGTATATCGTTGTTCTTATTCGATTCAGATAAATATGTCGATTTTGAATCGAAAAACTAAAAGTACTACTAAACTGGTTATGAGATTATTATTTAATATGATAAATTTTATTAGATCATCCATAATTTACAATCATACACTTTCATTACGCACACTAACCACTAATGAAACTATTAATGTTCAATACTCATTTATGTACATAATAATGCAATAGTTTCAATTTTTTTCAAATGAATCATCCCTTTACTCTTTCCAAGAAAATATTTCAATTTTCATTACAAAACTTTTTTTATGTATAACACATTAAAAAAAATGTTTTTAATCGATGACTATGTAAAATTCAAAATGACAACCTATTAGATCTTGAAGAAAATGGAAGCATATTTTTTTCAGTATTATAGACTGTAAGCTTTTCAAAAATATACATTTCCACTAAGCAAATAAAAAATGTTACAGAGTAAACTGGAATCTTAATTCAACCTAATTAATGAATCTAACTATATAATAGCGCTAATCTCTGTGTGTATGTGCTGTGTGTCCATGTAACGCTCCAAAATTGCGTCGATATCAACTGATTGATCGCTAGTTCATCATATTTCACATATTATTGCACAATACGTGCGACAGTCACGAATTTTCTTCAGCTGAATCATTCCTCAGCTCTTTCCAAAAACCCAATTTCCTCATAGTATGACTCACCAGAAAATTTTCCGGAAGTGGAAATTCCTTCAAGATCCAGAACTTTTCGCATCAAGAGATCAACAGCATCTGACTATGAAAGATCTAATCCAAACTGGATCCTTAATAAGAACAACATCAACAAACCGAAGTGGTGGTGGAACTTCGAATGGTGGGGCAGCCACTTTGACCAGATCCTAGCTCCTTGTCGATCAGTCCGTCCACCAGGTCCGTCGAGAGCGATGGCTCGACTGATCTTGATCTTGATCTTGATATGGTCGGCGAAGACCGGCTCCCAGCAAGTTCTGATCGACGATGGGTCGTCTCCCAAAGACCTGTTAGATCCGATAGCCGTACTCCTGGGCCTGGAGCCTGCCAGCGTCCTCTCGGAGTCTGCCCTGTTCAACAGGCACAAGTTCTTGAACCTGACCGAGCTGGAGATGAAGCTGGAGTTCCCCAGGAACTACGGACTGTCCACTGTCTTGTCCAGTGATGTTTTGGGTCTGAAGAGAGCGATTGGAAGATTGCCAGAGTCGACTTGCAAGAATCAGAGTTTGCTGCTCGTTCGAGGGATGCTGACTGGGAAGGAGTGGGCTTTGAAGAGTGAGTTTTGAAACTGGAATTTTATAATAACTGATTGATTTTTTTTCGATTTAGTGAAACAGACTATCAGAGTGATATTCGATGAGTTAGTTCAGGGTTTATTTTAGCTTGGGTTGGGTTAATTTTTTATGTAGTAAGATGGAGCAAGAGCATGAAAATTTATTGTGCTTTGTCGCTCAAATGTTTTCTAAATAAAACTATTTTTTTCAATTAAAGGATTTTTCGAAGCCTATTAGGTACCTAATACAATATTAGTACCTAATTCAATAATATTATATTATCTAACTGCTCTAACGAAGGGAGCATTCATGAAGATTCCTTTGAAGAAACTTTGTTGAAGTGTAGACATGAAATAATTGTGAAGAACGACAAAGCAACTCATATTTCTGTCTATATTTACACTAAATTTTCGCGAAATTCCCAAGAATTAGTTAGGAGCTTTATGTACACACTTCTTAAAAGCTTAATTTAAATTAATCAAAAACTGCTCCAACTTTAGATCCCAGTTTTTTTCCTATTATCATATCTGGTTAGGTCTGGTCAGATTGAATATCGTGCTGATATTTTGAAAATTTAAAATTGAAAAAGTCAATACGAATGATACTTCGCAAACATTTTCCACACGATAATTCGTTCCCACGACCAGTACCTAAAAGTTTGCCTAAATTAAAAACCGATGAAATAACCTCAACTATAGCCATAGACCAACATTGATCATAATTGGCTGACCAAATAGATCTTTAGTGATGATTGATTAGAATTTATCAATTGGGTGATGCAAAAATATTATCGAAACTAATAACGTGTCGATTTTTGATTGATTAATTGGGCGACATGTGAATGTCGAATTATAATGAAAAAATATAATTGCAATTTTAATGCGTTTTTTTTCTTGCAATTCAAAATCGGATATTTCGTCATTTTCTTATTGATCTTGATTCGGTAAAGTGCAGTATACACAGTACAGTAATCTCCCAATTCATGCAATGCTCGACTTATACAAAACAGTGAATTAGGTTATTTATAGGCAAATCAGATTGGGTTAGATTTTTTTGAGATTAAAATACATAGATCGGTTGAAGTTTTAGGTTTGGTTTGACTAGTTAAAATATCGTAACCATTGACTTACAATTAGTGCTATTTTTTCATCTCATCATTTAATTAATTACAGTATTGAATAATGAAATATATTAATATATTCTTCTATATTTTTTTCCTACAGGCAAATAAAATATAGACCATTAGCACGACACTTGAACAAATTTAGTATAACCCAAAATAATATAATCTAACCTAATTTGAATAATAAAAATAGCCCATTCAAACTTATCATAAAATATCAATATTTTTAATATAGTCCTACAATATCAGATAAAATATTATTGCCTACCAATTCAATACACAAATTAGAGATTTACTGTATAAGGAAATCAGCAATTTCATTTTGATCTATAAACCGCTTATTATTATACTCACAAAATTGCGGATATTTTTGATCGATCTTTGATAGATTTATTCTTTTAAATAGACTTAATAAGCAAGTATCGATCTAAAATATTTAATTATAGCCATTTTAAAATACTAACATAACCAGTTTATCACACAATTGCGGTTAACGATTAACAATTAAATCGTTTCAAACGTCATCTTATTCATAGTAGTCTATTTCAGGGACGCCATTTTAACTTTTTCGTGAGAAGGAGAAATATATTTTTAGTATAAGAGAAGATGGGGAGACTTTATCCCCTTTGTTATTTTTTGCCTCTAACTCCTTTTTCGGAAAATTATATTTTTAAAATAGTAAAATAAAAAAATTATATGTACTTTGGGTAAAAATTTTAGAATCAATTTTTAAAGTGACTAATGGTTAGTTAAAATCTTGAAGGAAATTTTATCGTCTTTATTCCTTCAAATGACGTCCCTGATTAATTTTAAGAGTTATTTAACAAAAAATATATTTTCTTAAAAATAATTGAATATTTTCATGGCATAACTAGAAAATATAATATTATGAAGGTGAATATGCAAACAGTTCAAGAATCAATATCAAAACTCTATAGGTTATTGATGCGAATTCAAATGTTTAAAGTACACACGATATTTATCCTCATGATTATGAAAATGACCTAAGTCAAGAAATCTAAAAAAAAATCATTTATTTTGACATATATGTGATATAAACATGACTTGAATTTTATTTGTTGAATTCTAAATGAAATATTTAATGCGTCATTTTCATGCTTTGACGAAACCAAATATTATACAAGTCTCGAAACAATAAGAATGCGACTTAGACCGCTATTGTCATAACGATGGACATACATATTTGACTTATATGTTTTCTCAGACGTTCTCGTGTTTTGTTAAATATAATATAAAAGAATAACAATGATGATATCGAATGAGAAATCTCCGCCATTTTGTATTAAATAATTTTTCAAACACAAATCGTACAAAATAAAATTTCAAAACGCAAATTATTTTGGATATAACGAACGAGGTTATTCCAGATTTGGATTTATCGATCGTTGACTTTTCGCATTCGAAGTGCTATTGACTGTCAATGAAATTTTTGCATAGTTTGAAGGTTCTAGTAGTTGACCGTTTAAGGAACTTTTAAGTAAAACTCAAAAAAAAAAAAACGCACTTTATGGTTATGTCAACGACATGACACTCGAAGTGCAGGTTAATTATATTTTATGTTAATTGGGTTTGGGTTTTGTTAGGTCAAGTATCGTGTCGTTGATATAACCGTTCATTGCCGAAAATAATTAATTTCCTCTCGTGTAATGCAAGTGTAAACATAGCAATATCTCGATAATTAAAAATATTGAAAATTGAAAAAAATAATATTCGAGAAAACCTGTCTGTTAACTGTGATGTAAAGCTCTCAGATTTTTTGTTTGAATCAATTAGTCATTACTTTTTTGAATCGATTTCGTTTTAATCGAATAATAATTATTATAGATGGACTTAACCTACTTTCAGTATCTTTTTTTTTTTTTTGAAAAATGTTTGTCTTTTGAAAAATTGTTGCAATTTAATTTTCGATTTTCGAAAACAAAAATACTTTTCGAATATTGTCAGTGTATACCTTGTCTAGTTAAAGTTTATATTGCACGGTTAATCCTCGGATTTTCATGCACATTTTTTTCATGCTTTCTATTATACTATTACATGGCTGTATTCTGTTATAGAATTAAAGTACAGATAATGCTCCAAAGTGCAAAATTTTTATTTATTAACCTAGTCACTACTTAAGCATTTTTAGTCTTTATTTACCGAAGAAAAATATCAGCAAGGTTTATCTTTATTTGATAATATTGATCAAAATATAAAGTTGAAAATTGTGCACAGAATATCCATAAAATGTATACATTGACTAAATAAAGTGCATCTTAACACTTTGACTGTGAAAATCAATATATAGATAAACTGAATTACTTTCGATACGTTTAATTTTTCAAAAAATGTATCTTCATTCATAGAAACTTTGTTCGATTACGTTTGCTATTAGATATTGTAAATTGTAAATTCAATGTTTTTGAAATCGTTCGAATGATAAATACTTATTACAACAAAAATGACCACAGTGACCTTATTCCGAGCTTAGAATTCTCAAAGAGACACGACATTTGCAACGTTAGGTGTTTAATGAACTTTTTCTTTATCGCGTTGCAAAAATTCAATTATGAAAAACACCGAGACATTGAATCTCTAATCGTGTATTTAAATGTGAAAATTAATCGAAATGTCTATCAGAAAATGTGTATAAGTCAGTTAATTTAAGTTTTGTTCGATAGTTTAATTTATATTTGGTTATGTCTAGTTGAATTCATTTTATTCGATTTTTGTATAAAATATGTAATTAATTAATATTTAATCGACTTACACCTGTTTATTCATAAGGAAAATTATTGGTTTGCATCAACAATAAGTTTTGATAATCTCAATAAATGTGTATGATTCAATCATATTATGATGATTGATTTAATTCGTTTGAAAATTTAATGTGACATGAAGTAACTTAATTTATATTGAATTATGTTAGATTTCTTCAATAATTCAAAAATGACTATTGATAATAAATTGTCATTCTAGCAAAATGATTTTCATTTAATGTATTTATACACATTGGCTAGTAATTAAATCATTTGCATATACATATGTTTACTTAAGTTACTATGTATGATCTCACACTTAAATGCAAAAGCGTATAAGTCCATTTTTTTTTTATTTAACTTAAGATTAAGTTAAGTTTAAAGTAAATCAATGTCAACAACAGACTTACACACATTTACTGATGAACGAAACGATTACATTCGACTTACGTTGAAACGCAAACATGTTTAAGTCCATTGTATTATTAATTATTAAAAAAACTTTTTTTTATCGATTTGAACGTTGATTAAATAAATACAATGAAAAAATTGCCCCCGCTGTTTAAAACTTTCATTGCTATTCGACATTGACCGATTAATTTATGCATTTTTTTAACAATTATCAACCATTACCTGTTTCGATTGTACCTTAATCGAATTACGCACATGTTTTTTTACATGGAATTAAGTATGACAGGTTATACTCGTACATATACTCTTTGTTCGTAGTGAATGAGTCAAATTTAAAAAAAAGACTGTTATAAGGCTAAGCACGTACTGTTATTTACACTCGTTTTTATAATAGCAGATTAACTCAAGAAATTTAAGAAACTGATTTATCAGACTATATTTATCAGACAGATCTAACTTATAACCTTTACTAAATCTAACATAAAATCTTTCCTGATCTAATCTAAAACCTTTGCTGATCCAATTAAACTTATTCTGTCACTTATTAATATTTAGTGCCGAATATTGTTCGGGATGTTGTTTTAACATTCAAAAACGTCAGACATAAAATATAAAATACCTAAATCTAAACGAAACAAAAACCTGACTTATACCACTCTTGTAATTATGTTCAAAATTTATTTGAAAAAAAAAGCCCTAAAAATTTATTCTGATGAAAAATTCTTAAGACATTTTTCGTGTTATATTTTTTTTGATAGAAAATCTTGTTTATCCAACGAATCTACGTGACTCTGTCACGTTAATTTTTCTGCAAACAAAAAATTAAAAATCAACGTTTGTATTTTGCAAACATAACTTCCAATTTTCCAATACCTGTTCAGGTGATTCATTAATACTAAAAGATTAAAACGATTCTAATCAGCATCAATAAAACGATTTTCGAATTTATTGAACTGAATTGATCTGATATTTACGATAGAAAATTTTGCGATTCAAGGCAAACTTCTGCAAAAATTCGCACTGCAAACATATTTGCGAATATGTAACGGAAAATCAATCTCAATACAGTGAAATCGTGATTTCACTGACGTTTCAGTGAATTCGTAATCAGTCACAAAGTCTTTATTTCATTATAAAATCGACTCGAGCTAGTGAAATCATGACTTTGCTATCGATGTCGACATTCTGCATACGATCACGATTTCACTGCAACATACTCATCTGTGATATATAAGTGATTTTATAATATTGCACAAGTTAACACCAAAACCTTGGAATTGTATGCGGAAATTATTCTTAACACGATCAAAGCAATTTCTGCATATTTGTCTTACAAAGAAAGCAAATACGTTATGAGTAAAATCGTGAATATTTAAAAACTTAACAGACGGTAAAAAAAAAACTGGCAGTTATTTCCAAAAAAAACAATTATTTTTGTGAAAACTTCAATTGCGTTGTGCACTGTGTGCTTTTTGCCAGTCGAGGAAAAAATATTATAAAATTTGTGATGTTCTTATAACATCGATCTTATATGAAAATATTGTTCTAAAAAAATATATATCCTTGAAATCAGATTTCAAGGTAGGTCAGTAAATCGTAAAACCTAATATTATATTTCCAGTATGTACGAATAACCTTTGAAATTATTGCGCATAATCGACACTCTAAATTGAATCTAATAAAAATTGAACGTAATTTACAATCGCACCTTTTTTTTGGTACACCCTATTTTCAACGACGCCATATTTGATGTGAGTAACGAACTATTGAAATTTTTTATAATAATTGCTTGAAATTACAAATTGTATAATCATTCCAATTCATAATTGGTCAGCATATGAATCAACATTCGATCGGTATTTTATAACTGAAATAGTCAGTTTCTAAAAATAAATATATGTAATATTAAAATTTGATAAGATTAGATTAAATATTTTTTATTGTATTTTTACAAACTTTTCATAAGATTGTAACTGATATCATATAAGTGTACTAATGGGCAGAATTAAAATACACACTTATTGGTAAATAAATATTCATCATTGAATTCATACCATTATTTTTATATATCCTTGAATTATTTTTAACCTAATGATATCAATTAATGAAGATATCAATCAAATAAACTCAGGGTTAGGTATGTTTAAGTTAGTAGCTAGTTATTCAATAAAAACTGTTTTTTTTTTAAGTAATTTTATCAATTCTAGTGTACGATGCTTCTGCCAAATCTCCAAATGGTCTTCTATGGGGTTCCAGTTTCCAATTGGGAAATTTCGACGAATGCATCAGCATAACCAAAGAAGAAACTGAAAACACCAATATTGTTGGTCAATATTGTTTGGCCAATGTCCATTTCAACAAAAAATCCATGCTGAACCCAAAAAATGTCTCTACGGTACCTATTACCCTAATTAATTTGCAAATAATGCATATAATACATATTTCTGGTCACATTGACAAATTGGTGATCTAAGATATGTTTGCTTTTCTAGTTAGAATAAATAAATAAATAATTTCAGAGATTGGGTCCAAGGGAAGATATAAACTGGGCAGTGTGTGTTCCTTCATCTTGTTCAGCTGAACAAGTTGAAAGTTTCATCTCAGATCTTCTTTCTAGTTCTGGAAACGGAGGAATCACTAAATTGTCTCATGACAGTTGCTACAAAAGGAAACCTTTAGAAATCACAATCTTGGATATCACTTATGGGTATAACTTTATTTTTCTATCATCCTCTATCTCAGGAATTGCTACCCACAAAATATTATACAATCGATATTATGAAATTCAACTCTCTTTTTTATGTTCCAAGAGAATATTTTCGATAGACAGTCAAATATTTAGAATACAGACAGATTACTTTTTATGAATGCAGCATGATTTTTAGGCATATTTTGAACATTCGATCACTTTGTACACATTTGAACTTGAACATAGCAGAATTTAAACATATTCAAATGAACTCATTCGAACTTGAACACATTTGAACTTGGACATATTTGGACTTGATCACATTAGACCAAAACGCATTTGAACTTGATAACATTCGAATGAACTCATTTGAACTTGAACATATGTATGTAAACCTAACAATCTTGAATATTTCAGAACTTTTCTCGCCGGATTTTCAACGTTGTTAATAGCTTGCACATTATATCATCTTTACGTACATCTGAAATACATGAAAGCTGACAAACGAGAAAGAACTATAATAGAATCTGTGATAATTTCGTTCTCAGTCAGTGAAAATCTGAAAAAAATCTTCAGCACCAAGCAGCAGAACGACATAGGACTTAACTCTATTGCTGGAATAAGAACTTTGGCGATGTTCCTCATTTTGGCAGGACATGCGATAATATTCGTAGTCGGAGGACCAGTTATGAATTCCATGTTTTACGACGATGTCAGTATATTATACATACTAATGTACAGTGATCTCCCGATTTACACAAAATTTCATACCACGTGAATCGAGGGGTCGCTGTTCATCTATAGAATATCGCTGAATTTTCAATTTTTAATCGAAATATTCTTCAGATGATCGTCAGAGTTGAAAATTCGCTGATGATCAACAGCACTCTGTTGGTGGACACGTTCCTCTTCATCAGCGCTTTCCTCTTCGCCCGTCTCCTGATGGCCGAACTAGACAAAAGAAAGGGAAAAGTCAACTTCTTGGCCATCTTCATTTTCAGATACATCAGGTATTTATTTTTGTTCAAGAAAAAACTTGAGTTTGAATGAGAATGATTCTTTTTCGCCGAGTAACACATAAAAAAACCAGTTTCGTCGAAATTGTTTACTCGATTTTCAGAAATTGAACGTTAAGTCTATATGATGTTTGTAATTAGCATGACGATAGAGTACTTTACAATTGAACAATCTGTCCGAAAAAAAATCGAATATTTTTTCTTCAAATACATCATTCAAAACAGAATCTGTTAATAAGATTTATTTTATGATTTCAAAATTGATCTCCTATCTTAATTTCAGAGTGACTTCTGCTTACTTAATAGTGATATTAATGTACATGACATGGTTGGTGAAGATGGGTGAAGGTCCTCTGTGGAACATGAGAGTGGAAGAAGAAAGGAGGAGATGCTTAAAATCTTGGTGGACCAACATCCTGTACATCAACAACTATGTACAAACAGACACTATGGTAATTGATTAACAAATATCATTTAATTATCAGAATTCATTTTTGACGTTGATTGTTAAATTTCAGTGCATGTTCCAATCGTGGTATGTAGCCGTTGATACTCAACTGTTCTTTTTGGCACCAATTGTAATCTATCCAATGTGGAGATGGAGAAGAGTCGGAGAATGTCTTTTGGCGATCTTGACATTGATAACTACTATTGTTCCTTTCATTATCACGTATCAGTATGATTTGGATCCCACTCTAATGCCGTTCTCCAAGTGAGTAAATTTCAATAATCTTATCTTTCCTATCAATTGCTTAAGTAAAATATGTGTATAGGTATATTTTTTGTAAAGAAAATAATCATATTTATCTATTTGAAAAGCCTTAAAAATCGGTATAAGTAACCACTTCTTTCTATTGCACGTCCTGCTATTACACGGAATCTATAATACATAACTCTGTCACCTGTATAAATATTTATATTAATCAAATAAAATATCTATATCTACATATTTTTTCACATTTTCAGAGAAGTCAGTGACATTTCGAAAAATTACTACTTCAAAGAAATTTACAATAAGACTCACATGAAAGCAAATGCATATTGCATCGGCATCGCATTCGGATACATATTGTATCGAGTACAAACTTCAGGGTAATGAAAATAATGATGGCTCTTTCTTATTTTAACCACGCTTTTAACTTGACAGAATCACTATTCCAACTCGACATAAGTCAAAACAAATATTTCAAAATAAAAATATAAGTGGAATTGCATCAGCGCAGCGGTCAAAATAAGAAAGATCGAAATTTTCAAATCAACACTTCTCTCAGATTTTGATTAAATTATTCTTCTAACTAGATATAAATTGACAAAGAAAGTCTTGATCGCTGGATGGATCACCAGTATTATATTTGCGACCAGTTCCGTGTTCGGAGTGTCAGTATTCTTCCAAAAAAGTTACCAAAACAATCCGTTGGAATCTGCTCTGTATAATTCTCTCCATCACATTGCTTGGGCTTTTGGTAACGGTTGGCTTTTGCTCGTGTGTGCGACGAACAATGCTGGTAATTTTTCAAAAATCATTCTAATTATAGTTTAATTTAGCTATTTTTTTCTGTTTCACTTTATTTTTTTTGTATTTTACAGGTTTTATAAACAGCATACTTTCTTGGAAACCTTTCATACCTATTGGTAGATTGACATATTGTGCTTATTTAGTGAACGGTCTGATAGAATTATATTCCCAAGGAACCCTGAAGAACTCGATTCATTTGAGCATTTACGATTTGGTAAGTTTATCCAATCACATTCTAATTATAGAAATATTGGATTGTTTAATGAAAAAAATTTTTTTTTGAATTTTAGACTGTTCTGGCATTTTCACACGCGTGCCAAACATTTGTGGGAGCACTTGTATTATGTGTGATGTTCGAATCTCCATTGCATGGAATAGAAAAAGTTTTGTTAAATCTGTTCGGTAATTATATTAAATCTTAACATAACATTCCTACCAATTTTCTTTCTTTGTTAGAACGATGGAATAATCGCAAAGTGCCATAATTTTCATTTTATCTTCGTTTTTCAGGTGGAAGGAGAAGAAACAGTCGAGAAGCGGAAGTTCAAAAAAGTAGTTCAAGATACAATAGAAATGATGAAAAGTGTTGAAAATTTAACGAATCATCGTTGTAGTGAGATTTTATTAGTTTCCAATTTACCATTGTTTCAATTGACTAAAATATACAGGGTTTAGAATAAGTAGTGCTATAATTAATTTTTTTCTGATATTTTTATTGTAGTTATTTTAAAAATTATCAGTGTACCATTTGATTATCAAAAGAATGATGAAAGATTTCATAAGCGTTTCAACGAAAAAGTTACCTTTATGATAATTCACAAAATGTACCTGAATCTTATGTATTAGTTGTACTTAAAATGATACAATGTAATTTCTGAAAACATTGTGATATTAGTTGATATTGAACGATATAAGTTATTATATCGGAGTTTTGTGTAAACATACATTTATTTATTAAATAACTATTTATAATTAAGAAAAAATGTGTTTTTTTTTATGACATATTTATCGAAACTTGACCTATTCAATGAAACGGTGGTGAAACTTGTAAATTGGGCTCGTATACATAAATTATAAGGATCTCTATAAAAGTAATTAATTTTCAACTCTTCTGCTAAAAGTCAAATTTAAATTTGGCGGTTATACATAGTAGGGTCATCTGCTTGTGACCTAAACGATCACCGTTGCACTAGAGCTGGAAAAATCGTATAACCGCCAAAATTGAATACATTATAAAACGATTTTGCTCATTATAAAATCTGCTCAAAACTGCGCAGTTGGTAGGCATGTGTCGAGACGAGGAAAAAAAGTGAGTTGGCAGCGCCGACGCATTTTGACGTTTCTCTCGCCGGAGCTCTGTTGTTGTACGTCAACGATGGCGAACGTCGAATTGTGACGTTGGAGTTGAAGTTTGACAGTCGACGTTTGACGTTTGACAGATCGAAATTCGGCAGTCGACGGTTGAAATGCAAGATGTCCGAGTACGAGAGACAGTTCGAGGCGGAAATAGAAAGGGCGCAGGCCCTCAGTCTCGAGACGCTCGCGCTGGACCACTTCCGCAAGCAGAGAACTCTTCACGACGGTACGCGTACATGTACATAGTTTTTAAAGCGTTCGTGCATTCCCCATCTTTTTTCTCATTATCAATGGATACGGTGACTCGATCGCTTCTTTCGAATATTTCATTCGAAAAAACCGACCGTCTAAAGTTGTGCGAATCTTATTCAATTTCTATCACGATCTTATACCCGTATTATACAAATGTATCCCAAAAATATCGAAAATTTCATTAATAAAAAATATCCTTTTGTTACACTAAGATATGTGTCGAATTAAGATAGTGGTGTGCGTAAAATATAATTCCCATTCACCTCAATTCTCTTTATCTGCTAATATTGAGCCCGTTTACATTTCTGTTTTTGTGCGATCCTATCTATAGTAATGTAGAACGGCGTGCAGTCCGTACGATTCAAGACAATCGTAGACTCAAATTAGTCGAAAATTATGATGTGCCTCTCTAATGATACGGTTCACCAATATTCGCGTTCCACTTCTGTCCGATAATGTTCTTTCACTGTGACGAATTTATTTCAATGTTAATAATGTCTCAGTTCAAACTTCTTTGATTATAATTAGGTTCAATCTTGCTACTGAAATATTACATCTTAAATTCATTTATTTAGATTATACTACTTTTTAAACAATAGACAATTATAACAATTTCTTTGCTAGATATTGGACAAAAAAAATGATCTAATTGATCCATAAGGATTAACAAGTATGTCTTTATAGGTAAACATTTGA
Source organism: Cheumatopsyche charites (assembly GCA_024721215.1). Classification (NCBI taxonomy): domain Eukaryota; kingdom Metazoa; phylum Arthropoda; class Insecta; order Trichoptera; family Hydropsychidae; genus Cheumatopsyche; species Cheumatopsyche charites. Next base: position 11,819,160 of record CM045587.1, read on the forward strand.
ATAATAATACGTAATTTCATTTTTTCGTATTTTAATATTAAATATTCAGTCATATTTGCATTTGCTAGTTTTATTATAAAATTTGAAATAGAATGTTCACTATTATATTAAAACAATCGATCGATTTTTCATGCATTCCTTTCAACAGCCATGCATAAAACGAGTAAGTAATTTGAAAACACCAATATTCCATTTAAGAATAGTTTTTTCAGTTTTTTTTTTTTAATTAATTTTATTTTATGTCAGTATCATTAATTTAATTATTTCATTATAATATATAAGGTAACTGTTAAAAAAGTTTTCTTTCTAAATGATTTTGAACTCAACATCACACCATTTCGAATCTCAATAGAGGATGAGTCAATTATTGAATTTATCTCGAATAAAAGTCTTTGTGTGGCGTTTGAATGAATGTATTTTGCTGTAGAATCATTTTGTATATATCAAACGATTTATGTTTTAAAATATATGTATATATACATACTCACAGTAATATTCTGCCGATTTGCAGAAAGTCCTTCGTCAGAAACGGAATGCGATGGTCCCATCAGACCGGTGCGTTCCCGATCCAATTCTAGTGGTTGTCCGCCTTTACTACCACCGCCTCCGCGTAGACCGGCTAGACGAGCTCGAAACTCTCCTCATCCGGATGGAATGCGCTCAACATCCAACAGCCCGACTCCATGTGAAGTCAAAAACAACGATCTCATATCGTTCACGGCTCCATCGTCTTCAGGAAAAGCGCACGACGAATTCAAAAAAGAGCATGAAAAATTCAAAGAGCACATCAATCAGATACACAGGTTAGTTAATGTAAAGTGTGACCAAGAATCAAACCATATGGACAAATGAATATTTTGGCAGTATTAATAGTAGACTAATGGATGTAATGTCATTAGATCTTTCCACTTTTTTCCCATATTATGAAATGACTTAAATTTGACTTAGGTGTTTACTTTGCCATACAGTTTATTCCACTTAGCTGTTCCCTGTACTTTTTTTTCTCAATATTTATTAATATTGTTACTGACAATTTATTTTAAAATCTTTCAGTTTGAGTCGATCAGATCAATTAGCGATGATGCCCATATTTGGCAGTACGAGGCTGACGAGAAGCAGCTCAAATGTATCATCACATTCCGCTCAAAATATAATTCCTTATCCTTCATACAATGCTGTCAATCCCATTATAAATTATCCATCAAACACACCATATCAAAGTTATTCTCCAAACGCAAACGTTTCGATGAGACATCCTTTTAACAATGTCAATTATTCCAATCAACAACAAGGATATAAAAATATCTATCCAAATCTATCAAATTTCCAAACCAATATGAATAATTTATCTTCAAACTATAATCATCTCAATACCAACTCGTCCAGTTATCCACAGTTGACAGCTTTGGGACAAAACAACCCGATTCCTTCCAACAATTTTCCGATGAACATTTCCACTAGCTCTTCTTCAAATGCATTGGAATCCGAATCGCACATAACTAATACCATCAATAATGGATTCGGGATTAGTAAATCTAAAAGTGTCGACCTAAACATATCTCAAGATGTCAAAACTAGTCAAATATTAGAAAATAGATCGAAATCGCTGAAGGAAAAAGGCGCTCATCTACCACATCTCAATGTCCCCAAGTCCATATCGGAAATACCGACAAATCAAAAGGTTAGTCTTCATGAATATGCATTGATATTTCGATATAATTATAAAATCTTATTTTATTATAGCTTTTCCACAAAGAAACATTACAACCTGATGGGAAATCAATGAATTTAATCGACTTAGCTGTAAATACTAGGTATTTCAAAGTTAATTGAATAGTTTTTCAAGATTAAAAACTAAAATATTGCAATTTTTTTCAGATCTAACTCTGGTAATTATCGAGTTAGTGTATTAGAAGCATTCGATCCATTATTAGCTGACCAAACCACAAATGGTAATATTAAATTACATTCAGGGTGTGTTAATATCTTGTTTTATGTCATTTTTATTTCAGACTACATGCTAAGCAGCGAGTGCTCGAGCAGCATATATGATGAATTCGATCCTCTGGACTTTCTTTATGGGGAAACGAAACATTCAAAAGATCCGGTTTATGCTACTATCAATAAACGTGATACTGTCATATCTCCACTACCGTCTCCACCACCAAGATCTCTTCCGCCAACGACCCCTGTGATTAAACGAAGCAAAACTCTAAATGTAATTTACATTTTCTTCATTCACTTATGATCCAATCTACTCACTGTATTATTTCATTTGTAGAGTAAACTGTATGAATCTGTTGTCGAGTGCAAAGCTCGTAAATATGAATCGGAGTTAGCAGCCTTTTTAGAAATGGTGAAACAAGTTAGAAGTATGTTAATATTTACATAAGTTTTAATGCCGTTTAGATGATTAATGATATTGTCAATACACTGCTACAATATTGATAAAAATTATACGTGCTATCATTCCTGAAAAATCATTGGAAATATCTGAAAAGTTAACAGTCAATATTTCAATATGTATAATGAATATCAGTAATATTTGAACAAAATTGTGGCAATATTATTGACATTATAAGGAATATTTTGAATATGCCCATGTGATGTCATTTCAATTTGTTTCCAGGTAAATATAAATATAATGATACAAACACAAATCCTGGTTATGTGATTGCTTCGAAATCTGAGGGACACTACACTCCGGATACCAGTATTAAGCTTTTAGTTTATCACAAAAATTTCCCTTCGGTTACATTCACTTGTGATGGTATTACAAATTCTCCTTGACTTTTCAGTATCATAACTGATTATTGATCGGTTTCATTTCATTTTCAGTCGAATCAACTGTTGAGCATGTGATTTTGCATGTGGTTTGCGAATCGGAAGGAGAAATCAAAGAAGACATATCAGGATATACTTTACGTGTAAGTGAACTGAAAATTTTAGTTGAACTTGAAATTTGAATTTTTAATATTATTTTACAAAATCACATCAAATTTTGCAGGTATGGGGATTAGGTGAATATTTGACTCCAGGTAGCTGTCTCAGTGAATACAATTACGTCAGACAATGTGTACGCCTAGAGCAAGATGTAAAACTGTGCCTTCAGTCAACCAGAAATTTAACCTTAGCTAGAACCGAAAGAGACGATATCAGAGATAGTCATCTTACCCTCGACAAAATATTGCCGAACCAAAGTTTGCTGCCTCCAATATCGTTTCATGATCTTTCAATACTTTTAGGTTTGCAACATAAAATTTTAATATTTTCTTATGCTGTTGCCTTTGTAATGCCGTCTTTTTGGTTTTAGAAACACTAGAAGGAGAGCTTTCACGTGTGTCTTCAAATGTCGCTGATGGGGGAAATATTCGATTAGGAGCAACAGCTCAAGCTGTAAAAGCAATCTGTGCTCTTCTTGGTGGAGTAGAAACGCAACACATATCGACCACATTGAAAACACTCATACATGCTTGTTCCGAAGTATGCATTCATTATTATAACCGTAAAGATTCACATCAAATTATTGTCTATTATTTCATTTTTTGTTTTTACAGTCAAGACCTGATTCAAACTTGGTGAAACCTGAAATCGTCGCCGAATCGGGAGAGTACTGTAAAGTTTCTCTTCGACAAGCCACTCTCAAAGATACTGTCGGATTACATTGTCAGCGTCTTCGAGAAGCCATTCGTGGATTTATATCGGTCTATTGCCGAGCAAATAGAGTTGATTTTGAATTGGAAGAAAATCCTTATGCTCTACCTGTAAACAGTGAAGGTATGTTTTTCTTTTTATTCAATCTGTTTTAAATATTTTATTGATTGTGTCAATTTTTAGCTTCCACTCCACTATCATCTGTTAACGAATCCATGATCTTCTTGATCGAGGGAGTACACAGATTCCCGGTGTTTTGGAATCATGATGAGTTCGTTGTTCACGGTCAAATATATCACGGAACACGCCCTCTAAAAGGTTTCCAAAGAACACAACCTGTCACTCCAGATACTTCTGGATTTTACCCTAGAATCATATTTGAAACATGGTACTTTTTTTAAAACTACAATTGTTTCATCATCAGTCTATTTTATTAAAAAAAAAATGTTACAGGTTAAATTTAGATGAACAAAGCATAGCCAAACTACCGAAGGAATCCAGATTGGTTCTGACGTTGAGTGGAAGAACTCTCTCAAAGCCCGACAATCAAAGCGGTAGTAACAATACAGAAAAAGAGAAGAATATGGAAAACATTCTTAATGATTCTCCAGAAAAGCATGAAAATGAATTTAACCATGATTCTAATTTTGTGAAAATTGAACAAGAAGAATTGGGCTGGGCTTCTGTTCAACTGATTGATTTTGATGGGTTAATATTACTGTATTTCAATTGTATGTTATTATTTGTTGAAATGTTTAACAAATCTTAATGTATATTCAGGATGTTGGTGTCGGGAAGTTTTATTTTACCGTTGTGGCCTGTTTCTGCTGATAAGAGATTAGGACCAGCTCCAGATATCACAGATTGTCCACCACAGCCACATCCTCTTATTAATATCGGTAATTTGAAATATTTTACAAATTGACAATGTTAATTAAGCCCATGAAACTCAATATGATTTTTTTTTTCACAGAAATACCTCTGTACAGAAGTGGCGGAGTTTATTGGAAGGATCACTCAGAAGAGTATAAGAGTGCCTTGAATTCTAATAGACATTCTTTTGATGCTCTTGATATGCAGACACAACAGCAACTAATGCACTTAGTCGAACAAGGACCTTACCAAAGAATGCCTTCAGATTGTCGCGAAGTTAGTGCACAATTATTTAATCGATAGAATATTTGGAAACATTTTCATTTATCTATTTTATTGCTCCAGATCTTATGGGAGAAGCGACATTATCTCGTTGGCGTACCCGGTGCATTACCATTAGTTTTGCAAGCGTCCATGAATTGGGATGCAGTGAGCAGATGGCATCTGATGCAACTCCTCGAGCAATGGACTTCTCCATCTCCCTACGATGCACTTCATTTACTTCTTCCATGGTTTGTCAATTATAATAAATTGATTTCGTACAGAAATATGAAAAAAATATAACATTTCATAATAGTTTTCCAGATGAAGTAGTTAGAGCAAAGGCTGTTCATTGGCTCTCCAATGTCCCCGGAGACATGCTAATGACTCTGATGCCTCAACTTTGTCTAGCTATACGATATGAACGCTTTATAGCCTCACCATTAGCCGAGCTTCTTTTGTCACGAGCTCTTGAATCGCCAAGATTCGCTCATCGGTTATATTGGCAGTTGGTGCATGACATTCCAGGAAGCTCACCACAGGTTATTGACCATAACTACTTTTATATAATATGTTATAGTTAATATAATATGATTTTTTGTTATAGAACTCCTCTGAAGAGTTTCTTGGTGTGAATCTTGATGATAATAGCAATTCTTATGTTGAACCTGATGAGAACGTTATAGCATCATCTCGTTGGGTACGCAGAAACCAAATAATTTTGAGAGCATTATTTGAAATAGTCGGTAAAAACTTGGGTGATAGACTATTGAAACAGCAGCTTTTAGTAAAGGTATCTCTCTATCATTCATCTTGAATCACACATCACTTTTTAACTTTTATGATAATGATAATTTTTATTACAGGGACTTTCTGATGTAGCTAATTCCGTCAAAAAATCCAAAGAGAATTCACGAAATTCATATCTTGAATCAGGGATAAATAATTTGATGCCTTTAGTCAAATCGAACAATGTTTGTCTTCCGTTATCCATATCTCAAGAAGTTTACGATATTGAAATCAAGTAATAACCTTTTACCATTAAAACAGTTCTTGTTTCATAGAATTTTAACAAAAAATTTTTTCGTTTCAGATCTTGTTCATATTTTCCATCAAACACATTACCACTGAAGATAAATTTTATTGGAAATGATGATACTATCATTCCAGCTATATTCAAGGTCTTTTTCTTGACTTCATATTTTTTCCGGTCATATATTTTCTAATATAAATAAAATTTATTAGGTCGGCGATGATCTACGCCAAGATTCTTTAGTGTTACAAGTGATGAGAATTATGGACCAACTGTGGCTCAAAGAAGGGTTGGATTTGAGGATGGTCACTTTTGATGCGATTCCCACTCAACATAGAAAGGGTAATTTAAAATTTCACTCATTTCTCATTACTGATTCCTACTAATCCTTAAAATCTTCAGGAATGATTGAAATGGTGTGCGAGGCTGAAACTCTTCGAGCTATCCAGGTGGAATGGGGCGTTACCGGATCATTCAAAGATAAACCAATTGCTGAATGGCTAGCAAAGCATAACCCCTCTGAGTTGGAGTATGAACGAGCAGTTACGAACTTCACAGGTCTAATATCTTCAATAATAATGTAATTTTCCATATAGGAATTCAATTCAAATATTTTTTTCACAGCTTCTTGTGCTGGTTATAGTGTTGCCACATATTTGCTTGGCATATGTGACAGACACAATGATAACATCATGTTGAAAACCTCTGGACATCTTTTCCATATAGATTTTGGAAAATTCTTAGGCGACGCACAAATGTTCGGCAATTTCAAACGGTATTGAATGAAATGAAAATGAATTTTATTAACATAGGATACAATCAAACAAATGAAGGTGTTTGAAGCTGTCAATACTCAGGTGGTGGTGATGGATGTAAACTCCTGTAAATGATCCCATTACTTTTGTCAACACTATTTTAGTTTTCAAAGCTGCAATGTATTCTAAGTTTCATTGGTTATAATAATGGTATTAATGGACAAGTCCACAAGCTATGAGTTTGGTCCCACATTGCCTGAGTGTTCATTTCTTCATACCTTAATCTATTTTACCGCACCAAATGTAATACGAAAAATAATGTTTTATTCAATTTTAGTGATCGCGCTCCATTTGTATTAACTCCTGATATGGCATATGTGATAAATGGCGGTGAACGTCCATCTCAACGTTTCCATCACTTCATTGATTTATGCTGCACCGCCTTCAATATAATCCGGAAACATCACAACCTTATACTACACATGTTTTCTTTGGTACAAAACAATATTTTTTGTGGTTGGTATAAATATAATTTTACGATACTTACTCTCACAAAATTTTCAGATGGCCACTTCAGGAATAACTGGTGTTTCCGCTGCAGCCGTGGGATATGTCCAAGATGCCTTACTCCCCGGTCAGACTTCAGCTGAAGCTGCTGCTGCATTTGCCAGACTTATTCACTCAGCTCTGAAGTAATTATCAGATCATATAATTATTTCAGTTCCAAGTTCAATCTAATAATCGTTAAAATTATTTGTTTCAGATCGCGCTTCACTCCGATAAACTTCTTCCTTCATAACTTAGCTCAATTTAGAGTTGGAGGCGATCAGACTACTTCGACTTCCGAATTGTTGTCATTCATGCCAAGAACATACACGTGAGTTAATTTAGAATAACTAATAATATGATTACATATAAATATAATTAAAATGAAACTGTTCTCACAGCATGGAGCAAGAAGGTCGTATAATCGACGTCAATGTTCTTGGATATGAAAAACGCTACGAACCAGAGAAATACTATGTGTATTCACTGAAGATATTCAGACAAGATCAGGCTACTCCATTTATTGTATATCGAAGCTACAAACACTTTACGGAGCTGTATCAGAAAATTTGTATAGAACATCCTTTGGCTAGAGTTCACAGGTCAGTAATTAAAAAAATTAGGTTTAGTTTCTAATGATCGTTTATTTTACAAATTTCTTTTTATAGCTAGTCAGTTTCAAAATGAATACCAAATTCAATTTGTATGAAATATATTCCATTCCTTACAACAATGGTCTAAGTAATGTTTCTTTCGTTTCATTTAAAGGTATATTTGTATATTTGACTTTGTTAAACATACCATGAATTTTAAAAATAACATTGAAATATAGGTAGGTATGTATCTATTTTTGTACAACAATATGAACCAATATTGATGATAAACTTGTTTCTTGACTTAAAACAAGATCATAATTATAAGCACAAATTTTATGAAACAGCTTAACAAAACTCACCAGATACAAACTAAAACTGGGACTTAAAGGATTAACAGATAATATTCAGCCTTTGAAAATAACAATTTTAATCCTTATCATTTTTATACTGTTGATGATAAATCCGCACAATGTTCACATGTTCAACTGTTATATTTAACTTTACACCTAATATTAAATCACGCTTCTGTATCACTAACATCCAAACTGCTATTCGTTCCACCATCAAAATCAGTAATACTGTTTCCCATTGGATTTCTGGCCATTGCTCCATTGTTCTGATCGGCCATACTCCTCAGGGTGTTCTGAATTGGAGATTTGACTTCACGGTGCAAATTCTGACGATGTTGAGCTACCATGTCCCAGCTGCTGGTGAAGCTAGCATCTTGCTGTGGCTGATTGTCCACCATTCTGTTCCTAACGTTTCTCGTTGGGTTTTTCGGTTTATCCAGAGCCTCTGATGACGAATTGGCTTTTAGCAAATTTCTTTCCGTGGACTCGACTGCTTCTGCGTCTATGGTCACACTTGCTGCTTGTTTCGGTGTCTTATCTTTCGGCTTTTTGGATTTTTCCCGTTTGTCCTTATCCCGTTTCTTGGTTTTGTCGCTTCTCTTTTTTTTTCTTTCTTTTTTGGTTTTATCATCGCTCGACACATTTCCATCTTTTTTCTCTTTCTCTTTTTTCAATTTTGCCTTTTCCTCTTTTGCTTCTTTTTCAGCTCTAGCTTTTTCTTTCGCTTCTTTTTCAGTTCTAACTTTTTCCTCTTTCGCCGCCTTTTCAGCTCTTGCTTTCTCCTCTTTCGCCACTTTTTCAGCTTTTGCCTTTTCCTCTTTCTCCTTTTTTGCAAGTTGCTCTTTTTCTTTTTTACTTTGCTTATCCTTTTCTTTATTTTTGCTACTCACGTCAAGTTTATTTTCATTGGAACTAGTTGATTGTTCATTGAATCCACTGGGAAATCCTTCATCGATTTTTTGCTTGTTCACCACATTGTTCACAGGTGGTATATTGTTGTTTGTCGAAGATTGTAGCTTTGGTCTACTAATTTGAATGTTAGATGGTTTATCGTACTCGGCTGAAATCATATATAACAATTAACATTTATGGACAAATTATAATGATTTGATATCAACGAATCGATATTACTTTCATCGATCACTCTAAAACTCGGTGCATATATTCCAGGTTCGTATGATGTGTATACGTCTCCCCTTGATTGGTTGGAATTTGAGTTCGATTCCAGATTTGTAAACCGCAACTGAGCCTTAAAGCCTTTAAGCTTGATTCCTACTACGGCACAACATAATGCCCCAAGAAACACTATCGTCGCCAGCAAATCGAACTGCTCCCAATCTCCTGCAAAACCATGTTCAATGTGATATTTCCTAATTCCTTAATTCACTGATTGATTATTTCAACTCTTTGATTTTGAAGATCTGGATTGATCAACTTTTCGTGCTACTCAGCTTCAACTTCAAGCAGTTTTAATGAGAATCATATACGTGGAGTTAAAGCAGAGTAGCTCAAGAAAATAATCATTCCAGATCTTTGCCAAATATGATGACTGATAAGTTCATTTTTTTTATTTTTGTCACCTGGTTCCGTCTGTGCAATTGGTGCCATTCTTTAAAGATAGTCTTGAGAAGCCGTTAAGAATATCTTATCTGTCACATCCTCTTTTCTGCAGTTTGTTGAACAGGTGCCTGATACAAAACGGTATTGTCGAATGAGAGTGCACGCATGATACATTTGCGTAAGATAAGTCATCGTCAGAATCTAACCGATGAATATTTCAACAGGGGTTTCCAAATATATTTATAAGATAATTTTAGCAATCGTTCATTCAGATATTTCTGATTTCTTAGACCCAGTTTATTAGTTGTATACAGGTGTTAAAACCTCCTTTTTCAATTTTTCGTATTAGTTCGATATCCTAGTTTTTTCTAGTGTTTACAATTATATTAGATGATAAGCTGTTATTATCTAATAATTGGAAGACTAGATCTAATTGTTTGGAAAAAAGACGTGTATCTACTGATGATAAACTGTAATTGACAATTGATAATAAACTTCATTATTATTTGATTGTTAGTTAGTAGTCAAACCATTTGTAATAGCTGTTAATTCTGTAGAAGAAAAAGTTTAACAGACCATTAAACTGTTAATTAAAAAAATTAAAGAATAACCCTTCATTCAATCATCGAAAGTCATTTTTAATTTTATAAATACATTCTAAATATGTTTTATTAATACACATGTCATTGTTACTTGAAAACTTCTGCTTCCCTATTTATCACGGTAATCTTGAGGATAAAATATAGTACCAGTATCTATTGATAACAATAGCCGTATTATGTATGCTTATTAATAATTTTATTTTCATTGATTTTTTAGGTATTTACCAGAATTTCTATTTTTTGGTTTCACCTTTAAATTTTAAAACACGTTTTTGACATTCTTAATTAGTAAAATTATCCATCTTCTTACTTTTAGTTTTTGTTCGACAATTTGAAATTTCGATGCGTTATCTTTCTTTGATTGTATTATCATTGCATTATAATTGTTTCCTGTGTTTCGTAAAGATCAAAGTAATCCTTAATATTTATAAAAAAAATCTCAGAAAATACTATCTGTAATATAGATAATGAATTGATTGAGTTTAGTACGCTTCTGTAATGCATTCTTTGCTTTTCTATCAGATTTATCTATTAATCACTCAAGCAAGAATTCTAATGAAAATTGTAAGAGATAAGAATCAAATATTTCATTAATACTTTTGAAAACATATAGCTTTCATGTGCGATAGTTTAGGTTGGATTAATATTTTTTTTTTTTTGAAAGAAATTGTCTTTATATTCCATCAAAAACAGTATTTTTGATTGTATAGAATCAGGATCCTGATGACTGACATTTTCAACACTCTTCATTATCATCGTCAGTCACTAGTAAAATTGTGGTTTTACTGTATGTAACATACCTAGTTATATCAATTTTATCACAGTATGAAATGCTTGCGGAAATTTTTGAATATAACCGATTCTTTCGTTCAAATATCTTATCATCCTATAATCTGAAACATTCCTGAATTCTTATTAATTGATTACCAATAGATAACTATTGATGCACACCTTAAAAGGTATAAACGGCATTAAATCAATTGAAAAATTCCATCTAATATAAATGATTGGATTGAATAAATTCAACCTTCCTATAACACAGAATTAGAATGTACTATAGTAGGTTATATCATCAAAATCGAAAGTCATTTTAGTGAAAGATTACAATTACAGATTACCCATTGGTTTGTACATGGGTCGCATAAACACCAAACAAGCTGCAGAGAGAAGATTCGGAGATATCAAAGCGTTCCTAGACTCACTCTTCAAACTAGCTGATGAAATAGCCCATTCAAAGCTAGTATACACGTTCTTTCATCCCCTTCTAAGAGATCAGCAAGACGTTGAGCCACAAAGATTGAAAAATAGAAGTATGTAATCTTAATTAAAACTGTATTGATTAGATTGTGCTCTGATCTGCCAAAAATTTTTATTCATTCTCAATATATTTCAGGTGAAGTTCAAAGAAATCTGCAACAAAGTGGAGTTGGCGCTTTGAAGATATCTTTGCACTACAGTGCAGGAGTCTTCTCTGTCATGATACTGCATGCTCAATCATTACCCATGACTCCTCAAGGAGTTCCACCATCACCTTACGTAAAGGTATCTTAAAAAACAAGCTTTCGCTTCTCTCTTCTTTTATATTCTAACTTACCTGAAAAAACAAATAATCTAACCTAATGTTTCGAGTGTAGTCCCAATGATATGTTCCATGATTACCTTATTTTATTTTAATAACAATCCTGATCACAATATTCTGATATTTTTCAGGCATACCTTCTTCCGGATCCTTCCAAAGAAACCAAAAGGAAAACTAGAGTTTTAAAACGTAATTGTCATCCTTCGTTCATGGAAATGGTAATTTCTTAATTTTTTTCACAGTGTTTGATTCTGATCTTTATTAATCCATATCTGAATTTACTTTTAGCTTGAATATCGTTTGCCGATGGATGTCGTCAGAGGACGCGATCTTCAAGTCACCGTCTGGCATCACGACCCTCTGCAGGAGAATCAGTTCTTGGGCGGCATTAAGTTACCACTGCAATCCATGCCGTTAACTTCTGAAATCACTGAATGGTTTCCGCTGCAATATATACCAAGATAACAATTATCAAACTTTTACTAATCCTCATGAAATATAGTTAATTGCCGATTTTTCCTTTTTGTGCGACCCTTTGAATGCCGATCATACACCAAGGCGTCATTGTCATTTGAATGAATTTTTTTCATAGATACTATAGGTTTTTTACTACTAATTCAATGTTTTTCGTTTTGAGTTTAATTTTTATTAAATTGTTGAACTTGAATTAGGACATATTGAGCTCAGAAGAGAGAAATCTGTAATAAGTATTAAATCTCGCTATTTTATTGAATTGTATCGAAATTCAATCAATATTTTAACATTTTCATGTATCAATATCAATTATAGAGATACTTTATATGTAATATATTATATTTTAATATTAATGATGAATTTATATATTGTTTATAACAAATGCAAATAGTAAAGAGATGCTGCAACTTCAAATTTTAATTTAATTCTGACAAATTCTAAAAAATCTTTTGTTTAAATTACTCCATATTTGATCAACATTTTGCTTTAATATCAATCAATAAATATATTGATGCATTTAGAAACTATTGATATGCCCTCATAACTTAAAGCGTCGATATTGAATTGACACATTGTCAGTATTGTTGATTGTGTATTTGGTAATTGCTGGACGTCCAAACTGTTTGCAAATACATCTAATTGTACCTTTTATTACGACAATGATATAAGTCCACCAATTGGTATAAATGAGTTAATCAATTTTTTCAGTTCACGTGATTGTAAACTATCATAATAGGTATATTTCAATTTTTATTTGAGTAATAATACTTTCAATTAATTGAGAGTGTTATTTCAGCGTGATGTTTGCTTTTTTTTAATTATTCACCTGACTAAACAATAAGTCAAATACAAAACTTTGAATATTTCAGAGTTAAAAATGGTGAATTTACACCATTGTTGTAATTAAGGGCACAACTGAGCCGTTTATTTTAATATATTTTGTAAGAATGCTTATACAGGGTCAAACGTGCACACACGTAAATTAATTTGGCATTCGTTCTTCTAGCGTAAATTGCACACGAGCTTGTAACATTCTCATTACAAACGTAATTTTTAAAATCTTATGAATATGTGCACACATATATAATAAATAATTTTCAATGTGATTTAGCATAATTCTTTAATGCTATAAGCAAATGTACAACTATACATTTTTCTAATATTTGGAGGGCTTATATTCGTTGACATGTTACGGCAAAATATTTTCAATTGCTTATAACTGAAGATTCACAACAAAAATCTATCTGGTGTCACTGATTTTAACTTGTCAACATTTATCGGTCAGCCTTATTCATCCACAGTATTACATTTTACATACATTTTTTTATAATATTTGTCTAGCTAATAAATTTTTATTGAAAAATTTCTATATATTTATATTAATGTTGATCCTCTGATTCGGCATAAATTGCTCTCATTGTATGACCAAAAACACATAATCATCTTATTTATTTTAAACTTAATCTTAAAGTACTCTCGAGACTCATTCAAACGATTGCTGAAACCGCAGCAATCATCTGAATGAACCCTCATCTCTAATTTTAACTTCGGTGTTGCTTTTCGATGTTTTCTATACCTTTTTTGATAACAAATGGAGTATCTTGTAAAATTGAGAATGCATTGAGTAAATTTTTTTCACATTTGTATAACTTTGTGATAGGAAAGTGTCAAAATGATTGTTCGATAGAAGAAGAAACTAGATTTTTTTTCCATTTATAGGCTATCCACACATAGATTGTATTATATATAATATATATATATATATATATAGGGAAATCTTAAATCCACCCTAGTAAATCTTAAATCCACCCTAGCGACAGTGGCGCCACTGGTGGCTAATTGTCGAAACCGACCCAACTGTCAAATACTAGCGCCCCTAGTGGCTGATTTTTGCATAGATCCTAGAAATTACCTACCGATCGTTCAAATTGATTCTGGAAATTGTTAAAAAATGCGCTTTTCATAGGATACTGCGTTTTAAATGCAAAATCGGATGAAACCAAGCTACTGATTTGAAGTGTGATCGTGTAGGAATATATATTCCTACACTTCAAAACAGCGGAGCACTTGGTGAAGTGAAACATAACATATATGTTATATTTCACTTCGGTTCACTCTTAGCTTCTAATATACTCATTCCTCGCTAAAATCTCATTTTATATCTGAAATATACTTATGAACTTTGGGAGGAATCTAGTGAATTGATCATTATATCATTGGAATCAATAAATCATTATTAAATCAAGTGAGACACCAAAAGTTTTTCAATTTCAATAATTACTGTTGAAACATAATGATAAATCATTAACTATATTATAATATAATAATCTCTTGGAACAAACAAAATTAGTTTGACAGTTCATTTGACAGTTGGGTCGGTTTCGACAATTAGCCACCAGTGGCGCCACTGTAGCTAGGGTGGATTTAAGATTTACTAGGGTGGATTTAAGATTTCCCTATATATATTTTATACCCAATCAGTGAAGTTTACTTTCATTCATTGTTTTTATAATTTTTCTCATCTTGAGATTTTTTATTTTTGAAAAAATACCGCTCTTATAGAAGTTCCACTTCGAAAACTAAAAGCGGTCATAACATCAGTTAATCATCAACGGCATAATTTTTTTCATTGTTATTTAGTGTGTACATAATTTTTTGAATTTAATTCGTTGGATAGACTCATAAGTGATGATGCATATGATTACTTCTCATCTAGATTTTCATTGCATCAATTTGAATTTGTAAAACTTTTTAAGGATGTTAGTTTTATTTATCATCACTTTTCGGTCCAACTGATACTATGCATATACTGAAATACGGTATAACTTTTAAGATATTTTTGAATGTATTTTTTATGAATTTTTGATTAAAATAATTCAGCGATGCTTAATCTAATAGTGATAGATTTTTTTTAACTTTTATATGATTTGATTTGTAATAGTTAAGCTTTTATGAGTCAGTTAATTTTACCTATATGTATTATGATTAGTTGGACCCATATGTATTGTTGTATCACAACTAACAACTTTTTATCACGAATTACTAGAAATTCACATCCAAAGAAGGTGCCAGTTATGATACATCATCACATTCGGGTCCACCTAATAATTGTTTATTTTTATTATGCACACATATTTATGATCTTGTCATTGTTTTATGTATTAAGTTTGATATTCTAATTTAACCAAAGTTATCATTCTAATAGCAAATAAAATATTTGATAGTTGCTTATCAATTCTTTTATTTATTTATTTATCTTTCAAAATCGTTTCTTCGATTTATCTAAATCAGATAAGTTTCAATCAGTTCTGATTATGGTATTTTTCGATATAGGTACATATGACAAAATATAGTAGCACTCATATTTAATCAAACAATGCCACTGTTACCTATATTGAATCTTTCGTTTTAATGAATGGAAGTTGTATCGATAACAAAACCTGAAATGAACATATGTCAACAATTTGACTCTTAGGGCCAGTCTTTCACTGCTTCAGTCAACTAATCAGAGAGTTATATTCCACTATGAACTGTCAAAAATCCATCTCTCTTTTGCTAATTTTTTACAGTGAGAGAACCGGCCCTTAAATAACTAAAAAAGTTTTATTGATAAGTGAAAATCAATATTGAAAAGTAAAGTTAAACGACATTAAAATATAAGTAATTCTGCAGTAAGTATATAATTCTTCTCAGCTGTTAATCATTAAAATGGATCAAGTCAAATATGTGTGTATATAGTTATAAAGTTAGTCAAATATAGTTATCAAAGGGTTATAAAAGTTATAAAGACATTTACCTACTTAAATATGAATGTTTTCCGTTTTTTAAAAAAATTATTTCAATAGGAATCATGGACAGTATTAATCGCGTTTTAATAATTAAAAATTAAATGTTAGTATTCACTTTGGTAATACTTACATGTATCCTTTATTTTTTGAACATGAAAATTAATAATTGAATGAAAGAAATATAAAATAAACAAATGAAAAATATTGAAATAATAATCAGTTTATACAGATGTCTCTTACAACTATAGTTCCAATCTAATTGATAACCTGGTTTTTTTTTTCAATAATTGCATACAAATTTTATTAATTAAATAGATCTTCCAATCAAAGACAAATAATTTTCGATTCAAATCAAAAAGGTATTTCATAAGTTGAATTAAACCATTTAAAGACAATAGCAGGCTAGACACGGTTTATTTATATTTATTTTTTAATATCTAACTAATTTGAATTTGATATGTTATCATTTAAAGCCTGAAAAATATGACCTCACACCACTTTCTCGATCTCAAACCAGAAAACAGCTAAACTTTAGTTCGCTTTTTTTCCTCAACCACAACGAGGGTAATTATACGTCCTTTATTCATTTTTGGAAAATCGTATTTAAAAAATAGTGTCATTACACTTTCAATTAGAATTTAATTGAGTTCACTTGGTGCTTCCAATTGGAAATAATGTATCTAATATGTTTTTGATATTATTTTGTTTAATTAACTTGGGAGGGGGTTCAAGTATCCCGAAGGGCCAAGTGTCCCTACGCAAGATTGTTATAATTTTAAATTTTGTGTTAAAGAATAGGCACTGTATTCTTTTATCAAAATAAAAATATTCAATCGTTTTTTATTATTATTCTCTCTTTATGAAAAAATCCAACAGGTCCTTTATTTTTTCAAAAAAGCATGATCACTACAATCATATTGAGAGTGAAAACTCGTTTGTAGTGGGGGATACAATGATAATTTTTGGGTCGCGGTATCATCGCCAATCTGCCGACGATCGTCGACCTGGTAGCTCGTGTCTCCATCATCAGACGATGTTTATCCTCAACAAGCATCCATAAATCGAAGAAAGACAGGTGAGACTCCGTTTCGATCGCAAATTTTCGATCGAGAACGATAAAGTAAAAGTTGCACTGTGATATTTCATTCGACATTTGTGTCCATAATTGTGACAATGGTATAAGTAATATTTCTTTAGTTTCGTGACATTCAATGTTTCGCGTTTGACTTCGTCGAACATCGAAAACAAAAAATATTTGGTTGAAACAATTCTTTCAATTTCAATAAAAAATATCTCACTGCTTTGTGATCGAAAAAATCTATTGAATCATTCTTGTTCAATATCGGACTTACACCACTGTCATAATATAGAGCACACAAGTGAAGTAAAAGTCGGACTACTTTTCAATACTTGTGATGTGCAAAAGCAGAACATTTTCGATTTTTTTTTTTTCATTTAAATTCGTGATTTCGTTCATCAATTTAGCCCAACCCAAATAAAAGAAAAAAACTAACCTAGCCCATCAAGTAACGTGTCGTTAACCTGAACACTTAGCGATAAAATGCGAACCTTTAGAGAATTTAAAAATAAAGCAAAAATAAAATTTAAATTATACTTTTAATGAGCGAGTGTGTCATGTTTTAATATATGTAGATATGTATTTATGTATGATTTTCAATTTCATACGAGTATTTTTCAGATGTCAATTACAGCCATAATCGTATAGGATTAAGTCTTTAATTATCGTAATTATTTTTTTCCAAACGTAACAATTTCACTAATTTGTACGATTAGTTTTTCACTAACCATGACCGACTTATCCGTTCAATTCTGAAAATATGCTATTAATCTGAATCTTTTGCATATTCGCTCGTAATTTTCATATTCAGCTCGATTTTATGAATATTCAAGTTTTGTGTTTTGAAAAAAAAATCATTAGAATTAAAACTTTATTGTAAATGAATAACATTGAAAATCCAATCACGCTTTGTTGCGAAAGCTTTGTAAACAATACTGATACATTTATATAACGACATTGCAGTTGCAATTATTGCAAAATTACTCATTCTATGCAAAACAATAATATGCACATAAAAATCGTATCAGATATTACAAAATCGTTTAATATATTTAAGAGAGTAAAGTGCGTTTATTTATCAATAAATATGTGCGCCTGGAGTGGGTTTGAATGCAATTGCGATTGCAATTAATTTTATTTCCGTTGATACTCAACGGGCTACAGGTATACTCGTTTATAATAATATGCAATATTCTGATTTTTCACATTAAATTACTGTCTATTTGTGTCTATGATGTTATTTCAGACATTTATAATGAAAAATCAGATACCTACTGATCAAACAAATGTTCCGATTATGTTTATTAAGTCGGATTCACACTGCTTTATATATTTTCTATCAACACTAGATTTTTCATTGAAAATAATTTCTTCGAACGAAATGAAGAAAGATTATTTTCTTATATCAATTGCTTTGCATTTTTCGAGTGAAGCTTCGTGAAATAGACTAATAAAGTAGAGCACGAATACAGTTCCGTGTGAATTTAGCTTTAACAACTTTTTTTTTCATACGCGATACATCAAAGGATATCACAGCTCAAAAAATTAATATCATTCAACAGATAACATCAATCATGTCTAACCAAACATTTGGAGAAATGAAAAGCATACATGTTCTTTGATATGATCTGACCTAACCTAATCTAACCTCACCGATCAACGCAGTCTACACGAAACAACAAAACACACAAATTTATCGATGACATTAATCTTTATCGGTTTCGATTACAAGAATTGTTTAATCCGAATAGATTATGTTATCCGATTTGAAGGCTCTTTAAGGATATGTCAACATAGGCATTGTTTTCTAGGAAACTATTGACAGGACCAGATTTTCCTAAAAAAATATGCTTCATAAAGGTCCCCATAGATTTCGATAAAAATTTTTAGAAATGTATAGTAATTTTAGATATGAAACAGTTGTGAAGATAGAAAACGCAACTCTCAACAGTTTTTTAGTCTACATTTTTACAAATTTTCATCGAAATCTGTGGGGAACTTTATGAAGTCTTTCATTGTAAGGTCACCGTTTGTCTAATTGTTATACAAAAGTACTATAAATCCGACCCTGTCTATGGGAAAACGGAGAAAATACTAGTTTACCCCGAACTCGAGATAATACTAATGCCATCAGATAAATTGTGCAATTTTATGGCTACTGAACAATCGATTTTATTAAAAGAAAACACGTGTTATAAAATTTTATATAGGTATGTCAATAATAATAAATGTTTTTCTGTCTAATCATAGGTAGGCACTTTGATGAATAAGTTGGTCAATTGTAAAATTAATATTGTTCTGATAAATCTACAAAATTGTTTAAAATTGTTTCAATGCAACTACATAAATCCTAACCTAAAAATAAAAAGATTTTCAGAAATAAGTAATACCTTACTCTTACGGATGTTTTCAAATTAAAACAGAAAATCTGCAATAGTACTTTCGGTATTTTTATACCAACTTTAAGTTTATTTATATACCTACTGATCGAAAATTACATAAACTCCAACAAATCAATCTGTCTCCATTCACTTTAAGGTTATGTAACATGCATAATTTAAGGTTATGCGATTTGCGAATTATAAAACAAGAAACGTGCCCTGAATATCAATATCCATATATTTATATGGATTACAAAATATATATTTTTCATATTATAAAAAATGTCATATGCCACGGTCTCGTGATGCAAACTGCCCACGTTTTTGACCGACATTTTAAATTTCGTGTCCTTCACAGATTGGCGAAATGCAACAAGACTGACCATAAAATCAAAAGAAGTTTCATTTGGCAATTAGAGTTTCGGTCAAAAGTCATCCACCATGTCTTGGGTGGAAGATCCAGGAGTCGATGAGTTCGACGGTCTCAACATGACTGCAAAAGGTCTAACAATGGACGAAGCCTACATGAAACTGTTAGACAATGATGGGTCTTATTCTCTATATTATCTGTCGGAAGACTGCTACAAGGTATACAATATCGTCATTTTTTTATAACAGGCATTTTTGTTCTGTTATTCAACAAAAGATTTGATTAAATACTTTATTTGGGGGTATGAAGTTCACAGTAGTCCATAACAAAGAACTGGTCCATCTGTTGCCCTTCATCTAATTATGTAAAATTTTCTCAAACTGATAACGACAATCGTCCAGCTGGGCCAAATAAAGATAATTATAACTTTCCGATATAGCGATGATTATTTTCTATTACATCAATATTTTTTTTATCAAACAATACAACATGTATTCAAAACAATATTTTTTTTGATAAAAACAAACATGTGAGATTAAGAACAAAATTAAGATTTTTAGTGCTTTAATAACAATACTGTTGTAAAAGACTCAAAAAAACCCTTTACTTCATCATAAATACCAAAATTGTTATTTTTTTAGTGTCCGTACACATTTAAAGGACCCACAAAAGACGATGCAAACTTATACAAATTAGATGTGACACACAACGTGTTTTATAAACTGTACAAAGATACAAAAGATACTTACATGGAAGCTTCAGACGAAACGTATGTCGATATTTTTCCAATAAAATCACCCAAAAACTTCGATTTTTATATAATTTAATTAATATATTTGATAGATATAAATGTTTCACAAATGAATCTTTCGGAGAATTTGGAGTCTACTACTTAAATACTACTGATTGTGACTTAAGAGTCGCTAAGGAACCAGTGAATATTTATTTGCGTAAGTCAAAATAACCTTACACGATTTGTACCCATAAGTGATGACGTATATATGATTGATTTTTTACTTTATTTTTATCGGTACAGTTAAAAGGTGGTAATTTTAGCCGTCATCACTTATCGGTTCACCTAATAAGCTTAGTGTACATATATTTTATTATATTAATTTATAATTAATTTCGTTTTTTAGCCATTTTGATAATATTCTTCATACTCCTCGGCATATTTATCCTCACTCAAGCTTTTCACATCATCAGAAAAAAATATTTCAGATCTAATGGATCTTCGATTCAAGAGAAAACTCCAGCTAAAAGAAGAGTGAAAGCTTTAGATACTTTCAGAGGGTGAGTAGTTAAAAAAATACGGTAATCCCTCGATTTTTGCGGTGCTCGAAAACGTATTTTAATATCTTAGATAACATTTTACAGGCTGAACTCTGTGATTCAGTTAAATAAATAAAATCCATGAGACAGAGCACGATAGTATGAACGCGGCCATACATAAACTTATTAATGGGATTAATTTGTTTGTTTTAACACGTTCATTGGTGACAGCTAATTACTGATGACAAAAAAAATTCTTCACAGCATGAGCATCATCCTGATGATATTCGTCAACGATGGAGCCGGTGGTTACTGGTGGATAGAACATGCCACGTGGAACGGATTGACCATAGGAGATTTGGTCTTTCCATGCTTTTTGTGGATAATGGGAGTCTGCATACCGATCTCTGTTAAATCTCTGACATCCAAAGGAGTTCCGAAGTACTTGTCCATCTTTCACATTTTCAAAGTGAGTAGCGACCGACTTGAACTCATGTGACACTGGGTCCATAACCTGACGTTTTCGTTTTTTCATTTGTAGAGATCGTGCAAGTTATTTTTGATCGGATTAGCTTTAGGTACTCAGTGGGGAGGATATTTGGAAAACATGAGGATATTCGGAGTGCTCCAGAGATTTGGAATATCCTACTTTTTCGTGGGGTCCTTGGTGGTGCTGCTGTCTTCCAAATGGAAAGGCGAAAGTGATGTAAGTTTGGCTTATTTTCTATGATTTTGGAGATTTATTTCATTAGACAAATGATGCAATGATGAATTTTCATTGCAATATGTTGCAATAAAATTCCTTTAGTAATGCAAGTATTACTTTACATCAATATTTATGGGTTCACTTAAAATTTACATGAATTATTTATTTCAGAATAAGTTCGTTGCAATGTTCCAAGACATAATCAAACTGGGTTGGCATTGGTTAATAATGCTTTGTCTGATAGCACTTCATCTTATTTTGACATTCTGTTTACCAGTTCCAGGTTGTCCCACGTGAGTTAAATTTAATTTTACTAACTTAACTAATCTAATTTAACCTAATCTTCAATACATAACACATAAAAAGTATTTTTATTTGTTACACAAGTACTCTTTCTATAAAAATCATAAAATATATCAATCTGAAAATGTCAAAATGTAAAGATATCGATCAGTGTTCGGATGAAGATTTATTTTGATTTTACTGTCAATATCGTCCAATTTACGTCAATCTGAGGATCAGTTAAAATATTCAGTATTATAATACAATCTAAAATATTATCAGATAAATACCAACTTTATTTGCAAATTCACAAATCTCATCGATTTCGCGATAAAGCAAATGCGTGTCATTCTAAATGGCGTGATAAAACATAAATTTTCGATCGAAAGTACACTAGACACTCGATTCATACGAAAATGCTTGTTTTATTTATAATACCTAAGTACCTATTGATGTCAGATTCTGTACTGACGTATCTTAAAATTCCAGTCCATCATAAATCGAATCCGAATCTGAATTGAACCAAATCCAGAAGCCCTATTGTCAACAGTGTGTCAGCTTTCGTGGTGACCTAAAAACGCGTTCAATTCGTTTTAATCACGTCTGATTTATTGTCGACAGTGGTTATTTGGGACCTGGTGGCAAACAAGATTGGCCTGATCATCACGAGAACTGTATCGGGGGAGCCACCAAGTACATAGACGTTCAGGTCCTCGGAAATCAACACTTGTATCAAAATCCCACTGCCAAGGCTGTCTACGAATCTGGTGCTTTTGATCCTGAAGGGATTTTCGGTGAGAAATTATGTTTCATTCAATATAAATAAATCTCAACTTGCCGACTGCTAAAATTTGGCTGGAGTTAAATTCCAAATAAAACTAACAAGAAATATTTTGATGTATCTACTTACATATGTACATACATAGCTTGAAACGGATAATTTCAATTGGCAAGAACTGGATTGTCTGCCCTAGTTTACAGTTTATATAATAAATAAATGTCTTTCAAAGGTTGTATTTTGTCATTGGTCCACGTGTTCTTCGGAGTGCAAGCTGGGACCACTCTTTTATATCATCAAGAGTGGAAGCAATTGATATCAAGATGGCTCTGCTGGGGAATAATCACCGGAATCATCGGAGGAGTGTTGTGTGGTTTCTCGCAAGAAGATGGAGTCATACCGGTCAACAAGAATATGTGGTAAGAATAAACCTTAATTCCGCAGACAGTCAATCCTGAATGGCAATTCATGATCGAAAAAACTGACTGAAAATCATCACGTGGAAGTCTAAAGAAGAGGAAGATTATCATTCAGGACTGACTGTCTGTGATTGGCCAACATCTTTGAACGTTGATAAACAGAATCCGACATCCCTTTCAGGTCTCTCTCGTTCTTGTTGGTGACCAGCTGCTTCGCCTTCATCCTCCTGTCCATTTGTTACATCCTGATAGACGTCCTCAAAGTGTGGAACGGCTCACCTTTCATCCAGCCCGGAATGAACTCGATCGTCCTGTACATCGGACATTCCATGTGCCACAACATTTTCCCATTTCACTGGAGATTCGAAGGGATGAGAACGCATTTTGTGTTCCTGATGGAAGCGACGTGGGGCACCATTTTGTGGGTGTTGGTGGCATTTGAACTCGCCAGAAAGAAAATATTCTTCGTTATATAAAAAAAAAAAACAATAATAACTAATTTTTTAATCCAACAATTCAATATTGCTTTGAAGTATCAATATGTGCGTGATTGAAGAATCATCTATATAGAAAGGTTTTGATAATTACCCTTGTGCTAATTGTAAGTGTTGAAGCATACAGATTTTGAAAGTGTTTTTGTCTTTATAATCTTAAAATTGTATATAAATTACAAATAATTTTCGGATAGTTTTATTTATAATTTAAATTAACAAGTATTATACATACAACATAATTTAATGCACTAATTATCAATTATACAATATTAAGATTAATTACTAGTCATCACTTTAATTTTATTAAAATAGTGAAAATAACAAAGAATTTTCATTTGAAACAATTGGAAGATCAAATAAAAACTGAAATGACGAAAATTAATTAGGTATCTATATCAACCATAAAACTTTTCAAATTCGCAAATTAGATCCAGATCTAAAGCAAAGCTCGAAAAGACATTTTCTCCAGAAACTTAGTGACAATCACCTTTAAGAGCTACATTGATTCAACTCCGGATTCTTCTTCAATCAGTCGCAACAAGAATCATAAACGCAATCTTATTAAAACTACTTGGAGTGCGGGGTAGAGTTGAAGCAGAATAGCTCGAAAAGCCACAATCCCTACAAGCGACTATGGACATTCATTGTTTATCCAATTGGACTGCCTCAAAGTAGGGTCCGAGGCGCAGAACACAGAAGTGAGCACAGCAGTTCCAGGAAAAGCGACGACCCTCAGGGAGCCGTCTGGTGCTACTTGAAGTGTGTTGTAGATGGGAACCTGGGCTCTGAACTTGATCTTGTTGATGTAAGTCACTCCGGGGAACTGTGGGTCACCGGTGATGGGGTTGAAGGTGCTGCACCTGGTCTTGGCCAGAACGCAGCTGGTCACGTTGGTGAAGAATCGCACGTTGTCCGCGTCCAGCGCTAGATTGACTGCACTCGCTGCTCTAACTTCTCGAGAGCACTGGGTTATCTGTAATCAGGGATTGATTATGATTTTCTGACTAGAATCTGATCAGAAAAGCATTGGTTCTTAGCTACAGTCTAGCTAGTCTAGCAAAATTTTTTCCAAGGGATGAATTATGAAGAGATGATGAGATGGGATTATGAGAGATGAATTATTTCATTAAAACTGCTTAAACGCGATGCGGCAGTTGTTTTGCAAATTCATGTCATTATGTTCTAGATAACATGTTTCCAATAACTAGTTGTGAATCATAATACTTTTATATGACGTTCCAGAGATTTCTGGGAATTATCTTTAGTCTCATTTTTGAAAAAGCTGAACTCCTAGAATCTCCAAACTGGATTATTAAGAATTTCGAAAGTTTTTTCTCAATTTAGGCCACTATTATAATTATGAACGCTATATTTATGATGCTGATGAAAATTATATACAAATTAAATATCTGTGTTCAAGTAGTTAACTAGAGCATGTTAATTAGCAATTATAATATGTACCTAGGTACATTTATTTTGTAAAAATAACCCAATCAAAGTTTTTCAATCCAATTGCAAATATTTTGATATAAAATCAACTAATTACCAGATTGTTAGAATTGGTTCTTCTCAAACACTGAACAAATTCACAATATCCAGTCGTACACTGGCTCGGACCTGAAGAATAAATCGCAGTATTTCCAACAACAGTCTGTAACAAATCAAAAAACCTATCACACATCCATCACAAACTCAAAAATCTCCAAAAATTCACTCACATTGAGCCTGTTAGAACAAGCAGCGTACGAAGTATTGGTGAAGTACATGTTCGCACACAAACTGAGTGCAACCAATTGTTGTTGCCCCTGAAAATGTACTTTGAGTAGAAAATATAAAACAAAAATAAAATATCATAAATGAAAGTTGTTACTTGTGGCAATGGTACAAATCTAGAGAAACATCCATAACAAGCATCTCTCGCTGTAGAATTGATTGCTTGAGCCGTGCTGCATACAAGATTCACTAAATTCAACAATCTTCCACTGAAAAAAGAAGCAACATTTATAATCTCATTCCCAGCTAGAAATATTCCCATGATCATGACATTAGTTTAATTCATCTTTCATTTCGAATTTTCACATTTTACTTTGTGAGTCGCACCGCTGAAAATATATACCTACTAACTAATTATACATGAAACTCTTTCAATTCTATTAAAAAAAAACTTTTTGAACATTTCTTAACAATCTACAATCTAAACAAATGATAGATTCATCATTTTCAATTTATCGACTTAGGTTACTATAATAATTAAATTCTAGATCGTACCTATTAGCTGCACACGTGTTCGCTGCATAAGTCCAATTTAAAATAGAGCTTTTCAATCCAGCTATGTTCAAGAAACCACCAGGAGTTAGAGAAATCTGAATTTTATAGAATAATCTTTTAAATCAACTTAGATTTTAAACAAGCTAAAAGTATAATTATAACATACACAATTATAAGATATTATTATGAATATCAGCAACTTTGGAAAAACGCGTGGCGGCGACATGTTCTGAAATCTATATTGAAAAACATTACTAAGCTCGGTGTAAAATTGTAACACATTTTATGCGATGATGATGATAATTGCTATTGTCGCTATCACTGATTGTTAGCCTATTCATAACTTTTACATTTCACCTTTGAAAATTATATATGGTGAACCATTGGAATATGATATTGAATTATTTTTGTATTTTAAACTGTTCATAAATTTAAGATTAAGTATTCTGTTATTAGACTGAAAATAAATTCTTATCAATTTACTTCGTTTTTTTTTAACTAAAAAAACATTTATTGTTTCAAGTTTGGATAGGATCTTCTCATTAAATGTTTTAGATGCACACAATGATATTTTGACTCACTAGTTAAATTATAATTTCACAGATAGGTATGTAAGTAATAATAATTTCATTATCGGTACCTATGTAGGTACATAACATAGGTATTTACTTATATTTTATTATTACTATGAGAAGTATAGTGTTCAATTTTTCACTAAAAGGTTGAATACCAATGCTTTTCACAGTTGAAAGCTTTCATCAGCATGAAATAAATATCACACATTTCACTGCAGATGTAATTTTTTCATAGAAAATAATTTCACTTCCTGCAATATAGTCAAAATACAATTGTCGAATGCACTAAACTGAAATTTAACATAATGAAAGTGGCTCAAAATGAGTCTAACGTAATCTATCATCGAACAAAAATCCCCGATTTAAAAAAAACACAATTTTTTTTAGAGATTTATTAAAAAATGTGTATACATGAAAATATGGAGTGTAATTGGATCAATTTACGCGACAAACTATTGTGTATTATTCGATAAACTTTCGGCCAAGACTGCATTTCCACCAAACTTGGCCAGCTCAGCAGCCAAAGCCAATTCTGACTCTTCGCTTGACTTTCCCAATATTGCGGCAGCTTCCATAACCTGACCCAACGACAAATAACTGAAAATGAAAATATTTTATAACTTTCATGACAAACGAAATGATGATTTATTTCCAGCAGTACATTCTTTGATTCCATTTTCAAAATATTAAACATGAAATGGAAATTATTCAATTTGAAATAGAAAATCTGTATTTTACCATTCTGCAGCTTTGCTGTAATTAGCGCTAGTGACGTGTGCCTTACACCATGATTTTAAATGCTTTTCGGCAATATGGTCAGCATGGCGAATTCGAGCAGCACAAATCGCTTCGGCTTCCAAACCAGCGGAAGATAAGGACATACAGCCTTCTTCGATTTGTCCAGCACTTAATAAGAGAACCCCTTGCCAAATCTTTCCCAAGTTTTCTATTGATGTGTCAATATGTTTTTTGGCATCTCCATCCAATTGGTTGCAGTATGTAGAAAGCATTTCTTTCCAAAACCTTAAAATAATCAGTATCGATGATATTTAGTAGACAATAATAGGTAATCATTCGTTATGTGAATACCACTTTTGATTGCACAATAATAATACAAGTCGAAAATCAGGCATTCATATAACTGATACCAAATAACGTACCTATGAGAAACCGAAGGTGCTAAAGAGAGATACGAAGAAGTTAATTTTCCTTTTTCAGAAATGAATTCTAAAGTTTCTTTTAGCTTTCCAGACAAAACTCCCGTAATAACTAAAGCGTTCCAATTGAAAGTTTCTTTGTGAATTTCCTCTGAAAATTCATGAAAAAATTAACTAAAATAACTAAAAAAAAAACATTACAAATGACGATGAAATAGACCAAGGGAATCATTTGATGTCAAGACGATTTTGAGAAAAATACACCCAAAGTTGAGCGTGTACCTACATGCATTAAGAAAGGAAGAGTTGATTTAATGATGTATGTATCTCAGCACACGTTCCGAATTTTGCCACAAAACACATGTACATACTCAGAACAAATTCCTGTTTTTAAGTCTATTTCAGAAAAAAAGTCAGATAATTCCCTTGGCCTATTTTGTCGTTAAATATATTTATTTACGTTCTGCATCCAAAATGAATTCAATATCATTATGCGTCCCATATATTTTCAGATAATTCAATTCATCTCCGTCATCAATCGAGCATTCACCATCTTCATCAGATTTTGTTTTCAATGCCTCAAATAGTCGACGACAACCTTCCGTGGTAGATCTTTTGTATTGCTTCCAAAAGCTGGCTAGAGGATAGTGCTTTTTGTGAGACTTTCTATCTGATGGTTTACTGACAATTGCCAAATTAATATCATCATCGAAATACAATTTGCCATTTGTCATTTCTGTTTTTTTTTCGAACGATTCTTTAGATTTGACGTGTTCTTCATTTTCTAATTGTAAAGTAGCCAAATTATCATCGAATTCAGTCAATTTAGCCAATGTCATTTTTTTCCTTTCTAAAATTTTCATATGGTATATTATTTATTATTATATCATATTTTATTTAAATTGACTTACGCTTTTCTTTAACACATAAATCTTCTTGCGGTGGATATTTATCAACATTCCATATTCTTACAGTATGATCTCCACTGCAAGAAAATACATATTTTGAAGATAAAGGACACCAAATAGCTGATAATGCAGGATCCTGATGATTAGCGAAGGTGTGCAACAGAATTTTGTTCAGAACATCCCAAACCTTGAAACAAAATAGATTCTCATAATTTAAAATATGTACTTAAGTAGAAGTTTTGTTCAATAACACCTTTATGTACCTGAACTGTACAATCTTTAGAAGTCGACAATATTTGACCGTTACGATGAGGATTCCATGATATACTAATGATATTATCAGCGTGAATCAAAAAGTCAACATAAGTTTCCAATTTAGCACCATCTAATTGATCACAAATTTATTAAATGTACAACTGAATTGTACGTTACATATAGTTATAAACAATATCTACCTTCAGATTCAATGACTTTCAAAACGACCAAATTCTTTGCATTGCTAGAAACGGCAACCAAATCGGCACACTTAGAAACTTCATCTTCGGAAGTAACTGCACTCGGATGAAAAGCTATTTGTTGAATACGTTTTCTGAAACAAAAATATTAAATTTAACAAGAAATGTATTTAACGTATAATGTTAGATTTTATTCTACTTGTGAGGATATGTAGCGGTGATGAGTTCGTGAGGATACGAAGGATTCAACAAAGCAAATCCACCATTAGAAGATCCGATAGACAAAAATTTTTCAGACCATGCAATCATCGAAACGTCCCATTTTTCATTACTTATGTTGAACGTTAACTTTGTAGGATCTAAAACAAAACAAGGTATAAGAAACGGTGATATGAATTCCTACTTGAAGATGGAATCTAAAAACCTTTGTTAGGTTTCGTTGTGTCATACACAACCAACATGTTTCCACCGCAAGCATACAGATTATTGGATGAATCCCAGCAAACATGAAAAGCACCTAGTGATAGTGACAGCGGTAATATAGTAGCAGAATTTTCCGTCGAAACATCTAACAACCCTATCTAAAATTATAAAATAACTTCATGAAAATACTCTAATATGAGAAAACATATGACAGGAAAGATATTTTACCCGTCCTTCGTAAGTGGTGAATGCTAAACACTTTTCTTTCGTAGGATGCCACGCAATGCTGAGTACTTTGCCACTTATACCATTCCAATACTGTTTGAGAAACCTAATTTTGATATCACCTTCGGATTTCCCCTCTACGAATCTCCATGTTCTTATAGTTCCATCTCCAGCACCAATTGCGAACCTGAATCGTATAAATCAAAATTTACAAAAATAGGAAAGACATTGATAATAATCAAAATGTACAGAAAGAACATACATTGTAGGATCAATTGGAGAAACTTGTATGTCGTATACGAAACCGCCGAAAGTCGAATAGACGTTGGTGAAATTATCACTCAACGAATGTCCGACGAGTAAACGATCCATGCTTGCTGTCCAGATTATCGGTTTTTCAGAATCCCCATTCGACGTGACACGGAATAATCCCCTCTTGTGTTCATTGTGAAGATTTTTAAAGGACACGTTTCTGTGAAATATAATATGTGAAACAGTATAAACTGACAAAAGGCACAGATAGGTGAGCTTATGAAAGTAGCATGCTATTAATTAATTAATAATTATTAATTATTATTAATATGCTTGAAATAAGCATAATCTTTACTGTAGTAATTGCTAATAAGTGGCATGCTTTAATGTTATTAAGTAGCTGGGTCATATATTGAATAATCTGAAACATACATGTCTTCGTTTGAGAATCTGATGCTCAGGAGCTGCGATTCTTTGGATGCTACAATCAATTCAGAAGAATTGAGCCAGTGAATAGCGCCAAATGGGTGTGTGACTTTTCTCATAATCTTATTTTTCGAAATACTATTCAACGGTTTTGAAAAAACTAAAGTTCCACCCCATCGCCAAATGCACAAAAATCTGAAAATTTGCATTAATTATGATTATTGAAATGTTTTGAAAAATATTATAAATAGACCATAAGTGACAATGATGCAAACAATGTTCTAAATTGGTTGTCATTTCACCTATTCGCATTCAAATTAAATACATGATACTAGCAATAAATGCTATAATAATAATAAAGCCAGTTTTATAAATAGTCACTTATGAATCCACTTAATATGCTTTTCAACAAACCCTTTTTTGCAGCAACTAGCAAGATAAAAGTTTTCAGGTTTTTTTTCTGAATCATTTATCTGATTTTCATTGTCTAAAGATTCTAATTTGATTGCCTCAATATTAGATGTGAGGTTATCGATTTCACATCGAACAGAATTGTCAAATGACAGATCTTGAGTATTTTGAATGCAAATTTTTTCATCTGGAATATTTTTCTTGTGACCAAACTCATCAATTTCGTGATCGGCATAGATATCAAAGATATCCGATTCATCAGCAACATTAAGTGTACATTCACTATCTACTGTAGTTTCGAGAATCGATTCATCAATAGTATTATTGACTTCATCATCAATTAATTTAGGAATGTACACAGATCGACCGTATTCATCGAATGCTGAAGAAGCAGCCTTTTTAATTTCAGATTTTACTGGAGAAACATCATCACTGTTTTCTATCAACTTCAAAGTTTCTTTGCATTCTTTCAGAAAGCTTTCGTTGATTTGAGATTCTTTAGATTCGACCCCTGCTATATTTTTGCACAAATCTATCGATGGTTTTTCAGTAGCTTCTTCATCAAGTGCTTCGCTCGGATTAGTAAGATTATATGATAAGCTATCATCGCCATTCTGAATTCTCATTAATCTGTCTTGTAAGCTTGTGGTTTTTTTCATGACTTTTCCTTTGACTGGCTTTTTGTTCATTGGAGTTTTGAAAATTCTATCAGCAATATCCAAATATTTACAATTCAGATCGGGACACCAGCTCAAAGAAGTGATTTCGGCATTGTGACCCGGAGCTTTGTATATTATGGATATTTTTTCTGAAAAATACATACATTGCTTATTAAAAGTACACATTATGAAAATTTTATAAGAAATAACTATTACCAGCAACCGACAGTATCACAACGACGCCTTGTTTAGTTCCAAGAGCAACGGTATTCGCTCTGTGAGGACACAAAGCTACACATACTGGTTTGAAGAATTTAATAACCTTCGAATCTGTTTCTACACAATTCGATTTTATATTCCACACTGCCAATAAGCTTTGACTGCCAACAGATAAAACTCTATTAGTGTCCAGAAACAAAACACCGACGACAGTCTGCAACGAAAAGTATTCAAATTGAATTGATGCTTTTTTTAACGGAAGAAAGAATTACATGGAACATTTGGAACCTCTCTCTTCAAAAAATGTGTATTGTGTGCTATGTTGTACGAGCAAGATTGCGCATTCCACAATTTAACAAAACCATCATCTGCTCCGGACACGAATAACCTTGTGGTCAACCAATTCGGACACAGTGAGACACAAGTGACTCTGAAACATCACAAAATTCATCGTGAACATAGAAATAAGCTCAAAAAATGCATAATTCCGTTACTAAATTGAAAAATCATATCATCATCGTGACATCCAACTAGATAAGTGGATCTTATTTTAACTCAAGTTAGAATAAGCTAGATCAAGCTTAATACAGTTGATATAACAATTCTGTTTCTAGTTACCTATCCTTGTGGGCGCGTTTTATGACTTTGACATCGGAGAAGTAGAGCGGAACTGAAGGGTTTGGTGCCAGGATAGCCAAATCGGAAGACGAGGTGCCGTACACTAAGTAACCGTCCACTCCCACAGACAGACACTCGCTGAGAAACCAATTGGGAGATGGCGGGATGATCAATTCACTCATCTTGAAGCTGAAACAGTTTGTCGACGAGATCAATACTCATTTGGGTTATTTTTTGTTTTTCAGTCTGCATGGACTCTTGTCGGGTGCGACTAGATTAAGTTGGGTTAGATTTTTGTAAATTTTTTCATGTTAAATTAGATTTAACTACGTTTCAGGTACGATTAGGTTAGGTCGAGTGTTTTATCAAATGTATAAAAGACAAATACCCTCATTCCATACATTTGTAGGTTAGAACAAACAAAAGGAAGAAAAATTGCAATATTTCGATTTTCAGCTGAAAGTTTACACATATACACGTATTTATTAAAAATAGGGATATATTATGAAAGAAGATTTTTTTTTTAATTACATGATATCGATGAACGTTGAAAGTCCGCAGAGTACGATTTTAAATTGACAGTTGAATTACTAACGAAATCCGCTAGAGGCGCTAGTTAAAATTATTTAACGAAAATATTTGACGTTTACCCTAACTACAATATATACGACCATACCAAAAAATGAAATTGCGCGGAAAAAGAAACTTATATCGTTAAATAGTTCTTTTCGTGATTACGTATTGTTATAATGAAGGTAATTTTCAATTTGCTGGGTGAAAAAAGTTATTGTTTTGAAAAACTTCGCCCTGATTCCATCCAACAAAATCCCATCTACAAAGTGCGTTACGAGTAGCCGCTTCGTCGCGCGCGAAGATTTCAATTGGAATTGTCTTAATAATAATCTTTATATTACGACAATTCGTATATTCTTTCTCAAAATTGACGCTGTAAACGTTTTTTGATGATTTTATTTACTGTTTTTCAAATGAAAAAGCATCAAAAGAAATTATTTTTGTAATAACTGATATAAACTTCTTTTTTAGTTTTTTTCACACAATGAATTGAAATTGGCCCCCAAAATAATAAATTATGGGTTTGGAAAGAGCTTCCCAACAACATATGACTGGTTATTGGTTTCTAGGGCAAATTTAACGCTTTTCTTTAGCGAATTGAGCCTTCGACTCTGAAATAGTTCAATTAATCGACACATGATTATTTTTCTTCTTTTTTATTATCTAGTTGGTTGTTCAGAACTCAAAAATTATATCAAATTACATACACAAGTTACTCATTGAAATTCATTATTTTTTATTTTTTGGTATAAAAAATACATGTTTTTTAATAATTTCTTGCTAAAATAAGTTTAGCCAGAGTCCATGGCACTTGTGCAACACAATGATGAGCATGTTCATAATTCAGAGATGGTAAATTCGTCCACTTGTTGTTCTTTTCATCGTATGCTTCCACAGAAGTAAGATAAGAACCATTGTTCCCTCCTGCAGTATAAAATTGATTATTTAAATTTATAGAAAGAACGATCTTTAAACGCCCTATTTAGGTATACATACCTGTCACTACGAGTAGTCCATTTAAATTTCCAGCGGCTATTGCATATTTTCCTTCGTCCAAAGATTGTACCATGGTCCATTTGTCAATTGATTTATCATATTTTTCAACACTATTCAGAAAACTTGAACTAAAATTGTATCCTCCTACTGTGAATAAATATCCATTGACCACAGCCACCTGAGAGGAGCATGGGTGAAAGTGTAAGGCTACGTTTCCTATCGCGCGATAAGTAGCAGGAACGACAGGGTAAGGCACTGTAGCCACAATGCGAACAATGGATCCTGTTTCTTGACGTCCCCATTGTTTGCATTGTGGCCAAAATGCCTCACCTGTCATTGCTGCTACCTTTCGCTCGCTTAAAATTAACTTACGTTAAACTTGACTATATGATTACGGCGCGTCTTCATATAGCCACATCTTAAAAAAATACATAATTACAAACCCCCGAATATCCTCTCTTCTCTAAAGTATTTGCGCATTTTCTCCACGTGTTAGTGACCGGATTATAAGCTTCAGTCAAAGATAAAATATCAGCTTCATATCTTCCGCCAACAACGAATATTTCATCGTCCAAAACTGCTGCCCCCGTGAAACATCGAGGAGTAGACATCGAGGCAACTTCTTTCCAAGTCCTGCCACTTGGAGACCATCTGCGAATCAGATAACGTTGTATTCATATGATTCCTCCAAAGATTCTGATTCGACTTACTTCTCAACTCTCTTGAGGTATCTCAAAGATTCATCGAGTCCACCGAATATGTAAACGTTGTTCTGAAAGTTAACTGCTGATGCACTTTCTCTTGCATATTTCATTTTTGGCAACGATTCTGTTCGACCGGTTTTCAAATCGTAGTATTCGACCTGAAAAAAATCATTATTTAGGAAGAAAATTGTAAAAGTTTACTCTCAAAGAAATAAATATCTTGATGAGAATTATTTTTAATTCATAATATCTTACTTATCGTACAATTAAAGTTTTTTGTGCGAAAAAATAAATCGTCTTACGGATTTTGTCGCATCTCCATCTGCAGATCCTCCCATGATGATCAATTTTTCTCCTATCGATGCTGCAGAAAACTGTATATTTTCGTATTCTCTATCACTGATTTTGATCCATTTTTTGAAATCTAAATGGAATATTTCGACCACTCGTGATTGCTGAAACGTTTTCAAATAAAATAACCGAATATCACAATCAAATTGAAAATATCAAGAAACGAGACTCACATCAAGATAATTACCACCCAAGACAATCAAGGTGTTATCTTTATTAGTACAATTTTTCGAATCGTCACTTTTTTCCGATGCTGAAGATCTGAAGAATTTCAAAAGACACTCCGCGTCCATACCGCAAATAGATTGAGCCTCTGATAAAAGAGACTGGAAAACGAATGTTGCAAATTATTAAAAATCTATGAAACTTAGAAAAAAATATACTTTTTTTGTATTTACTCACTTCTTTGGGTAAACAATTTAGTTTTATATAATCCAACAATTCGTTCAAATGCTTTTTTCTCGACGAATCGTGATCGATCCACCGTTTTAAAGCTTCGTATAGTATTTGTTCTGAATCTGCTTTTGTTCTCGAGTCGAACAGTTTCTTTATTTTGAAAAATTCCAATGATAGATATTCTTTTGATTGGGAAACCTGAAAATTTACATTAGCGAAAAAATCATCAGAAAAACAAAAATCTCATTATAATTCCATATACTTAATACCTTATCGATGTTATCTTTGACGAATGGTATTATAATGTTGTCCAACGCTTCGTGCTCGCAAATTTCGGCATTTTTCCAAAACGATAGACAGTTTTCAATATTCATATTTTCCGACAAGATATTTGTATATTCAATCAAATCCATCGGCAAACATTTAATATTGACTATTTCCAACAATTCGTCCAAAAGATTCGCTCTGGAAGATTCGTGGTCAGTCCATCGTTTCAAAGCTCGAAAAATTGCATTATCTGATTTGGGTTTTGCTCTCGAATGTAATATTTTCTTAATATCAGAGTATTCCAACGATAAGTAGTCATCAGATTTGGAAATCTAAAAATGGATATTTTTAGATATTTAACAAATTAATCAAAAATGTCTGTAATATTATTTTTATATGTTTAGTATAGTCACTTCGTCAATATTTTCTTTGATAAACAGTAAAATATTCTTTTTCAACGTATCATGATTGCAAATTTTAGTCATATTCCATAACGAAAGACAGTTTGCTAAATTCATTCTTTTCTTCAAGATTTCAAAGCATTTTTTCACAATTCCGTCCATTTTTAAAGTGTTCGCCACTCGTAATGTATCCATAGCGTTTTCGTCGTTTATATCTGTTAAAACAATATAATATTTAATAATAATACGTTGAAAAAATAATTAATGATTCTATAGTTACTAAAAGATCCCTTATAGCAGTAATCAATCAGGGATATTATAGCTTTCTTATCGATTTCTGTACATATAGGTTTATTAGGAGAAATTTCT
Organism: Cheumatopsyche charites; assembly: GCA_024721215.1. Classification (NCBI taxonomy): domain Eukaryota; kingdom Metazoa; phylum Arthropoda; class Insecta; order Trichoptera; family Hydropsychidae; genus Cheumatopsyche; species Cheumatopsyche charites. The sequence goes on from CM045587.1 coordinate 11,855,664, forward strand.
TTAGCTGTGAACTCTTCTTTAGATAATTGACTGTTAGCAGCTAAGACAACAGCATGAATATAAAATCTAAAACGAATTAATTTGTTATACTAGGGAAATAAATTATTTTTATACATTTACTGGTAAAACAAAATTCACCTGCTGCCGCCAAACGATAATGAAGAATCACAAAACTTTAATTGTTTTTTAAGAGTCCAAAGTTTCTCTTTGAATTCTTTGGGGTCTCTGGTGATAAATTCGTGAGTCATTGTATCTTCTTCGAAGAGGACTTTGAGCTGGTGTAAGATTCCTTCAGGATAACCAATGAATTTCATTCAATCAAGCGTCGTTTTTTATTCAGTTTTCACACCGCAATATCAAACCACCGATGATAAGTGTAAGATAATTTTAGATGGAATATCGTCAACATGCTTTTAGAATCTTGTTTTTCTCAAAATCAGATCGATATAACGAAAAAAATTCATAATTAATTGTTATTGACAAATAAAGTGATGAAAAATCTTTATTTTTATTAAGAAGTCTGATTTAATCAGTTTTTTTGCGGTTAATTAGTATTATTTTTCTCGCTGTGGTAACCTATGGATGTTTTTCTGATTATGAGAAAAACATGATTTAGATAAATCTGTGATAAAAAAAATGTTATTCAGTGTATTCTAGAAATCTGGAAAAAACAACCTTTGTGTTCATTTAAATTTTGGATCGAAAGAAGGTGAACTTACACTATTATCGTAATCAAAGGCAGACGTCTGAAAGATTTCGTAAAATAAGTTTTAAGCGTAGCGGCTTTTCTTGAATAGTATGGAATTAGAATTTCTTTTCAGTGTTAACATTCTTAAGTGTAATGATACCTAAGATCAAAATCGCTAAACACAAAATAAATCATAATAAATTTTGAGTAAATATAAACTTTAATCATTAATTTAATAAGAGTGTTAATTGCATGATTTTAGATAAATTTGTGCAAGCAATGTCAAGAGCACGTGTTGACATTTCACTTCAGTCTGCTTTTGACGGCTGAGGAGTGAGGTTGCGTCAGTTTTGTGCAAAAATCAAAATGTCCACTTTGGAGCAGTTGAAAGGAATGACGGTGGTGGTGGCCGACACCGGAGATTTCAACGGTTTACCAAATTCATCATATCATACCGCACAATTTTTATTTCATTTAAACGGCACATTTTCAATTATGTTAGGTTATAGTGTCGTGCCGATTAAATGACCGATTCGGTTCTTTTTCATTATCCTGTCAGCATAGAAACTCAGCATTAGACTCGTACGTTAGATCGTCGCACTCGTGTTATTCAAAAACCCTGACCCGCTAACGTATCACACTTTCCATTCACTCGCATGATTTCTTTTCAAAATCATCTAGTTCTCTTTCAATGTCACCTTTAACTTCAATAACACGAGTTTTATGTTTGTTTGAGAACTTGAACTAATTTTTAACGGCCCTGTTTACCACTTTATTTAATCACTTTTACCTTTATTTTTTTAAAGAACAATTCTTCATTTTACTAACGATTAGCCACCCTGTAATTTCTTCCATTTTCCAAAAGTGTTCTTGATTTTGAAAATTTAAAGTTTCCTTGCATTTATTTGTACCTAATAGACAATTTCAACGGACATATTCGATTTTATATTTTTGATAACGATAGTAGCATATGCCAAATATTTATTTCGGTTCATAACGTTTAATGCTTTACATACATGTATTTTGAACTTTGATTTTTGTAGAATTGAAAGATTTTTACACAGCTTATTTTTAAATCGCATGTCTAACAAATTCAAGTGAAATAATAAAAAACGTAACATAAATCATTGTCATAATATAAACATATTTGTATGATAAATGTCCTTTATATTTCTCAAAAGAAATTATTTAAGATATTATAGGAATAAATGTCAATGTAATATAATTTTCTTCATTCAAGTTTCTTGTAAATGTTTTTAAACTTTTCTATTCACCGACAAATATATGAATACATTTTCTTTTATCTATTGTTTAATCATATCTTGTTGAAGAACTGCACTTGATTATAAACAATAAAACATGACTATACAAAAGTTATAAATTATATCACTGTGGATGTTATATGGGTACAAAGGTTAGAATGAGGTCGTTTCAATGTCGAAAAAATTTTCATTCACTGAAATTTCATGTAATAATAATAATAATTCATAAAAAAAATAATGTATAAATTATAATGAAATTGCGGAAGTAGGTACAACAATTATGAAACTTTGATTTTTAGTGATCTAAATGATCACTGAAATTAATCGAAATCTAATTGATAGAAAGTAAATCAAAGAATCTGTAACCTAATTCAGTTTTCAACCTATGTATTTTAATACATATGGCTTGTATTTTTTGAAATAGAAGTTTTATTCCATCAATCATGCTATATATTCTGATAGAATAAAACTATAAATATTATAGTAATTCATACTAATTAGTCAGAATTTATATTAGATGACCAAAATTAACGTTAAATGGTTAGAATTATTTTCACTAGTTTATTAGTGAATGTTTAAGACTGGAATGAATGTTTTTTCATTTTATTCTGACCAAAAATATAGTGAAATATTAACCAAATAATTTGTTACCTTCACATAGTAATACTATAATTACACCGTTCGACAAGAAAATGGCCAATCAATGAAACTTAATGAACTTTATGTATTTTGATGTTCTGATCACGAATATCAAATCCGTTTTTCTGTAAGACAAATGGTTTTTGAAAAAAATCACATTTTGTAGTTTTTTTTTTGGTCGATTTTCAGCGAAAAAATCACTTTAAAATCATCATAACATTTTTATTTATTAATGTTTTTATACAAAACTTTCAGAAACTATTAAATATGAGTGTATTTATATGTTAATGAAAATGAAAAGGTTCTATTGTTTTTACTTTTTGAGAAAATAATTATTAAAAGTGAATTTGAAGAAAATAGTACAAAAACATTTAAAATTGCAAAAATTGCTGATAATAAAATAGTTTGAAAGCATTAAACTGTGCTTAATACATCAATAAACAACCTCAAAAGTCTCAAATTGTAGTATAAAATCAAGTTTTGAAAAAAAATAATAAATAGTATAGATTAATAGAGTAACGCTCGCGTCGAGAATATCCCCATACATTTTGTATGAAAAATGTGCGCTCACAGATATTAACATATTTCTTTTATAAAAAAGCAATTTGTACAAAAATAAGGATAGAACATGTAAGCTAATCACTTTTGAAATATCGAGAAATATATTTCAAATGGAAATTAAGATTGATATATTAATAGGAATGTTTTTAAAAAATGTGTGATTTTTTTCATGAAAATTCGTCATAAATCAGCCAAAAACGATGTTATATATATAAATTATTTTTTGTATGATTTATTATTAATCATTTTAACGTTTGAAACCAATTTCATGAAAATAAGATTTGAAATAAATTTATAATTTCGATTATACCTTGTATGGAGTTTGAAATTTTATCGAACTTTGAACTCAAATTGTGAGTAAACCAGTTGTTTCATGTAAATTTTGACTTCAAAATCGGATTCTACGTGGTTGAATTTATAATAATTTCTTATTTTTATTGATGGGCCATCAGAAAAGGCGAAATTTGTATATCAGTGTTATTGCTTATTTTTATACTAATTTGTTTTCGCAGCTATGCAAACGTACAAGCCGAGGGATGCCACTACTAACCCATCGTTGATTTTATCCGCTTCCAGCATGGAACAGTATCAACCACTAATTCACAAAGCGATACAGTACGGAAAGTCAAAATCAACGTATGCTCCTTGATAATCAACTTAACATTCTTCAACTTGTACACATTTAACTCCAAGCTGTTCTGTTCTAATCCGTTGTAGGAATGCCGAAGAACAAATCTCTGAGACGATGGATATGTTGTGTGTTTTGTTTGGCTGTGAAATACTAAAAATCATTCCCGGTAGAGTTTCGACTGAAGTTGATGCTCGGTACGATAATCATGACTATTTTTCATTAATAGTAGCCATTTAATCAATTAACAATTGTTAATTATTTAGGTTGTCATTCAACAAAGAAGCCAGCGTAGCCAAAGCCTTGAAACTCATAAAAATGTATGAAGAAAATGGAATCAACAAGAACCGTATCCTCATCAAATTGGCTTCGACATGGGAAGGCATTCAGGCTGCAAGGTTATTTGCATATTAGTGACGTAATTTATCATATTTATGATTTTAAAACAATATGATGGACTTTTTAGAGAACTCGAGAAGAATCATGGAGTACATTGCAATCTCACATTGCTATTTTCGTTTTATCAAGCCGTCGCTTGCGCTGAAGCCGGAGTCACTCTGATATCACCTTTCGTTGGAAGAATAACTGATTGGTAATTGATTTTAAATATTTTAATGATAGCTGGCTTTCATTTGAATGTTTTTGTAACAATTGTTTAGGTATGCGGCCAACACTTCTCAGAAGTCTTTTGCTCCTTTGGAGGATCCGGGAGTCAAATCTGTAACCAAAATCTACAACTATTACAAAAAGAATGGATACAAAACGGAAGTGATGGGAGCATCGTTCAGAAACACCGGGCAAATATGTGGATTGGCTGGATGTGATCTGCTCACCATCAGCCCTAAGCTTCTTCAAGATCTCGAAGATTCCAAGGAACCCCTTAAAAAGGTTTTTAAGCAATCTGGACCCACTCCGTTGTGATAATTAAAGGCACATTTATCATATTACAAGTGGTTTAAAACCTTAAATTTCAGATGTTAGACCCAAATTCTGTAGAAAGTGATCCTAAAGGTGCTCCTTTGTCCGAAGCTGAATTCCGCTGGCAACTGAACGAAGACCAGATGGCCACAGACAAACTCTCAGAGGGCATTAGGAAGTTTTCGATAGATTCTCGTAAATTAGAATCTACATTGTTGAAGATGTTTTAATCTAAGAAATCAAAAAAATCCTTTTTTTTACGTTAATTTCTCTATTGTATATTTTCTATAAATGAATAAAATGGTGGTTGAAGTATATTCTGATTTTTATTATATCTATTATAAATTTAAATATTTAAATCAAATTAAATTATAATATTTCAGATTTATATGTAAAATTAATATAAAAAAAAAATCCCTAAACATATAAGTACCTAAATCAGATCTTCACTTATTCAAATAATACTATATTCACACTTTCATTGACCCATGACTGATTTCGGTCTTCTTCGGCTCGTAGCCGTACAGGAATATCGATCCGATGACCAAACCCGTTCCAATTGTGAATTGCAAGGTTAACTTGAAACTGAATAAATATATAGATGCGACGCAAGATATGACGATGGCCAACGAGGTTGCAAATCCTTTTAAAATGTTATCGGCATACTTTACAACTACCGCAACTATTAAACCACCTCCAGCTTGTAGCAGTACAAGATACCAGACGAATAAGTCAAACCCTGTTAATAATGAGTGGTGGGTATTCCTGCCTATAAAATAGGTCATAGTTCCAAAGGGCAACGACAATAAACTGAGCTGCACATTACGCATCCACACCTGCAACAATGTTGAAACGATTATAATCAAAGAAATACGTACATAACACTAAAATCAATTCACGGATATAGGTATAATTGAGAACTATTACTTTTGTGAGTAAGAACTAGCTGTACACTTGGTATGCTATGTAAATTCATCTTTTTCTGAATATTACAAATTAAATTATTTTTTATACTTACAGAAATATCTGATCCTTTGAGCATCTTTTCAAAATAAATTCCAGCAAATCCAGATATAATACAGGCTGCCAATGCTGCGCTGAATCCGATAAACTTGGATTGTTCAGGCATATTCGCTGAAACAGCCGGAGCCGGAGCTGATGCAAGCTGCACCAAAGCTACTCCAGCCGCCAGCAAACCAAGAGCTAACCATTGCCATTTTTTCAGAACTCTGTCTAGAACTAAGACAGCGAAAAATGCTGTAGTCAACAATTTTAGCTGATAAGTGACCTGAAGCAATATAGGATATGCATTGTTTATTGTTTTTGAAGCTATAATCATTAGATCACTTGCATAGTATTAGCGCAGTCTAGTTTTTTCAACAAATAGCCATCTTGAAACATGATAAAGCTGAGCAAAACATACCCACTAACTACTTATTGTTAATGCATGTATTCTATTATGATCACTTATTAAAAATGAGTGCGCAGCCAAACTGAAACTAAAATTAAATCTGAATGTTGTATTTGTTTAAGTTATTTAATGTCACAGATATTGCTACCTAGTTGTTTTTAAATTTATCAATCAATTATTCAATTTAAAGTGAAAAAGCAAAACTCCGAAATGTAATATCAGTGCATGAAAGGCGGCATTAAAATTAATTGTTTTTAATCAATAGAGATAAAATGAGAGATACATTTTCAAATAACGTTTTGTAAAGCGTCAAATCGACACTTTTTAATTAAATGGATCAAATATTCGAAAGAAACAATCAATTCATCATATGAATCAAGAAAAATGACATGTGATTCTTATCAGGATCAGACTGAACTTAAACTCGGCATCATGATGATACTGAAACCTAATGCGGTTTGCACGAAAGCCTTTTAAAAACTAGTTTGCATGGCACAGCTAGTTGTTCTTCGAAGATGGTTAACTGTTAAACAAATTAGACCCTGCTGCCACTACAGCACTATTTACTTGATATGTAGCGGCATCCAAATTCGAAGCGGAGATGTATAACAGATTATTCTGTACGATATACAATAGAGAAGGAACACATATCTTCAGCGTGTCGTAAGGATGATCGACGACCGTAGTTTTGATCGAGCGCAAACCTTGTTGTGCGTTTCCAGTTTCTAATATTACTAGCACCACGCAGATTACCAATTTGACAATTTCTGACATCAACACGGCTGAAATAATTAATATTTGTGTTTCAGAATCATCATTTTTTGACTCATTAGGGTCCAAGATGAATTATATTAAAACCTGCAGCAGCCGAAAACATATCTCCACTCCTCGTTCGCGCGTATCGCATGCTGAGTCCCAAAACCGCATTCTGCACGGTCAAAATGACTAGACTTAAGTATTTTATGGAATCTGAAAACAATCAAATGATAAATGCATATGTATTCTTATAAGAGGTGTGGCAGAGCAGATTGAGAAGTTCGGATAATTGAATACTTAAATGAATTGAAATGTGTTGCGGTACTATCGAGCACGTTAATTCAAAACATCTGAATTTTAGTTGTTTTGATCAAAATGCAACACAAGTTTTCGACAAGCAGTTCGACATTCAATCAACATAAGTATTTACCAATTCAATCCCCTCAATCTGTTTACCGGTATTCTGTACGAAAAATTGATTTAGAAAAAACTTTACACGGTTTTAACGCAAAAATTTTTGAGGTATTTATTCGTTTATGAATCAATTGAAATGAAAATATCAACACGAGCACTAAAACGTCCATATTGTTACAAATGGACAAAGAAGACTGAATCGTGTTTATACAGTTGCGGTCGAGTAACATACTTGCACAATATGAACTTTGTTGAGTAAGCAAATAATTTAAATCTCGAACAAACGGTAGCAAAAAAAGATACTCACTGTTTGTGTTATTTTTATGCATTGTGCGACTTTTTTTCGTCTTCTTCTTGGTTCACCTGCGAATTAAGTTAATAAAACGATCAACGAAAGATTATAACAGAGTAATAAAACGAGATACAGACTTTTATCAATTACAATTTTTATAACGAAGTTAAATACCTAGTTTGAATCATGTATGAAATGTTAAAAGGTATTGTTATCACAATAAGGCTTAAATATCAGATTATGAATACGTTGGTTAAAATTGATAATTGAGAACTATGAAATATCTGATTTTACACCTCAAGATTTTTTTTCAGTGAAAAGAATCAGTAAACTTTGCAATTGCCAAAAATAAAACATAACCTAACCCCATTTTAAACCTATTAAAATTTCGGTTTACCGACTAATTCGTTACATTTGTACAACTTTACCTTTTTTTTCTTGTTTTATGAAAGTTTCGCTACGTGGCGAAAGTCCGATCGGTGCATTTTTAGATAAATATTGATCAATATGGGACGATTAGATAAATATATTATGATCTAAATAGTTTTTGATTAAAATTTGACTGCGAATTATTTATAATAAACGGCGAATAATATTAGGAGACGTCGAGTTAGGGAAATTGATTTCTAACATCTTTACATCTTCAAACTGATGACGTTGATACGTTGACAGTTGCATCCTCTCACTGTTTTTTTTTTTAATTGCGGCCGTAATCATTAATATGTTGTCTTTTTTTTTAAGTAATTTCAACTGGGGAGATTGTTTACTTTGACAATGATTTTTCAAAATAAGATTTTCCAACAAAGAGCTAGTAGGGAGCAAAAATAAGAGGGAGATACAAGTGTCCCTATATTTTTGATTTCGATTTCCAGACGTGTGCTTTTATTATTTTCCAGCGGCAGCACCGTCGCAAAGTGACAGTTCGGTTTCCACGCCGAAGAGTTCCGCTTTCACTTATCGTTAGACGGATCGAAGAGTTCGAACGCACCGGAAATGAGTTGTGGAACGGAAAGTAGCTGGAACGTGAGCGCTTCCGCCGCCGGGTACTACGGCTGGACTCCTCAGCATCAGAACCAGGAACAAATTCAGGATCTTCAGAACGTTCAGCAGAGCATGGAGTGCGAATGGATGCCTTCGAACGGAGGAGATTCGAACCGGAATCGCTCCGCTTCCGGTCGCAAAAGGGGCTCGGGCTCGGGCTCGGCGACTTCCGCTTCCGGGCAGCCCCCGAAGCGCTTACGCCCCCACTCCCACACCCACACCCACAGATACGGTGAGTCCCCAAATCTCCAATTCTCCATATATTCACACTCAAATCGCTTTCGTTCTGACGGTTCTTTCCATGATGACGACGAGCACCCTCGATAAGTTAAAGTATGCATCACGCGACTATCCCAGTTTTCCGTTTGACTACATTCTTATCAAGATCTCATCAAAATTTTCATTCTTTGAAATCTAAAAAAAATGTTTTAATAAAATCACCAATTACTTCTAAGGCCCACCAGATATATCGATAAACTTTCGATTCCAAAATGATATAGGTATATTTTATTTTCAAAAATTTTCACCTATAGCACTATTTTTTAAACTATTTCAGAATTCATTATATTTTATATTCATGAAAAATATATGTAATATCAAAATCTTCATATGTTTTCATCGATGGGTTTTAACCATACTTCGTTTTATAAATATCCAAATAAGGCCTATTATTTTAATCTGAAAATGAAATTATACAAATTACTAGCTCACTATTGAATCAGGTTTAAGTTTTTTATTTAAGAAATCCTATTTTTTTCATCAGGATAGAGCTCGCATTGAAGTCATCAAACAAGACAGTGTTTTACTATACCCCTTATTCTACACGAAAAGTAATGATTAACTCAATTATTACTTTTGTTCATAATCTGCTCCTGAACAGTGTTCGACTATTCTGTTTTGTAACGTTTCGAGCACAAATGTTATTCTAATTTCTTAATTCCTAGAATATGACTCGAATAGCTCACACACTTCCTAGATGACCGATAAGATTGTTAGTATGCGGATTCAATATTGTAAACTTTATATTAAAAGTGCGCATCAATATTGTTGTCAATGTGTATTTCGAAAAAAAAATTCTACATGTTTAATGTTAAATGTTACGTATAAAGCATCTCATTGACAATATTATTGATTTTCATTCACACTATTGAAAAAAAAATCAATTGAAACGATATACAAAGTCATATGTCAATATTGAAAAGACAAATTGACAATGATATTAATCATCTAGAGAAACTTATCTTTTTAAATCGATCCAACTTCGAATTGCTATGTCAAATGTAAATTCGACTATATTCCGATGAACATTGAACTGTTGACAATTCGTCAATGTGTTTCAAACAAAATTAATGGTTAACATTTACCTTTTTTGTAGTGCTTTTTGTTTCTGATTGAAAACAACAGTCGAACTATGTCCAAACGATCACAAACCTCAACTCGCACTGAAGTCTAAAAGAATCTAGCTTTTTACCTTGTTCACATCTATTCAAACATGTGCAGATCGATGTTTATGTTTCCGAAGCAGAATATAGAAAAAAAAAATGTGGAGATTCATTTCGTTTCTGATCGTATTATACATATTTCATTTCGTATCGATTTCTGAATCTCACTGAGAATTTCTATCTTTGGCTTCTTGATTTTTATTAACATGGTATTTTGGGAGTCGAACTGCTCACGTTTGATGCAAAACTATTATGATTGGTGAACGAATTTGCTGTGTGAGACTCCTTTCTATTCCCATTTGATAATTTGAAAGGTTCTTTAAAATTTGATCTTTTTCTGAAAATATGTAATTTCTCATATAGCTCTTTGTAACTTAAGAGATTTAATGTACCTCGGGTCACTGATTGTGATAAAACTTGGTAGAAATTTAGTGTGTATAAGTTCATAAAAAATCACTACATTTCATCCAGTTTTAATAAATTTGGTGATCCGAGATTCATGGGATCTCCTTGTTGGTTAAATTTTCGGATCGTAGATTCTGCAGCTCCCCTTTTCATCTAGCAGCATAAAATAAGCAAGAATTTCTACAATAGTCTTTAAAAATTCTTCTATTTATTTTCATGTATACGTTGAACAAAATTTTATCAATTAAAATCTTCTGAGGGTTATACTCTCATTATATTTGATTTTGAATTGAATCGTTAAGTAACTCGAGACAGTCTTAATGAATTATTTTTTAAGTATTTAGATATTGAAGAAACATTATTCTACGAGCAGAATCAATAGATTTTTCTCAGTCAATTTTGAAACGGAAGGTTAGCTCTGCTGTCCATGATCAGAATTTTTCTTCATCAATTAATTAGTAATTGTTATATAAATTGAAAGTTAGATTTTGCAGAATATATTGAAATTGGTGTGCAAAATGTTATTTAGTGCGAAAAAATATTAAAAGCAATGTGCAAAATATGAAAATTGACTTACAAAGTATTAATGTTGAAATTTTTCTAATATACATATTTAAATAATTTTGTATTTTATATATTTCTGAAGATTAACTTCTTTGTGTTTTACTGTGTTGCTAATTTTATTTGTAAACCAATAATTTTGAATCTTTTGATTTAAATAGTCAGTCTTCCAACGACAAACTGTCAAAAATCCACAGAATAGAGACCGATCAGCAACTAAAGTTTTTCAGAACATAAGTTTCAAAATTAATTAATACCTAACATTCTTATACCATTTATCCAATTTAAAATACAGCACTATCTCAAAAATATTGGTATGAAAATGAATTCCCTTAAAACACAGTTTAACCATATAGATTTACATTGGAGTGAAAAAAGATAGTGATTATCTAAAAAAAAACCCAATTGTAAATCAAACAGATCCATAAACAATGGCGTGTTCGATTAGCAGATTTAAATTCGAATTGTGGTAATGAAAACGGTAGTCTCCTATTTTACATTCTTTGTGAAGATCTATGAAAACCCATCAATCTTATACGTCGTCGCTTGTGGGTCCGCCTGATATTCATTCCATTTCTACATTATATGTAAATGGCTCTGAGTTGATCTTCCGTTTCTTCTGCTACTTGAACAGCCTGTTAAGTCTTCTACGTTGTTTTTCAGAGCCTCTGCAATCAATGGGGATGGATCACCGACCTATGGTGATGGATAATTACGCTCGCACCACGCATAACAATCCCGACATATCTCGCTGTCTTATGGCTTATATCATATGAACGATCTTAAATTCGACTCGTGAAAAAGACACTTTGCAAAGATTTTTTCCTGAGACCAAATACGGTCTCGTTACGATTCTCCGCTATTTTGTAATTTTTGTTTTCCCGGAGAAGGACACATCTTAAATTAGAGTCAGTGATTTGAATTGTGAATCCTTCGAAGCTCGTGTGCGAACAACGGTTCAATTGTGACCTCGATTATGACAGTGGCTTAAGTCAAGATATTCTAAAAAATAACTGAATCGTCCGTTTTGGTTTGCATCGTTTTAAAATAATACAGGTTTTTCACTTTGAGTTTGATATTGCACATTTGAAGTTCAGTTATTTTACCGTTTTTTAAATACCGTGAACAAACTTGAAATGAATAGATATGTATATTGAATTTGAAATGAAAAATATTGAACTCGAAGTAAAAAATGTATTTATATGATGAATTTTAAATTAAAAAAAAAATGCAGAATTGAACGATTATTATTCAATGTGTAGCTTTTAATTTCAAATTTGTGTGCTTCAATAAAATCTATGCGCGAACATTAAATTTTTCAAAACATGACTTAGACCATTGTCACAGCTAAAAAAATTACAAGTAAAAGACGCCACAGTGGGATATGTGTATATTTTTTACCATATGTTAAAATCAAATTTATGACTTTTTAAATAAATATTTTTTTTTACAAATTTCTGCATTTTCATTCAATCTCACTCATTTTGTATAACCATCGATTTTCTAATGCAGTGGAATTGGTGAGCGAAAGACGATGGATGTTGCAAATGTTGTTTGATAATTTTCATTTTGTCTTTAGCTAAAAATCTGATTAACGATGTTCTTGTTTGTTGCAGGTGTCGGCGTAACATCTTTTAATACATAGTTTTCTTTTCATAACTTTACAGGATCGTCGAGACCACATACGTCTCGGCGTTTATCTAGTTGTTGCATGCCACTCATGTTGTCTGCTTTGTGTTTCAGGTCGAACTTCGATCTCCCGAGGAATCGTTACACGTTCGAATATTAGCCGTTTGGCATCTATGTTCAAAGTTAAATTGAATTGTATAAATTAGTTTAGAATGGTAGCATATTTTAAATATACTGACAAATTTTATTTAATTTAAAAACTTATTATATTATATACTTTAATTGTGAATAAATTATTTTATTGTTTTATTAAATTGACTTTTTTCATTACACACACCTCACATATTCAAATGAAAGACCGTAAAATGGTTATGAAAGTAATTTTATTGAATCTTAGAAGCTGAAAAGTTCTATGCATATATTACAGTGAAATCGTAAAGGCAGTGAATTCACGTTGGTGATTTGTATGCAATGAAAAATTATAAAATCAGAATTTGAGAATTCTTTCATTGCATAGCTTATAATTCAGGATATGCAAAAGATTATTCGTTTTCATAATGAGTCAAATTAATTTGGATAGAAATAGGATCTTGTTAACAAAGGTTTACGGTGGACACAACATCCTCAGTTACTATCGAAAAAATGACTTGATTAGGAATCTCTGGTCATATGCGATTTCACTGCAATATATACGTGTGCTGCACACTCGTGGTTATTTCGTAATGAGGTAGATTTTTATAAATTCACCAAAACAGAAATGTTTTCCATTGCCAAATCATAAGCGTTAGAGGATACACTATCTTTGCAAATGATTGAACAAATAATTCCAAAGAACTTATTAAATTTTTTTATTTTTATACACATTCAGCAATACTTAATCTTCGATTCTAAGATATTTTTTGGTAGTTGTATTTATCAGTTACAGAAAAAATACACATGTAATATATTTGAACAAAATGACCAATTTTGAACTGAAGTTTGTGAAAAAAAGACAAATTGGTAAGATTGCAGAATAAAATAAAACAATAAATAAAATTAGAACAAAAACGCCCAAATTTAATTAAAAATATCCACTTTCATAATATTATTAATAATATATAATAGGAACTTAAAAAAATCCTCGGAATTTTTGAGGAAAAATTTCATGTGAGAATAGATTGAATTTTACTGAATTTATAAAAGGAATGAAAAACATTATTTCAATATTTATATAAAAATATTTTTCAAATTGTATCCATATTAAATTTTCAGATATATAGAAAAAAAATGGGAAAGAAAATGAAATGCAAATTTATACAGAAATAAGATATTTTCATCTTACTAATAACATGAAAAAAAAATTATAAATAATAAAATTACATGTTGGAAACAAAAAAAAATATATCAAAATCATGTACATAATTGTGCCCATAATTATGTCTGTGGCTTAAATAATGAAGTCATAATACATATAGGTATGGGTTTTTCACTTGTACTTCAATATTTTCCATTTCGAGTTTAATTTTTTTTGCGATATTTTGAGAAAAACAAACACAAAATGGAAATTATGAAACTCGAAAGAAAAAACCTGTATTACAAATATTAAAAGAATTTTATTTGATGACTGAATAGCACAAAGGCTACAAGTGATTTTTTTTATCGAAATTGAGTTAAGTGCAGAAAATGGTTTTATATATGAATACAGAACCATTTTCTGAACTTAATTTAATTTTGATAAATAAGGTCACTTGTACCACTTGTGCTATTTAGTTGTCATTCAGCGATTTGTTTTCTTTATTTGAGGTACACCCGACAAAGTAAAACATAAAATTTTCTGAAGTGACAGTCAAATTATGAAGGTTGCAAGTCATATTGCAGTTACAAAATACATTACAGTAACTCCCCAAAATGCTTCACTAACAATAAGAGATACTCATTGTCGATTTGTCTCTTACGCAAGGAAAAAACTTGTGGTATCCCAGGGAGTTACTGTGATATATTATGTAACCGCAATATTAATCGCAACCTTCTTAATGTGAATATCACTTTAAACAGAACAAATGTGACAGTCATAATCATGGGCATGTTCGAACAGCGTCACCATATCGAACAATCAGATTACATATATTCACATTAAGTCGTTCACTTCGCTCGTCTTACAAACGTCTTCAAATGTAATATCAAAAACTCCACTGTCCGCTATCAACGTACGAATAAATATATCAAAAAGTCATCATAGTTCTCTGCACTGTGGTGAAAATTCACTTTATCTACTTGAACTTGCCCCTGCCGAGCACCTCGTCGTCGCTATTCTCGTCCGAGTAGTCTTCTTCAGATATGCAGCGACGCCTCGATGTGCGAGGCATCATGCCCTTTCTCCATCGGGTTTCGGAAGAGACGCTACCAGGAGCCGTGATCTCTGCAATTGTAAACGATAAAAGTTGAAAAGTGGTTGATGTACATTTGCTGATAATCGATTAAGGGTTGTTGTAATGAAAAAAAATGGAAAACCAACGCCGTTCTAACGTCAGAACATCAGGGGCTCGATGTCAGCATTGAGAAGCGATTTGTTCTTTATTCAAGTAGACGGCGTACGTGCAATTGTACACCCAAGCGGTGACACAATATATAGCCCAATGTTTGAACGATGTGGTAAAAATATAATAGGCTGAAATTCATTGCATTCTTATTTTGAGTGAAATATGAATGTTAATTTAGATTTGTCACTTCATTCAACGCCAAAAAAATATATAATGATGAAAATGTTTCGTGAGTCGAAATTAAAAAGAAATGATCAGGTGATCGATGAGAACGAACAGGGTTGGACAAATTACTTCTCGCTGCGATTTTCGGTGAAATTATCTATATATATGTATATTTTTAGTAAATAAATATTTGTTTGACACGGTTTAGTGTTAAACTAAATGGTTAGAACCTCAACATTGTCAGTAACTTCATAAGTTTTTCTTAAAATCAAATAAATTGAACAATTTTGCATATGTTGGCTATACACTAACTCCTTGAGATACTTAGTACCTATAAGTAGTACCATTTATCTCAGGGAGTTACAGTATTTCTTGCCATGAAACAATTAGAAAAAAAATACCGTTTCTCACACTGATATTTTGAACGGAAAGACATTGCAAGATTGCTTGATATATTTAATTTTAAGAAAATCTTGAGAGGTTATATTCACAAAGTTAACCTGACAAAGTCATAGTTATTCACCTTACTATGTAGGTATTTTTAATTTCAGAAAACAGGTTATAATTCATAACTCACATTTGGTGGGAGTATTACACATAGCAACAATGTTCAAAAATAGATTTAATAATTATTAGAATTACTAATAAATCTACAAATTGAATAGAATCTGGAATTTCAAGAAGAATAAATGAGAGACAACTGTACGTTTGGTGATAAAATTACTATGTTATGTGTATACTTGTCTTTTTTTTACCACATGTATTTCAAAAATCATAATAAATATCACGAATTGTGAAAGAATGTTGCTATACAACAATATAACCATTCAAATAGAACACGGTTTGTATAACACTCCCCATGTTGACCGTGTTAAACAAGATGTTATTAGCAGAGAATTGTGCGACCAAACACCATTATCGGGTGCATTAAAGATAGAAAAAATGTTAATGGAGTAAAACCGATTTGTCAAACCCTGAGAATCGGCGATCAGAACATGTATTGACAAACAACAGGCAATAATAACCTCCGCTATTGGTCGTCGACGAATCTACTCTTCGAGATTTTCTAGGTGGAGGTGAACTTCCACTCTCACCATCATCACTTCCACCTGGACTTCCCGGAGGACTTAACGCTTGCAAGAAACGTCCTTTCGATTCATTCCAAATATTTGACTGTTGAAATCAAAGTGTACGTTAAATAACCGTACAAAAGAATTTCTAAAACTAAACATTGAACAAACTTAGTGAAAAAGAAAACGTTTATGTACCAGTCTTCCTTCTCTTCCGAACATGAGCAAGAATGCTTCGATTAAATCTCTAGACTTCTCTTCCCATTTCGTAATGACATCTACTTTCTTTTCGCCTATGTGATTCATCACTTTTTTTCCCTTGTCTTTCAATTCGTCCATTTTGTTCTGCAGTCTAAATTTCTTCTCTGATAGAAATGAAACATTCAGCTCTTTCGCAGAATAGCCCCTCGCTAAATTTCTTCTAACGTAAATATCATAATCCCTAACGATTCTAGCAACTATATCCGACGTGGATACTCCTGAAAAATAAACGATAGATAATAAAAAATCTGAAGAATAAATCAGATATCCAAAGCTATAACAAACCTTCAGTTCTTTGTGTGGCGACAAACATTCCTTTGGCTTTCCACGGACCGTACGCATCATCTCCGTTTTCCGTAACGTACGGATAGTCATCATGAGCTATAAAATCGATCTTATGTTCGGCAACAAATTGATCATTCAATTCCCATGGAGCGTCTCTAACAACCTGAAACAGAAAATTGAACATTTAAATTGACATCACATTGATGTATCAAATTATTGATTTTGTAAACAAATATTTACTTCATCGACGTATCTACAGTGACGAACGGCTTCATATCTTTCATCATCAGTCATTACAGTTCTGCCTTTTTTGCTGTGCGTCAGAGCATCACTGCAAACTGAAATAGAAAAGAAATGATTTGAGCATCAGGTCAAAGTCATCGAGTGTAGAGAAAATTCGGCACAAAATTTATGCAGAGACTGAACATTACCTCCGACGATCAGGTATACATTAGGAAAGAGGTTTTTAGCCTGCATCAGCTGCCTGGCATGTCCCTGGTGGAACAAATCGTATATGCCGTCTGCGTAAACGCGGATTCTTCGTGACACAGTGCCAGCATCAGCATCGGCACGTGTGACTTTAATGCTGTAATCGCAGCGAGCAAGTTCTTCCAGCGCTGCAGGCTCATCAGAAAATGGAGCTTCAGAGCAAATCGACTGAAAAAGTATAAAATAACAATTAGATTGATATTTTACAATGTGAATTTAAGATCATATCATTAAAGATTGGTTTTTATTGTCCATGTTATAATCATGTTTGTTCAGTATTTGGAATTCCAATGATTAGTAAAACACTAGATCCAGATCTTGCCAAACTGGAAATAAGTCTTAATAATAAAATACACAACTACAAACTTGTTAGTGAATCATTTGTGCATTTGTACAAGCTATTCAACTCAATGAAATGATAATTTCACTAATAATTATACAGATTTCACAGTAAAATATACACTGATCAAATTATACAGACCAAAAAAATATTAAAATACCATCCAATTAGTTTGTTACCTATAACTATGTATATTTATATACTCACATATAGATATAGACTTTCTAACTTATAAATTAATTTTTATTTTCAGATACAACAAATCTCAATCTTTCTAATATGAAATTTCAGTTGAACAAAGCTACATTCACATCATATTTTATCGAGTTTGTCTCTTAATTGAAGGAACAATAGGTCTTTCACTACAATTTTGCAAAATTGCATCACAATTGCAAAGAATTGAATTATTTTCATAGTACAAAACATGCGACATTCACGGATCGATCAACAGCATAAAAATGAACCTTGAAATTGTGCATATTTCGTACGATTGAAATGTCCACGTGATTAAAATACATTCACGGGGGTCAAACATGTCTCGATTATGGGTTAAATTAAATAAATTGCACTCATACGATAACCCTAGAGTCACACAGAGCAAAACAAATTCAAAAATATTCCGTGGAAAGTTAAGATTGGATTCTCTAGAGAACTTTCTTTTCACAATTCACTAATGAAAAATTACTTATATGTGTTTATGATATAATATTTATTGTTTTAAGGTGATCAATAGTTCCAAAAATTTGTCATTGAAAAACAAAACATCTAACCTAACCAATTTAACTTGTCGAAAGGTGCACAGTTGATATAACTATTTAATACAAAAAAAAAAGTAAGTTTTATCATTGTAGTAATATTGTAATGAACATTTTGTTAGTTTATTGATTTATTTTTTTTAATTGATTGATAAGTTTTATCTTGTGATAATGAAACAGGTCACATCCATTCCGAAATCGAAAATAATTACGACAAATTTGTAATTCTGTACGTAATAAGCGACCTTCATATAAAGCATATGTTCCATCGAAGGTGATAATTTTTGATAAGATAAAATTTGAACACATTGATTACAGAAAAACGAATGAAAATGCTTAACTATTTGACTCAATTGACAGAATCAGTATGAAAAACAACTATTGATAACAATAAAAGTGGTGACTGATTGAAAACCTAGCTAATATTTCTAATAAATAAGTGGAAATGCCTTTTTTTTTGAAGAGAAAACAATTTCAAAATGAAAAATTAACTTTTCTTAACAAGTTACCACATCTTACAATAAACGACAATGTATTGAATTATAAGAATGCATTGATATGTATTCAACAATAAATTCTAATTCACACTGGAAAAGAACATTTTCGCTCCGTTAGACGAGTTCTATAATTACATAATTTTTGTAAGAATTTATCAATGATAGAAAAAAATTGTAGAGAAATTGTAAAAACATTTTTCTTTCTAGATTCAGCTGAAAAGTATTTACAAACAATTTCTCATTTTCAAGAAGTCGTACAGATCTAAGGGTTAGTTCACACACATGTGGCCAGTTCAGAGTTTAACGAGACAGACCTACATACTAGAGAAGGCTATATTTGTAGCCTTTTCGCTTAAGTACATACATATAAATAGGTTTGTCTTATTGGTATCTGAACAAGAAGCATGATCGTGAACTATCCTTTAAGGAACATGGGCAAAAACGTACTAAGACTGTCTCCACACGGATAGATTTGGGTTTGATTCCCTCACTGGTTAGTTTTGGCAAAACATAGAAAAAATCTTAAAAATTATCGGTATTTGGCACAGCCTCGACCTAAGGTGCAAAACCTCTCAACGGCATCTCGATCGATTGCCGCAAAAACCGGTAAAAGTGGGCGATACTCGAAAGGACACGTGCACTCGGAAAACCGGTTTCTATCATATGTATGAGAGAACCAATGTCAAAGAGTACGTTCTTGTCTAAACACACAAATGTGCAATTTTTATTTTTATCTGACATCCGTCTGCTGGACCGAAACCGAAATCAAACGTAGAAACCGGTTTTGGAGGTGAATTGAAAAAATAAGTTCGCAGATTTTTCATCCTATGCAAATACGAAATAAGTTAATTTTTGGTAATATCCTAAGTTCACCTTCTTTCGTTTCGAGATATCAAAGTTTACTTTTTTTCATTTGAAATACATATAATACATAGTTCACAACAATGTGAATCGAAAAAAACGATAGGTTTTTTTTTCCGGACTCAATAATTGATGTTAGTGAATAACGGCGATTGTTCGAGTGCAACGAAAGTGCATTCGAGCTCATCATCGGCCATTTCCTGTGGGATGTTCATTGTTGGTTGTTTGCGATGTTCTGCTGATAAAATGTTCGAGGAAATTTGATTTGGAATGAACATTGACCTATAACTTGGCCGTACGTTACCCTTTTGGAATGGAATAGTCTACTTTTGAGGCAAATTATCCATTTCTTTTACGAAGAGTCGTTGATATCACCCTTCGGTATATAATATATGTTTTTTAATTATGAAATATTAAAACGTAAAATATAGTTTTTTTCAAAAAATAAATTAAACGTTTAGAATATGACCATCGTGATATTTATTTTATGATAAGCGTGAAAAAACCAAAACATTTCTGTGTACATATGTATTTGATTTTTACGTACTTTGTTTTATTTTTTAGATAAAACGATCAAAGTTTCATTCAAACGAGGAAAACTTCGATTGTGGTAGGTTTACAAATAAACGAAAAATGATAAAGATAATAAATAAAATCATTTTACAAAATAAAGTATTTTGAATTGAGTTTCAGAAAATGCACCACAAATGGCAATGTGCAAACTTGCATTATTCAAAAATTACATTTATTCAATGTGAGATAATAATGTTTGGACAAATGTTCCGAAAATACATGTACGTCAAGTTCATATCGAACGAGGAAAATTCAAAAATAAAATAAATGAAATTCCAAAGTCCATAAACTATGAAATGAAATAAATTCACTAAAATTACAGTCCACCATTTTGAAAATCAATATTTTTTGAAAAAAATATGACAAATTTTTAAAATTGAAAGGTCACATTGACTATTATATAAATTAGTAATCATATGTATATGTACCTATAAAATAATTCTAATTCTCCGTTTTAGAATAGTGACTTCTTTTAACAAATATATCTTTAGTAAATCAATTTAATTGTTGTTTATGTATGTACTTTATGACCATTCAATGTGCGATTTTTTTATTTCTACTTGAAATTACATGTATGTACATGGAAAATATATGATCATAAGTAATATTTATGAATATTCGATCGAAATCGATAAAAAATCAAATATTAACAGTAGAAAGTCGAAAATAGAACCACATGAAGTACGATAAAACGACATGTGAATCATTCAACGACTATGGTGTGAAAATGACGTCACATCCTCAAGAGATTAGCATTTTAATACCAAAACTGTCGATATAAAATATTGGGATGTTCAATATGAAAATAAGTCATTTTTTTATTGAAGTTCACAAAAAGACAGACCAAAAATGAAACCGACCAAATTTGACGTATGTAGGTAACGAAAAACGTACCCCCTCAAAATCCATCCCTGCTATAGCATCACACCGCACAGATACACAGAATAGGACAATCATTTATATTAGAATAGATATTCATATTTCAGATTAATTTCCTCAAAATTCAAGCAACTTTCAAGTTCACGTTCTTTGACTATTGATTTTGTGAATCACATTTTGCAATGCACAGTGTTCGTGTTTCAAGGTGAAAGAAATTACCGTTTCCAAAGGTGACAATAGTGTTGTCAACAATGCAAATTTTGCCTCAGGTAAAAATTCTTGTGAAATTGACCGATCAAATTTACCGTTTGGTTGAAATCAATATTCCAATCGACATTCCTCGACATTTATATGGATATCGATTATTATGAAATTAACGAGAAAGAGGATTACTTTCGAAACTAGTGCTGATTATCATATCGATTATTGACAGCGATGCGATTGTGCTTGTTGCATGTTTGTAATTATTCTGTAAGTATCATTGGAAATGTGTTCTTTTCTTGTGAAAAACGATAAGAAACCTATTAAGTGCTAAATCATTCAATCGAAGCTTTATATGTATTAACATTAAGCGCAATTGACATTTATCGTGGCTTGTTTTAGAAAAATTTCAATTAATACAAACAAATAAAATTCAAGTTAACATAATCTGTTTCATCATCAGCTATCAACACATTTCATCGAAAATATAAGACCTAGTTTTATATCAAAACATACGATGAAAAAAAAATCATGAAAATCTTAATATTAAGGAGTAAACTATCAGCACCACATTAAATCTAACCTAAAATGTATCAAAAACCTAACCCTATCTAATTATAGGTTAAATTAACCCATGAGTGTCATGCAAATGGTTTTCTCTAAACACCTAAATCAAATATGTCTTATTAAAATTGAGAATATTCCGTATCTAGGATATTTAGGCATCAAAACATAATTCAAAATCCACCACCACAAATCAATGGCATCAATTACGTGCGCTCTTCATAATGACAACAGTGTGCGTCAAATAATTGAAAAAAAAAAAGTGAATCAAAAACGAATCAGTGAATCAATCAAACACCATTGTCATGATCAAGGGCATACCACACATCTATCATTTACGTATATGTGCATATTTACATGGTGCGGCATCAGCTGATGCGGAACCTTCCCGGACGACGAAGCTGCAGATCCGTTCAGCAGGTTGACCGTCTTCAGATCCGAATGGTTTCCGTTGAGGATGGGCCCGTGGCCATTCGCGACGTGGCCATTCGTCAAATGGTGGCCGTTGCTCATCGAATGACTTCCGTTAGTCGCCATCTTGGGCAATTGCTTCAGAGATCCGTTGCTCGCCAGATCACCGTTCCGGCTCACGAACATCGCGAACTGATGATTGTGGTGATGATGATGATGATGATGATGATGATGATCCGAATGTTCAATTTTCGGTTTTATCGGATCATCCGACGGAGTCGCTGCTATAATACGGACATTGTTTCAATTCGATGCCGAAAAGACGATTCGCCATTTGAGCTCCGCCATATTTGCTATGTGTGACTAATGAGGGGAATCCATCAACGTGTTTCTGCAGATTTTCAGTTATCACAAGTTCAGTAAATTCATTGTCTTAGACAGTTTTTTGTATCAATAAGTTTTTGCAAGAATCTGAAAAAACCGCGATCGGACACTTTGGGGATAAATATCAGGGCAGAAACAACCCTCTCGACGCGTTCCCTTTTCTAGATCAAAATGCACGATTAAAAACTACATTTACTCAAAATCCTACGCTTTCGTTCTTCACCATTATTTTATGCCTATAATTCATCAAAATCGACAGAGACGTGTTCATACGTTCTCCTCGTAAGTGTTAAATGTTTTAGCACAGTGTGAAAAAATAACACCAATTCGCACGAATAGAAAAATGAATTTCGTCGCTGACTCATAAAATGGCTTTAAAGATCTGCAATTTGGCTCAAACATAGCTAATAGTCAGATTCTATGACGTCAATGGTGTACATACACCCATTGTTCCATACGGAGACAATGGTCGACACGAAATTATACACACCACAACCATAATTTCGAACTATCGAACGAAACGTTTCATGCAATAATGCAGCAGTGAAAAAAAATTCAGATAAAATCACGACTAATCGATAAAACATGGCGGAAACGATACAAGGACTGCACGATCGGAAAAGGTACGTTCACTCGATTATACATTCGAATAAACTACCATATATTATGATGTATTTTTACATAAAGATACAGTTTGAATCGAGAGTACACTGTACGTATTTTTGACTTAAGGGAAATCGTCCTAATCGAAAAAGACTGACGATTCACGCTCCGAAAAACAAAAGCGTGCTAATGATGCATTTTTTTTCTGCAAAATTTTAAATCATCTCTCAAAACTGTTCTGTCGTGAAATCGCAACAGCAGTGAAATGATAATTTTGGCGAATTCAAATCTCATTACGATGTCAATGGTGAAAATATATTAATTAAGACGGAATTTCGATAGTTGAAATGTGACTTTACTGGCAATAACGATTTCACTTCGACACATCGATATTGCACTGTTTCATAGTTTTTCATCATTTCAAAAGTAATAGAAGTGTGTCGGAAAAGTTTTCCTAGAAAAATAGGTGAAACTTTCACATTTCACCCTAGAAATGTAGAAAATTAACGTTTGCCAACTTTTGTCGTTTTGCAACAGAGAAGCAATTTTACGTTTGTCAATACGTCTTGTCAACGATGACAGATTATAACTTTCCGAGTGAACAATTGTTGCAACAAAATACAGTTTGCTCATAATGACAGATGATTAAAAATAAATTACAAAATTTCAATTCTAATGAACTCGTCAAATCAGTAAATAATTTATTATATCCGTGATTTTTTTGGCATGAAATTTGAATCGATTAATATTTATATGATAATACATACCTACTTCCTATTTTTTTTTAAATTTTCATAAAAAATATGAATAATTCTTTTACATTTGAAAATATATACAGTGTACTGTCAATTATCCATGCGTGGAAAAATATTCAATTTAAATTAATTCACAATTCATTTATTTTTCGAACTATAATGGATATTATTCGTGGCCGATTTATAATATATTTTTATTACTCATAATCGAAAAATTGCTTCTAGGAAAACATTCATTTTATTCAAAAATCACTAAATAATTCATAAAAGTCAGAGAATAGAGACTTATCGATTGAATAATATGCATTAAGTGTCCATTACGATAACCATGAATAATAAATGCCACATTATTTGTAAAATAAACAAATTAAACAACTATTTGGGTTATTTGTGTTTCTAGCCATTAGTCTGTATAATCAAGAATGCACTGTATTTCAGTTTTTTTTTTTTCATTAGAAACCCACTTAGGCATTCTCTAAATCGTTCAGCAATTAGACAAGTGTCACAATTTCTAGCGTTCATTCTAGAACAATGCAATTATGAAACAAAACTCAAACTATTAATTGATAATATTTAATGTATACAAAAACGTAAATAAATGCAAAAAGTGTACTAAACTAACGAGATTAATCGAAAAAAATATGTATGACACAACGGGCGATAACAGAAACGAGGCTAAATCGATACACTTTACATTCCATGAAAAAATCAAAGATTAGTTTCAAACAGTGAAAACATTTTTTTTCAATTAAATTACAGATATCTATTCAATCCCAAATCATAACCAATCAATTTTAACAAGAATTAGCCTAATTTATTAAATCATCAAAAATTCATTACATATTAGTAAATTATACAATCGATCAACAATTTTAACTAAAAATGCAGATAAATCAAAATTCAAAATTTCACTTAAAAAAAAATATTGAAAAATGCACTTTCGAAAATTTTTCGAATACTTATTCAAACCGCACTTTAATTGCTCCCATTTTTTAGAGCCCCCATTACAGCACTGGCACAAATTAACCCAGATTCACTAGATTTCTCAAAGCGAGACTCTTTTGACCATTTTAGCCGACCTCGGTTAATATTACGTCTAATTGCCCCAATGGGGAAAATAAGCGAATAAAAATTTGAAAAAAAAAATTAAACACATTATGGTAAAACGCGCCCCGTTCTCCCCTCGCTGATACACGATGACTGAAAATGCCGAGGGGTACAAGTGATTTCGAGAAAAGCGCGTTCAAAGCTGAGCATCTACCTACATGTATTAGGAGGTCGAGTGATTCGATGATATATTTCGGCACACGTTTCAAGTTCGTTTATATCATTTTATATGAGTGTACATAGAAGCGATTTGTGTACTTGATTCGATTTCGGTAAAAATGTCACTCGTACCCCTTGGCTTTTTCAGTCGTCACACAGCGGTTCGTATCCTGTAAGTGTGTATGTATTGCATTAGCGTATTTAAAGTGTACGTTATTGTGTCCTAAACGGGTTCAAATATGGCGGAATATGGCGATCGGCTCTTCTCAACTATAGCTAATTTATATTTTCGTATATTTACAGTAAATTTAGGGATTGTGACAGTTGAATAGAACGGAACACAGTTGAACAGTCACCGAACGGTACTAACGTAACGCGACTCCATGCTCGACTGATCGCTACATGTGAGTTGGCCACTGAAGTCAGCCATTGCTCAATCGTACAGTGGTACGAAACCTTTTTTCAATTTAAATACATTTTTTTTTTCATATTCGAAAGTCGTTTTAATTCAACGTATAAATTTTAAAAAATGTCGAAAGTCAACCAATTTGAGACTATTTTCCTTATTTCAGTTTATTTTATAAGTATATCTTGCATATTTATGTGTTTGGAATTACGTCAGGGATGCACGCCACTTAACAATACCATTGATAGAATTTTATAAAAACCGGCAAATAATACACACATCGAATTTACGATTATTTACACAAATATATGTCTTTTGATTAAAACTTAATTTAAATAAAAATGAGCACACATGATGAAAATAACTCAATTAACTATTTATCAAATTTATAATTGTTTTTTTTTCCACGATACTTACAATTAATGAAATAAAGATATTAATATATGAACATAACCTATTTTATAGAATACATAATTATGTATGAGTTCAATGTTTCACTGATGAGCAATAAATTTTATATTGCCACTTAAAAAAAAGCATAAACATGAATAATAGCCTATTACTTGTTTATTGAACAAATATTAATTATAAAACATATTTCATCAGATGTTTAAGTACTAGAATAACAACTGTGATGCAATCGTTGAAAAATATAAAATTTCAACGATCCACACGTATTTTTTGCGATGAAACTATCGATTGCAACAAAGTTTATGATCGCTGTTTCAAATGGAAACCGGTTGTGCAAAGCTGAAAGTATGAAGCGAAGATAATACATCTGGATTATTCTGAAAGTTTCTCTATCTTATCAAAAAACAAATAGTTTAGATAGTGATGCAACGTTCTAAATTTACGCTACAAAATGGATAACACATATCGAAGAAACACCGCGTATTTTTTCATTCGCAATGAATCATTGAGTTCTTCAGATATTTTTTCAAGACTCGTTCGACAAAAAAATTAGATGATAATAAAATACATCGGAGCTTATGGATTTAATCAATATTTCAAGTTCAAGACTGATAAAATCAAAACAAAAAAAAACAATACATCATAACAACCCAAATATACGACGATCAAAACAAATTATGTAATCATTTACGTTTTAAATTCGTTAAAATTCCAAATCTAATTACATCAAACTCATATCTTCGATCTGACAAAATCTTCGTGTACAGCACTGTGCATTTATCTTTTTTTATACATTTATAAACAATCTATTATACTTTGGTATGAAACTGATTAATACAATTTACATTACAGCTGTAATAACGAAAAATGTCTCGAAATTCGTGCAACTTGCCATTCGCGATTTTTCCAGAAACGGATTATGTGCATGAAAATCGAGCTATAGCCAAGCAATGTAAACTTTTACTAGACAAAGCATACATTCACGCATGTTCTGCATCCTCGATTGAACGTTTCGAAAAAGGTTTCCGACCAGTGTGAAGAGTGCAGCGACAGGCGGTGATGGAATTTGTGCCACAACGCGTGATCGCGGCGACCAATGGGGATGCGTGACGGGGGCCACGCCACACGAACGGGGACTGCGCCCCCCGACCATAACCTATATCTAACTGCGTCTGCACCGATTTCAAAAAAAAACCGTTAAACGGCTTTCGCGCTCTAAATGTCGACATAGCGGCACTTATTCGACGCCAATTTTGATATAATTGATTCAGTTTTTGAATGAATAAAAATGTGTGTGCTTCTTATGTACTCCTCTACCGCTTATTAGATCATTCAAATGACTCGGTCTTTTTCCGTAAATATTTGAATTCAATCAAAAAGATCAGTCCTCGAATGATTTACACATTAAAATCGACGGAAATTCCAACAGTTCGACACGTGAAAGATAACCTATAACCACTAATGACAGATCACAGTAATGGGCATTAAACGATCAGTAAACTGAGCCTCCGAAGCAGTTTTTCCGGTATTTTTCCGCGTAGATCACGATCGTGATCTCAGTCACGTGCCAACACATCGACGACGATGACGTGTAGTGTCGATGAAATCGGGAAAAATAAAAAGGTTAGAGATCGCCGATTAGTCAATTGATGACTATGGAATAGGAAACTACCGCAATTGTCAAATCGCAACTAATTGAAATGCAACGTTCCGAAATGGATAAAGTATTTCGAAACGAATGCACATATTTCAAATGGGCAAATGTCTCAAAATGGGAAAACTTGTCTGAAATGGTCAAATCATCTCGAAACGATCAAACTGACCTAAAATTATAAAAATCGAACCAAGTACAGAAAAAGATCAAACTGGTCTTAAAAATTAACAAAGTAGGTAAACATAAACGATTCGAATTATAATTATCAAATTCTCATTAATTTGCACTGAATTTACAATAGATTTTCACTAGCAAATGTCTCAACGTTATTTCGCTAATGCACTCAACAAATTATACCAAACATAGGTCTGCAATAACTGGGATATTATTGAGTTTCATTTTCATTTATTTCATATCTATACTTAAATTTTATTGTGAACTCTCCTCGTCAGTCATAAAAATGTTCGATTGAATACTCTTTGGCTGAAAAAGTTTCATGATTCCTGAAGCAGATTGATCATAGCTGAAAGATAGCATCATGACGTGGATCGAAGAACGCATGCGAATGATCTTTTATTACCGATTTTATTGAGGTTTTATTTCGAAAATATTGTTCGTTTGGATCACGCAAACGAAAAAATTCATATTCCATTTCACGATTCGTCGAATTAATAACGAACACACACCGTCAATTCATGATGAAACTTTAACGCAACAATGATCAATTACGTTTTAGAAAACGCGTTGTACGAATTGTTGAGAATTTGTTCAAATCGGACAAAGTAAGAATATGATCATTTTTCCTACAAAAATGCGGAAATAGACGTCAAGTTAAGGTTCTTACTCACGGCGTTATTCGTGAACGTCATAAGGTGTTAATAGATTCACTAAAATAAAAAAAAAAAACATGCGGCTAAAATATTCTAATTCTAATTAACTTTAATGTAAATTGAATTTCTACTTGATCATAAAAAAAAACTTTTGAACTTTAAATCGTCAAACAATAAATAAGTCTCATGAACTTCGACACTATTGATAAGATGATTTTTTTTTCTTAGAAACGAATGTGTTTAGACTGCATGAGCAAAAGTGAACATGTTCACTTTGTTTACGTCTAATCGGTGACCTATCGATCTTCAATATTGATCCAAAAATAGATCTAGTGTCAAATGCGTACTCGATTATGACAGTGGTGCAAGTCTCACTTCTTTATTTTTGACACATTCAATGATTATGTACTTTAGAATTTTTTATTTCGATTCGAATTCAAGAACAAAATGATGAAACGGTTTTTTCAATTTGACCAAAATATTGAGTATATTTGGGAAAGTTTATTTTTTTGGACTCATAACTGTCATGATAGAGGACAGAATTGATCCTCAATCTTATCGAAAAATGTAGACCGACTAATAAAAAAACTTGACGTATCGGAATGTCACAAAACTCCTTTCTCCTAAACGGGAATAAAAAAATGAAGAAACAGGAAGACATACCTAATTTGATATTTGCAAATAAAGATACGTTCATGTGACAAGAAATTGAAAAAAAAATCTTATAACCCAATATGTCGATTATTGAAAATATTGATTTTTCACATGATTATGATTATGGTTTAAGTCAAGAAATAAAAAAAAATTGAAATAATATCTAACTTGACCCAAAACGTAACTCAATCTAAACTGACCTGAAAAAAAACCTTATCTATCCTAACCCGAAAATACGTCAAATGTCACAAGTTTAGATTCAATACATTGAATATCTCGAAATGGAAAAAAAAAACATAACTTTTACCACAGTTATGATAAAAGTCATCGTTATCACTTGATGAAATGATAATCTTGGCATTCGACATTCACTAGATAAATCCGGATAGTTGAATCGTAATTGATTTTCAGCAAAAACAAATATTATATAAATTCAGATCAGAAGATAGAAGAATCGATTTCAAAACTGATAAAAAAAAATTACAGTGCATTTTCATTGGATAACATCGAATTTTTTTGCAAAACTAAAAAAAATCTGTTGCATGAAAACATCTATTGCGCCGCAAAAATAATTGTAAGTAGTTCACATTACATGAACTGCAATTAAAAATGAATTACATTCGGAATCGTTAAGTATGTATTGCGCATCGAATGCAACTTACTGCGATTTCTATTTTCAAATCGATCGATACGTATTATTTTGTAAAAAAAAAATGCTGTCATAAAGTCAACGAGGTCAAAATTGACCAGAAATGTGGTCAAAATCACTAATTGTCAAACAGTTCACAAGCTTGTTCATTGTTCGTGTGATTAGTCCAAGAGAATTCGTTCTTGTTAATTACATAATAATTTTATTGATCATTAAGATTCTGTTCAATTTTCATTTCGATTTGATATAAATATGTACAAACCAAATAATAATATTCAAAAATACAGTCCTTCAATTATGAACTGTTGAAAATCCACGGAATAGTGTCTAATTTTGAGAGTACGTAGTTGAAGGACTTACTGTAACTCTCTGGTTAGTTAACGTAAGTAGAGCAGCGAAAAAATCGGCCCTAATTATAATATCAATGTATGTCAATTGATATCATGAACATTAGGTATCCGAAATAATCATTGCAATAAAAACCAAATATTTGTGATCGATCAGTGAATCATTCATACGAATACGTCATTTAAATGACGAAATTCATAAAAATCATATCTGTAATTCAATAACAATAGATCGTACGATCTTTATTCACAATTATGTATGTATTTTAATTAATTTTCAATAAATAATTTAATGCAGTGAAACTTCAGATCATGTAAAAAAAAATATCAATATTTCATATTTTAACTAATTAGGTAAAAATAACTTTTAAAATTTCTAAACTCATCTTATATCCTATCTATTTCATAATTATAAAGCTAATCTACGAGTCATTCAGAGTCCGGTGAAACGCAATATTACTGCAACGACTCAATATCCATGCGTTTACAAACTAAAAATGTATTTTTGTTGGTTATTTATATGGGCAGTCTTATCGAGCAAATCGAATGTCAATTTAACGACTGCAGATGTGAAAAATGTCCATTGATACTCAATGCGTTGATTATTCGTCTGGTTCATAAATGTGTCAATGAGTCAGATGCATGACAACAAGCACGTAATTAACAGTCAACATATAAATTACTCATAAGTTGATTTAAAGCTAAGGAACACACAACAAACAATAATTTTTGAGAATAACAATTCTAATGTACATATAATATTATTTATATATTCATCGAACAAAAGTGGTGTGACTGTGACGTCACCGACAACAGATAACCCTGGAATCGTCAATTTATGAAACATATAAAAATAAATACATAATAATGTACAATAAAATAAATGACCCGAGGGGCATGGTCGTATCTGTCGGCCAAAAGTCGACGGTTACGTTATGGGGCAGCCATGTTTTTGAAAAGATTGCAAATGGCACACTATATTTTCGTTTTCATTATCTGCGAATTGTTGCAAATATCCGATCACGCCATACGTTCAAATATGTTAGCAGATAATTGATAATATGGCGTCATGTGAGTTTTTTTTTGAAAAAGATAATGTCTGTAAATTCATTAATTACAAAGAATTGTTTTATTTTTATGCCAGATAAAGATTGTAAAATTTTTATATCGGTCAGTTTGTTTCTTGGGTTCAATCGGTTGTGTTTTCAGATGGAATTGAACCGAATAGATTATAGCAGTTAGTGACTGGTAGTAAAATATGATTAATTTTCATTAAATTAATAGTGATTTCATTTGATTGAATTTATATTGATCCTAGCTTAGCTCAACTGATATGAAACAAAAATTTCATCTATGAATGAGCATTTCTATTCTGAATTTAAGAAAATAGTATTCAGTTCAATCGCTGATAAACTTGATAATAAAAAAAAAGATCAGCTTAATTTATATTACAATAGAATAATTTATTTGCAATCAAAGTGAAAAAATAATTTTCATAGTTTGCACCATAATTTCGATAGTCATTTAGTTTTGTGTTTGACTTCATTAGAATTATCATTAAAAGTAAAAACAATTCAATGAATAAAATATTTTCACACATAAAAAACTTTTGAAGCTTATTGTTAGAATTATGTACATACTAACAATAAGTTCACTTGCACTTGAAGTATTTATACGATTTTATCTACCGTAGTGAGTATTCACATGCACTCACAATCAGTTCATTTCAATAATTTTTCCATAAAATTTAACAAGATCACAGTCAATGAAACATTCTGAATAAATGTATATTAATCAATACAATATCTAGTTGAATCCAGATTATCTAATCATGAGATCAACAAAACATGTGTTAATATTGTCACTGATCAATAATATTTTTTCAGCAGAATCATTATGATATTTATAAAGGTTTTCTACTTCATGTTGAATATTTCGAAATTTTTTTTTTTTTTTTTACAATAATTCAGTAAATGAAATGTGTAAAACAGTTTGAATCAATTTTAGAAATATTGAACTTGAAATAGAAATGGTGTTATTGTAGCCATTTGACTATACTCACCCAAGAGCTGGGGTTTGAGGTCGACGTAGAAACACTCATGCTCATTATCGGAGATTTGCTATCGAAGACGCCGTTTTTAAACTGAGTCTTGGTGAATGTCTCCGTTAAACTTTCCCGTTTGTCGATGCTGAGCCGATCGTCCATACTATGTCGCTTTCGAGACATTCTCACTTTGACGTTATCCAGTTTGAACTATGAAAAGGAAATATTTTTCATCAATATCTAATAGAGGCGTTACGAGGTGCGGATGAAGTTTTTTCAATTGGAAGATTTATTTGAGATGAATATGTGATAAGAATCAATATTCAGTCAATTTAAGATTAATGCTAAAATTATTGATATTGAAATGAAATTAAATGACTACAGAATTTTATGTATGAAATTATTCGAGCGTTGATTTGTGATGGCATGAATTGTTCAATCCATATAAATTTGCATTAATAATGAATTAATCAAACATCACTAACTCAACGAACTGACTAAAAACGTCACTAATAATACTGTCTTTTTGAATTAATTAAATAAACTAAATTTCAATGAATTTAAATACATTGTTAGTTTTATTAAATTGCTGAAAAAATCTTTAAGAACTACAGTGAAAATGAATACAAATTGATTTTCAAAAACACAAACTTATCAAATTAATATAGTTTAAATTAAAATCAAAACGTACAGGAAACATAAAATATATTCAAATCATTGAAATGTTTTCAAATTAATTAACCTACATTCCTATTATTATTATTAAATCAGTTTTTAATTCTTATTATTAAATCTAAATATAAGTGTAATAAAATGTCAAAACAGTAATACGACGTTACGAAAATTTGACATTTGCAAACATCGCACGTTAGAGATTGAGTGAAACGCGAGTAAAAAAAAAAAAAATGAAACGTCAAAACGGCACATGTCAAAAAAAAAAATCATCTACAACTACATCTACATTCCAAAATCGCGATGTAGCTCCGTGCAGCGAAAAACCGGAAACGTGAGTGTCACATGACATGTGATACGATACGATACGATAAGATATGATAAGACCGCGAGTGTGATTCGAACCGGTTTCACACCTGATGGCGCACCGGAAGCGGAAGCGTCCGGGATTCACGGGAAGGCGGGAGCACTTCGCGTCACGTTACGTTACGTTACGTCACGTTCGCGGAGCCGGTTGCACTTTTTCCGTGGCCGGTGTGCGCCCGGATCGCGCAACCCCCGCACACGTTCGTCGCCGCTTTTCATTCACCCCTCACACTTTCGGCATTTTTCCATTTTATGCGCTGCAGTCGCTTTTCTCGCTCAAATTACTTCATTTAGAGCCCGAACTCATTTGTGAAAAATAATTTTAATTCGACGAATAGGACAGATATCAAATTTCCCGCCATTGAGAAAAAAATTATAAATAACGATCGGTCAAAATTTGTCATTGACATAAACTCAAGAGATTTGTTTATTTAATAACTTGACCTTTTTAATTTGGTTCATTTTGAATGAAAAAAATTGTAGGCATTTTTACTTCTACATTTAACTATGAACAGCCAATCTGAAAAATGTTTTATTTAAAATCTTATGAAAAAAAAAAACTTTCTCGGCTACTACTTTTAATTTTAAGTTCAGGAAGAGGATTATAAGGATTTAAATAAACTATCCATCGTTTAATATGTGGAATTACTTTTAATATACATTTACACAAATATCAATGTGCATTTGCATTAGTTTACAAATGAAACGTTGCCTTATTCATATCAATCAATATATATAAATATTCACTGATTTCGCTTTACAAAAATACATGAAAACATTTCACATAACCTCGTTAGACAAAAAAATATACATATGTTTAATATATTCACATTATTCCAGAAAAAAATAATTTTAATAAAAAAAAAAATCAAATGTAATAGACGCATATCTTGTATTGCCGGAATAAATAATTCCTCAGACCTTTTACATCCCCAAAATAGGCTATGTGTACATAGCGAAAATTCTTCATCTCCCATTGGTACTTTTGATAAAACTGTTAAGGAAACTGGCATTCGTAATAAATATAATTATTGATTAAATGAATAAATTGACTAAATAATTGTAAAGAATGTTCCACGCTGGAAGGGCGATTGACTGGAAACATTAAGCAGTCCCGTAAGTGATGACTCATATGGCCGGCGATCACTCTAGAACGAATTTTCGTTGCACCAATATAAATCCATCAATTAGTCATACACGTCATCACTCACAGGTCCACGTGATATATTCTATGTATAAAACTGAGCGCCTTCGTCTATTACAGGTCTACATAAAAAAAATCACTACATCAAATAAAAGCTATAAAAAGAATCCATCTTTTTATATTCGAACATTATTCAGTTAATCAGTATATCACAGTTTGTATTAATTATAAACGCCATTTCCTTGAACAATTTTGCAATCAAATAAATAAATGTTCATTGTAACAATAGATTACAATAAAAAAAAAAAAGCAAATCGTAGCAACGATAACCAGATACAAGCTACAGCTAATCTTTAACCTGCAAAGAGTATACAAAATGGGGCTCAAAGGCGTAAAGGACAGTTGAAATATGATGAATGAAATGAAATGAAATGAGTTGTTTTTAGTTGACGCGTCTATGAAGTCGGATTGAGAGCGTTGTGTAAGGCTCGCTGTTGCTCTGTCGTCATGGCACTGATACATGCACTGAACAGTTCAGTGTTCCCCTGAAATGAAAAAAATAATGACAATCAATATGTAAATAAATCCACATTTAACCCTTTTAACACCCATCGATATCGATAAAACATATCAGTTTATGGGGTTTAAAGGTATAATGAGAACAAATCATACCTGTAACTTGCGAGTGAATTCTAAAAGCTTCAAGGACGCTTCTGAGTTTACAGCCAGAGCACCACTGGCAAGCGAGGCTGCGAAAGCTGCTAAAGCGCGAGGTAAACCTTCACCAGAAGCACCAACTGCGGTTGGATGTCCAGCTTCTAACAATTTTGCCAAATAGCCGTATACATGAGGCGCTTCATCGGCATCTTCCACAATAGGCAGCCACGTAACCCTGGAAACAGATATATGTAAATCATGTACAATACTATTTAAGCAATACAACATAAGTGATCTATTCTTTTTACCAATAGCGCAATATATTTTCTACATCAACAGCTGAGTTGTTGTATTGTAAAATTTTAGTAACGGCAGATATGCAATTTTCTGTGGCACTTATTTTTTCAGGTTCTCTGCTATCAGGTTCGTTGATAATCTGTAACATAAATGTAATTTGAAGTATATCTACATAATAAACATTAATTCAATCAAAAGTAAAATTACTTGGATTAATTTGCTAAGTGATTGAGCGCAGGTTTGCGCAAACTGTTCTCCGCCAAACTGAGCTAAAACACCACAACCATAAGCGGCAGCCTGTCGTACTTCAGCGGCCTCGTCTAAAACTGCGTTTAATATGGGTTGAAGAAAATATTGTTGGTATTTTACACAAGCGGGACCTGTAACAAAATAAGAACATGAATACAATATTTTGATAAACCTGAATATGTTTTAATTTGATATTTATACCGCCGAATTCTATGATGTCATCGAATATACATATTCCCCAATGGTGATCAGTGCTAGGTCTATCTGGGGATAATAAACTGGCAAAGTGTCCTACGATCTGGTCAAGATACGGATAGAAGTTAACTCTATATGTCATCATAAGTGCATGAATAACATCAGCTACTTTTGATAAACAATAGACGTCATCGCTATCTTCATCTTCTAATTGTTCTTCTACAACCTGAAGAATTGAAATATGTATGTCAGACAGATGTCATTGTAAAACAACACATTTGCATAGTACAGCCGAGCTGTTTGAAAGAGTGAATACATAGGTAATGGTCCCATATGATATAATCATTCCTCTGTCCCCCACCAGTCTACCATGAGTATTCACTTTTCTAAACAGTTAAATTGGTTCAATACACCATGTACATATAAATAAAAACTTACTTCATCATAATCTTCATCTTTTCTCTGTTCTAATCTTTCAACTGCTTTTTGGAAATGTTCTTCCATTATTTTATTGATGAGACGTAAAACTTCAGCCATCGCTTCGTCGGTTAAACAACCTGGTCCAAGTTTTTCTATGCACTGAAAAGAAAAATTGCAAAATATTAACAAATACATAAAAACGGATAACAATTATTGTATAATAAAAGGAATATGTTTGTGGAATTGTAAGTTTCTCATCAGAAATCGACAAAAAACTAAATAGAACCACCTTCAATCTACCAATATTAAGGAAGTGATATTAACAATGATAATTTATTACATCACTGACGGATATTATATTGGGTCTGTGAACATTTGAAATGATGTGAAACGCACCTTAGCGAGACTGTATAGCAGTTCTATGAGAACTTCTTGCTCAGGTTCGGTATCTATGGCCTTCAACAACTCAGGACAAATGTATGCCCACATGCCTTGAACGTACAGCGGACCTTTGACGGTAGCACATTCAAGCAAATGCGGCAAAGATTCTGCAGCTGAGGTTCTGACTCCGTCATGGAAATAAAATTTGAACAAGGAAACCATCAATTTGACGACCTCTTCTGCATAAGTAGCGAATCCTTCTTTTAATTCTCTTGCATAGCACACTAGCATTTCGCACGCGGCAGCTTTATCTTCCAATCCTGAATATATTTCAATTAAATTATGAAAAATACCAAAAGCGCATATAAAAAGTTTGAATTTAACTACAAACCGGCAGTTTTGATTCCGAAATTCTGCTGTTCACCCAAAGTAACGAACTGCCAATCTACATCGTCTTCTATTGATTCGAGATCATCATTGTCCAGCAGAGCTACTTCAGGTTTGATAGCAGCCATCTTCATGACGGGTCCCATTACCAAAGGCAAATACCTTTCAAATTTGCTTCCTAATATTTTACATATTCTTGCCCATGCGGAAATCAAATAGGAAGTCTGAGGGTCATCTTCGGGCAAATCTCCATCGGTGTGAGTCTTCAGCAAGAGGTCCATCACTTCAGATGCATCTTGCATGAATTTAGTCTCGCCAACGGCCAAACCTATATTGAGAAATACGATAATGAAACATCAAAAAAATAATTATATCTGAATAAGTTGTGATGAATTACCGATAAGGCTGACACATTCAATAGTCTTGCCTCGAAGCATTTTGAGATCTTCGGTTTTGGCATTTTGAATGATGTATTTGAGGCATGGCATCAAACGGTCGTAATATACTTCGAAATCTTTTTCAGCTGTGTCAGCAACGGACGCAATCGTGGTGACGACTTGCTCCAAGACTAATTTAGTACCATCTTGTACCAACTGTAAATATATGTGAACGATTCGCTCAAATTCAAACTCTTTTTCAGATCGAAATGTAGATGATATTGCGCCGAGTTTTATTACAAAATAGAACATAAGGCAATCTCAACAAATTCAATTTACCAATGCTATGGAAGTGACCAAAATACGATCGAAACTTGATCACTAACGAGCATTGGACAAAACAATTATTCAATATACAATGAAAAATTGAATAAACGACATACCTCTTTGAATTTTGCATTTAAAATGCCTTCCAATTTTCCCATGATAGCGTCCAAATATTGGGTCAAGATATTCTTCGGACAATCTTCACTAAAATTTACCAAAGCAGCTGCAGCATGAGCCTATTGAAATAATCAAAAGTAACAAATTATAAATATGATATAGAATGAAAAATAATATCTTCTAAAGTTTATTGATTTGATAATTACTTGAACTCTTGGATTAGCACTGTCATCGAGAACCATCAGCAACCCGGGAACGACTTGTGAATGGAACTTCTTTTCGAAAATTGGAGCAAAATCGGTGGACATTTGACCGATTGCATTACAAGCTGCGTGTCGAACTCGAGGATGCTGAAATAGAAAAAAATTGAACCTTCATTATAATGCTTAAAAGAAATGCCAACATTTTAAACAAATATCTTACAGGATCTTTGAGAAATTCGAGAAGTCCACCCATGATTTCGCCCAGCAAAGCCTCCATTTGTTTATGGCAACCTTCTCCGGCAGAAGAAACTGCCATCAGAGCGGCGTGCCTCTGTCTCCAATCGGTCGATTGCAACATTGATGGAATAGTTGCCATTATGAGCGACAGCATGGTCTTTCCTCCAAGAGCGCAGCATAAACGGTCGAGGGATGATTCAGCCACTACGCTATTGCTGCAAAATGATATTTTGAATCATAATCTTCACTCAAAACATCATAATGATTGAAAAATATAAACCTGTCGTTGTCTTCAATTGCAAGGTCGTCTTGGTTTCCCCAATCCTCATCGGTATCCAAATCGGCCATCGTAGAGAGAACGAGAGGTGTCAACTGAGCGATTTGCGGCAAAGCTTGTCTGCGCACCATTGCGGGAGCTGCTTCCGCTAAAGTGACCATTACTTCTAAGCAAAGTTGTCTCGTGGAATCATCGGCTTCTTGATCAGCAAAACCCTGTTCGAAAAAAAAAAAACAAACTAAAATGGAATTTGAAAAGAGAAAAGAAAAAGATTGACATGAAATTACCGCAATACACATTTGGAAGATAGGTTGAATTTGGGTTCGTAAATATTTTGGCGTCGATTCTGCCAATTCAATAAGGACTTGAATCAAGGCATCATCGTCGTCTTTAAGCTCCAAGCTTTGATGCACAACCTGAAAATTAAATCAAATCAGTTAATTTTAATGATCACTTTATTAAAAATCTTAAAAGAATGTAGCCGAGATACTGACAATGTGAAACAAAATATCTAACATTGCTAATTGCAGGGCGAATCAATATCTGCACGTTTTTATAGAATGTATCAACAACGAGACAGACTCAGATCAAACGTGCAAACGATCGGTAAGATTCAGCAAAAAGATACTCACTTGCATGAAATTTGGTAATAAATCGGCAAAATGCTTCTGAATATTGGTCTCTTTATCGTGCATCGACACGAACGCTCCGAGCGCCTTGACGGCTTGAAATCTGACGAAGTACTGTTCATCGGGCTGCAAAGAGGCACTCAACATTTGTTTAATGACGTCCAAATATTGGTTTTGCATGTTTCCGAAGACTCCGGGCACAGAACTGTAAAATGCGAGCGGTTATTTTGAAAACGAACGAGAAGAAAATCGATCACAACGAGAAACGAGCATACGTGAACATTCTGAGAGCGGCTTCTTTCAATTCGGGATCGGAGGCGCTGGCGTATTGGAAAAGGAATTGAAGAAATTCGGGCCACTGATTGTTGCCGTCATCGTCGATCAAATCTCTGGCTACTTCGGCGACTACATCGCAAACCTTCGAAAATATAAAATATTTGTTAACGTGAAATATTGAGAAAAGCAATTTCTCAATTTAATACGAATTAAATATATTTGAGACGTTTTATACCTTTTTTCTGACGCTGGGAGACTGTTGCACTTGTAAAGTCTGAAGGACCTGCTGTTTGAACTGCGCCTGAGCCTCGGGCGGCAGTTTGGGGTAGAAGTCTTGAAAATCGGACGCGAACAGTCTCCGGAGCAAGACGGCGGACATTCCGCGCATGTTTTCGTCCATCGCCGCATCGTGGAGCGACGCGAAAAGGAATGTGACCTTCGATTCGATAGGTAAATTGTTGTACGCTTCCTGAAATCGATAAAGTTACGGGTTATTTTTTTTTAATATAATAATTCGTTTGAGCGAGTGCTTCCGTCCGGATGACAGATATGTGCCTGTCACAATATGTATAGGATATTTGCAAAAATATTTTGAATAATTTTAAAACTCGTGATTTAACGAGACTTCTTTTGAGATTTTGTCGTAGCTTGTGAGTATCGACCGTCGAAAATACTATGAGTAAACTAAAAAGCCCACAAAATTAATTGAATTGATTTTTAGTGACGGAATTTTAAAAAGAGTCGTTCTTTATTTCTTCAGTGGCAAAACGCTATTTTGAAAAAAAAAAATCACATCGAAGGATAAGATAAATTAACATCATTTATTGTACGACAGTAGTGTCGTTATTAAATATTTACTGTGACCGCGAGTCTCGGACCTAGTCACTTTCGTAGATAAACGAATATCTAGGATGTGATTTTAAATGCGTGGAAACGAGCGCTCACCGTGAGTCATGTAATTAGTAATATGAATCGTTTCCATAGTGGATCTCGGGAAAAAAAAATCGAATTGGAGGTTGGTGTCGGGCGCACGTGTCGACCGAAAGCGGAAGTTCGAGAGGTAAAAGGAGACCGGAAGCCGAAAAGCGCGGGAGAGCGGACGCATAGACAAGATGGAGGCGAGCACGTGGTCGCACCTCGGCCTGTGTCCTCGTGTCGTTGTCGGTGGCCAGCAGCGTGTTCAGGATCTGGTAGAAGTGCTGCTGCTGCTGCTGGAGTTGCGCGGCCTGCTCTCCCATTTTGCTTTTTCTTTCTTTCTTCACCACTATACGTTCGCGTCACTGTCAACCGACACTCAATAGCGAACGGAAACTCGCACGAGCCCGAGAACACTCGAACACGCCGTCACCGGCCGACGGAACGGACGATGGCGCCGCGGCCTTGCCTTCCCTTCCCTTCCCTTCCTGCACACTCTCGAGACGGTACTACACCCGATTCCGTATCGCACCCTCGTGAAATTCACTTTTCTCCTTCGATTCAAACTTTCGCATTCCGGCCGCAATGAAAAACTTTCGAAAAGGCTTCGCGTCGTTTATATTTTCACGGTGGGCGACCGACGCTGTCGTCCAAATTGTAAATATAAGGTCGACACCGACGATCCGTTTCCGATCGATTCTTTATTATTCAAACTGCAAGATTTCAACTCGAATCATAAATTGTGTGTTGAAAAACGGGTGTCGCGATTTACTATCGTTCAATAAACGATGATAAATACTCGTTCGAAGCAATTTCGGGGACAGCCCGCCTAATAAGTTCTCAAGAATCGAAATATTATCGGTAGGGGGGAAACGAAGACGCTACAAAAAGGCAATATTTTTTCACTATCGGAAAAAGCGAGGGAAGATAATTTTCGCCACCCGTCACATGTGACCGTTGCCGTTTTGGCCGCAATGCGTTCGCCGTCATATATTTTTGAATCCGAAACCCAAAACACAGAAAACCGTTGGAAGTTTTCATTTAATAAATAATTCAGCATTCGCCCGTCACACGAAAGACCTCTTGAACGCATCTACAATAAACATCTCTACCCTCGAATGACCGAATATGTATTAAAATAGCAAGATTTGGGAATTTATTTTTTAAAATCTTTCAAGTTCGAAGCTCACGTCGAAGCAGAATTGTGGTGGGACATAATTAAGATAATCACATCTACCTAATCTAAAATTCAAACTCATTCGATAAATTGTTAAAAACTAAATAAAGAAATGACAAGAGATTGGAAATAAAAATAGTTTATTACAATATATTAACTAAGAAAACCTTTAAATCTAAATCGATAACATCTTTATGTACATAACTAAAAAATATACTCTTCACAATATTAGCGACCTTCGAGAAAGAAATAATTAAATCCTTTTCTCAATTTACATATTATCACTTTCCAGTTTCGAGCAAATCTTTAGCTTCGTTGATTTTAGCTGCTAATAAAGGACTTCCTCCTTTATCGGGATGATTCAACAACATTATTCTTTTATGCGCTTCTTTGATCTGAAAAAAAAAACAGTAAATTTCACAATATACAAACTAAAAAAATATATATTTATGAACATGCTGATATGAAAAGAATCGTCAATAAATTGAATAAGAAAATAATACTTTTGCTTTCGAGGCCGTGGGACTGATTCCGAGAATGAGCGAGGCTTCTCTTCGGGTCATCTTCGGCTCGAATCCGCCCTTGTAATATCGGGAATTAGCGAAGGACTCCGCATCCAGTTTGGGAAATGTTTTCATCGCTTCGGACATCTTCGTGGCGACGTTCGGCATCTGACGCAGCACGTAACGGCCGGCATATCCTATTGCGGCGACGCTCAACCCTGCGATTATAGCAGAGCTCGCCTGAACATTTTCAAATGTGCATTACAGTGTAATTGTAACAAAGGTGAATTCATATTTTTATTTGTGTAATTATTGTGAAATACGAATTTGAGATTAAAAACTGCCTACTGCTTAAGTTGAGTCCATAACAATTGCAACAGTAGCAAAATAATAAATTTATGGTCAGGTTAGTTCTATTGGAATAGGTAGGGGATATCATATGAATTTTCATTTTTGAAAATTTTTTGGATTGTTTAAACTGACGACATTGATTAAATTATGGTTCCACGAACAAAAAAAAATTTATTGAGAGATGAAATACGCATTGTGCAATACAACGCAAAAACATAATTCAAGTATAATTCAATCTATAATTGTGGTATCATTTAAAGCAGAATTCAATTTAAAGTGATAATTATTCATTTTAAGAATGATTTGCGATGATTTACCATTATTTAATATTTCAGCACGGATGAAGAAACGTCAAAAAACCTAACCTCAAAATATTTATTCATATTAACGAATGAAAATATGTCCTACTACTGTGAAAGTTAAATTTAGAAATGTTTATTTGAATTTTAATATTTTAAGTGAGACCATTTTTTTTTTATTATTAAATTTTATGTAAAATTATCAAACGCTTAAATGTGTATTATTTTTTTTAATTAAAATGCTATGGTCGTCAATTGCTCTGTGGTCATTTACTGTCATAGATAAATGTCATATGATAGTCCAAATGTCCAAACTTGATCGCTTCATAACAGATTTTCCCAAATCGTTCTGAATGAAAAATACAGTGAAAACTCGATTCGAGTTTCGTTTTCGTTTCTTAAGTCTTAATATCAAAAATAAAAATTGATATTTCGCGTAACCTAAAAGCTCCGTGTTTTCAAAAATGCCCCCGCCGATCTATTGTAATAATTCAAATGTGACCTAAACGTTTTACATTTTGTAAATTTGTCGAATGTAAATCCATTTGCGAGATGGATATAAAATCTGTGATCGATTTCGATTGGAGAGAATTTGGATGCGGCTGGGGAGCTGCGTTCATGAACATCACCATCAGCTATCCTATGAATAAAGTTATATTTCGGCAGGTATAATTTATCATAATTCAATTTATACGCTTTAGTATGTATATCTAACCTGACCTGAAATATTCCTAAACTATTCCTAGCATTAGTGTTTTTATTGTATAACATATGAATATGTATGTAAACATACATTTATTCAATGCGTATATTTTACTGGTCATTTTTGATGAGTATTTAGTCACATGGTTAGTGTATAAATATGACAATATCCAAAATATGTAAACAAACTAGTGCTTTTATGAAAGTCGATTGATGTTAACTGAAAATGAATGTAAATCAATTTATCACTTTAATTAATATAAACACTTGATTTCAGATGCTACATGGTGTGAAAACAACTTCGGCACTGCAAGAACTCCGAAACGAAGGTTTTATGTGTCTCTATCGAGGAATTCTACCGCCTCTATGTCAGAAGACTATTTCGATGTCATTAATGTTTGGAGTGTACGAAGAATGTAGGAAACCACTGATGGCCACCGACATGAATCCGTACC
This sequence comes from Cheumatopsyche charites, assembly GCA_024721215.1. Lineage (NCBI taxonomy): Eukaryota > Metazoa > Arthropoda > Insecta > Trichoptera > Hydropsychidae > Cheumatopsyche > Cheumatopsyche charites. The sequence continues at coordinate 11,899,797 of CM045587.1, forward strand.
TGGCAAAAACAATAGCTGCGATAGTCGCCGGAAACATTGAAGCCATCTTGATGCCGTTTGAAAGAATCCAAGCACTCCTGGTCGATCCTTCATACAACACGAGGTTCAAAAACACAATGCACATAGCTCTTCACATCGGGAAGAATTATGGAATCAAAGAGTTCTATCGAGGACTCGTGCCGATCCTATTCAGGAATGGTCCGTCAAATGCACTCTACTTTATCATCAGAGATGAGGTTCATGACATTCTGCCAAAGCAGGAGGTTGTAGTTTACCAAATGACGCAGGATTTCATAGCTGGTGCGTCTATAGGTGCTTTCTTGAGCACTTTATACTATCCACTGAATGTGCTCAAATTTGCCATGCAGAAGCAATTAGGTGGTCCTCATCAGTCGATGATCAAGTCGTTCAAAATCGTCTACAAAGAACGAGGCTCGAGTCTCCGCAATTTTTATCACGGAGCCTCAATGAACTGCACCAGGGCTTTCTTGAGCTGGGGAATCATAACTGCTTCGTATGAGCTCTTTAGGAATATCTTATATTGAAAACATATAGCATGTTTTTCTGAATATAAGACCTAGTGTGAGGACTTACAGGTGTACAGTCACTATTCTCATGACTAATTACAAATATTTTATTTTTTATTTTCGTAAAAGGGCTTATTTTCATTTGTGATTGTTAGTTTTTTTGAAATTTTACTAGGGATAATTTTTGGGATTGGATTGAAACATTCTTGACCTTTTTTTTATACTTGTGAGCCAATATACTGACATTCGCAAAATCACCATAAATACATAAATCCAATATCAGTATATGTTATTTTAAAATAAGACCTACCTAGTTGTCGTTCGACTAGTCATATGTACATATGTACATATATTGATCATGCTTTCTTTAAATTTATTATTTTAAAATTAATGAAATTTCTTTGTCTCCTTGAACAATATAAGTCATGTCCGAAACGAAGTCCTAATATGCTTTCTGGATACAATATAATACAAGACTAGGTTCAATTTTCAGGAAAATATTATGAAAACTGTTCGTGTTCACTATATATAATATGAATCAAGAAAAAATGTTTCTATATTATGCATTAAAATTAAGTGTTTGTATATATATGTAAATGTTCAACAATATGAATTGACAGCATCCTAATCATTTTTTGTAATCAGCTCAACTTTAGAATTTAAGTTTTCGCTGCAAATGCCGTTCAGTGTTCGAAAAATATTCATGAATTCACTTAACAAGTTTGTATAAGGAGAATTCATAAGTAAATGCATTTATAACTAGCGTTCAGTGGTACTCACAGCAGTTTTTCAATGTACTGATTTGAATACATGCCAAACGTTATGTGCATTTGAATTTTTTGATCAAAATCCCACTTGGAACGCTAGTTGTGTGTGTCATCACTTATGGGTCCATCCGATATTTGTATATTTGATTCTTGTGCACAAGCAGTTTCCTCGTGACTGTTGATTTGACACAAATTTTTATCGATCCGAGACAATATTTTTCCATGAGGAATGTAGTTGATCAAATGTGATGAAATTAAATTGTTGAAAAATATGGATGTTTGTAGAGAAATTGAAAAAATATATTTATTTCTATATTGTTATACCGTTTCAATGAAACATTTAGTCAATTTTATTGAATCTTTTTGTTGTTAAATAGTTTATTTAATTTGAATAATTCAATTTTTGATTATTTTAATTTATTTTAGTCATTACTTTTTAACAATGCTGTGAAATGTACTGAATATTCGAAAAGTACAAAATTTTATTAAATAGCGTTTGAAATGAAAGAAGCTTTTTTTACTTATCACTTTAATACACTTAAAACAATTAAAATTACATTTAAGAATTAAATACAAATACTTTTTTCAATGTGCATTTGATAATTTATATATTGCAGTCATTTGTAAAATTTTATATCGATATATTAATATAAAAGGCACGTATTTTCCAGGTTAGAATTCATATTGACTGATCAAAATATAATACATAATCAGAATAAAATCAATTGATTTCGGACAGTCAGAATTTATTTAACTCTAATAGTTCAGAATTATGTTGACTGATCATAATTATTTTTCACAATTGGCAAGTGTGTCATCATTTCTAACATTTAACCTTTTGAGATCAGTATCGAGTGTGACTCGACAATTTTTGTTCTACATTTGGAAAATTTTCCAGACTCGAAAGGGTTAACATTCCGAATTCGAACCATATATTAGCTGTCTCATTCTGACCGCTTATAGTTTTATTCTGACCGAAATACAAGTTAAACTCTAATCAAATAATCTTTCAACTTGATAAAATGGCTGAAAATACCTTCATTACATGTAACCTATGTAAATGTGCTGAAGTATATAACATTCACAAATTTGTACTACAGGCACTTGAATATAACAGTAAAATATAAAAAAAAAGCTTAAAATGGATGGAATAGCCAAATTGGAAGAAAATGACAATTTTTTTTCATTATTTTAAAAACCGCAACAAGTTCTCACATGTCTATCTTTGTATGCTCGGATGGAGTTCACAATTATAATAGCGATCCAGAATATTACAGTCAACCAAGAACAAGCTATTGCTATCTGCAAAGCCAATCCGGTGTTTATGAAATCGTATCTTCGTCTATCGAAGACATATTCAGGCTGAAGATAATCCATGAAGTCGAAGATGGCGTGACAACCTAAACGAGAATATATCACATTGACTTGACTTCCCGTCGAGTGTAAAGTCTGCAAAATTAATAATGTAATGGATTAGATTATGTATTTGAAATGAATACTGAATTTCAAATAGATGTGAAGAAATACCTTGACCAAATCTGCTTTGTATTGGTTACACGTTTTGTAATAACCATCAGTAAGTATAGAAGCATGGACTATACAATATACCGTAAATATTGAAGCTATAATTGAAGCCGGAACCCAACAGCAAGTAACGCTATCAGTTCGTCTAGCTTCAGCTCTTGCAGACATCATCACAACCTCACCTTCTCTAATTGATGAAAATCATAATTTATTATTAGCTTGAAATGAATATTATGTATTTGAATTCAAATAAAAAATGATTAACTTAAAATAGAAATAATTTAATTGATGAAGAATAATATTTCATTGAAATGGAGATGAAAAATATTAAACGCAAAGCAAACAATTGGAATAGAAATTCACCTTTGATCCACAGAAGTCACATGTTCATCCTCATACTTTCCGGTGCTGTTGATGCAAACTCTGAAGAAGTGATAGCCGGCCATTATAAGCGCAAAACCTACAACCGGCAACGGTCCGAAGACGACCCAGTAGCATGTCGAGGAGTTACCGCCCTCAAAATATATGCTGGATGACCTCGCATACAAGATGCAGCCACAATTCAGCTCACCGCAGAGGTTCAGCACAGCCTTCCAGTGGTTCCATGCGACTGCGCAGCATATACTCGCCGTCGCGGCTAGGCCGACCACGATGGAGTAAAACCAAGCCAGTCGCCTCTCCGCGTTGTATTGATTCATCGTGCTGGAATAGTATGACAAAATACTGATCAATTTGCATTAACATTTTAAGTTACTTATTTTCCACATTGTGTTCAGTGTTTTCCATTTTGAGTTGATTATTTAAAAATTCGGGATATGAATTTCAACTCAATAACAGGGAAAAATATTTATTAATAAACAAAAAAGTATTCAAGTAATAATACATAATTATTAATAATCAATAATATTCAAAACTATTTCATTATGGGCTTGTATTTTACTGATCAGTACCTACCTATTTAGATTCTAATAATCCAATTTCTACACCAACTTAATATCCTAGTAACATCCAATCTAATAAAAAAAGTTTTTAACAGTGAAAGATCTCTGGCCTAATCCAACTTAACTAAATTCTAGGCCTACGCATCTTTTTATTTACATTCCTACTGTTTAGTTTTTCCACACATATTGACTATTGAAAAAGTGATTTATTTTGTGATCGAAAAACTTATTATTTGATTCCTCACCTTTATTCAATGGTTTATAGTACGCAGGTAACATATTCAATATTTAGAACCGAATATTTTCGAAAAACTTTCACTGAATCACCACAATTCTCATTAAATTTGTCGCAAAAGCAATTTCACACCACGAACGATATTTAGCAACAATCCGTTGGTAAATGGAAATAACAAAACTCAAAAAAATCGACTCACATTTCGAAAAAGCGAAGAAACTGACGAGTTTTCTTCGAAAATTGCGGAGAAAACCGAGTTTACATGTCTAGAGACGCCAAACAAAACATGGATACTCCCACAAAAGTGTGTTGTTCGCCGCTAAAGTATGTGCATACCAGTATACCAGTTTCTGACTACGCACACATACTACAATGACTACGCGTTGTACAGCGTGCTCACCGAGTGTGTGATCATTTCTTAACTACGTGATATATTCGATATTTTCAAGTGAAATCATGATGCTGATGCTCCGAGTACTTTAAATTAGAATCATATGAGAATCTCATCAGTGCATATATGTACAATAAATACCCAAATAATAAATTTAAATTCACATATTTGTAATACTCAATTCGAAGACAAGAAGTTTGCAATTAAAATTACGTAAAAAAAATTAGGTCCGGTCTTTTCACCTCCGGTTTGAGAATTAAACGATTTCAAACTAAACGCGGTTCTCCAACTACCAATCGTCAAAATCTGGGGGAAAGAGATGGATGTATGTATTTTTGTACGAACAGTAGTATCTTTCTTTTTCAGCCCCTATTTTAATTACTCATAATTGGAGGGAGCGGGTGTAGTTTAAATTCGTTTTATTCTCAAACCAGAAGTGAAAAGACCGGCCCTTAATGATTTCGCATACACTATGTGAGCACTCTGTATTTTGTGATCATTGTATTTTTCAACGTGACCACAGGTACACGCCCACGAAGTCATTCATCTGATATGCGCTGATATCAAGCTGATAAAGCGATATTGTCTAACGTAAACAGAAAATGTATCGATATAATTACTCGAAAATATGATTATTTAACTCGAATACATATTCTGGGTTTACTTTCGTTGGATGAAATAATAAAGAAATGCGTGCATCGTTCGCATTTGAGTCACGCGATGACCCATTTTCTAATGCAGGGGATATTTAATACCTACCTAGTCATAGGTCAAGTGCATTAGGTGTGACCTAACGAATTTAATTGACCGCGAGTGTTGAAATTTTTACTTTCTCGAAATATTCTCTGATGTCGATTTGTTTTCATATTCAAAAATGATAGTAAAGTCATTATCAAATGGGGTAAAACGGGGAAAACATTAAAAAAAAGTTTGATGCCATTTAATCCTATATATGTAGTTATAAAACAAAAATCATGAATTTCACAAAATTTGCATATCCAAAAAAATACATACCTATGTTACCGTGTACTTTATAAGGTAACTTATGTTAACATTAAAATTAAAAATCATTATTGTAACATAAAAAACAATTTATTTTACATAATATACATACAATACATTTCAAGTGTAACATTTGAAAAATAGATAGCTTTTCATATGTATTTCAGTATAAATATATTAAAATGAAGATTGAACAAGAAAAAAAGAATACATTTAAAATTATCAATCGATAAAACGAAATTCCAACAAGTCGATTGGAATGATGAAAAAAATTGTCTTTAATTAAAATATAAATAGTATCAATAGCAAATGACTCAAATATATACATACAGACATTCCTCCAACTATGAACTGACAAAAATCAGCGGGACAGTGATGGGTGTTTTTACTGTTGCATGTTTATCTCTGTCCCATGCATTTTTTGATACTTCATAAATGAGGATCTAGCGTGTTAGGCAGACGCATAAGAGATGTCAAGTAAAACTAGCACTTTTAATGAGATTTTATAGTATTTATTGCATTTTAATGGGGGAAAAAAAAACCCCATGGCAAAATAGTACTAGTCGTCACTAATGGGTCCATCTGATAAACAACATATACCATTCGAAAACAAATGCATGCAACGAATCAATCAATTATGAATCCATAGGCTCTTCGATTAGAAGAGGCATATTTTCAGCGATGGTTATTATGCTTTCCAACGTTTTTTCTTTCTTGATTTTGGACTTGGGCTTATTCTTTACAAAAATGACATTGGGATCGCTGTGATATTTTTGAGTATGCCTTTTAAACAATTCTTTCGTGTAATATTCTGTATTACACATGTCGCATCTGGAAAAATTGAAATTACTTAAAATTGTATTCAATACAATAATTTGCACCCATGATTACAACGGTACAAAAATGATTCATTTTTTGTGGTTTTTCAAATTCGGCAATCAGTGTTTAATGCTTTATGCAACAAGAGTACATGAATCATCACATATATTTTTTTAATTTCTTGACATAGGGCACAGTCATAATCATAGGTATGTTTATTTGATTTCTGATGAAGACCTTACCGATATGGCTTTACAGAAGCATGAGTCAACTTGTGTTTAGCGAGAGCGTGAGACACTCGGAAAGGTCGATCGCAGATGTCACATTTATACGGTTTGTCCCCGGTGTGTATTCTGAAACGCAATTCATAAAAATTATGCTGAATTTACAGCAAAGCTTGTAATTAGAATAAATATGTGACATAACTATAATGCTGATTTGAGAAGGCAACGGCAACACGAATAGCTAGAGCTATATGTAAATTGATCTTTATAGTTTATAAATACACACCTCTCATGTTTTTTACGACTGCCAGGATCAGAGAAGCCTCTTTCGCAATACGAACATTTAAAAGGTCTTTCTCCAGTATGAGAGCGAGTGTGAATCGTCAGCGAACAAGCGGATTGAAACTCTTTCGAACACCATCTACAAATTATCACACAAAATTAACATAAAATACGTTTTTTTTAACGTCCATAAATATTTTGTTCTATTCACTCGCAAACGTGAGTCTTCTTCTCGGCATTTTTCTTATGGAAATGTTTGTGGCCGTTCAGCGAGTGTTTAGATTTGAACACTTTGCCGCACTCCTCGCAGACGAACCTGAAACATTTACGAAAAATAAAATCAATCGTATCGGCGAAGCGATATGCGACGATCACATGTAGTGTTCTACGAACATCGTTTCCGATTCGCAAGTGGGGTCATTGATGACTTCTACCGTTTCGTAAATGAGATCCGAACTGTAAACCGTTTCATTTCCGATCGGAATCTTTTGAGGCTTTTCTTGAGTTTGAATATTTTCGACTGCGGCTATAGCATCGTCGAAATGTACAATCGATTCTGTATAAAAAAAAAGGTTCTAGATTGAAATATGCAACTAATAAAAGGCATAAGTGTTTATAAAACTGTTTTACCCATATCTTCGGGAGGCAAGCCGACTTCCCTGTGCGACATTTCAACAGAAAACGGATTCGACCCGTTGAGCGGTCTCACCGTGAACTTGGCGGGCTTTTGAGGATCTACGTTCCTGATGGCCGCGGTGCGTCTTCTCGCCGCGGTCATGCCTTTTTCTATTACGCTCACGTTGTATTTGAAGAACTCGTTGCGAAGAACTGTAAACGTGTCGATTTGTAACGTAAATAAATATTCGTTCGAATATTTAACGAGATTTAACGGGTAACGAGACGATCGAAATACGTACAATCTTCGTTGTTGGCATTTTTGATGTTCGCTTTGCTACGGAATTTCCTTATTTTGGATTCGCTCAGTTCACAAACGTTTCTAAACTTGAATGCGATGTTCAAATCGTGGATGCAGTCCGTGCATATGAGGTTGGAGAGCGGGTCGAACTTCAGTATCTGAAACAATTAAACCGGCCTATTTAATAATTGCTACGATTTTGTTACGGTTCGAGTTTACTGAGATATGATAAAAAAGCAATATATTTGTTTTGTTTGAAACTTCAGAGTCGATTCCTGTAATGTAACGACTGGGATACTGGGATAGTTACGTCGACGTGGGCGCAATGGAGAATCTTGTGCAGCACGTAGGGCGTCTGAAGAATGGGAAGCAGCCGCATAGACTCCCCGGTGCAGAGACAGACGCGACACCAGCCCAGGTTCTTCGGGTTCCTCACGAACGTCCTCAGCTGCACTCCGTCGAAGGGGCGCACGTGCTTCCGGGTCGCGCCGACGACCGCCACTCGCTTATTTCCGTTTCCGCTTCCGCTTCCGCTTCCCGCCCCGAAACCTTCCGCTTCCGCCATCTTCCCGCGTTTTTCAATATTTACGTTCGAGTTCGAATTCGAAGGCGAAAGGCACTCCTCGGCGAGGACCCCTCGGGAAGCTCCGATCGAAACGAGCCTCGAGCCTCGCGACCTAAAGCGAGTACTCCACCGGACGCTTTCGCTCCGAGCGAAGAGCGGTCGGGCCAAGTTAGGGGCGCGAATTTGCACCGTTCGCGTTTCCGGCGAACGAAAGACGCGAAGCTGCGACGCGACGCGGCTCCGGCCAGCGGTGCAAAAAACGACAACGCGACAGGTGCGCCAACGTCGCGAGCGCCAACTGTCAATTATTTTTCTATTATACGTTTCGATCCGTTTCAACTACTCAAAAATACAAAAAGAATTTTTAAAAATAACAAACAATACCATTTTCAATATTTTATTTATAGACGTATTTTGAAAAACACGTAATTACATAATGTTTTCCTATCAATATTTACGTCACAAATAAGCACCGTTTATAAAATTAACGAAATCTACAATGAAAATGATGATTTTTAACGATTCGTTTGCATAATAAAACGTTTCGATTGATTTTCGACGAATCGTTAAAATCGAAATAGTCATTCGGTTGGTACGAGTGTCGCTACGAGAAAGTGGCGTCTATTGTGCTACCGTTTGGAGTTCGCGTTGTGGCGTCCGTCTATCGAAGTGTCACAACAAAGTGGTAGCGACAGTTTGAAAGTTGGAAAAGTTGTTGCGCTTTTGTCTCGCACGTGGTCTTCGCCGGAAACGAATAGCATGAGCCTGTCGTCGGCTTCCGCTTTCGTCTCTTCTTCGAAGAACGCGTCCGTCGCTTCGACGGCGGCTTCGATAGGTCACTTTTACTTTTATTTTTTTATTTTCGAATCGTTTCGATCGCAAACTACTTTCCCGCCGTTCGAAATACGAACCCGAACGGCGATGCGTATCTCGAGTTTGCACAATTCAAACTTGACATAAGTCTCGTTCGAACAAAACGAGACATATATTCATAAGATATCTAACATATTCTGATGTATTGAGATTGTATTCCATCAATTGTTTAAATAAACACATACGCTACAAACTTATAGATACTCATTGTTTATTTGTCGTTTTCAGATTCGATCGCCGACGCGAACACCAAATTGATGGAATGTCATGACGTCCTTTTGCAGACCAACGTGTCCGTCGTAGTGTACATAAATGAAATTCACCAGATCGTCGATCAGCTCAAAAAAACTGTTGCGTCGTCGAAAAAGAGCCCTCACGAAGCTCTGAAAGTCTTTTACTAATCAGTTTCTCAAGTCAGTTCTTTTACATACAAAAATCGGTCGAATATTAAATGTGCAAACGTTGAAAATTATGTGTTTCCATTTTAGTTTCAATTAAAATGGCGGCTCGTTCTCCGACCGTACGTTTCGACCCCGGATACAAAAGAAAGTCCGTCAAGATCTTGGATTACGAAAAGCAGGAACGCATGAATGCCATCAACAACAACACTCCGAAGGTCTCCGCCAAGAAGCGGGCGGAAGCCTTCGGAGTTTGGTTGAAGAAGCTGATGGACGAGGATCGAAACGACATCGGATTGTATTTGGCCGAAGATTGTGTGCTTCAGTGGTTCGGACGCACCATCAAGTCAAAAAAGGATATCTCCGGATTTTTGAAATACGACATGAGCTATACCGTTCATCGTCTCGAGTCGATCACTCCTTGCGAAACAATATCTTTGAGGAGAGATGGCATCAGTTCTATTAGGTTCGTATAGTATTTTTCATTTTGTCCGAAAGATAATTACAGCAAAAAAAAAAACATATTGTGCAATTTATTGTTATGTATTGCTGTTATAGTGTTGTAATTGCATATTGTGAATGAACAAGCAGTTATGTTAAATTAAAACTATTACCCAACTAATTCTATTTTTTTTCTATTTTTTAGAAGTCGAAGTATAAATTCTATAGGAAATTCATTAGAAGAATTAGCGACTCCAATTGCCGACGTCACTCCGTTGCAAGTTATCAAAAGTCTTCAAAAAACTCCGACTAAAAGTCCGACGAGCAAAAGAACGAGAAGTGTATCGTCTAGTCCCGAAGGTGCTAAATTGAAGAAGAAATATAAAAACGACGATAAAAATGGAACAAATATCGAATCGCCCGATAAGTTTAGCCTAGGAAACATTCACATGAGATACGAACTACGAAGCAAACATAATAAAAAGCTTATCATAGACAGTATTGAATCGAAAAAAAGTGAGACTCGAGATCCTACAACGAGCGATGATCGTTTGAGATTGAACAATCCCGACAAAGGCTTGAATCTGTCGTATTTACCTCGATGCTATATGGAAGCTAAATGTGTCTTGAAGTTTGCGACGAGTAAGAGCAGAAAAGGAGTGAGTCTCGAAGAATGTGAAAGAAAATGTAAAATGCAAATAGCATACAGTGAGAATCCAGTGTGCCGAGGAGAGTACATCATATGGACGATCGTCTACTCTGATAATAATAATAAGTGCAGAAGGAACCTTCTGTCGGCTTTTGAGGCCGTCAGCAAAGAATCAGAAAAGTGATTAACATTTTAGCTTTTAGTGTGATGGACTTTGATTAAGCATTGATTGCTTAATTTTCGGCAAGAGAAATTATGTTCCTTAAATGTCTAGCTATCAATAATATCGCCAATATGTAACTTCAATATTATTGTGAAAATCACATCAATAAAAACAAAGATCTCTGTTCTTTATCAAAGAGCGTATTTAAAATGTTAATTTTTAATCTTATGTTTACACTGAAGAATCATTTGAATGGTCAATAGGTTTATTGTCCATATACATATTATCATAGATCAAAATCATACTTTTTGATTGAAAGTTGAAAATGTCATGTATCGATATTTCATTATTATGAATGAATATCGGTGATGATATTGATTCTTGCTTTCAAGAAGTGTCAGTATTGATGCGACTATTGACAATATTATTGTCATCTACAGGGCATTTCACTTTTGAAAGAACGTTCTTATGTCTTACTTCTTTTCCCTGTGCCATAAATGAATTAAACATTAGAGTCTTCAATGTTGTCGTAATTTTTCATTCGATCGTCATTTTACAATGAAATCTCAAAATCGTATTTGTTAGTTTTATGATATTTCAAATGTACAAAGTGCTCCACTGATTCTCAAACTGTTTGTGACCGTTATATTATTTTCTCAACTTGTTTTTAAATGAATATATTGTTATTCGGTTAATTAGTTATATTGTTCGCTTAGAATTTTGTAAATATGTATGTATTTTAATTCATATGAAATCGACGCCTTATAAATAATTCTAAATAGATATATATTTTTATGATAATGCTCGCAGTATTTTTTGTGCCTTATTACGCTATTCAATTGATGAGATTTAATACAGTTATTGTTTAAATATTTTTGTAACGATCTGATTATGACATTTTACAGTTAAGCTTTAAAGTGGAGAGAAACGCAATCTTGATTGTTTTAAAAACGTTTGTGATTTTAAATCTTAATTCAGTGGTTATGTTAATGAATGTAGTAGTGGTCTAATTTGAGAAATTTTAAATTTTATTTGATGACATATCTAACAAAGTCCTATACTTTGAATATCTCAAAATTTAAGAAATATGACTCACAATTAGACCATTGTTGTAATGATAAACCCATTTATAAATGATTTTGAAATATTTTTTATTGAAAAATTTTAATAAAACAAATCAAAAACATATCTATAATTTTTTAAAAAACTTTTATTCATAAAATCTTTTTCTTAATAAATTAATAAAATTAAGTATTGTCAATGATGCTTAATATTAAACTGGCCTCACACATAGATTATAACAACTTTCATTGCTGATGACGAGAAGTGGATGTTTTTGAAGATTTCCCGACGATCTGATCTGAATCATCTGCTTCATGATCCAGAACTCAATTGGGATCAATTTGAAATTATACTTCATCGTATTATCCAATTGTACATTTGCGAGTTATTACTTTGAGATTACAACAGATCATAGATTTTCTCAACGTGGTTCGACTTCAAGAACTATTTCTAACCATTCATCGATATATTTCATGAATCGTCTAGTTTTGTTTAGTTTGATTATGGAGATACTTTTTTTTTGAGTACAAATAGAAAATTTGTGATCTTATGATTACGAAGGATGATTTTGTAAAAATAAAATGAATATTAATATATTAAAAATATGAATTAATGCAGTTTCCCAAACTGGGTTCCATGGCAATTTTGAAATGGCTGTATGAATTCGCACCGTGTGCTAATAATGGACTATATGCACACAATGTGTTTGTTTGATCTATATGATCTTGAATTTGACTGTCCTTGATTTATTGATGTTATGATAATGTATGATACACATAATTTAAATACCAATTTAAAATTTAAACAATTCTGGCATCGTGGAAATCAAGCTACAAGACGGTTCCTTTTCATGTTCATCGATCCTTTCCTTTTTTTTCTGAAAAACTGACTCTATGATTTGATAAATGTTTCTGCCCTCGTGCTCCTTCAGTTCTTCGGCCAACAGTGAAAAAAACAAAGACGATTCTTGGTATTCTTCTGTTTCACGTATCGATCTGACGATGAAACAGTTCGAATGGGATTGACCAAAAGACAAAACTTTTTTATTCACCAATGGTTCAATCGTTGATCTATCAACTGTGACTAAATAAACAATCTTATCTTCGATGTAGAGCTGTGTGAAAATCAGTTTGTAACATTTCAACTCTTTCAAACAATCAACAATATCCTCTATCATCGAATCGTATTCATCTTGGTTTTTGAATCCTTGCACGAGTAGGACTACGGTGAAAATTTCGCATTCTTCTTTCATCTTTTCAATCAGTTGTGCTTTTATTTCGCTCATTTCTTTCACTGATGTTTCATGCACGTCAAACTTCAAACCTTTCAATGTTTCTTTCATTAGATTTGCATCATTTTTTATCATTTTTTGGGTCCCGTCGAAAAATTCTTTTATCAGTGATATAGTTTCATAATCATTGTAATTGAAAATTAACGCTGTTCTTGTCATATCTTATAATATTTTTTTTTCTTGGGCTAGGCTTCGTGAAACAGAGTCCAGAAGTGGATCAGACAATTCTATGTGAATGTAAATGCACCTGCAGTTTATCCTAATGTAGTTGGAGCCCAACTAGACAAACCTGATATGATCTGAAATTGATTTTTTTTCAGTAATTCTCTCAAGTTAATAAAATCTTATTTTCAATTCGAGAAGAGAATAAGATATGATAATTTATAGTGAAAATATAATACTTACGCCCTAGTCAGGGTTTTCTAGAAATGACATCATTTCCACTTTATCGTTCAGGCACGTTGTATAAATAGCACACTGTGCAACTGCAACAATGCATGCAGTTGCATACTGCAAAGGTATTTTTGCAGAAATTTTCAAAACCTGAAAGTGGCACTAATTTGATACAAGTTCGATTTTTTTAATTCATCATTTCGATTTTTTAGTCTCATGTTCGAATTTTTAGTCTCATGTTCGAATTTTTTTCTATTTTATTGAGTAGGTATTATCAGTATCGACTTGTAACTTAACTAACAATAAGATGACTTTGAAGTGACTATTTCAAGTCGCATGTCAATAATTAATGACACTTAAGTATCTCCTTTACGAATTTGAAGATTTGACAATATTACATACTCGAATATTTTTTTAAAATCTAAAATAAACATCAAATTTAGCTGATTGTGAGTATAAACATTGTAACACGGAATGAAAATACATATTTGTACAAGATTCTTGTTTACGCAAATAACCTTTTAAGACATTTTTTTTTGTATCAGAACAGGCTTATGTAATACTTGTTACCGGAATCCTTGCAAATGAAACAATTAAAATAAAGCAAAGATTTTATATTTATACATTTTCCTGGAATTTGTCTGCTGAAGATTTTCCTCATATTTTTTCTATCTTATTAACTGGTAAATCCGAATTCGAATCGAGATTCTGTATTAAACAAGATACTAATTGTAAGCTGCATATAAAATTTTTGACCATGCATTTACCATCGAATGATTATTTATTCATCGAATTAACTTTTTTGTAAAAAAACTGAAATGGAAAATTTGCAACTGAATCATCATAATTTAACATGTTAATTAGGTAGGTATACAGGTTTTTTATTTTCATATCAAAAATGAGCATAAAGCATAAAATTGTTTTATTTTTTCTATATTTTTTTAAGTATACAGAAAGAAATCTCCAAACTTCTCCGCAAAGTCCGATCGAAATCTGACAAACGGCTCACAGGAACATATAGACATAAAAATTAATAATTCGCACATGAAAAATATTCAAATAATTTTCAGTAACAGCAAAGTGAGAGCTGTTTTTACTTTTTACCTTCGCATAAAAGGTCAGTGTTGAATAGAAAATGGTCAGTCACTTTTGTACCGTCGAACGGCAAACAAGTTTCGTTGCGACTTTCGTAAATATTTAACTTACGTATGTGAAAATTGACAAAACGTGGATTATTTCCAAACAAGAGACTGCGTAATATTGGAAAAATTTACGAAAAAAATCCACACAAAAATTGAAAAAACGGGGAAAACATAGAAAGTGCCGCTGAATTAGTCTTGCAATATTCTGCAAATTATTATGGCCAGAGTGTTTTTCGTCTTTTCGGTCGTTTTCTGTGTCGGTTTTGTCAACTCTGCCAATCCAGTCAGAAAGTCTGGTCAGAATCGTTTGGGTTATATAGACGATGATAGAATAGTTTTTCCAGGTATGGTATCGAGGAGTCGGAATGAACGAGTCAATTATGGAAGGAACAATTCGATTCAGCAAGTGAGTTATACAAATGTTCCATTTCTAGTTAAATAATTTCCAAATCAAGTTCGAATTTTAATTCAAACGTTTCAAAAACTCAATTGAATCGTTTCAGGACGATTCGGATAAAATTGCATGCTTGAAAATGATTTGGTTTTTCCGCTGCATTCGACATGAAATGGAAATTATTCGATTTGAAATGGAAAATCGTTTATTTATATTGTTATATGTAGTTCATTGAATATCAGAAAAAAAATCACTAAAGAATGAACGATGAAAATTGTTTGTAAAACGTGCACCTTGATTAGATTTGTATGCAATTAGCTCGTGTATAATACGTATAATTAAGAAATGTTCACATGAATGTTATATTCATTGAAAATAAGATTATTTTAATATAAAATAAATATATATGGATATTAGGTATATTTTAATTGATTAATGTAATCTTCAAAATGATACATTATTTATTAGAAATTGACAATACTAATCGATAGAATGATAAATATTGATCATTGATAAAATCAACAATTTCTTCTCAATTAGAATATTCAATCGATTCAAGTTTCTGATTAATTAATCAATAAAAATTTATTAATTAACAATTTTTGAAAATTAGATTTGACGTCTTATATTTTTTAGTTCATATGAAAAAAATCATGAGTTAATCATTTCACAATGATTAATAAAAAAAATCCCTTTTTTTTCCGCAACGTAATATTCTTTATCTCATATGAAATTTTCGTTAGATCACAAACTGATAAAAATTAATGACGTGCAAATGCGGTTAATGAGTGTTGCAAAAATGTTAATTGTTATTTGAACATTGAACGTTCATTCTGCAGGAAAATTGACGATTTGACAAGAGAAACTGTATATTCTGGTTTTTCGAGATTTCTTGAATATTCATCGTCGAATTTTGAATAGAATATCATATTTTAACACTTTCTATTGAACATTTGAATTGTTGATGAATCGGATGTCCGATGAAATCGAATACTTTTGCGAAATATTTGCGGTTTTTAAATTTCAGTAAAGGATGTAATTTTGCATTGTTTCAATTGAGTTCCGCAAATTTTGACGGAAATATTCAAATACGTCAATTGTGGTAGGTACAGTTTATTCTTCTTTAATGCTATTCATAACGGATATTGTTTAATGAGTATTTACTGTAGTTGAATGTGTCGAAAGTTGATCGAAAAAATTTGAAATTTATGTCGAAAATAAAAATTGATAATCGATTAATAAACATTTTGTAATAACGTGAGGATTTGATGAATATGTTTGATACAAATTTAATATTGAATGATTGAGAAATATCAAAGATTTTTTTATCAATAAATAAATTTTAATATAAGTGAAAGAGTAATATTAAAATTATTTCAGATGTCGGTTTCACTAGCGAGAAGATTCAACGAAATAAACGATATTGAAAAATTTTTAGAATTGTACGTGGATAATAAAAATGCTTATTATGAGGATGTAAAGGAAAATCCTGTTATTTTAGGAGGTGAGTAAAGTGTTATTAATAAATTGATTATTAAAATATATATATAGGTCATTTATGCCTTGAATAATATAAGGTCATACAATTATGGTTTTACGAAAACGTAATGATAAATTGTATTGAAATAAAATCGTGTTATATGAGGCTCTAGTGGTTTTTTTCAGATTTTCATCATCACTAAACAGAGTATTAAAAAAAACTCAAAACAATAATGATGATGGAATACTCCATGAGGATATTTCAATTGAAATGACCTATAAATTGAAAAATTCTTTGTTTTCAACGCAAAACATTCATTAGCTAAAGTATCCAAATGGCACTTTAATTAGTCACGTTGAATATAAGACCTATTTGTCTACAAAATAATCATACATTCCAATTAATGATCGTGTTGTATTGAAATGTCATTTTGTATTGTTTTCAGCTCGGTTCGGAATCGACACGAAACCACGTTCAGGTAAATGTATAAAAAAACTAGTAAAGATACTTCATAAAGATCCACACCGATTTCGATGAAAATTTGTAAAATGTAGTATAAATGTACTCATAAAATGAAATAGATAGATTTTTGACAGTTCTCAATGGAAAGACTAACTATCTGGTAAGTTAATTTAAGCAGTGAAAAGATTGGCTCTTATTTTTCAGTGAATCTATTAAATAAAACTGACTCTGATATGCATTGACTAAAAAACTATCGAGAGTCGTTTTGTAGTTTTTCGCAACTCTTTTATGTCTACACTTACATTAGATTTCTACGAATTTTCATCGGGAATTTTATGAGTTTCTGTTTGTTAGTCAATTGAAATATAGTGTCTTTGACATAATTGTTATGTATCAATTTTTCAATTTAGGTCCTCCACCAATAGCCAAACAAGCAGGTTGTCTTCCAGAACTTACAGTTGTTTCTTTGATTCCGGAAAATGTAAACAGTAATGCTATTCATCTGCCATCTTGTACTAGAGTCGCTAGATGTGGTGGATGTTGTAACAATGCTTTATTATCCTGTCAACCTATTGA
Organism: Cheumatopsyche charites; assembly: GCA_024721215.1. NCBI lineage: Eukaryota > Metazoa > Arthropoda > Insecta > Trichoptera > Hydropsychidae > Cheumatopsyche > Cheumatopsyche charites. Next base: position 11,917,314 of record CM045587.1, read on the forward strand.
AACTCATATGAAAACATTTAGGGTATGTTTTTTTTTTAATTTAAAAAAATAAAAATAAATGCATGTCTGTGATTTATGTGTTTTTTACCGCTTATCCGATCGCGATGAAACTTTTTAGAGTTAATGTGTGCACATCTGATTGTGATAAGGTTTATCTCTTGAAACATTTCACATTTTACAATCGACATATTGATGATATAGTTGATTGACTTTTTTAATGAAAATATTATTAAATTCATATGTAAAACTGAAGTAAAGTAGCTCGAAAAGAAGTTTGTCTTAGAATTTTGATTTGAATAGATCAGTTGTTCAATATGAGATGAATTTTAATTCATTTTTTCATATTTTTTTTTCAGATATATGAACTGGTTCATAGAGTCAACAAACCTGCTTATAGTAAATTGATTCCAATATCTGTAGAAGAGCATTTGAAATGCAGCTGTGATTGTACAATAAAAGAAAAGGTAATAATGAAAATTGCATACTTTTTTTTAAAACACTATTAGAATTGATCATGGACATTTTTCACAAATATTCATTTATTCATAAAATTTTCACCAAATGTGATTAGTTTCTTTTATATGTATTTGAAAAAATATCAAGTATGGTTCTTAATATTGCACTTTACACCAATATTCAGAATGATTTAACAAAGAAATGAAAATTTATTCAAATTTTATCTGATTATTTATATTTTTTTTTCAAAAATTTTCAGGACTGTAACAGTCTTCAGGTTTACAACAAAAACGAATGCAAATGCAGTTGCATAGATTTGGATGCAAAACAAGAGTGTTCAAAAAGAAACGATAGATATTGGGATGATACGACATGTACATGTGTCTGTTATTCAGGATCTGGATGCAGCACTGGATCTTTTTTCAATTCCCAAACTTGCAGTTGTAAATAAAATGTGTTATTTTGAACGAAAAACTGATTTAATTGTAGTCGTTCTACTGTGAATATCGATTAACGTCACCGATCTGACGTTTTTCGTACGGTTTTGCGCCGAGTGGATGATGTATGTTCAATGGTATTATAATATTTCAGATGAAAATGAACGAACGCGATTTATATTATGTTATATATACAAGTGAATATATATTTTAATTATATTTAACTGGAATATGATGTAAAATTGTTTATGAAGTATTTTTTTGTGATAAGAGTAATATTTATTTTATTCAAAATAGATGTCGTAAGTTATATACGCAAATGTAAAAAATATAATGTGTATTAAAATTGAAAGAGATTTGATTTTTTTTCTATTTATTAAAATTTACAATACACTATGATATTAAAAAAAAAATTCTACTTAAATATTGAAAAAAGAACATATCTATCATTGTTTTAATTTTTGCACACGACACTTAAATATCGAAACGTGTGCAAAAATTTATCTGATCAAAATGAAAAATATATGAACAATAATCAATCAAATACAAAGTTTCTGCCGAAAAGTATCACGATTTTTTTTCAGATAAACTCTAATTGTTTCATATGTTAAAGTAAACTTAATAGATATATTTTAATATAATTGTTTAATGATGTTTCAATGAATCAATATTAATACCTAGATTACACGATTGTTTTAGATCAAGATTATTGATGTAATATGTTGATAATTTTTAATATAAATACGACTCGAAGCCTTCATTCGAACAGTTTTACTTCAAAGAAAATTCTGACATTTTCAGAGTTTTTTTTTTTGATAAATAAGTAAAAATGTTTCGTTTAATTTTTTCTGTACTTATTTTGACTTCAATTTCCAATGGACAAAGTGAATTTGAAGGAAAATGTCCTTCGACTACTTCAGACATAGATTCTTTCAATTGGGATGATGTGAGTATAAATTATATATTTTTATTTATTTAATTAAAAAAATGACAATTAGGTGCATATGAACCAATTTTAAATAATTTTAATATCTACAGATTTTTTTATTGGCTTATATTTTATCAGATAGTAATTAAGTTACTATTTGACATTTAAAAACTAATTAGAATCACATAGAACAACAAGACACTGGTTAGAATAACTCTCTAGTTAGTTAATTAAAGTAGTGAAAAAATAAGCCTAAATGAGTTATATTTAAGGATTCAATTCTACCAATTTTAATTTGTCACTTGCACCCCTTAGTTTTTAAGAGAATTTATTTAATTTATTGCTTTTTTGATTAATTTAGTTCGCCTCCCCGATATGGTATGAAATATACAGATCAGACAAAAGTCATGAAATCGATTGTGTTCAGGTGATTTATGAAAAAATGGGAAATAGATACATGTTGCATTATTCAGGAAATTTAGGCTCGGAAGAGACCATGTGGCATGATTATGCTAGTGTCACATCGGAATCATCTTATAAATTAGTTGACAGTATGTTATTTATATTCAAATTATCAAAAAATATTGTTTTACATAATTATTAATATTTTAGGAATCCAAACTGTTGTTTCGTTCAAAAAAGGATCTTACGCTGTCGTTCATGAGTGTGTAAATTTTGGTGAAACCAAACGCAAAAGTGAGTTGAAAATTGCTAGTTTCATAATTAAACTATCATAATTTTTAAATATGTGTAAAATTTTACAGCTTACACGTGGATTTTAAGCAGTGAAAACAGTTTGAGTACCTCTGATAAAGCTGAAATTGATCTAGATCTAAAATCTAAAGGATTAGATACACAAATCAAAATCGATGATTTGAAAGAAACAAATCATCCTTCGAGTTGTATTTATCAATGAATTTTTGTAACTTTCTTCTTAATAAATTTTATTTGAAAATATAATATAATTTATTCACTTATCGTTAATTTGTTTATGAAAAATAATTGTAGAAATTTGAAACAAATTTACGAGATTGCGCATTGTTCTGAATGTGCGCATGTTTTTGCAAAATATTAATATTTGTCATGTGTTATATATTATATTATATGTTAGGTCATTTATTATATATGGGTCATTCGCAATGAGGAGATAAATATTTTTTCAAAAATCATCATTTGATTAAAAATTACGTCGAATGTTATTGTATAAACTTACAAGTTTTGAAAAACTTTCTTGATGCGTATTGTTATGAAATATCAAACAAGATTTCATCATGAAATTCATATTAGTTATCATTATACATAATTTAAATTTTCAATTTATGATGAAGGATCTTTTAACTGTCGATTTGCAGTTTAAACGATGATTATAGCTGTCAAATTCTGTAAAAAAGGCAAACAGTTCAACTGATGATTAAAATATCAGTCTTAATTGATACACTTTTTTCAAATAAATAAAGGTAAGTGTGTTCAAAATTTGACTTATGCAAATTTTTATTTAATTTAGCCCTTAATTATGACAATTGTATAAGTCAAAAATTTGGAAAACAGCAGTTGATATTTTTCACATTGGTCTAAATTAGCGTAACATTTATATTTTAAATTGATATAAAAGTGAAATTGATAAAAAATCAGTGTTATATAATAAAATAAATATATTGAACTTCAGAAGTGGAATTTTCATCGAAATCATAATTTATTTCCGACTGAAATTTTTTAATGATTTGAAAATCCTACCGCATATTTTTCTCATTAACGATTCATTTATGAAATAATGTCAAAAAATGAAAACGAATAATTTTTAAATTTTCCTCAAAGGGCTCTCATTTATTAGACGATACGTCACTGGTTCGATAGTCGTCAAATATTATATAGATTGTAGAACTTATGTGTAGTGGTGGTAATTTGAACCTCACATTTCAATGTCTCCATCAGTTGACTTTGCAGTTCGTTACGAACCGGTTGACTTTGACCAAAGTGGAAAAAGTTTTTGATAAGTTTTATTTCGAAAATTCGTTTTTTATAAGTTTTATTCGGGAATTAAGTATCTAGGATTAAAAGAAACCGAAATGGCTTGTCCTATAGGGTGAGTAATTTTTTTTAATAATATTCATTTTTTAGTCAGAATTTGTTGAAAATATGAAATATGTTTTAGAAAAGTATACTTGAAAATAATATGAAGATGATTCGGTGTAAAGTTTATATTAGATTTTATACGTGAATGAGTTCTGCAATATATTAAAAATTTTCAAATGAAAGTATTTGATTCGAAAATGATTTAATTTTGAAATAATGTTTTATTATGAAGAATTTAAAAAAGGTTCCTTGATGATTTTCGTGAATTTAATTAAAAATTATCTATAAAAAACAAGTTTTTTTAAAAAAAATAGCGTTCAGTGTTACATAACGTCAATATTTTTCAATCTCCTTGATTTTGACGTCATTTTCATTGACGAAAATGATTTTATCTTCGAATTTTTATTATACACATATGAATGTAAATAAGAATTGTTTTTCGAAAATGTTTAAATCGTATAATGTAAATATTAAAATTCAAAATAGCCAGTTTTCGGAAAATTAAACTAGTTTTGAACTGATTAAGAAAAAGCTGCTTTTACATAAACACATAATCACAGATTGAAATGAAAAAAAATCTTCTATTCACATAAATTTTGGAAAAAGTATGTTTATTATTATTATTGTTAGTATAATGTTTTTGATTGGAATTTAATCAGTAGTGTATCTATTTTGAATTGAAGGCGTTCTATTTACACATGAATATAGGCCCTAGGAGTTATTAATAAATATAAGAAAAAATAAAGATAAAACAACAGCAAATCAATAAAAATTCGTTTTAATTTAGTTAAATTGTGAAAATAAATAATATTTTCATAATTTGGTATTGAAAATTATTTTTGGCAAGAAAAAAATTATGTAGAAAATCTTTTTTCATATATTTTTTGCACACTAGTCCAATTTTTCTGTATGTACGACACTGTACTTACAATTAGTGCCAAATTACATCAAAATAGAATTGATATAAATTCTTTGACGATTCTGATATAAACTTTAGTGGTTGTCAATTATTTTAAATGTTTCAAACTTTTTAATTTTTTTTGATGTTTTATAACATTTTTTATGTTTAAAAAAATAGTGATAAATCAGAAGCCGAACTCGCTGATGAAGCATGCAAAGGTGGAATGCTTTATGGTGAATATCTTCAATTGGATAGAATATTGAACGCTCAAAGAATGCTTTCTGAATGTCACAAACATCCTGTTCATGATGAGCATCTCTTCATCGTCACCCATCAAGGTTTTCTTGATGTTTTCTTTTGTTACAATCAACCCTCCTACAACACTTGAAAGGGAAATCGAAGTTAAGTTTATTTTCGTAAGTTCAAATTTAATAAAATGAGGCTATAATCAGATTTTCTGTTAAGCGGGGAATTTAAGACAATGGCGTGCGTAAAATAAGAAAGAACCATTTTATTTCCAAAAGTGCGAAAACAAATCTGTGTCATAGGGGGGTTGATTGTATAGCAGTTTGTATACATATATTTATATTCTTATAACGTGGAATATATTTATACATATAAGAATCAATTGTGTATCTTGTGTTGATTTGGAATTGATTTCAGCTTATGAACTTTGGTTCAAGCAAATAATTTTTGAACTGGATTCCATAAGAGCCTTATTCAACGTGGGGAACCTAGACGAGAATCACACCATGGAAATCTTGAAAAGGCTTAACAGGATAACTTTAATATTGAAGGTGTGTATTAAATTTCATTTACATTAAAAAAATGAAACTAGACGAGTTAGGATTATTCGAAAAGGCTTAGCGAACACACTTTGAATTCTGATATCAGATCGAGAAAAGTGACGACAGGGGTAACCAACTGCAAAATTAAAAATCGATCAATATTTAGTATAATTAACTCCACAAAACAAATAGTCGAAAAAAACGATGAAACATATCGATGAAAATAATGCACAAAGGGCAACGTATCGAATTTAAAATTGATTTTAGGCCATGGCTATTTGCAGACACTGCATCTGATGATAGTTGGCTATGTGTACACACTAGGTTTGGGGATGAATAGTTATATGCAGATGCTGTATCAGTGGATAAATCGTTATTTGTACACGCAAATGACATTTAGCCTCAACTTTGTATAAATTCTTTGATCTATATAAAAGTATTTTTTTCTCCACAAAATGAAATGGTTGTTAATTTCTACATTCGAATGGTGTCGCGTTACTAAGGCCCTCAACTAGTTGGGCTTCCGACATCAGACACCGTTAGATGCGAAGCACTGAAAACGAGCTAAGGTTCAAACGCTGAAAAACAACCACAATTCACCACAAACGTCCATCATCGTCGTCATCATGAGGAATTTGCGCGAAAGCCTTCGTCAGGCACGAACTGCGAAAACGATCCAAGTCATGCGATACTTTTGAGAGAATATGGAATATTGCGGTAATGTGGGGAAAACTTTCGGATCGTGTTACTGGTGTCGTTTCTTGGAAGACAATTATGAATTTTCTATATAAATTAATTTTAATGTTATTTATAAATTCCGTAACGGTTTATCTATGCGCAATGAAACTTACCAGAGTTGTCGCATGTACGTCTGGGAAGGTTTCCGCGTCATTACTTCTTACAAATTTCACTTGACATTTCGTGAAAAACGGGATTTTTATCGTTTGTTCAACGGTAGCAAATATTATGCATGGCTTACAAGTGCAACGGGATTTACAATGGGAATGAAAAATACCTATAACAGTTCACAATTGGTTTAAGTTCGAAAATTCTTGATTCACAGAAGCTATTATGTACAATGACTTGCAACTGTAACCTGGTGGTTTTTTTTTCGTTTTCCATTGAGATTTTCTTTCCGTTGATACTCAACGAGCTATATACTAGTAACATTCATAAGCGACCCGTAACAACTTGATTATTTAATATTTTGACATTTTTTTGTTAAAACAACGTAATAATATCGCGTGATTATTCTAAAAATATGTTTATTATACGAAAATATTTTTCCAACCGATAATTGAGCATTATCAAACTTTTTTCGTTACACTCAAATGAATTTTGTGCTAATTTTAGTAAACATTAACTTTGTCATGATGTATTATAAACTTAACTTAATCTCAATACCAAGGGCGCTAATTTATGGCTATATAATCCAATTTAGTGAAAATCGAGTTCAACAAACGGTTAGGTAACAACACATTCGAAGGCTAACCGAAAAAAATCACCAAAGTGTCACTATTTAAATGACACTTGAGTGTTTTTTTTTTCAGTCAACCTTCGCTTTTCATCAATGACTTAAAGATAAATTTTCGAGGAAACCTCAAAAGTGTGATGGAGAAGTTGAACTGAACCGTGTCGATAGCCATTAACTAGAGCCTTCTAAGTCTCGATTTAAAGCAGATTAATTGTAATACAATGTTGTAGTATTTCTGTGTTAGAACGATTAAACAATTAAAAAAAATCTAATTATGTCCCTGCTAAATGACTTTCCCTTATTGTTAGATCATTTTATCATAGATATATCTTGTCGTCAATATTATCAAATGATTTTTTTCAGCTGCTGGTGGATCAAGTGATGATATTGGAAACCATGACTCCTTTAGATTTCATGGACTTTAGAGAATATTTGTGTCCGGCTTCAGGTTTTCAAAGTTTGCAGTTTCGTCTCATGGAGAATAAAGTAACCATTGATTTGTGATACAAATCATTATGTTGTTATGATTTAATCATATTTTCAATCAGTTAGGTGTCAAGCATGAACATAGAGTTAAATATAACCAGAAATATTCCACTGTCTTCGGAAAAGATCCTGCTGCAATGGAGGCTATTGAGAAATCAGAAAGTGAACCTTCTCTGATAGATTTACTGCAAAATTGGCTTGAGAGAACTCCTGGATTGGAAGACGAGGGTTTTAACTTTTGGGGAAAGTTCAAAACGGCCGTAGATGAAATATTAAAAGAACAATCTAAAGCTGCCGAAGTTAATATCAATATTAATAAATACATATGAACTAAAATTTATCCTTTAATATAAAATTTATTTATTCATTTGTAGAATGAAACAAAAGAGAATGTGAAATCATTCCGATTGATGGATATTGAGAAACGGAAAGAAGTATACAGATCTATATTTGATCCGGCTGTACACGAAGCGCTTGTATCTCGAGGAGAAAGAAGGTGTAATATTTATATAATAAATCGGTTTAATATGTACATATGTATTATAAATGATTTTCATGTTAATTGCAGATTCACTCATCGTGCTCTCCAAGGTGCTATAATGATAACATTTTATCGAGACGAACCTCGCTTCTCGCAACCTCATCAGATGCTGACACTTTTAATGGACATTGACTCACTAATCACCAAATGGAGATGTAATACAATATAAATCTATGAAACAATTTTGCAAATTCATCATTGATATAATTTTGCAGATAATCACGTAATAATGGTCCAAAGAATGATCGGATCACAACAGTTGGGTACGGGCGGGTCATCGGGTTATCAATATTTGAGGTCTACACTAAGGTATTGACATACATTCATTAATAATATCAAATTGGAATCTTAAATTTGATTGAAATTAAAATTTCCAGCGATCGTTATAAGGTGTTCATTGATTTGTTCAATTTGTCGACATTTTTGATTCCTCGCAATGTAATTCCGCCACTGGATATCAACATTAGGAATTGTATCAATTTCTCGTGGGGTAACTCGTTGCAGACGAAAACGAATCTTCAAAATGGTCAGAATGGGTTAAATGGTCATAATGAGTTAAATGGTCACAACGAAGAAATAGATTCAGAGAAGTCGTTGTGATGAAGGTTCACCTTGTTTCATTCTTTGTTTTTTGATTGTGTTCATTTAACAACTTTATTTAAGTTCTAATTCAATTAATTCTAGTATGCACTACTTATGATTATCAAAAAAATAAGCAAATAGTAATGTTTTGGAAAAATATGCCTCAATTTGAAAAAAAATTGTGAAAATTTTCAAATTGAATCGAAATATGTTGTTTATTTTATTTTCAATAAATAAAAAAAAGATATGCTTTAAAATATATGTATTATACTTTATTTAATTGTAAAAATATCGTTTAAAAAGCAAATAAGACTTAAATATAATACGTTCAAGAATATTTAAGATCAAATGTTTCACAATTAATGCTAAAAATTATAATAAAATTTGTTCAACATTACCTAATGTATAATACAAATTAAGTTTTTTTTTTCAACAATGTAATCAGTCTTTCAACAATAAAATTTAGTATATTACATCAATGTGAATTAAGTCTTTACAATGCGCATTTATTTTCTAAAAAAATCGATCAATTCATGCTAAAAATACAATATATCTGAGCAATTGAATCTAAATTGTTTTAATAAAACAAAAAAGCATAAAATAAAAGCATCATTATATTACTTACATTACATTAATAGGACTCAAATATAAATGGCTAGAGTTGCACTTGCGCTTTAAATTTATGAGAAAGAATCATCGAATCACAAATTTGGTGATCATGCCACAATGGTAAATTCTCTTGGAGAAATATTATTTTTAATATAAATAAGAGATAATGAAGTTAAACACATAATACATAGGTATAAGCAATTATTTTGGCCAATCATAATAATATCGTTTTAAGTCAAGTTTTTTTTAATTTAAAGACATTTGATAGTTAATGTTTAACTTTTTTAAGGCATAAAGTTGAATGTGAAAACAATACATCAAAGAAAATCAATTGATTCTAAAAAATTTCTCATGCTTGGAATATATGCATAAGAAATTTTTCAACCATAAGAACTGAAATAAATTTTAGATTCATTTTTTTTTAAGTCTCGACTTAAATCACGACCATAATTAAAAATATGTTAATATTCCACCGAAAAAATATCTTATTTTCTTCAATATAACGATTAGAATAAAATATATGTAGGTATATTTCAACTTTAGCAACATTATAAACTATTATATACAATATCATAAGAAAAACATTTGGATGAATCAGTTAAGGAATTTTGGCACTTTGACTTAAATATCAATAGAAAAATTGAAATACCAATCAATAATTTCTTTTCAAAGTACAAGATCCTTAAAAACAGTTTAATATACATCGACCATTGATACTTCATCTGCCAATCCGCAAACATTTTCTCCAATTGCCAAATACACATACCCTTGATTACCGAAGTGTGGACCCCAAGAATTCTTGGCGATATAGTGTGGAATTTCAGCGGTCAGATCGTAGCCGACTATCTGAACGGCATGATTTACTTTATCACCACAGTGATATTGAATTACACCTCCTAAATAGTTTTGCCATGATAACGCATTTATGGCGACGGCTATTGGCCCGTGATACGCCAATAGTTTCAAAATTTCATCTTCCAAGTCGATTAAGCTGTAAAAGATTACATTTTTTAAATGTATGTATTCTTCAGGTAAGAATTTATGGTATTAATTTATGTTTAGAGTTATATTAAAAATAAAGCACATTATTTTCTTGAACTGTCAGAAATCTGTATTTAAATTATGGTAATAAAATGAAACAAGTAATATATTACATACCTGTAACAAGAATATTTTTTAATCCGAGCTCCGGCAACATTAACATTCTTCTTCATCAAACATTGTTCAGCTTTGGAATTAGTAGGATAATCTTTTTCAAATTGAATTGTAACATTGCGGCTAACCAGCCATTCTAATAAACCACAAATATCACCACCAAGACATCCATAATTTCCGTTCGTAGCACAATCAATGGATTGCTGGAATTATTTCGATTATATGAATAAGATTTGGTTATGTTTGATGATTAAATAACAAATTACCTGAACACTGAGCAAGGTTAGGTTATGGGTCTTTGCATACATGGCTTCAACTGTATGAATGGTGCTGAATGCCCAGCATGATCCACACAAACCTTGATTCTTCACATTACTTATTATACCTTTATCGCGCCTATTGAAACAAACACAAAATCTAATATTATAATAAAATATACAACACAAACTCATCTTTATGATAGTGTAAATTAGAAAAACTTTTTCAATTCTGTAAAATTTTCAGTTTTAATAATAATTATGAATATGTATTAGAACTATTTTGTAAGATTGAATATTGAATTACCAGTCAACTTTCAGAGGGAGATTATCGAACGAGAGTTGTCTACGCGCTCTATTCTCTTTAGAAGAATGAGTTTTTTCCTGACTATCATTTTGAATCAACTTCGGGCCATCAAATAGTTTCCCTTTATGTAATTTATTATTTCTAGGTTTAACCAAGTGATTCAAAACGAATTCTTCATTTGTCAAGTCAGAGAATTGAGTGTATCCATATAAAGCTGTGTCGTTGTGTGCTCTCAACGAATTGTAAAGTTTTATCGATGCATGAGAGTTCTGTAAATAGATTGATCAAATATTTATTGAATAAGTTTGATAATTTGTATGTAAATATACAAGACATTTCGAAATATATTATGATAATCTATGTAATTTAGAGTTTGACAACTCATGACCCACAGGTCAATGAATGACCCGTTCGATAATTTTAGATGATTAATTCGACTTCTGCAAATACTTTTTTGTTTTGTAAATATTCTGTTCTAGAAATAAGTTCTAATATGATTGAAAAATATTTTTTATTTAATATCAAAAATAAGATCTATTAAACTTGTGACAAATCTTAAATACAGTGACCATATATTCTTTATGTACATTTAGTATTATGTCCCTTAGATTTGGCATTGTCTTTATTTTGGGAAATCGTTGAATTTTATTTGTATGTCCAGAAAATATAAGACATGCCTGAAAACAAAATTTAGCTATCCAATACCATACTGAATGATCCAAACGTTCACATTTTGAAATATGTCCCATAGCCAAAAAAATTTGCCAAACACCAATCTATTCAATATAAACAACTGTAGACTATGAAATATAAACAAATACATACTTTGAATGCTTCAAATCTTTTGTTATACTCAGGAGTGTCGATTTTATAAGATTTATTGAACTTTTTCATATAGGAAGTGAACGATTGTTTTAGGTTTTCTTCTTCGGGCGAAGGAACCTGGATCGGTATGGCGAAGAAGAGCAGTATAATAACTACTAAGAGCTCTAGAACTCGAATCCAGCGAGCCATCGGCCATCAGATCGAATTAACGACAAAGTTCAACAGACTTTAGCTCTAGACAGCGGCTGTCACAATGACAGTTCGTTTGGACACTCACAAAGTAGGCCATAACGCGATTGATATCGATCATGACGAAAGTTTTATTTCGAATTGATAATACTTTGTTTTTTTGTGACTTGTGACTTAATCAGATAATAACAAATATTGATATTGTTCGAGTGAAATATGAAAGTTTTTCGATTGAATAAAAATCGTTTTAAATTTATTTATTTTTCAATTCGTACATAAAATTGTGGTGTGGTAATAATTCAAATACTCAATTTAAAAAGAAAACTAAATGATAAAATATAGATTTTAATGCTGACCAATAAAATACAAGTTTAAACTTAAAAATATTTATTTTTACCAAGTCATTTCACATTTTCATGCAATTCGTTTTAAAAACAGATCGTCTATACACTGAAAAAATCAATTACGAATGACACTAACATTTAAAAATAATTAATTCTATCAGTATGTAAACGAAGTGATTAACTATTCTATATATCAAAATTTACTAAATATAGGTCGAAAATACAAAGCTGGAAATCCTCCAATTATTTTCGTACTATTTTGAGTTCTATTTGGGAGAAGGGAAGCGATACCATCTTTGATTTTTGAAAACAAACCATTTGGAAACGGCCAAATATTTGAATCGTTTTCATTTCCGAAACTTTCATCTATCGATCTCGTTTTGCGTATTTTTTCGAAATTCAAATCTTTTGCAAAGCCTTCGAAATTCGAGACCGAAATATCCTCCGACAAATCGTTCCATACCAAATCTATTTTCTCGATTATATCCAGATTTTCTTGTGGATTTTGATCTTTGATCATATCTTTCAAAACATCATTTATATTATTTTGTAGTTCTGCAAGTTTTTCATTGTCGTTTATCCAAGAAGATATCAAATTTAAAAATGATTCATTGCCGATATCGAGTTGAACTTTAGCAGTGTTGCTGAATAATTTTGTCAAATTTTCATTTTCTTGTAAAGAACTGTTAAGAAAAATGAACGAATTAATAAAAATAATTATTAGTGAACCCATAAGTGATGACACATACTACTAGTACTACTAATGGAAATTTTATTCCACCAGCTGATAAAATACACTAATATTATTTGAATTCAATATAATTGAAGTCTTCTATGAGAGCATGTTGTATACGTTATCACTTATGGGTCCTCTTAAAACAATGATTGATAATATTGAAAAAAAAATACCTGGAGTTTGGTCTTAAAAACGTGGCAGCAGTCAAAACGAAGATCTACAAAATTAATTAAAATTATGACTTGTCCGTGTTCTTAAAATTCCATATATTGAAAAAAATCTGAATTTACCAGTTGCATTGTTATTCTGTGTAATGTGAACCCAACAAAGCAAGGAAATACGAATCTAAGCTTATATTTATACACGAGTTTTAATTAGCTTCTCTAATTATCGAAGCGAGACAATCTCCATTTTGAAACGCATCCATTCTTCTTTGGAAACGCTAAGTTTCACAGAGCATATCTGAAATTTTGAAAAACCGTGCTTAATATAAAATTATGACCTATTATGATCTAGAAACATAAGTGGTATTATTATAGTCTGTCAGTATGTGCGCAATAACGCTTACATATAAGCCGTTTAAATATTCAATTCATTATGACTTTTTAGACAATATTTTTGCGAAAGATTCTGCCCTACATCTTCTTTTCGCACCGTGGGTCATCTCGAGACATTCGAAACAAGTTTTTATCGTCAAACGTAAAATTCTGTCGGTAGGCGGTCGCATTTTCACGTCAACCGAGCTGACTGGTAAACGCTTGATGGAGCAGCGGGAGACCAGCTCTTGAGTAAGACGCATGCGAGACGATCGTATCTTTCTTCTGGACCCTCGAAAAAGTCGTCTTCCAAAAGCAAGAGTGGCGACAGTCCGTCACGAGATGACAGAATGCAACTCAAAGTGCAGATTCGTTTCTTTGGCTTTTTTCACTGGAAGATCCATGTTATCGGTAAAGGAAACTATAATTATTGTTTCTAAGATAGTTTTTGATCATTAATATGTATCTGTTAGTTACAAAATCATGAGTTACATTTCAAAAATGTTGACTGAAAAGGTCGTCTTCTAAAAGCAAGAGTTGGTGACGTTCTGTCAGAAGATGATAGAGCAAGACAAACTGTGACACAAATTCAAATTGATTCTTCAGTATTTTTGCTAGTAAATCCAATGTGTGCATATGGGAGGTGATAGTTTTCATTCCAAAGATCACTTATGATTCAAATAATAAATTTATCTTTGCGTAATTTTCAAAGACATACCTACATTTCATTAACCTATTAATAATAATAAACAGAATCTTATTACAAACGCACCGCATCGAACGAACTCATACTGTACCTACACGAAATTCCACATATTATACATATGTAGACACTTATACCACGCATCTTTTTTTCGATTTGCTCCGAATTTTTTTACAACTTATTCCCATTGTGTGATATAAAATTTATTCATGAGCCAGCCGGAGACTGTCAGTCTCGTACAAAAGGAGCGGTGTCTCGCAGTGACGAACGTTTGATAAGTGACATGTTTTGGTCATAAAATTATATCACATGCACCCACTGTGCGCGAGTGAAATGTGCCCGAACTCTCATATAAGACGACCGAAAAGGCCAAGGGGTACAAGTTTCATTTTTCCCTCAATTGAATTATATGAATCGATTTTATGTACGCTCATACATATATTTGGTGGCAAAAGGATGTAAACGAATTTGGAACGTGTACCGAGATATGTCATCAAATCACTCTACCTCTTCCTAATACATACATGTAGGTACATTCTCAACTTTTATCAAAATCCTTGTACCTCTTGGCCTTTTCAGTCGGCATATATGATAATAAAAATAATAATAATATATTCTTTTGTGTATTTTTTCGGTTTGGAAAACGTCAAGATACATTATAAGGCTGTATGTGGAAAAAAAAAATGTCGGACGGGCTTTTGAATCCGGTAGCCAACCTAACACGGTACGTTGAACATGGAATTTAATTGTTGAAAATGCTCTAGATATTTTATGATTGAAATATTTTGAACTTTCGGTTTTGTGTGAAAAAAAATTTTGATCGAATAGGTCGAGGTTCGATCGAAGTGTCCCCGAATTGTCATTATTTTTTTTCAATTATCAATTCACATACATATGTTGCTCGGAAATTAGATGAAGTTTGAGTTTCAAAAATATGAAAAATTCAACTTTGCCTAAAAATTGAATCAATTTTGATTTCAATTAACAGTTTTGATCAGTCTATGTAGGTATTTGACTTGATTTGAGAAGCGCAAATGTTAGAAAGGAATTGATAAATCTGCATGAAAAACAGACGCATTGTAAACATTATTTAGACAAAGTATACACAAATACATATATTTTATACGAATATGTAATTAAATAGACACGACGACAAAACTCCAAAGTATCACATCATCATCTCGGCTGGAGGCCTATTGAGGTTCTGCGAAGGGGAAAAACTCAAATTTTTTACATCATTAACCATTCCACCTGCAGCTTTTACAAACTCTAGTATCGTATGACGTTTAAAATTCCAAAAAAAAGAAAGAAAAAACCCAAAAGCACACTCAACATATTCAAATTTGGCGCCTAATCTTCGAACGGTCAATACTATTGTGCGGCTTCGCTGAATCGAGCAACAATCAAACGGCCACCGTTGAGTTTGTTTGTTTGTTTGTTTGTTTGCTGTTTGTGGTTTCTTTTTCAAATTCATTGTTGTTCGGGAACAACGGGGTTGTCTCTCATGGTGGTCCCGTGTGGATGCGAGACAACTTTATTTTCCGAAAGAAAGAAAGGGGCTTGACAGTTGTGGATAATTGCAAAAAACCAAACCCGTGTCTCTCTTGTGATATGTGTGATATGAATTTTCGATTTGGATGTTTCTTGTGGATGATGGGATTTTTTTTTTGAAAATTTTCAATCGGAACTTATATAAAAATTGTACAAAATTGACGGATTTGACTTTATTGGTCAGTTTTTTGACCGATAGGTATATGAGGCGTTCAGTGCATTGGCTCCATTCTTTGAAAAAGAAAAGAGATTTAAATTTAAAATTACTTGGTATAGTCATAACTTTTATGTTTGAAATATATTTTTTGAATAATAAAGATAAATACCATTGAATGACAAAAATTATTTGGCTATCGAATAGTAAATAATTTATTTCAGAAGCCATTTTAATTAATTCTGTGCTATAATATGAACTGACCGCATTCGTTGCTTATTGTAAACGAAAATTGTACGTTTGTAATTTCTGATAAATTTAATAATGAATAAATTAAGGTAATTTTTAAAAATGCATCAAACATGTTTTATAGTTTTTCATGTAATATAAAAAGAAAATAGACTAACATAACAAAATATGATTTTGTAAAGGTTAAATTCTTGCTGCATTCCTTTGATGAATTATCGAGTAATTAGATCACAATTTGATACTAATCGAATTGACATTAAATATTTAGAAAATGAAAGATTAATAATTAAATATAAATGAACACATGTTGAAAATTAATTATTGATTAATTAATTAAGACTAGCCAGGTTAGGATGTTCTCCATTTTTAAAAACATTTTCATGAGATCAGAACTCGTATCAGTTGTAATTAGAACAGATTCACAATCAAAATACTGACTATCCAAATTATACTAACGAAATCGATCATTTCAATTAAAATACTGCCCAAATTAATTCAAACACCAATCGAATTGATTCAAATACTGACCAATAAAATACAAAAATTTCAAAATTGCACAATGTTACATTTTCATTATAATAATGCTGCGTTCACACAACGTCCCACAGACGCCTTCGCTTATTCATCGAGTGATTGTAAATTTACGATGTTTTGTCGTTAAAATAATTAACGACTCGTTCGATCGTAAAGATAATCGATACTTAACATTATCCTAATCGACGTATCGGTAAAGCATGAATTGTTGTTGACCCTAATTATTCATCAATAACGATTAGCAATATCGATACGCTGCATTGTTAATCAGTGACTTCATAATCGTGAATAATTGCGGGTTAAATCCAATTTATTGTACAAATTGGGGAAATTCGATTGATTATGTGACACTACGCAAAAAAAATGTTTCAAATAACCTTATAGAGGATTTGTTCGGAATATGGAACATGCTCCAAATATAGAACACCTCAATATTTATTACTCACAGTTTCTAAAATCTGCTAATTTTTTTATAAAATCAGTCAGAAATTTTATTAGGTTTTTTTTTAACAATATTAGCTATAACATTGAAATGTGATATTTTTCAGGAAATGCTATAAGATAACTGCTTGGCGATTTGTTGGGTCGAAAACGTATTATTTTGAAATGAAATTCAGTATTCACATTTGCCGCTTTTTGACTATTTCGTATTTTAAAACACCACTGTTCTATATTTGAGACACGTTTGAAAAATGACGAAGAAATCATTTTCCAGTTTTCGTCGTTTTTTTCAAATTTGAGAGATTATTTCTTCCTTTTACTATAATCAACAAATAACTAAGTATATTTGGCCTCAATCTATTTCTTAAGAACGTTAATTGTTATTCATTTGTGGAAAATACAGGCCTAAAAGTTAGGTGTTTCCATATTCAGGGCAAATCCTCTAATACCTTTTTTTAATTTATGATCCAGCGTTGATCGAGACATTGCAAATCTTTCAAAGTTATATTAAATCAGTTAAATTCTCAGAAGTGATTTGGCATCGATACTCAAAATACTACAAACGATACTACAAAATATTCAACAGCATCTGTGAATTAAAGGATAAGATCACACAGACGAGAGGTCACAACAAAAAATCTAAACCAAAAAAAAAAGATGGACGTGGAAAAAAAATCGAATCGAATCTCTAATGCCATCCATCATCTCGCAACATAATGTTTTTTCAATTCTCATAACACTAACAACACATTGTTGATATTGGCCGCCAAACGAGGCCCGACCGCATTGTGTTAACGGAAATTTGGCCCGGCGCGGCGCGCACAGACCGCTCATTAGGCGAATTGGCCATTAATAAAATTGCGTTTATCTGCGGTGATTATTTTGCGATTATATCGTTTGTGATTGCGATGAAAGCTTCGCGCCTTGTTGCGCACGGAATCGATTCCCATCACGGGATGGATATGTTATAAAATGTAGTCGAATTAACTAATTTTAAAATAATTATGATTCTATTTTATCTTTTTTATAAATCAGAAAAATTGATTTGAAAAAAGTTTATTTTGAAATCGAAAGAGTTTGCATAGGAAGTGGAAAGACTAATCTTACCACTATTATATATTACATACAATTTTGATTATGAAAATATAACATATGAATATGTTAAAGAGGAAAATCGATAAATTCTGTGATATTATATCGATTCGAATGTGTTATTCTATAACAAAAAGTCAATATATTTCATCTTAAAAAAAAAACATGTATTTCAGTTATAAATTTCAGACTTATATTTTCGGATCAAGATTTCGATAAGATTTTCTTAATAGATATCGGTAAAAGTATTTGATTCGATCAAAAAAAACTTAATTTGAAATAAATTATTGCAAAATTTTGATTAATTTTATTAAATAAATAAATGATTTCAGATAAAAATAAGCTTTTTTTTACAATTTAAAGAACTATTTGAAAATCTCATATTGGAATATATGGGACTTGGTGCAATGTAAAAATTCATATACATATATGATATTCGTCTATAAATCTCATAAGCTGCATCCAAAGTTGATATACCAAAATAAAATTTGAATCCTAATAAATCAAATGAATGTAAAAACACTGTCGTATAAAATAAAATTATTTTTTTACCAAAGTCAAAACGAAAATCCTTCAATGTCTCTAAACGAAAATAGGCGAACTCTAAGACAAAGGTCACAAATATTATTTTTTTTTTTAAAGTGACACTAAATTAGACGAGTCTCCCCCGTGTCACACGGGCACAAAAAGTCAACGGCCGCTGCATGATATTTTTTCGAAGGATAAATTGATTCGTAATTTTTTTCGAGCGACACAAGATAAAGTCAAAGTCGAAGCTTTCGAAGACGAGGACCACCTTTCCGCCATCGTGGTATCTCTTCGAGTTATCTCACACATGTTTTGTTTAATTGATCCAAAACATCGCGTCGGATCAGGTTCATCAGGTTCGAGACGATTCATCATGGTTTTGGACCGAAGACTGTCCTAAATTTAGATATAATACCATATTGAATATTAATTTAAACTATTCTTCTTAATTAATTAGAATTTCATTATATTACTATTAAAACTTCCTAGTTATACAATAAAAGGTCTAATTTTTTTGTCGCAATGACACTTGAGCTTAATCATCTTCACACTGATGTTATGAAGATTGAGTAAATTTGGTTTTATTTATTGATTTAGTATCGCTTTTATAATAATACAGTATGCACTATGAAAAGCCTTCATATTAGGCAATTTCTGCATAGATGGCCACATGGAAAACGATGGTTAGTTGTAATTTTTTTCCAAAAATTGACAACAATTATTATTTTTGGATGTCATGTGATCATTAGATATTCAATTTGAGTTCAAAAAAATGACTATTATTTCCAATATATTGCCAATCATCTCCTATATGGCCATCTATACTGGAATTACCTTACTTACTTAAAATAATATTTTGTTAGTACACCAAACTTCAACCTGCAATAACTAAAAAAATATCTACAATTGAGCTTTCTTTCACAGACTATACTCAAACTTAATTTCTACAAATGAAATTCGTCCAATTTAACTATTCATTGGGGACACTTTTATTATACAAATCCTCGAATTTCCCAACCCAACGGACCACCGCATGGCTTTATTGCTGTTATCGTTCGACTGTTGCTGTTTTCGTTGTTAATAAGGCTATACAGTGGCGCCCATTGTGCGCGGCTCGTGTGGGTGCATCCGAGTCGCGGCTACTCGGCGACCATGAAAGGGCACCGGGCCCTTTGATCTCGTCTCGAAATGCGAGATTCATTGATGCCATCAAAAGCGGCGGCTCCACGTTGGCCACCTTTTCTGTTTCAATGGAGGAAGTGTGCTTCGGTTCTGGGGTCGGAAACTTTATTTATGTTTATTTATTTATATGTACTAGCTTCTGTGACTCGGTATTGCTCAAGATTCTAAAGACTTTGAATTGATTGGCAACTGTTTTGTAGGTGGATTCACCAGAGTTGGTATGAACCACACATTTACTCGTTGAAATTGTGTAGTGTTTGTGAATTTATTCATAGTGTAACGTCATCCTGTAAATGCATAGTGAAAAGTCTGTCCGTTTCTTTTACGCGCAGAGTATGCATACTCCGTGCAAGAGACGGAATTTTCACTACTCGTTTGCAGGGTGACGTTACGTTAAGCGCTTATTCTCAGGAATTGGAAATTCGCCTATATTACATTAATGTTAACATTTTGGCAACTGAATCAAACTATATAGTATTTTATAAGCTATATTTCGTGAGTAGGAAATGCTTAATATTTGCTGGGCTACGAAAAAGCCCCCTTGAGAACTCTCAAACTAAAAAAAATCCAGTTTTTCACAAATTTTAAAACGCGACGATTCAGAAATCTTTCCAGACATGCATACAATAACTCTGAAAAGTTTCACTGCTATAGGATCAGATTAAATGAGTCTATAAACAACATATAGGTGAAATCACTGAAGTTAGAACGAATCACACATTTACACGTCACAATTGAGTAGTATCTATGAATAAACTTGTAGCATTACGTCACACTAAGAAAGCATTGTGATACGTCTCTCTATCTTTTTTTTAAACAGGTCGTTCTTTCCAACTCCAGTGATTCGGCCTATACATATATATTTTAATTTTATTTCTAAATAGATGGAAACATCTGACTTTTCATAGAGTATTGAACTGAATATGAATACTGATTCTTTTCTCGAGAGAGCAATTTGCAGCCACGATATACGAAAGACACAAACGCGTATCACGTTTACAAAATAGTATTATTGAACTGTTGATTCTTTTTCAACAGAACGTGACTCTCGAGTTTTCTTTTTAGCAATTAATCCGCTATTCACGTCTCATGATTTCGATATCAATCTGTCTTATTTCAAAGAAGATACAATCTTCATTGAAGAACACGTATATACATATGTGCATATAACGAGAGCAACGTGATTCCTGTGCAAGAATTCATCTACTAATGGCAACGTTTTTTTTACTTTGGTTTGTAATTAAATATGAAAACTCTCTAAAGAAAGACTTCATAAAAGTCCTCGCTGATTTCAATAAAAAAATGTAGATATGTAATGTAAGTATAGAAATGAAATAGTTGTGAAGAATGAAAATACAACTTTCAATAGTTCTGTTTAATCTGACCAAAGGACAATCTTTGAGTTGCGATTATTAAAAAAAACTGTTGAGAGTTGGATTTTCCCTTTCATTTCAGAACATTTCAACAAATAATTTACCTATGCAATGACTTATTTACAATTTTAATCGACCAAATATGAAAAAAAGTCTCTGTTTTAATATAAATCTTCCCTAATTAATGCATTATTTAATTGATAATCAATATAATGGATTCAATCACGTATGATGTTTACGTACACATATCACGCTCCGTCGGATATGAACTTTTCAGTTACTCATATTTCACGTTAACGAATGAAAAAACGATTTTTTTTATGATTCCAAAAAAAAGATAGATTCGTTAGAAACCCTTTCATCACAAAAAACTCGGGACTGAAAAGGTTTCAGGTTTCTAAAGTTAGTACGAAAACGGCTGCTTGTCGTCAAAGTTCGTTTTTTCTTTTCGGTTTTTTTGTTTTTGATTTTGAGTGAATTTCATCGTTGATTTTGTGTGTGATTTTTTATTTAATATGCTCTTTTTTTCGTAAAAAGAATCAAAGATGCCGTCTTTCGGGTCCATACTGTCCAGCGGTGACTTGAGATCATCTCTACCTGTCTTCTGGCAACATTCTTACTTCACATAAGCAAGCAGACATTTATTATCAAGTGGTAGTGCTGCGATTAAATATTATTTAAGAAAATTAATGTACTATTCGAAAAAATCTTCTGTATTTACAATGGAACTCTGCTATTCAAGCACAATCCGTTCCAGGAAACAGTACGAATGTAGTATGAATGACGGAGACATTTTTTCTCATACATTATAATGCAAATTTGATTAAAATTCGTTACAAACCCAAAGATAATTGTTTATTTAAACTAATTAACTAGAATCTTTGAAGAATAATTAATGCATGAATGATGACATTAAAATCTTGTTAAATGGCTTATTATATATCTGTTTGAGAATCGTTTAATATAACGTTAAATTGTCACTTTTTTCCAATCAAATGAGTCACTTACAATCAGTGCATAACGTTATTAATTCAACAAAAATCAAGAAAAACGATGAATTGATGCATTATTCAATACTTCCTTAATTTCTTTCATTATTATTAGACTAATCATAAATTATGAACATACAAATTTCATTTGTAATAAGCAACAGATGGAGTCAGTTCACATTAGAATACAGAATTAATTAAAATAGCATCTGAAATGAATGATTTGATGGCAAAACAAATAATGTCACCTAATCGTATTTATCTTTATCGTTTTGTAAATATATTTCTCACATAAAAAAATATTGAACCGAGTACTTTCTTAACGAAATCTCATATTTTTCTAAAATTTGAATCAATCACACAACAGCTCAAATGTTCGAGACATCATATCGACTAAGAAAATCTCACCAGGATCTGACAAATCGAGCTTGAAAACGCTGAAACCCTACACGGCACGCACAGACACATCATATAATTTTCCCCAGTACATAAAAATTAAATCCTCGAATCCTTCGCTTCTTCTTCAGCCCCACCTTCGAGACGACAATTGAAAAGTTGACCCACGGACAGGACGGTAGCGTACCGAGCAACCGGTAGTTTAAATACGATTTCACGGTACTTTGAGCACGAGAAATGGATCAACGGCTACCATCTTCGAGGTACAGGGTGGGCCGACAAAAGCCGCCTAAAAAAATATATCCAAAACAATCGAGAGAAAGATCGCCTCTCGCGAAAGAGTATAATGTTTCTGAAAATTTCCTCAGCGGCGTGTTTAGATATGTTTGTTCGCGAGGAAAATACGTATACTTGTTCCTGCCGATTTTGATTGAAATTTGAAGAAATTTAGTTTTAGTATACATGTAAAATTATTGTGAATGACGAAAAGGCAACTTTCAATAGTTTTCACAAAAAAATCAGATCGAGTTTGTTAGGAATGTTACAGTCAAGTCAATGTTACCTCATCTAGTTCAAGTTTATATTGCATGTCTATGATTTGGATTTTCATGCACATTTTTTAATTCTGATTTCATTTTTTTTAAGTATGCTATTATGCTATGGTTTGTCTATATTCCGTTATTTGATCGAAGTATTAATAGTACTTTAAGTATCAAAAATATATTTATTATATGCCTGGTTACTTATTAAGCATTTTTAGTCTTAAGTTACTGAAGAAAATTTTCTGTTAGATGATTTTGATAAAAACATAGTTGGAGTTAAAATTGTACAAAAAAATCAAGGCATAGTCACGTAATACATATGACGACTGAAAAGGCGAAGGGGTACAAGTGTCATTTTTGCCAAAATTGAATTATATACAGGAATCGCTTCTATGTACGCTCATATATTTGGTGGCAAAAGGATATAAATGAACTTGAAATGTGCACCGAGACACATCATCAAAACGTTTGAGCGCGTTTTTCTCAAAATAAATTGTATCCCATTCCTTTTTCAATCACCATATGACGACTGAAAAGACCAAGGGGTATAAGTGACATTTTTGCCGTAATTGAGCTATGTACAGATATCGCTTCTATGTACGCTCATATATTCGGTGGCAAAATGATATAAACGAACTTGGAACGCGTGCCAAGATAGATCATCAAATCACTCGACCTCCTCCTAATACATGCTCAACTTTAAGCATGCTTTTCTCAAAATCACTTGTACTCCTTGCCCTTTTCAATCATCAAATATACTTTAACTAGACGAAATATACACTTATGCGCCTCAAACCTTTTTAACGATAACATCTATACTTAAACTACATTTCCACAAAGTTTCGTCGAAATCTGCGACGACAGGTTCTCGAATTTTCCTCTCTAGGTACGTCTAGGTACCAGATTGCCCAAAGTTACCCCGGGATAAAGGCTTTATGATGTTTTCATCATTTTCGCGGGATAATCTGCGAAACTTTTGTTTTCGGGGAGAACGGGACCGTAATCTACGAACAGGGAACTGCTTTTAAACTACAAGCGACTTTTTGCAAAGTTCTTTCTGGGATTTCGCAGTTGGGGAATCTTAGCGTCGGCACGAAGAATATAAATTTTTGAACTTTTGCGAATTTTGAAAGAGTTTTCGGATCGTGGCGGGTTTTTTCCATTTCCGAATGATCGCATTATGTTTTGATTTCAGATGATTTTTATAATATTCAAATCGAAATCGTTTTGCTTTAAAAATGGAATCGATGTACTTGTATATGCAAAGGCACATGTTTCATACACAATATGCCCTCAATTGTGAACCTATTTGAAAAAATAGCGCCGCAGGTGAAAAAATTTCCGATATTTAAAATGAATGATTAATTCAAAACGTTAAGAGACAGATTTTTCCATTATTTTTAAACTTATTTCTGTGTTGATATGTGTAGATATATTATTATATATATTGTACATATGCATAAAAGTTCTTCGATATGTAGAAGAATATGGGGAACTTGATCCCTCCTTTTGTTTTTCACCTCTAACTTCATTTTGGAAAATCGTATCAATACACTCAGAATTTAATAAGGTTTACCTATTAAATTAATAATTTTCAAAAGAGAGTTAAAAATCTAAAACAAAAAAGGATATTAAGTCTCTCCATCATCCTCTTCTAATTTCAGCATCGATTCCAAACAACATTTCATCATCAAATCCTCAAAATAAACATCCAGGATCGAGTTTTTTCGAAAAATCTATCGCCATATGAAAAAATCTCATTTTTCCCCATACATTTTTTGTACTTTTGCGGCCGCCATGTCGCCGCGAAACCGCGACTGCCTCATTGTTGCTTTTGCCGACAAAAAGAACTGGAACAACAATGGATCATAGGTGAGATCTGTATCTTGTCGGTACCCTTTCCTTTTGGATTATCCTTTGTGGGAGTCGATGGTGCCACCCCCACAAAGATCGCTTACAGATTATGGACCCTTAAGGATTCGAATTTTTTTACAAGGACTCCACGAAATAAAAATTTGAGAAAAACGTAAGTGATTCGTTTTGAAAATTTCATTTAGTTCCCATCATTTTTCAGAAATTTTATGTGTGTAAATTTCGTTTATAATAAGCTACGGATGTGATCGGTTTACATTAGAGTTCAAAAATAATTAAAATGGCTTCTGAAATGAATTATTTGTTATTCGATGGACAAAAAAGTGTTATTTATAGAAATGAAATATAGAAATGTGATAAATATACTAATTGCTTAGACATTTAAAGTTCATTTTTGTCAAAAGTAGAGTTATTCATGTTTAGATCCGAATGAATCATTTATTTTGAGCTGATTTTTTCACTTTTGGTTTGAAAATAAAACGAATTTAAACTACACGCACTTCCTTAAACTATGAACTGTCAAAACAGCTGCTGAAAAAGACAGACATGCTACAGTTCGTACAACAATATATATGTTTATCTCTTTCACCCACATTTTGACGGTAAGTAATTGGAGGACTGCGTGTAGTTTAAATTCGTTTTATTTTCAAACCAGAGATGAAAAGATCGGCCCTAATTGATATGGCATTTAAATCTCATTTATTTCAAAAAGTATAGTTAATTATATTTAGCTCTGAACGGCTTATTCTCCTATATCTAATAATTTTGATTATAAATAATATATTTTTACAATGTTCGATATAAAGTAATAAAAAAATACATATTTTATTCACATCATAAAAAAAATTCTCTTCTTACGATTCAAGCCGCAAGGGGTGCTATCGAAAAAAAGCAATTTCGGTGCGCATTGTGTTGCGCAAAAAGCCTTTAAAAAGCGTTATTATCGTAGGAAATCTATTTTTATGGATTTTTTCCGATTCTTTCATTACAAACATTTTCACAATGTAAGGATTTAGCGTACTATAAACACTTTGACCCTTCGACCAAAGGTTACCGACGCTTTCGGCGAAAGATGTATCGAAATGCCGACACTGGTTTTCGGCGATTTTTTTCAATCTATTATATGATCGATAATAAAATCGAAAAATTGAGCTTTTCAATTCCTTTTCATGTTATAATGTATAATATTGTGTGTATCGATTGCAGGTAAAATGTACACACAATGCGAAATTATTTCGGTTTTTCTTTTAGGGGTATTTTTGGACGATTACGTAAAGTTCTCGAAATAGATCTGAAAAATATATTTCGTAATGAATGTTATTTTTGATAAACATTGAGTAAGAATCTTATTCAATGTACACGAAAATAATGTAATTTTAGTCTATATTTAATAAGCACGCTGAAATAAATAGTCAATCTCATTAGATCTAAATACTTACAATTTGCAATTAAATACTGACAATTTAAAGTTAAATATTAAGCTCTTGAATTTAAATGCTGACTATTTAGTATAAATACTTTCTAAATCATTTTAATCAAAGGAAGTTGGACATAAATAGGATCTCATTAACAATTTTATTTAAAAGATCGAGTGCTCTTAATGAAAAACCATATAAATCTTCACTTTATATTCACCTTGACTAATATACTTACAACTCCATTTAAATGTTGATATTCAATATACAAAATTCAACGATAGAAAGCGAATATTAAATTTTATTTAAAATTAATTATTATATTAATATTTTTTTTAATATATATATATTTTTACTAATTCGATTTTAAACATCTGAAAGATTAAGAAACATCATCCCTTAAAATTCCAAATGTATATAAATGCGAACGAAGGGCGCTGATTACATTTTCCGGCAAAACTGTTGTAGGTACGAGTTTTCAACCCCTACAAGTCAGGGGTTGCCAACGATTATATTTGTGTGCAAACTTGCAATATTGATACAAACTACAGGGGGGACCATAAACACCCACACTAGGGCACCCATGGGGTTGAACAATCCCTAAATTTCTATATGGGGGGAGTTAGAGCAAAGTGTTCAATTAAGATTTAATGTTTATCTTAAATCGGGGATCTTTATTGATGTCGTTCATACGGTTTTTTATTCTAAACTGCTTTAAAATTGTTATGTAGAAATGTTGAATATTTTATTGTGTAGGTAATTATTCGTTGATTTCTCTCATCGAAATTTGTTGAAATCTCAAATTGGATTGGAAAAAATAAGAATTCAAGCAATATATAATATAAATGTTTCTTTATTATAACTTCATAATAAGATCAATAAATATAACACAAAATATTTTCAAGAATACTGTTTATTTTTTCATATGAAAATTTAATAAATATAGCGTATAATAACTCTGGAAAGTTTCATTGGAATTGGATAAATGGTAAAGAATCATATTAAACACAAACATACTTATAGACATAAATTCATTTTTATTAAAATGGTAGCTTCTGTGACTCGGCGTTGCTCGAAACTCTTTGAACTTTTAGCTGATTGTGAACTGTTTTATGATATTTTTAAGTATAGTATACTAATAAATCCTGTTGTGTGTGTAGGCCGTGCATTAGATGCTATAGATAAAAAGATAGATGTCAAGCAATCGAATTCTCTTTTGTGAAATATAAAATTTAATAACTCAGGAATCTTCCAAGACTTGCATTCGATAATTCTTGAAAATTTCACTGCTAAAGGATAAGTCGCTGAGGAGTCTATTGAATATCGAAATACATTCATTCATTTTTATTTTAATTAATATTAAAATACTATGACTTATTCTAAAACACCCTTGCAAACATGTCTATTAATCGAATCCTTTACATTCCCCAATCGGCACACTTTAAGCCGATTGCATCAGATATCAAATTGCATACTCTTTCAGAGCAGAAATTCCCTCTAAAAAAAACTCTAAAAATCCCTCTACACTCTCCAAAAACCCTTAGAATTAAGAGCAACCGTTTCCATTTCGACCCTCGACTAGGGCTTTTGAACTATCGGGGAGCATATGTAAATGGGTTTTAAAGTTTCCTTCGCTCGTTTATGTCTAAAAAAAAAATGGACGTGGAAAAAAATATGGATAAAAAGACACGTTTGAAATTTGTCGTCTGGAGGGCGGGAAAAGGTAGACGAAGGTAAATGAGTTGACACGTTTAAATGGTGAGGGGATCGCTTTTGATCAAAGGAATTTCATGTGTATGTATATAGAGTACAGTATAATCTCGATTATTCAGATTTTTAATTATTCAAATCGTTCAAGATCGAAAAAAATGCAATTTGAAGTTTTTCACTGTAATTAAATAGGTTCTACGAGATATAATAGGTATTTAAGAATGTCATGAATTGTGTAACATATTTTGAATATTTTTAGAGTTTACATGTCGCTGTTAATTAATTGATTCCCATTAGTTTATATAATTCGTTTAGTACATAAAGTGATTAATTCCACTTTATGAAAAAAAAATGATTTAATATATTTAAGCACTCAGTATAGTCATATTTTTTGTGCGAAATACATATCTACATGTGAATATGAATTAATAAAAACGATTCATACTGAATTTAATTATATATTTTTTCGATTCGGACCATTTTTATCTTCGAATAGTTCAGATAATCGAGATTCTACTGTATTATATTATGCGTTTGTGTTTATGTGAGACGGTCATTAATTTTCGTTTAGTTATAATTTCTGTAGAAATTCGTTAATTTAGGCACGTCTTCGTTTGACGCTAGAATTTATGTTTTTGATCTTGTTATTTTTTTAACTCATAGATGTGTATGTATACTGATCATAAAATTAAGAAAAGGTATCTCTGAAATATATCAAATAAAAATTTACAATTTTAATACATTTTTCATAAAAAAAATATCAATTTCTCTTTCATTCAATATGAAAAATTACTTTCAAGATCATTCAACAAAACAATCGATTTATCAAACGAATTCACTCGCTATTTTAATCGAATTTACATCAAAACGAATCAAGTTAATGTTTTTTCAACATTACCAATTTTTTACGATCGCATTACAAACAAAAAAAGCGGCAAAATTAATCGGATTACGTCCGAATTAAGCGAAAAGAAAATTTCATTATCGCGTCCAGATAATTTCTGTTGAGTGTGGTAAGGGTTTTTTTAGGTATCGCTCTTTTTCTGGTAGTTTTTTATATTCACATTTCGAATATCGGTTTTATTAGGAGCGTGTATCGAATGGCCGGTTTTTATTCTTAGTCGGAGTCAACGGAGTATGAATGACGTTGACTCAAAATGACTCTGTCATGTGAGAGCCGATAGAACTGATGCGACCACCTTTGACGATGGAATAGAAACAGATCTGTCCAATGAGATATCGATATTTATTATTTTAACGATAAATTAAAGTTCCAAGTTTAAGTTTTCGAAGGTTTGAATCGTTTAGATTGAAGATTGGTAACTTTTCGATGTCAAAAACAGCGAAATGTTACTTTTTATCGAGCTTAAGTTGAGTATGTAATATATTCAATGCTCGTATTGAGTTTGATATTAAATACTGATCATTCAAATGTTTATTTAAATACTCACCATATGGAATTTATTATATCTAAATTTCTCCCTTCGTCGAATTCAAATATGATCAATCATATTAATAGATTATAAATGCAGATTGATAAAATAATAGTTTCTCAAGTGATTTGAAGTCTCTGTAATTTATTATGTACACGAGGAACGATTACAGATATTAAGATAACGTATTGCATATTAATATTGGTCCAGTATATATTACTCTAAATGACGCTTTAATCGATGCCGCTATAATTTTTTTCATCAATGTATATTTTAATATTCAACAGATCAGAATAATGCGATTGTTTGTTATCATTATGGTTTTTATGCGGCCTTGAAAGTGTCATGGTCAGGAAATTGTTAAAAAAATCCAACAAGATATTATGTTTTATTACGTCAATAAAATTGGATTAAATCTTTAATTAATTATAATTTAGCATCTATAACTTTTATTCTATAAAATACCTATTATAGCAGTAGTCATTTTTTTAAACATAATATTTAATTTCAATCAATTGCTATTAATTGGACAATAATACGTACATACGTGTTTGAATTTTATGAAGAAATTGCAATAAAATGATAATTAATTAACTTAAAGAACGAACTCATATTTATTATAACAAATAGTAAAAAAAAATATTTAGAAAAATAATCATAATTCAAAAAAGCTTAAGAATCAATTAATATCGTGTGAAAAAAATGATCAACTATTTTTATTTATGCTTCGACTTAAACCATTATCACAATCATGGGCACACATCGAAACGAAAAAACGTCGAACATAGAAACAAAAAAACTGCACTCGAACGAACGATTCCCCCACCGGCACTATTCAGTTATCCTGTCAGCATTCAAACACGAAGGTTATGCCAATAAAGCACCTCATCGACAGGATAACAGACGAGCACCGTCGCGACGCGTCGAAAGCTCAAGATATCGATTTCCCTATCTCACATCTAAACACGTCAAAAACACATCAAAACTCGCTACAAAACCTCAAAAATCCACAACGACAAAAATCGTCGAAACGACAACGTCAATTTTAGCGAAAAAACCGGATTAAATCCGGAGAAAACCGGAAAGGAAGCCGGTGCGGATATCGGCGATGGCCACCGGCGCGAAAATGGCGCTGGCGGCGCGCGGGGGTGGGGCGCGGCGAGGGGCGGGCGCTCGACCAATCGCAGCGCTCCGTTTCATAAGGGGTGGGGGCGCGAGAGCGAGACGAAGCGACGTTGCCGTTTCGCTCGCACAGGGGTTGAAGCGCGCGGCCGTTCAGAGAGGGCGCTCGGTGCTCCGTCGTCGTCGAAAATATCTCAAGGGATCGTGTTTGACGACTGAATGAGCCAAAGGGTACATGTGACAATTTTGACGAAATTGAGTCATGCACAGGAATCGTTTCTATGTGTGTTCATATATTTGGTGGAAAAAGAATATTAACGAATTTGGAACGTGTGCTGAGATATATCATCAAATTACTCGACCTCCTCTTAATACAAATATGTATATGCTCAACTTTCCTCGAAATAACCCCAAAGTCACTTGTACCCTTTGGCCTTTTATTTTTTTTTAAATTAAAGAAAATTTCTGTTAATAAAATAAGAAATACGAAGCAGTAGAGAAGGTGCCTACAATAGATATTCATGCTTTTGCTGTTCCGAGTGAACTTTGCCGCTCCATTGCTCCTCACATTAAAAAAAAGTTATGCAGAGCGAGTTGCAGTGGCAGTATGTAAATGATCTTCGACCTAAAAATTGAAAAAGAAAATAAGGAGTCTACTTTAATAGAAAATATAAGCGATCACGTTACCTACCTGTAGGTACTAACTACATAAGTAACCCGTTTAGAGATAAACGTGATTAACTCTACTGTTTAGCAAAATAATATTTAATTGTCAAAGCATTGGGTATAGTCATATTTTCCTATGTGTAATACATTTCATGAAAAATAAAGTTTGATAGTATTGTTTGGTAACTGGAAAATAAAAAGTCATTTATTTCAGAAGCTATTTTGATTATTTTGTAATCGAATGTGAACCAACTACATCCACAAATAAAATACATATTTATAATTTAAAAAAATGCAATAATGAAGGCAATTTCGAAAAACATTTCAAACGCATTCGACCATTTTCGACTTCTTGCTTTATGAGTCGACTTCTCGTCTAACTCTGAAAGGCTAATTTGTAATTAAAATCGAATTCACTAAACAATTACCTATCAATACAGAGCAGAAATCATTCAGAATCGATTCGGTACAAGTTCGATAACCAAATTAGCCGTTTCCCCTCGTTTTCGAACGCCAATATCAATCTTCCGCGAAAGCTCCGTTGCTAATTCGCCGTAAAATTAAGTCTACGATCCGAAACGAAAAAACACATACACACAAGAGCACAATTCACACAAATCGTACAACACCATACAAATATAATTGGGATGACCATACGTCGTTTATTCGAGAGGACAATTTTTCATTTACAACTCAATTCATTTTCTAGTGCTGATATTTTGTACATTATTTAGGGCCGGTCTTTTCATCTTTAGTTTTATTTCATTCACTCCTTCCAACTGTAAGATGTTAAAACAGCCGCTAAAAGAGACAGACATATTACAATTTATAAAACAATACATATCTACATCCGTTTCTTTACCCCAGATTTTGACAATTTGCAGTCGGAAAACCGCGCGTAGTTTAAAATCGTTTTATTCTCAAACTAGAGGCGAAAAGACGTTCTTAATTAGTCAAATCGACTATCGATGCGATGTTTAAAGTAATGAAATATATTCTGGCTATGTGTAGTAATTGTTAATTGAGTTACTTAGATCTAAATATGACTTACTCTATGAAGAAATAAGTCGAGAAAATCGATCAAACATCTTTCATACATTGTATGAAATTATTTTGAAAGTTATAAACTACAAGATTTCAGTTAGAATATCGATTATTATATTGAAAAATATGAGCTTAAACTTTGAAATGTACATTAAATATTCCAGAATGTCTTTTATTTTTTGAAAATAACAAAAATATGGTCACTATAAACGAGTGGGTATAAATAAAACGCAACGAAGAGTGCGCGTGTCTAATTCGGGCTTTGGCCCGACGCACATGTCCCGGAAAAGCTCTTAATCATCCCCGTTGAAACGCGACGAGTCAATAATTCATAATGGATCGAAAAAGGTCGGTCAGAACCCGAATTGGACCGTGAAAACTGTTCATTCATCCGAGATTATGCACGCCACTGCGAGACGACTTCATCGCACACTCGAAATCGGTATATCGAAAGTATTCATCTGTTGAAACGTGAATGAATAGTGAAAATAATGTATTTTATAATATCATAAGCATGTATTTTAACTGAAAAATTGGTAAAGAAGCAATGATATTCGTGATTTTTTTAAGCTGCAACCCTGCAGCCCTATAAGACGGGCCATCACTGCTCGAAATGAGTATATCGTAAGTATTCATCTGTTGAAACGTGAATGAATAGTGAAAATAATGTATTTTATAATATCATAAGCATGTATTTTAACTGAAAAATTGGTAAAGAAACAATGATAATCGTGATTATTTTGAGCTGCAGCCCTGCAGCCCTATAAGACAGGCCATCACTGTTCGAAATGTTTCGTTTATTTTGAATCGAATTCGTTAAATTTGTCTCTAAAAGATGTTTTTGATAGATCAGAGGTTCGGAAAATATTATAAATTATTAAGAAATGATTTTATATGATAATTTAATTTGAGATTAATACAATTACATACAAAGGTAATCGTAATTTTAAATATTTGGTTTTCCTTCAACTTATCAAATATCTATCAATGAGTGATTGAATAACTCAATAATTTGAAACAAGTACTGAATTTATATTTCTCATTATCATTAATTTCATACCAATTTTCTGATTTTACATTTTTATTTTCTACCGAACGATAAAGAGTACAATTCACCAGTAATAACTGGTAAATTGCATTTTCTACTTACGACCTATCAAATGATATTATAACGAATTGAATAATTTATTCGAAATTTTATAGTGAAAATAATATTGAATTTATGCTTTCAAATATTTATTGTCTTCAAAAAGTCATTTATTCGAATGTATTTACAAATTATCAAAAAAAACATCTAACGATAATTGATCAAAAATTTTTTTTCATAGCGAAGCATAGATAAAGAATGTGAGCGCATATAAAATATTGAAATTTTTATTTTTTACATACAATAAAAAATATGTAAGAATTATACTTTCATACACATTTTAATAATAAAGTAGACACGATATAATAGAAGCATAAGCGATTTCGGTATAACTTTTTACCTCAACCGTTCAAACGCTTCCCCATTGTTCTGAAGGGGTGTACTAAGGGTGTTTTTCGAGTACACTCAATCAAACGCAAAATACGCAGATACACCTAATTATACACAAACAAACAAATAAATACGAATATAAATTAAATTAAATTAATCTTTCGATCGAAACGAAAGTTCAGTCGAACACAATCGATCGTATTATTTTCGGCAAAGTTTGAGAACACTTTAGAAACGTTTCGCTTTCTATTAGATGAACTGTTCGGGGTGAGATTCCCCACAATCCTCCCTTATTTTCCTCACCCTTGATTTTGTCCTGTGCATCCCATTGTAGTTGAACTAAACGCATCTCACGTGACGCAATCTGCAAAACAGCCTCACACAATTAATAATATAATAATATATTTCATGGACGTTAAAAACGGTTCGACGAGCCTTTTCTATTCGATAAAAATCCAAAACAGTCAAATATGCACTGTTGATATCGATTCTGGACACTTATGAATCTTACTTGACATTGAATCTGATAAATGTTGCATTTTCTTATTTTTTTTACTAAATGGGTTATAATTTAATGAGTGATTGAATATGCTTCTTAATATTGAATTTGAAATGATTTTCGTGGAAAAATTTGATTTAACGAAAACATTACTCGGAAGTGATTTTTATGCAACAGTTGTTGGAGTGTATAAAAATAATATTTTACTGTGAACTCATTTCATATCTCGGTTTCAAATACAAAGTTCTTGAACAGTTTTCAAATTAATAAAATAAATTACAAACTCATCTGTTGAAAATATTTCGACAAAATACAATATATATCAAAATTTTCACATGTGTCCGGATTTCCACTCAACAGTGTAAAATTTCGAATAAAATCTATACCATGATATAAATGAAAATGAATATGACTTTGTTAGATTGTATGTATGTTTGTGTCATCACTGCTTATCCTATCACGATGAGATTTTTTGGAATAATTGTGTACACATCTGTAAAGATTTCTGTATCATTACATATTACAATTTCCATTATCTAATCGACAGAATTCTGTTGAACATTCTTTGATCATCGAACATTGAATTGTAACAAATACATTATGCGCGGCCTACACACATGATATTATATAATTTGGCATGATTCGACAGATATTTAGTATTTCGTCTATTTTAAATTAGTTATAAATGCTATAAAAGAGTTATCAATTCGTATAAATTCCATAAAGTCTCGAGCAATGCCGAGTCACAACAGTTAGTCGATAATAAAAGTGAATGAAGATTTTTATGGTTGTAATGGCTAATGTGTCCATATGGCTATTTACAGTGATGGGTGATGCATCATCGGTGAACATAGTAAACATGCCGATTTAACAGCACTACAATAGCCTTATTTTTTCCCTATAGAATAGTATACGGTGTGTCAAATTTATGTATAGGGTGCTCTTGAACTCGACCAGGTGTTCACCCATCGTCACCATAATATATGGCTTATTTCGCGTAGTATTAGGGCTGTGATTTTTTTTAATGAATTATTTATCTAGAAGAGCGAATTTTATTTTGAATTTCATATAATAATAACAATAATCATATAAAATACTTGGAATACAATTTAATATAAAACAATGTAGCAAATCTTTTATGCAGTGGTGTCCCATTATTCGTACCTCGTTTCTGAAAACAGTACGAATAGTGAAGCATTTTATCGCATACATTATAAAGTTAATTGGATTAACCCTTTCAATATCCATTATAATCGTTTCTGTAAACTTTTAAGAAAATTCAATTTCAATTTTCATCGCTTTTCATTTATGAATGATTACATATTTTTTAGATGTTTTTTAATTAAAATAACAAAAAATAGCTCAAATTAGGGTTTACGTAGGTACGAATAGCTAGTTTTTTTACTAGATTAAATAGTACGAGTGACAAGTTGTACAAATAGCGAGTTGTACAAACAGCGATGCTAAAAATTATATGCGATGATAAATTTCAAAGTTAGAACAACTCAAAAAACCTTCGCTCCAGATTGTCTAAAATTTCATTGCGTATACACATAAAACATCTGTTTTTCGTTCCAGCTAGAAACCCTATGGCTATCCCTCTCTCGCATTCTAGCCACAGCGAAAAACGCACCCCCTCACAATCCATCCGGCATCTTCGAAAAGCGCAACGCGAAAACTTCACCCCGAGCGCGGAGAGGGGGCAACGTCGCGACGCGTATCCCAGAGCGGCGGAGGGGGTGAGCTTTGCTGCGCGCGCACCGCGTGGGCGTGGCCCGGCGAGGCAGGCCCCGCCCCCTTCCTCGGCGTCGCGGTCCAGGCGTCGCCAGTGGCGGATTCCGCGGTCGCGCGCCGTCGCGCACGCACCCCTCGCACGATCGCGATCGCACGCGCCGCTCAGGAGCCCACGAGTTCGCGTTTGTAGGTTTTTTCGCGCGATTTTCACATATCGTTGCACATCGGGCAAGCGTCTCGCGACCGTCGGACGTCAGTGGTTTTCGTGTGCGTTTCAGTTTTTCAGAGAAGGTGCGTTTCGCCGAGGCGGTCGCCCCTAGTTTCAGGTGAGAGAGTGTTTTTTTTCAAAACGATTTATTTTGGATTCGTGTTTCGTTCTGAATTTTAGTTATAGTTAATTGGTTGATATTCAATACATTTCGGTTGGAATTAGGCAATCGCATTTATTTTCAAGTGTTTTTTTTTAAACGATTTATTTTCGATGGATTCGATTCGTTATTCGGTCTGAATTTTATTCGAATTTCAGTTATTTAATTGGTTAGATTTCAATCAATTTTGGTTAGGATTAGGCAGTCGCATATATTTTGAAGTGAGTGTTTTATAAAACGAATTATTTGGAATGGATTCAATTCGAAATTAATTCATATTTTGTAGAAAATTAAATTTTTGTATCGATCAAAATTAGATGATTGATTGTAGTTTCCGGTGAGTGTTTTTTTAATACAAATTATTTTGGATATATTTGATTCGTTTTCCGGTCTAATTTTATTCGTATTTTAATCAGAATTTAATTTAAAATATAATTCTTGAATATCAAAATGTGAATGTTGATTGTTTAAATCGCAAAGTATGATAAACTGTTGGTTTATTATTTTCTTGATAGCAATTATTTATAATAAAAAATAATATATCTATCAATAAATCAAATTGTTTATGAAATTGGACGGTGGATATAAAAAAAATGTTTTATTTCCAATTGAAAACCTTTGCACATTTCAAGGTACATTCTGTGGATTCGGCTCTAGTTCAGTATTGATTTATGAAAAAATATACACATTTCTATATCTTCGTTGTAATTTATTATTAAATCCAGAAATTATTTTTTTGATTGGCAGAAAAGTCAGAAATGAAATATCAAGTGATTTGTTTTGATTTTAAGTATGTATAACAATAAGTAATAGATGCGAAAATGATTGTAAACGTACTTTAATAAGCTTAAAAAATATACAAATTATGAGTATTATATTTTATTTTGTATTTTTGTGGATTTTTTTATCGTATTTAATAGAAAATACCTAATCATATATTACGTATATCAGTTAGAATTTATTTCTCGTTTCGATCAGAATTAAATTAAGGATCAGAATGTGACAAACAACAGTTGATGACCGAAATGACAAAAATATGAAATATCAGTTAATATTCATTTTTCAATGGAAAATATATGTATGTGTAAAAGAAAAATATGCTTAAATATTGTACAATTTTATTTTATCACTTAACTAAACGAGCCATTTTTCTGTCATCAATTTTTTTCTCATAAACATAACAACTTAAAAAAATCAATATACAAAATAAATAGTATGAAAATCAGAATCAATATCATCAAAAATCAATCACAAATTAAATGGCGATACGGCTTAACGATTATAGATCAGATTTAAATCGAAAAGGGTCATGCACACATCTTCTAAAATTAAAAGCGTGTTCAGTGTCACGGCTCCATTATATTTGTTTGCTTTTATTTAGAGGACAAAGGGCCGAGATAACTCGCTACAAAATAAAATATCTTATTTCACCGCACAATATTATATTATATATATACGAATTCGTGTTTTATAAAAAAAAAGTAGATCTCCCCTTTGTTGGTTTTCGCCGCTCCAATCCCGAAGGATTTAAGAAAGAAGCGATACTGTGGTTTTTTTGGGTTTTTTAAAATAGCGGCTTTTTGTAGTGTTTATAATATAGTGTGGATATTGTATTTTGAGGAAGATAAGCCAAGCCGACAAAGCTGATCGATATATTTTTTCAAAATATGAAAAAAAAAACGATTTAATCCTTTCTGTGTGTCTTTGGATCATTTGAAGATTATCTAAGAAATGTGAAGTAATATGTTTTTCCGAAATCTATTTTATGCTATATTGTGAGATTTATAATGTGTGCTTACTTATTAAATGTGAAATTAAATTATTAAAAAAATAATATTCACACTTCTTAAATGAATAAATAGAAAAAAGTTGCGATGGTAGTTTAATCATTATTTAATTGAATCTATTATAATATTCAATAGTGTTGATTTACCATTTGTAGACCAAGTATTTTTATTATATTTTTCTTTTGTTTATTGAATGAAATACGAATAAAATTTTGTCTTATATTGACAAAGTTAAATGTTAAGAAATTATTAAATTTTTCTTAAATAAAATAAAATAATAAAATACTTTTAACACAAAGTTAAAGATAAATCGTACGTATGAAATATGTGTTTGATTTTTGTATTAATTGTTGAAAATTAGACGGTTGAAAAAAATATTGATAAAGTGAAACGTTTTGAATATTCATCGCATAATAATTTTAGATAAAACTTATATGTATTTGAGTTTTTATTATATTTACTAACGAATTTAAATCAAACAAACCACCCATTTTAACAAAAAACTGTTGCTATTAAAATATACATTTTTTAAATATAAAAATCAATATTTTTCCGAATTAAATTAATAGATTATGTACTATACACATTAAATAGACAGAAAAAAATAATATTGAAAAAAAAAACATCAATAAAACCCAAAGCAAAATCGCATTCATAATTCACCGTCGGCGCGCACAATGACATCACAAGAATCCATTTCGCGAATGGAAAAGTCACTCGAAATCATACGCCGAAAGGTAACTTTTGCATTTACATTTACAAACTTACAGCATAACAAAAAATTACTACAATAAACCGTAATAAATAAAGTGTAAAATAAACATAATCGACAATGTTCGCTGTCGGCACTTTTCGACACAATGAAACGGCACGTCTATTCATACGATGTGACGTTTCAATGGGGAAACATCTTTGGGAAAACGATAGTCGATTCATCGATTGACACGTGTGTTATTTGTTGTAGAGTGTGTTTGTGGTGTTTCTGTAAGTTTTCTAGAGAAATTCTGTAAAAAAATGTCGGTTTTCGAGCGCCGACGGACTGTTGAATATGACAAAAATATATACATACACATGTTTGTATTTTGATTTTTTTTAAATTGATACTTTTTAAGAAAATTAAATAGATTAACATTCAATTCGATAAATTTTGGAAATGAAAAATTATTTTATCCAAAAAATAGGTATTCGATTGTGTTTCTTTTTATACCTATTTGAAATTAAACATTATTCATTTAAAAAAAGTTAATAAATCAAGTGTTAAAATGCTTTAAATGATGCGTAGAAAAATAATTTAAGATAATATCAAAAAATTGAGTAATTTTTGATCATATGAAAAAAATATATCTCATTCATTCAAATGTGCTACTTTATATAATTCATTCAATAATTTTGATTTTTGATTAGATGACTTAATATAATATATATCTGTATCGTGTAATGTGTTTAATATGCTTCATATAATTATTTTCAATAGATATAGAAAAAAATAAATTAAGCAAAATTCTAAAATTGTTTAGTGCAAGTTCGTCTAAAAGTTTTTTTTTGGTTATTTCTATGAATGGCCAGTGATGCATACAAATGTGCAAAAGTTAACAAATCAAAAGTGACAGTGGGCGTTTGATGTGATCTTTTATTTGGATTCTTTGAATTTTTTTCACGTGAAATATTCGTATATTTATTCTATCTTATCAAAATTCATATAAAAAAAATAATATTTCAATTTAAATATTATAAAATACATTATTTCATTTTTGACTTCATAGCACTTATTCGACTTAAATGAACTCAATTGACATTAAACCGACTTAAATTCAATTTTGGCCTGTACATATTTAAGTCCCATTAATGTGGCAAAAATATCGAAAATTAATTACAATAAATAAATATTTTTTTAAACGATTTAATCACGACTTTATAGCTTTTTTCGCGGCGCCATTATATTCGATAAAGCAAGCGGGTAGACATGAAAAAATTTCCCGCGTTGACTTTTTTGAAGTGGTTATTTGTAGCCAAGAGCGTCGAAATCAAAGAAAGTTGAAAATGAAAAAAAAAAACCCTTTGAAAAGCACTGCATCATTAGTGATCGCGTTTTAAATGTTTTCAATTGCTTCGACTGTTGTATGTATAAAGAGAACGAGATCTAACGTCAGACAACAATATTATTTTCGTGATATAATATTTTGTATAAACATAAAGGGAGAGTCGTCTAACTGGGTGATATGTGTAATAAAGATATACATAAGTACCTTTATTTAAGTGTTATATTTGAGTTGAATATTGTTTTTTAAGAGTGTGACTTAATATTTGTTTAATGAAACTCTTCATTATGATGTAGTGCTAAAAAAATGTTGAAGCAAACATTACTTAAATTATTTTTTTAATAAAAAAATATGTAATAAGCTTTATAGTTTAATTTATATTAAGATAGAAACAATAAAACACGAATTCAAAATTATGAATTTTAATGTATTTTATCAGTGTTTTTACCAGGACTTTTTCTAAAAATAAGTCCTAGAATGATTTGATAATGTTTTTAGTTCTATCTCAAAATATTATATAAGGCTTGATGTAAAAAACATATTGATATAAATACTATAATATTTTGTAATAAGCATGAGGTTTTATTTCGTATTTTTCTCGATGAAATATTAAGTTAGACCAAAAGTTATACCGGGTATTATTATTTTATATTATATCTAGTGAAAACTGATTGTCGTATTTGGTTTAATTAAATATACAGGGCTTTTCAATAGATAAATAAAATGATAAATATAAATTGTAAAATGTAATTTATTTTTAAAAGATACCTAAACCGACTACAGATAATAAAAAGAAAATATTCACAAAAAAGTATAGCATCGAAAAAAATCTGCAGATCATAAACAACTCTGATAATGACAATGTAATTATGCAAAAATCTATCCAGATATGTACACAATAACTCTCAAATGTGTCACTGTGAAAGAATAAGTCGTTAAAGATAATTAATTCCTTCAATTATTTTTTGTACCTATAGACAAAACTATTTTTATTTAATTTCAAAGATCGGGCGCTCTCAACGGAAAGCCCTATATGTACCGAAAACGGCACGATTCTTCTCCGGCGCTGTTTTCAGCTGAAAATAATTCAATTAGGGACACCTTTAATCAGACGTTGTGCAAAGGTGGGAACGTTTCAGGAAATAAGTCGAATCGAATTAGTTCCTAAGCGCACGGTGAAATTGTTCGTTCGCAAAATGAAAATTAGTTCTGCTCCGAGTGGATAGAGTTTTTCAAATGAACCGTTATATTGAGCAAACTTTAACTTTTCTGATGGAATATTTTAAAATTGCACAATCGATGAGATAATATGTTAATTTTTTAACGAACCACTTTCTTAAAACACGATTTGTTCTAAATCAAATCATTTCACATCTAGTATGAGCAACGAAATATTTTTGCATAGTGTAAACGACGTACACCTATAGAATATATGCCCTTTTTATATTATGATTTGAATAAAATTTTAAGAATATAAATATGGACAAATGCTTTTGCAAAATTAAGTTATTTATTTTGTATTAGTTTCTGTGAATAAGCGCAGCTCGAGATTCTATATCTAGACTTTAAACGGGCTGTGAACTGTTATTGAAACATATTCCATTATATCGTGTCTATAGGTCATACTTAATATATTTGATACAACATAATACTCGAAAGCCAATACTTCACACATTAAACGTTTGTATATCGTAAAATGCGATGATGCAAAAGCATACTCAGATGTGCATACTGAAAAGTTTTATCGCGATCTGATTAGCAGTAAAAGTACATATACAATCATTAATTTTTATTTATATACATTTTTCATTAATATCCAAATATAATTAATATGAAATGAAATATGCAATACAGACTTAATAAAAAAAAAAACCCTACCTCTGCACGCAACCTGATACTTCATATCTTATCTTTTGTACGCCAATTAAAAAAATATATAAACCTTTTTTATTCAGAAAAAAAAAACACAATAAACTT
Source organism: Cheumatopsyche charites (assembly GCA_024721215.1). Taxonomy (NCBI): domain Eukaryota; kingdom Metazoa; phylum Arthropoda; class Insecta; order Trichoptera; family Hydropsychidae; genus Cheumatopsyche; species Cheumatopsyche charites. The sequence goes on from CM045587.1 coordinate 11,959,815, forward strand.
TATCTCACATGAAACTCGAAAAAATATAATCGTAAGTCGGAATCAATTAGACGCTCGAAACATTTTTCAGCTAAACTTTCAATATTTTCACGAATTCTCTCATACGTACGAATAACCATTTAATTTCGTAGTCGCTCACGTGGAAAACGGCACAGGTACACATGGCCATTTTTTTTAGTACATTTATTTTTTGAGGACACTATCGATACAGAATTTCGTTTCTCTGTACGCATTTTTTTTTTCAGAAGTCTATCGTTCCCCTCTTAAAGAGCACATTTTCGCTCGAGTGTCACTTTGTGAAAAAATTGTAAACGAAAAATTTTCTTTTCACATCTTTCATGCAGAATATACATAAATATAATATCGACGAAGTGGAGTTTTTTTTTATATTATTTTGGGATGAGGGTCGCTCTGAGAGTTCTGTGTGCGATAGATCCTTTCTGATGTGCCCTCGAGTTTTCAGCACTGAAAGGAAAGGGCTGAAAAAACGAGGGCACAATTTGTTTAAGTCGGTAATTCTGTGAGCCCTTTGCATTTCGATTTCTTCCTTTTTGTGCGCTTTTTATTATTGACGTTTGATGTGTGTAGCTAAATGAGCAACGGATAGTCTGGAAGACCGTTTTACACTATGCATGAATATTGACACATTTATATGTACACGATCCTTAGTAAATTTCATTTGAAACATTTTCTGCACAGAAGCTCTTCTGTAAGAACCGTTGCAATTGATTTGGAAAAAAATGTTATAAACAATCAAGCAAATTTTTCGAGAGTTCGTAACGAGGTGGGCTTTGACCTGCGTGTCTTTTGACGTGTTATTTGACCTAAAGATTTATCTCGATTTTTCGAGAGATCGATTCGTCGAAGATAAATTGTTATGCGAGTTATGTTGTGCTTCTCAAATCATGCGAAACATATTTAAAATATATTTTCGACAATTAAAATATAATCTTCATTAAAAGAAGTTAATATTGATCGAAGTAAACTAATAATATTTTATTAATTTATCGATACAGATATGCAAATTGTTGATTCAGTCCCGATCTTTTCAAATCTGGTTTGAAAATAAAACGATTTTAAAATACACATGGTTCATCGACTATCAACTGTCAAAATCTGAAGAAAGAGATGTATTGGTGTATGAACTGTAGTACATCTGTCTTTTTTAGCGACTGTTTTGACAACTCAAAGTTGGAAGGAGTTCGTTGTTTGAAAATAAAACTATTGTTAACTACACGTGATCCTCCAACTACTAACTGTCAAAATCTGGAGGAAAGAGATGGATGTATGTATTGTTGTATGAACTGTAGTACGTCTGTCTTTTTTAGCGACTGTTTTGACAGCTCATAGTTGGAGTAGTTTAAAGTCGTTTTATTCTGCAATTAGACTGCAATTATACAAAATTTCATAACGATCGATAGATACAAGATTCTTCATGTTAGGATCAAAGTTTGAGAAGCTCGGGTCAACGTTGGCTCTCACGAGAGCCAACAGCATCGGTGGCATCATTCATCACGGCCAATCAGCGGCTGACAAACGACAAAATCAAACAAACAATACTGTAACTGTAACCCCAACAAATTCCAGTAATGGATTATCGTGACCACCTTCTCCGTCGTCGTCGTTCGCTTGTCATTTATCATCGTGCGAGATCTATAGATCAATACGAGATCTATCCGTGTTCGCGATGTGCGATATTGTTCTGTGGCGTGTATGATCTCGATCGATCGGTGAGAATGTGAATATAATATAATATGTGAGGTCTCTTGAGGAGCTGACTTATGGCGGTTGGGCTGCAGGGCTGCAGTTTTTTTTTGTATTGAATAAATAGCTAGGATTATTGATGTTTATTTAGTAGTTTTATCCGATGTACAATATGTTAATGATAATGAAAAGCATTTCGTATTTATTGATTGAGACGTTCATTGCAAAACGTGATTAATTTTATAAAATAAAATGCGAAGAAAAACGATGAAACATGCTTAAAATGTGTTTTTCAAAATTTTGCTTATCCTCTTCATTATTCTGTTTGTTCTAAATTGCTTCTGAAATACATAATTTATAATTCGGTGGCCTAAAATATAATGATATTTATGGTTAAAATTCAGAAAATATATTTCACACATAAAAACTTGTGACTATACCAAGTGTTTTGACATTTAAATTTATTTTTTTAAGCGAAGTTAATCAAGATTATCTCTGAACGGCTCAAATAAGATTGAATTTTATTAATACATCTAATCCAATGTTTTAAATCAATTAATACGTTTTAAAAGTACAATATATAGAAAATTTCATTCATTGCGTTCGATCGATTAATAAAAAATACAATCTCGCAATTAACCAGACCCGACTCGACTTTCAAAATTACACTTACGTTCGCATAGTTAAACATACAATTTACACTCACAATTCATTCACATTCACACTAAATACACATACAATTTTTTGTGTAGCCTTCGACAATCGTCAAATTAGACGTCGGCCTGTATAAAAACCGAAGTCAAACCGGTTAATTAGTCGAAGCGTATTGAATGACTTGCACGCGATGCCTTTCTTTGTCGGATGGCTTCTTTTTTCTCTTTTCAATTTGTGTGTGTTATTTTCCTTCTGATCATTTTTTTCCCCTCTTCTGATCTTTCTTTTTCCTTCTGCTGCGTCTTTCTCTTTCTATTTTTTTCGAATCTCGGCGGTGGTTCTACGAAAGGTCAAAGGATCGACGCGGAGTCATTACCGACTACCGATTGTCGTTTCGGATAAAGAAAATGCCTCGCATTCGTAATGGATCTTTGACCCTTAGGATCTATATCGATAGATCCATAGATCACGCTAGTTTTATTTTTAGATCGATTTTTGCAATATCAGAGCGTTCTTCACAGGATTCAATTCAATTGCACAATCCGTTTTAAAATTATTTCTTGCCGAAAATGATATGATCATATGCACTCATGCAATGTGCGAATACTAGGTTATAAGAACTTACACCGTGTGCAGATATTTTAACTATATAATAGCGCTATCCTGTGTGTCTGTGTATCTGCGTGTCTGTCTATTCGTGTAATGGTCCAAAACTGCGTTGATATATTTAACGGGTTGAACGCTAGTTAGGTTATATACACTCAATTCCAGTGCAGTGAGTGTATATACTCATGCGTGCTATTTATGAACCATCATCGTGCGATCTGTGAATAAACTTTAAGCATGACGTCACACTACAAAAGCATTGTGATACGTATGTCTCTTTCTTTCGTGCGAAGTATAGCTTTTGAGTACGAGAAAGACAGTATTATTATGCTGTTGCTTCTTTCCATAAACTATTTTGCACAAAATCGCAAAACATGCTGTCTCCTTAGTACTCACAAGTTATACTGCCCGCAAAAGAGACAGACAGACTCATCACAATACTTTCACACTGTGACGTCATATGTCCATTACAACTCTGGTGATTCGAATGAGCAGTTATTTGCACACGGTGCGAGTGCACATAACCGCATCTATCTATATTATAAATACGCTAACGATGCTCGAAATTTTCAACCACAGCCGTGCCTCGGAACTCGGCACGTTCACCTCATTGGCCCGCACTTCACATTCCGAGCTACGCGTCGTAATTACGAAACTGCACCGTTTAACGTGTATAAAATCCGAATGTGGGAAATTTTATTATTCCACGCATAGATAGCAAAACGAAATTTTATAAAATTCCGAATAATATTATTTACACATTTGATTAATTCCGAACTGTGGCACTACTAGTCTATATTATAAATACGCTAACGCTCGAAATTTTCAGCCACAGCCGCGCCTCGAACCTAGGCGTTCAGTTTATTAGCCCGTCACCTTAGCTTCGAGCTACGCGTCGCAATTACGAAACTGCACCGTTTAACGCATAGATATAAAATCCAAACGTGTGATATTTTTTTATTCCACACATAGAAAGCAATACGAAATTTTATAAAATTCCGAACAATATTATTTACACATTCGATCAATTCCGAACTGTGGCACTACTATGTAGTCCGTTTTAATTTTCGATCATTGAATCAAGGCTTTTTGTGTGTTTCAGAGTTGTCATCCGCCAGGACGGGGGTGCGAGGGCGGGTCGGGGGCGAGGAGAGGATCGCGGGGCGGCCGGCGCCCCCTGCTGGAGTTCAGTGCCGCCCGCAAACACGCTCCTGGGCGGCGGACTCGTGGGGGCGCCCCCCCGGGACCCCACTGCGCCCGGGGACGCCTTCTGGAAAATGCCCCATAAAGGTACACCGTGTTCATTCGTCGATCAGACGGTATAAAACGACAGTGCGTGACGCGTCGATTCAGTGTGCTCGCAATGCTAAATTCGAGTCTTGTCAGCTCTTGGCGACAGTCATGTTTTTTTTGTAATTTCTACCCATCTATATTATAAATACGCTAACGATGCTCGAAATTTTCAGCCACAGCCGTGCCTCGAACCCGGGCGTTCAATTTATTGTCCCACTGCCTTACTCTCCGAGCTACCATCGTAATTACGAAACTGCATCGCTTAACGTATTTAAGGCGTAAAATCTTTTTTTATTTCACACATAGATGGCAATACGAAATTTTATTAAATTCCGAACAATTTTGATACACATGCGCCTACTGCTAGTTTATACATAATTTGAATTCATTTGATTTGAAAAAAGGTGTTAATTTAACGCTTTACGAAACGGCTCCGCAAATGATTACATCACCTACACCTTTCATATGTTCGATTAATTTGAACTATTTAGTGACACTTATGTGTGCACTTCTCTACTCTTAGGAGTCTCGTCTTCACTATATAAAGTGAATGATACTAACTATTCAGGGTTATCTGTGTCACTCGTGACTGATTAAAAAATACACGGTGTGTATATAAAATATTGGGTAGGAATTACCTGATTAAATAAATAAATAAATAAAAATAATTTTATCAATTAGTGTCACTCACTTTTAAGCCATAAGGCTGAGACTCTTGAGAGTTATAGCGATCATAGGTGTCACTAAATTGATCGAATTTAATCGAAACATATACAAAGTGATAATCATTTGTAGAGCCGTTTTATAAAGCATTAAATTAACACTTTTTTTCAAATCAAATGAATCCAAACATTCATTATAAATGACTAAATTTCCATATCAATTAACTGATTAATGAAAACGACATGTGATTCTCACCAAGATATGAATCGAACCCATGCAACCCAAAGTATGCTGAATCGACATTTCATACACTATCGGCTATATATGAACTACATACATCGCTATTACACTTGCGTATGTAGGTCTGTCTCTATCCATTTAGGCTTAGATTCGATTTGGTTACAGACGAATAAAGTCATGTCCACACTTAATAAATGACTTCAACGAATGTGATACATTCAGCAATATTGAAACATTGTGCATTCAATACCAGCGAATCAACGACGCTTGCATAATACACCCAACTCTCGTTTTACACGGTTTTTTTTACACGGTTTCAAAATAACACGGTTTGAAAAAATGAAAAAATATTTTTTTACACGATTTATTTGGTTTAAACACGGTTTCTTTGAACTATATAATGAATATCGCGAAATAATAAATGTTACTTTTTTTACACGGTTTTTGCTGGTCCCTATCCACCGTGTAAAACGAGAGTTGGGTGTAATGCACATAGTGTGAACACGGCATTACATCCGCATTTACCACACAACGAAAATGAAAAATGAAAAAAACACTTCTTAAGAAAGTTCAGCATAAAAATCGCATAAAAATGCATTCTAAAGGCCCATTCACCGATTCAAATTTGGCGTGAAAGCGCCTGTGTGCACTTTTCCGAAAGTTTCCCGAATGCATAATGGCCGTTAGTTACGCTCGTATTAAGCCGCGCTCTTCCGGCGCGGTTAGTTTCCGAGTTGGCTTCTTGAGTCGGACCTTCACCACCCGAATTCCTACCCCCGTTGTAGGATGAGGGGTTGAGGGGGGAAGGTGGGTTGCTTTCGACCGAAGTTAGTTTCAAACGCGGTTTAAACTTAAACCGAACTGGCGCCGAGACGTCGACGCCGGTCAAAAGTCGCGCCAGTTTCTGTTCTAACATTGTAAGATTATATAATATATGTATTCTATTATATATGTATGTCCAGTGTGACGCTTTAATTTTTAAAATAATCATTTCATACAAATATTTCAAGTAATATCGGTTTGAATTTTTAGGGGCGGTCTTTTCACCTCTGGTTTGGGAATAAAACGAATTTAAACTACTCTAACTATGAGTTATTAAAACAGCTGATGAAAGAGACAGACGTACTACAGTTTGTACGACAATACATACATCCATCTCTTTTTTCTCAGATTTTGACAGTTAATAGTTGGAGGTTTGCGTGTAGTTTAAATTCGTTTTATTCTCTAACCAGAGGTAGAAAGACCGGTCCTAAATTATTATTACAATTAATTCATAGTTATGCTTTTATTTTTTGTAAATCAATTCAAAGTATTTTAACTTAGGTAGAAGATATATCAATTTTGTAGATATAATTTCCTAATAATCCCAGAATGTTTATTTTCATTCAAAATTTAATAAAAATGTTTAAATTGTTCGATATTGATAAACAATGTCAACATACTTATGTGGGATTACTGGATTTATTTAATTTTAGAAAAACCTAACGAAGTCTTATATTTGACAAAGTTCTAGACAATAACCTTACTCTAAAATAAATTAATAATCAATTAATGCAAAATAACATTAAAAAAAACTGCAATTACACCCAATACGAATATCGGATCCCAGTAAAAACACATTTCAACTAAAATCCAATAATATTATTTCAATCTCGCTTTCTTCCTTTTGTTTTTGAATTCAATATTTTCAAACAAATTTAATTTTTATGTACATTATTACAATGTAATGAATTCGTCATACGACATTGAACAATTCGACGACAAAACCGCCAACTTCTTTATCGCATAATCATCCCCGAAGGAACCGCGACCGGGTTTCCTTTGTTGACTTTGGGACCGTACAAGGGTAGATACATACGCGAATGTATACATATAAGGGTCGATATACATAAGTGATGGGTACATTACGCGTGTAATTTTAGTTATTTTGCTTCTGGCTAGTGTTCCCGGGTGTGTTTGTGTGCTTAGGGCCCTTTCGGCCCTTTCCACGCTTGTTGTTCTATTCAAATTGTTCCGAGTTTCCGAGGGCCGAATTTCCAAAGATTTTCCACTGGCAAGTTTTCCGTGGGCAGGTGGTCCGAAGAAGATTGGCTTCGAGATTAAATTTGTGTTTGTGTTGCGATGGAGTACTTCTTAGAAGTTTTCTTCATATGGTGTAGTACCTTAATTCTTGGAACTGAAAAGTTTTTCAATCATTAATATGTCATTCGTGTATTTAATATGTCTATCTATCCGGTGTGATGCTGAATTGTTGTGAGAATTCATTGAGATGCTTATTATATCATTCATTTCTTAAATTTTTAGAACATAAAAGTTTTCAATCGTAAATGTTATTCGTGTATTCTGTGCGACGCTGTATAGATGCGATAATTCATCGAGATGATTGTATCATTCATTTCCTAAATCATTAGAAGTGAAATTTTTTTTCGATTATTATTATTAATGACGACTGAAAAGGCCGAGGGGTACAAATGACTTCGCGGTAATTTCGAGAAAAGTGCGCTCAAAATTTTGTGTGTACCTACATGTATTAGGAGGAGGTCGAGTGATTTGATGATATATCTCGGTACACGTTCCAAGTTCGTTTATATCCTTTTGCCACCAAATATATGAGCGTACATAGAAGATACTCTTGTACATAACTCAATTTTGCCAAAAATGTCACTTGTACCCCTTGACTTTTTCAGTTGTCAAATATAATATGTGATTCTATTTCGTGCGTTTTTCTTTCTAATGTGAAGCAATAGTGTAATGACGATTCGTTTAAATTATCATATTAGTATTTCATCCATCGACATTGAATTAATATTGATTATGTCATTAATTCCCTTTTATAGAATTAGAATCGAAAAAATTAATTTTAGTTTTTCAATCATCATAAAGGATTATTCGAAATTCGCTAATTATGCATGCATTCTCTTTTGATAATCATTTCTATCACTCGTTCAACACATTGTGCAAATTTTTTCTCTCAAAATTCTCTTATTTCGAACAAAAGCGCACTCGAACGTTAGCAAAAAAGCACTCAAACGGATTTCGCAGATTTACATACACACAAATTTTGCAAATTCCCCTCGAAAAGATAAAAGTAAGAAAGGATAATCTTTTTTTAAGCCATTCACGCACCTTGAATAGAACATCGGATTATTGCGTGTGGTTCTCACCGTTGAACAAACGATACGAAATTCTCGCGATTTTTGCAATTTTCATATGAAAAACCGTATTTTTTTCAAAATATGTATATAAAATCGAGGGCGTGGTCAACCGACGTCCCTTTATTTATCCAGGTGTTTAATATTTTTTTATTCGGTTTCCTTTTTTCATTTAAATTTCTCCCTATGTGAATATGCATATATTTCGAGCGTTTTTAAGTAGGCTTTATGTAAACACGTTCTGGTCTAAATCATCAAAGCGAATTGAAATTCTTTTCATATGCGTAGTATTAAATTAGATTTTTTTTCTACTAGTAAATTTTTAAATTTAATTAGAAAATAAATTAAGAGATATTACGCGAGATTTGTATGATTTAGTTATAATTTATACAATGCATTTTAAAGCATTTTCATATTTAATATAATATTATAATAATTGATGACTAAGAAGGTCAAGGGATACAAATGACATTTGAACCAAAATTGAATTATGTACAGGAATCGCTTTTATGTACACTCATATATTTGGTGGCAAAAGGATATAAACAAACTTGGAACGTGTACCGAGATATATCATCAAATCAGTCGATATTATCCTAATGCATGCTCAACTTTGAGTTTGCTATTCTCGAAATCACGCTGAAGTCATTTGTACCCCTTGGACTTTTCAGTCGTAAATTAGTAATTTTGATAAATATCATCATTTGATTAGAATGTAAGGTAAACTGCTATGTCCTCGTTACTGTATAAGACGTTCCTAAAATTAAACAAATCAAGGTAGATCAAGATAAATGAAAAGGTACAAGTGACATTTTTGCAGAAATTGAGATATGAACAGAAATTGCTTCTATGCACGCTCATTTATTTGGTGGCAAAAGGATATAAACGAATTCTCAACGTGTGCCTCAATATATCATCAAATCACTCGACCTCCTCCTAATACATGGTCAACTCTGAACGCGCTTTTATCGAATTCACCGCAAAGTCACTAGTACCCCTTGGCCTTTTCGGTCGTCGGATAAAATTCGAAACGACCAATCGTCAGATAGGCCCCGGTCTTATACCGAATCGACCAATGGAATTCAGCATCACCCCCAATGATGGTTACGCAGACAAGGGTGGATCTATCATAAAGGGATGCCAACCCCATCGGATCATACACGCCCAACACCTGGCCCTAACCCAACCACCCCTCGTGTTATGTGGGGTTGTAAAATATTTCAGATGCTTAAACCGAAAATGGGGATTCGTATTTGGTTGGCTGTGTGTGATTCGAATTGAGGAATTTTGTCTCACGAGGAAAGTGCACGTTTCGACCCTTACAGATTTCGATGAAAATTTGTAGAAATTTAGTGAAAATGTAAATGTAAAATAGTTGTGATGAAAGAAATCGGACTTCTCAATTGATGACTGAAAAGGGTACAAGTGATTTCGAGTAAAGCGAGCTCAATGTTGAGCATGTATTAGGAGGAGGTCGAATGATTTGATGATATATCTCGGTATACGTTCCTAGTTCGTTTATATCCATTTGGCACCAAATTAATGGGTGTAATAGAAGCGATTCCTGTACATTCGATTTCGGCAAATATGACACTTATACCCTTTGGACTTTTCAGTCAATTGTTTTTTTTAATTATCGCAGGAATCGTAATTCGTTTGCGTTGAAATTGCACAATTTTGGTAGAATTGTTGCTATTCCGTTTTATCGATTTTTTTGTAGCTCAAAATGCAGTTTATTGAAGTTAATCTTAATTAATTAATTAATCAAATTAATCTTATTCTAACGAAAATGTTGTAAAAATATTGTTTTGATTGGATTTTTGTGAATTATTAAAACTTTATGCAAAATAATCACTGTCGTTTAATAAAGTCTATTGTGAATTTCACGTTTTAATAACGTTTACTGATCATTTAAGGAATTATGCTCAGTTTACAATCAAATTGTGATTTGATCTGTATTGTGAAAAATATTCTTTGCCAAGTTAAAATTCATCCAATACGAGTTAAATTGAACTGACAATAATCCTAATTGAATACGTCTTACAATTATCTTTAGTTTTGCTAATTCTTAAGAATGTATTCATATTGAAATCATTTACTATTGTTTATGATAGATAAATGCACAATGCAACAAAAGTATTTTATTCTTATTGTTAGTGAACAACACAAGTGCTGCTATTATTTTCTAGTGTTACACCTTCAATACGTTTGAAAAATCTTACAATAATGTAATCAGATGAAATCTGACTTAAGATAAACACATACCTGTTTATTTGTAATTTCTTGAGACTATTGTTGAAAATAAATTACCTTAACATATGAGTTACTTGAAGATTTAATGAAAAAAATTGAAAGGTGTCAAGTTGTGAGAACAAAATCGAATGGTTTCGAGTAAATATGATTTTTCTACTGAAAATTTTGAATACATGAAATGTACATTTCCAATATCATATGATAATCTGTTAATTTGTGAGTCTGTGACAATGATTCTTAGTAAATATCGTATCTCATTGGTGTAAAAAGAATTTAATATTTTTTGCACAATTCGAAAACATGATAATTTTTAAAATGCTATGTATTGAAATCTGTTAATAGTCTTATGTTATAATTTTAATTTTGTAAGAATGTATCTGTCATTATTTCTGTTGCAACTTTTGCATGAAAAATAATCAAGCACTTACTTCAAGCATCGATCAAGTTATTTTTTTCGTGTTATCACACTTATTTCGAAAACATATCAAGTACACCCAACTCTCATTTTACACGGTGGATAAAAACTAGCAAAAACCGTGTAAAAAAATGTCATTTTCATTTCGCGATATTCATTATATAGTTCAAACAAACCGTGTTAAACCAAATAAATCGTGTAAAAAAAATATTTTTTCCATTTTTTCAAACCGCGTTATTTCGAAACCGTGTTAAACGAGAGTCGGGTGCGTTAAAATTCGATCTTGAAAACTGAATATCGACGTTGATACTCGACGGGCCGGTGTAAATTGCACACGCACGCGTATGAACGATGGTGCGGTTGAAAAGGGCGCACAAAAGGGCGTTTAAAGGGCTCGAGTGCGGCCCTGAAGGGGGAAAGTTCACTTTCATTCAAATCGCTCAACCGTCACGACGATAATTGCATCGCGTTGATTATCAAGATCGTTGCGTATGCAGAATCCAGGGACGACGCTCGGGGGTGCGAGTGCGCCCCCTTTTAATGTGCGTTGAAAAAAAATCCTAATCGTCTATATAAATAAAATTTAATGTAGGTATTACTATATTTATAGACTTTTCAATGGCTTATCCTTTTGCAGTGAAACTTTTTAGAGTCGTTTTATTGTTATTTGGAACGCTTTGTGCACAGTTAAATCATACAATCTATATTATAAATACGCTAACGATGCTCGAAATTTTCAGCCACAGCCGTGCCTCGAACCCGCGCGTTCAGTTTATTGGCCCACCGCCTTACACTCCGAGCTACGCGTCGTAATTACGAAATTGCAACTTATAACGTAGATATGGGATATTTTTTTCGATATTTTTTTATTTCACACATAGATGGCAATACGAAGTTTTATAAAATTCCGAATAATATTATTTACACATTTGATTAATTCCGAACTGTGGCACTACTAGTTTATATTAAAACTTTTACAAACTATGAGATTTTAATCGTTAGATATCTCAGGAGGACTTTTAATAGCTCAGTTATAGCAAACAATATCTACGGCCTACACACACAACGGAATTTACTATAGAAATGAGAAATACTTAATAAAAATTCACAATCAGATTAAAAGATAAAGATTCTCAAGCAGCACCAGATGACAGAAGCTAATAATAAAAAAAGCAAACTAAATGCAAAATATATTTATAAACATGTTACGTATGTAGAAATTCTTAAGATTATAGAATAAATAACATAGAACTTAACAAAATCAAAAATTAAGTAACCTACTAGGACTTTAATTGAACCAGGTTATGTTTTAAATATGGCTCTGTTAGTTAATTGATTGAATCTATTTAATATTATGAGCACTATTTAATCGGAGTGTTTATCTGCTTATATGACATTCAAGTTGAAATTTGCTTTAAACTACTAATGAAATTGAATAAAGTGGATGCAAATAATAATATATATAAATTTTATAACTTTATTCTAACCAGGCGTACGTCGATATTATCAACGGGCCGATCACTCGAAATTGTATAAGAAGCACCGAACCGATCAAAAACACATTAACCGGACAAAAATACGTCCGCGATTAATTCAATCATAAAAATCAACATCCAAAAGCGCAAAATTTCCAACGACACGTAATTAAATCTGAAAAATTGAAACGACGCAGTTCGCTGAAATAAAATCACGATACTGAAAAACTAAAAAAAAAACCCGAAAAATACAACCCGCTGCGTTCGGGCATCGGAGCGCGAAAATAATGCAGAATTTTTCCGACAACACGTTTTATTCGCGCCAAAAAAAAAAAATCAAAAATAATATCCAGCCGACGGAAAATAGTAAAAGCGTAGGCTGTCTGCAAAAAAAATGTAAAAAACCTGAAAAAATAAAAAACGGTCGTTGCGAAAAATTCACACCTGAATCGTCGCCATTAGAGCGGCGCATTGTGAAAAAGCGTTGCCGCGTTGTGTTTTGATTGGGGGCGAAATTAAAAACCCCTGTTCGGCTGAAAACGGAAAAAATAGCTGCAAATGGGGAAAAAAATGGCTGAAAATAATCGACGAAACGAGCGAAATCGCTAACGAGCTCCGTACATTGCATAATTTCGCCATTTTTGATTTTTGCAAATTATTAATTATAACGTCGCGCTTGAAAATCCCTGGTGCGAAGTGGTTTTCATTTTTTTTTTCAAAACGCGCCGAGAACGATTCGTTAATTAATCGTTAGCGATTTTAATCGAGCCGTTAAATGATTATTGTTTAAATTATGAAATAAAAATGCATATTTTTAATCGCAAGTTTAATTCCGCGTTCATTCATAGTTGAGTCGGTTGTTTGTGTTGTATTTTAATGTGAAATAATTTGAAAAATAAATATTTTTTTAATCAACTGACTATAAATTATAATTATATCGTTATTGACATTGAAATCGAAATATAATTTAAGAAATCACTAGCAGTAGGCGCATGTGTATCAAAATAGTTCGGAATTAATCAAATTTCGTATTGCCACGGATGTGTTTATTGCCATCTATGTGTGAAATAAAAAAAGATTTTACGCCTTATATACATTAAGCGGTGCAGTTTCGTAATTATGACGCGTAGTTCGGAGTGTAAGGCGCGAGCTAATAAATTAAACGCCCGGGTTCGAGGCACGGCTGTGGCTGAAAATTTCGAGCATCATTAGCGTATTTATAATATAGATTACGAAAATCGTTAGCAAAATGATAGATTTATGTATTAATGTAATCCAATTCCGGAGTCTTCAATTATGACGTATTGACTAATGAAATTATAATTTCACAAGCTAAATTATGATTCTAAAACTAAAATTAAGATCAGACTACAATGTTTAAGCTATGATTCTTCTAGTAAAACGACGATTCTACAAACAATAACGATTTCCTAGCAAAATGTCTATATGTATAATAACAAAAAAATTGAATTTCAAAAGTATTTATTAATCGAAAAACCGCATCCATTTTGAAAGCATCCCATGTGCATCGATAAAAAAACGATTTCACACAAAAAGGGTCACACCAGTCTCTGTATTGTGCACAAAGATACCCATCTGATATGTCTGCAAAGGGCGTGCTACCCTTCGAATCCAGGGATGGATCTAGGGGTCAATCTAGGGGTGCAATGGCACCCCACATGGACGAATTCGTGTTTATATTTTTCAGAAACAAGCACTAGAACTCAATCGTTTTACATTATTTATATTACTTTTCTAGTTAAAAAATTAAATTATTTTCTTGCTGAATTTTTGCCCTCTCGACTATATTCTGGATCCGTCCCTGTTTTGGCCACAAAGTTATCTATCCTGAGGGTGAGTTGCAATTAAATGCCCCAAGAGTGTAAACGGTGGGTGGAAACGTACGTCAAAACCACCCCTAAGTTCTTTGGGGTTGAAAAAAAAAACCGCCCTTTTTGCCCTTAGGACATTTTTCAAATTGTGTATAGCTGTGTCTCACTTGCTCTATTTTAAGTTAAGCGTTTGTGCGTACCACGTCGAGATCAGCGTTTTTTTGATGCTTGATTTGAGTCTTGACAATAGTTAAATGTTCTTTTTTTTATGGCTGATCTATTCACTTAATTTTAACTTAGCTAGTTTTTCGTGTGTAATTTCAAATTTAAAATATATTTTTATACCGAAAATCGTATTAAAATAGGGTGTCTTATATTTTTATTGTCTCAAGACCGTCTCTCGCATGTGTAGACATTATTTTTGCCATAAACGTCTAATGATTGTCCCATTTGTATACTCAACGGAACCTATTTGTGGTCTTTGTTCCTAGGGGATATTCGAAGGGGAACTTTTGGCATAGTGTTTCATTATTCTGTCTGGTAAATAATATTATTACAGTCATATGCTGCTAATATGACATTATCGTTGATTTATTTATGTCGTCCCCAAGCAAAAGATTATCCACGATTAAGATTAACATAAAGCAGACAGTTAATCGTATATCAGTGTGTTCTGTGTTTTGCAGTATTGTAAGTGATATGTTGAGGTCGAAACCTATTAATTTTGTCAATTTTAGATTGGAATATATATTTTTTTTAATTGATATCAATTTATTGTTTATTTTATAATTTAAAAAGTGATTAAGAGTGATTTTCGTGGAAAATTTTGATTAAATGAAAACATTACTCACAAGAAATTATGTATCGTGCAACTGTTGTCAAAATGTATAAAAATATTATATTATATATAGTGTTTTGTCGGTATCAAATGTAATATTTAGAACCTTGATTAATCACTCTTTATTACAAACTCATTTAATTAAAATGTTGCGAAAAATACAATTATCAAAATTGTCCACAACAGTTAAGTTCTTCTAACATCGATTTCAACCTCCGATTGATTAATGCAATACCTATACATCAAATTCCTTCTTTCTTGATATTCATATAAAAAAAATTCTCATTTCTATTTTTATTTACTTTCAGATAATCAAATGATTAATAATATTTCATATAACTTAAGCAATCAATTGCTATGATCTTCTATCTTAACTAACTAATTTGCACCAATCTATGCAACACATTTAAACCGAATTCCTTTTCTTCCAAAGTTTTAAATAGACATCATCACTGTTTCGTAACTACATCGATCAATTCATATGACGACTAAAAAGGCAAAAGGGTACAAGTGACATTATTGCTGAAAATGAGTTATATACAAGAATCGCTTCTATGTACCCTCACATATTTGTTGGATATAAACGAACTTGGAACGCGTACCTCAATACATCATCAAATCACTCGACCTCCTAATACATTTTTGAGCGCACTTTTCTCGAAATCACTCATACCCCTTGGCCTTTTCAGTCGTCATATTTTATTGAAAAATTCGATCACAAAAACGCCTTATTGGGTCGAAACACTTTCGAACCGCAGCATCCGGAAGGTCGAGAAAGTTTCCAAGATTAGACTTAGCTCACTCGGCTTCCAAGGGGTGGGATTTGAACTTGATGGGGGTGGTTTAAATGGGGGTGGTTTAAGTGGGGTTGGATAAAACCACCCCCTTGTTCTCAGGCCGGTCACGCGCTTAGTTTTAATGCCGAAGCTAGCTCGCTTATGTAAATCGCGACTTCGCTGTACTTACAGTTCACGTACGTGCTAGTTCGTAAGTGATATAAAATTCAGCGAAGATCTTCGCATATTTTTTGTGATAAATCATTGAATTTTTCGAAGAATTTGCACGAGTGAAGCTTTCTTAGGATCGGGAGTGTGTTGAAATTTTAAATGGAGGGTGTTTAATGATGGAGTTTTCTACTTAACAGATTAAAAATATACACCCAACTTTCGTTTTTCACGGTGGATAGGGATCAGCAAAAACCGTGTAAAAAAGTGACCTTTTTTATTTCGCGATATTCTTTATATAGTTCAAACAATCCGTGTTAGATCAAATAAATCGTGTAAAAAAATATTTTTTCATTTTTTCGAACCGTGTAAAACGAGAGTTGGGTGTATCTTAATCGATGGATATTAGTAGTTTACTGTACAGGTATTTATTGTAGATTTTGGGTTTTCATAGAAAATTGGTTTTAATTAGTTCCGAGTGAACGAAACTTATGTATCCAAACTATTTTGTCACAAATTAGATTGATTTCAGATCATAGCAATACTTTAGGATCATAATAAGTTAATTATTATCAAATTTAAATGTGTTGAGGAAGAAGTCCACTCATCATAGAGAGCTGCTCATTGTCTTTTAATTGCTAAAAAAAATATTAAATAGATCGTTCTATAATTTTTAATTTGTCGAATCGATTGCATATAAAAAAATTGAAAATACTCCCATTTATCGATAGATAATTAAACAAATTAAGGCCGACCTTTTCACTGCTTTAGTTGACTATTTAAATTCAAAACACTTCAAATTAAACTTTATTTAGTTAGTCTGACAAAAATATCAAATTTAACCAGCAATAATTGAAAAACTATTGAGAGCATTTTCGCTCTTCATAAATATTTCATTTCAATTCACATTTTCATCGAAATCGACGATAGCCTTTACAAAGCCTCTACGTTTAAAAATATCTAATTTTTTCCAAAATATTCACACCAAACACCCATTATAAACGAATTTGACCGAAAACACCACGTTAGAATCGACGTGTAATCCAATAGGTATATCATTGGCTTTTCGTCGACAAATTCGCTCTCGCTGTCGTCGCTAACGGTCCGTGCACTCGACTATACGTACTCACATACGTTAAAGCATACACTGCGATGTACTTTCCTCCTCTACGAAGTCTGTTCTTGCTGTTTGATTTAAGCCACGCTCCACTTTCAGACCGGATTCTCGCTAACTAGACTTGTGCACCAGTTTGCGCTTTGTCAACTGTCGGATCGCGTGCTGAAACTGAGCTTTCAACTAATTTTCATGCATTGCCGACTGTTTCGATATTGAATGATGGTTGTGCGAAGTGTCGTTGTTGGGGAAACATCTTAAGAATTGATTACCCTCAAAAAATATATACCTTCTAGACAAGTGACTGTGGTTAAAATTTAAGTCACTAAAATCTTTCTTGAGCTTATTTAAAATCTGAAATTCTAACTTTACCTTTCCTAACCAGACTCATTGAAAATTGTATCGACTGAATAATCCATGAATATCCAATGGCAATAGGCATTATCATAGATTTGTTTGTTTCCATCGGGAAATTTCTCTAGACTCCCTGTTCTTCAAATCCTCTAAATTCAATTTTGCAAAAATGAACCATTTGAGTCCTACAGCACCATCTTCTCTTCATCTAGCTAGTTTTATGTAGAGTTTTAGCTCTTGTAGCTAATAGGGACTCTTTCTGTTAATATTCTGAATCCACCCTTGAAAAAGTGAACGATTCTTATGTTCAATTCTCTATCCCGTGGCCACGTCAAATCTTATTTAACACAGAAATTAAATAAAAGGATAAACATGGCCACGAAAGAGAAAAATTCATTCTAAAAGACAGACCCTACATAAAAATTAATAGTCGTTCCCATCAAGAACAAATTCATATTCTTCGAACATCATGGATCCACCCTAGAAATAGTGGACCATCGGAGTCCTGATGTTCCACTCTCTATCTCGTGGCCATGTAATACTTGATCCAACTTAGGATTCGAACTA
Source organism: Cheumatopsyche charites (assembly GCA_024721215.1). Taxonomy (NCBI): domain Eukaryota; kingdom Metazoa; phylum Arthropoda; class Insecta; order Trichoptera; family Hydropsychidae; genus Cheumatopsyche; species Cheumatopsyche charites. The sequence continues at coordinate 11,977,919 of CM045587.1, forward strand.
AAGAATCAACCAAAAGAGTCAAAGATGGCCACGAGAGAAAGGAATCAAGTCTGAATAGCAGACCTTATATAAAAATTAACATCCGTTCCCATCAGGAACAAGTCATTAGAAACACCCTATCCTTCAAAAATTCTGGATCCGCCCTAGAAAGAGTGGATCACTGGAGCCCCGACGCTCCACCCTCTATCTCGTGGCCACGTAAAACCTGATCCATCATAGGATTCTAACAAAAGGATCAACCAAAAGAGTGAAAGATGGCCACGAGAATGAGGAATTAAGTCTGACTAGCGGACCTGTTGTTCGCAGTCGGCGCCCAATGGTGCGGCATGGTTGCAGAAGACGAGCTGATGCACGGAGCTGGTGGCGGAGCACTCTTCGGCTGCTCTGCCGCAGGTCACAGCGGGATCAACCAGCTCGGAGGAGTCTACGTCAACGGACGACCGCTTCCAGACTCGACCAGGCAGAAGATCGTCGAGCTGGCCCACTCTGGGGCCAGGCCCTGCGACATCTCCAGGATACTGCAGGTGTCCAACGGCTGCGTCTCCAAGATACTCGGCAGGTCAGTATTCCATTTTTAAATTTATTTTCTAAAGCTATTTTTGGTGTCCCAATTGTTCGCATTGCTATCCTGTCGCTGCTGCTAACCGTCGCTCGGTCGGAAACTCAGCTTGATTCTATCGCTGCGACTTTTACTCTTTACATTTTCGCATATATGAGTGGAAGAGGCGATAGAAATATTCTCTATATTCGTCGGTCACCATATTCATCATTCAATGTATTCGTTATTGTTTTTATTCTTTATTTTCCATATTCTTAACTATTTACATATATTCATTTGCCTTCATCAACTTCTATATTAGTCAGTTCCTATGTTAACCATTAAAAATATTCATTATTCTTTTTATTTATCGGAATTAACCACATCCTAACTTATTAGTTCATATGTCTTCATATTCGTCAACCTCTATATTCGTCATCAATTCGACATTTTCTATATCAACCAATTAATTTCTATATTCATCAATCTGTGTATTTATAATTGTCTACATTTTTATAAAATTTCATTCACTATAACCGATAATCTATATTTTATTATAGCTATAATAGACTTAAAATAAATAACCAACCTATTCGTTATCGTTTTTATTCTTTGTTTTCCGCATTATGAAATATTTACATACGTTCATCTGTCTTCATCAATTTCTATATTAGTCAGTTTTATGTTAACCATTAAAAATATTTATTATTCTTTTTATTTCTCAGAATAAACCACAATATATAATACAATATATAGCTATAATAGACTTAAAATAAATAACCAATCTAAAAATCAGTATAAATACGCTATTTTAGAAATCGTTTATCGTTGCTCATATTAGCACAGCGCTAATAGGGGTTCACCTTTGTTCGCCAAGTGAAAAAAAAATCATTGTACCCAGCTTCCATTTAATTATTGTTTTCCAGGGGTATTCAACAGGTGGGCGATCGATTATGCCCGGTCAAAATACGGTAAACAATACGAACCGTCTAGGGGAAACCTTCGAGAAAAAAATCACACACAAAAAACTCCGATCTCTAAAGAATCAAAAAAAAAAAATTAACAAACATAAAAATAGTCGATGGGAGAGAACCAAAAAAACGGACTTAAAAAATGAATAAATCGTGATCCAGTAGTTGATCGTTGAATCATACTCCCCGCTGAGGATTGACATTGACTTCCTTGAACTTCGGTCAGACCAGTTTTTTAGAATGAACTTCTAATTCGATAAGAAGAACACACAAATATATCTTCGGCAATTTATAGAAACGAGGCACGGATGTGGCTGAAAATTTCGAGCATCCTTAGCGTATTTATAATATAGATATTCACTAAATTAATGCAAAGTCTGATCAGAATAACTCCGCGCGTTCTTCACACGATAATTCTTATCTTATTCGGTAAATCGGCGTTTTTTTTTTTTGATAATTTGCGAACTTAATCGACATGAATGGTTGTCGAATTGATTGTCGATAAAACCGTGGAAAGGTCGAGAAACACTCGACTGTGTTCTCAGCAGGTGACCCTTAATGACCCAGCTCCCCATGGACGACCCGTCGAGAAATACTCTAATTGCCATATTGACTTTGAAACGAAAGTCAGCTGCTACTTAAGTCTGAGAAAGCGAAATCGAATTTGATTCTGAGATCTGGATCGAATTCTTTTTTATACTTTGCTTCCAAAACACACTATTAACTTTAATTCCGGACACTTCTTTCCAATTAATTTCAAATATGTTGCTTAAGTCGCAAATTTTGTACTTAAAGGGGTTTCATAGAATTTTCTATAACTTAAAGAATCACTAAGCGCAGTTCTCAAAATTGAATTTGGCATCAACATATATAATGATTTTCATGGAAAAGTTTGATTGATCGAAAATTCGGAATTATAAGTATAAAAAGTATTTCAATGAAAATGAAGCAAATTTATCGAACGAATAAATGTGTTGCTTTATTCTACTAAGAGATAGTATACTCATCCCTCGATTTACGCGGTTCCACATTTACGCGGTCAGTAAAAAATTACATTTTTATTAAAAATCATACATATTTTGTGGCACGCGTCACACAAACGCGTTTTTTGTATCAGATTCAACAAATAAAAATTATAATATAGCAGTGAGAAAGCGAAACAATAAAATTACAATTATGTAATTATATATACTTTTAACTTTATGATGTTATAAATTTGTCGAGCTATTAAATCTATAAAATTTCTTAGTAAAATTCTCTTTTTGTACCTCGTTTTACGCAGTTTTCTGGAACCTAATCGCCCTAATTTATATGAATTTGAAGTATCGATTTACGCGGATTTTTATTTCCTGGAACCCATCTCCCATTTTTGTATGAACTTAGAGTCTCGATTTACACGGTTTCTATTCACGAGATTTTTCCAGGAACGTATCCACAGCGTGAATCGAAAATTAGTGTATTAAGTTCGACTTCAGACTTAAATCGCGCAAAAGCGGGACTCGTCCTTAAATTATCGAAATCGGTACCGATCATTAAATTAACAGTTCAAAACAGCAATTTAGCGTACAATAAATAACACAAATATCCAATTCTGGAATTGCGAGATCGGATCGAAACTCTTTTGTGGACAAACAAAGGGGACGCCATTGTTCCGGTGTCAAACGGCAATAGCCGCAGGGGTTCTTGGGAAAAAAGTCGTCAATCTTAACATCTCACGGATCCGGATATTGTCGAGGGGTGGTTTATCGAAATAAACCACCCCTCTTTTAGGAGTCATTACAAGCTTTTAATGGGACTCGTTCACGCACTCGACACAGCACCGTTTTGCCCTTCGATTCAAAGCTCATCTCGAACGTTTAGCCCTTTCTTGAAACGAATGTGTAGTGAGATTTCGATTATACAAACTTTCGATTTTGTACCCAATAAAAACATCAGATATTCGTACAAATGAACACACATTTCGTTCGATGTGAAGTGAGATCTCGATTATACAAACTTTCGATTTTGTACGCAATAAAAACATCAGATATAAGTACAAATTAATACAAATTTCGTCCTAAATAAAAATATTCATTCGTAATGTAATGATGTATCCACATCTATGCCTATGTATGCCGGCGGCTTCCAGTGGCAAAACACAATATACTCATCCTTCGATTTACGCGGTACCCATTTTACACGGTCAGTAAAAATTACATTTTTTTTTCAAAAATCATACTTATTTTGTGGCACGCGTCACAAAAACGCGTGTGTTGCATCAGATTCAACAAATTAGAATTAGAATATAGCAGTGAGAAGGCGAAATAATAAAATTACAATTATATAATTATGCATACTTTTAAACATATTATAAATTTGTTGAACTATTAAATCTATACAATTTCTTAATAAAATTATTTTTTCTTACCTCGTTTTACGCGGTTTTCTGGAACCTATCCCCCTAATTTATATGAACTTGAAGTATCGATTTACGCGGATTTTTATTTCCTGGAACCTATCTTCCATTTTTGTATGAACTCAGAGTCTCAATTTACGCGGTTTCGATTTACGCGAATTCTCCAGGAACGTATCTACCGCGTAAATCGAGGCATTAGCGTATACACCTTTTTTTTCATTCATAATACACTTAATCTAAATAAAATTAGATTTCCATTGATTGAATATATTATGATAAAGTTTATTATGTATAAAGAAGAAAAAAATCTGTAGCAATATTGTTTCGCAACTATTCTCTAGGAACAACTAATGTAGCTCGAAAGGACGATTATTCCGTCTCTCTGAATATTATTATACTGATCAAAAATCGATTTAATTGTTCATTTATTCAAATGTAATTATAATTGCAGGTATTACGAGACTGGTTCGATAAAACCTAGAGCAATAGGTGGATCGAAACCTAGGGTGGCAACAACACCAGTTGTTAACAAGATTGCTGACTACAAAAGAGAATGTCCCAGCATCTTCGCTTGGGAGATCAGGGATCGTCTTTTGAGTGAAGCGGTATGCAACAACGACAACATTCCTAGCGTGAGTATTTTAAAATTTTATCTTATTATTAGTAATTTAAATGTCGTTTACATGCTGCCATTTTCATTGCTTCTCATCTATAGAAGAAATGCAATAGTAGTTTGAGTCAAAGTGGCAGCATGTAAATGACTTATTGTATGAGATGTTACAAATATTTTTTTTTCTCGAATCAAATATTCAAAAAGAGGCCGAAGAACAAGTTTTAGTCATAAAATCCACTCTCGTTAGCCAAAAATTTTGAAGCATATACACGTACTTATTCCTCCCACTTCTAAACGATTTCCCACACTTAACTCAAATATAATATTTTCTACATCGAAATTTTCACACAAGCCAAATCTCAATCGGCAAACCTTCACAATAAGATGAGAGTGAAATAAACAAACAATTTATCGAAGCCCTCGAGACTGACGGGTGCAGTACAGCCCTTAGAAAAAAAAAGCACCCCCGATTATATTGCTTCTGACAATATTGCGAAAATATTTACCGTGGCTTTTGTCGCAGAGCAAACAGGACACTTGATGGCAATAACGCTAAACAAATTGCAGATCTTCAGCACAACAATGATCAGTATTTTTTTCCCCAGTCAGTATTATATTTTATTATATTTCGAATAAGGTTCGATCCATTGATAACGTCTGCCGGGACAAATAATGGGACTTTTTCTATTATTGACACGAGTGCCTGTATACGTACTAGGTATTATATATAATATAAGACCGGGGATTCTGCACTGCGACCATTATTGCTCGGAAATTATATTTGAAATGTCCGTTGTTGTGTTGAATGGGATTTTCGCGAAGGTTTTTCGATTTCAATTTCGAAAGTCGACGGACAAAAGGGCGATTTTTCATATTTGACAATAATAAATAAATCCTTTAACGAAAATATAAGATTTTAGAATAAATTTCGTAAGAAATATATGTAGATTTTATTCGAATAGATACAGTAAAAAAAATCAGTATTTAATTAAAATAAAATTTTAGTTTGAATTGATTTGAAATTACTAAATAATCAACATTTCTGAACAAGTAAATGTATAAAAAATCAAATATCTATCGTTGATGGAAGAATGCATGCATCTGCTTTTGAAAAAAAATGGTTCAAGTCTTAAGAGGCTTTTGCGAATACACGTTTTTTTTGCACAATTGAAAAATGCCGAATTTCTAAAGACGATCGAATAAGTATTGATTTCCTGTAGATACAAAAAAATAATATTTTCAGCATAGATTCGAACGGAAATTATCTTTCACATTGTTTGACTGAAAAAAAAAGAAATGATTCCATTCTTTTCATATCGCATAATAGACGTTCAAATATTATAAAAATACCATAATAATAATAATTCAATGATATTATGAAAATAATACCAACTCAACATGATAATAATCGTTTTAATGATAACATTTATTGATTTACTAAAATTTTGAAATACAGAGTAGGATCAATATATAACGATAAAATCTTTATTGTGAACAAAGTATTGAGGTTACATTAAATATGAATTAATATTCTTCAAAGTACTCTCCTTGACTAGCTATAAACTTATCCCAAAGATGCTGCTATGATTGGAAACATTTCTGGAGCCTTTAGCTGTCTTATCGTAGCTCTTATAATATTGAAAATGGTGTCAAAACGTTTTCCTTTCAGCACGAATTTAATTTTTGGAAAGATCCATAAGTCACATGGTGCTGAATCTGGTGAATAAGATAGATGTGGGCAAACAGGAATATTTTTTTCAGCCAAATATTCACGAATCACGATCATGTCGCTTCTGATATATTATAAGACAGCTAAAGGCCCTTCCGAAAGAAGGGTTCCAGAAATGTTTCCAATCATGGCAGCATCTTCGGGATAAGTGTATAGCTAGTCAAGGAGAGTACTTTGAAGAATATTAATTCATATTCAATGTAACCTTAATACTTTGTTCACAATAAAGATTTTATCGTTATATACTGATCAGAGGAGAAAGTTTCAATATGACACGCCGCACTAAAAATAGCAAAGGGATGCGCACGAATCATAATCAAAGCACAATAATTATCATTCGAACGCAAAAGACACACACTCGTCTCACTCTAACCGCATATAATCAACATCGAACAGAAAGAGATATAAGCACGTGTCCATACGTCGTCGCATTGTCCGTTTTTATCGACGGATACGCTCTGCAAGACAACGCAACCGAGCGGAAGCTCCGAAGTATTGCCGTCTCTTTATTTCTACGTTAAATTGTACGAGTGGAAGAGAGATAGAGATAGATTATGAGCGGGGAAGATGTAAGCCTCGTTGTTTGAGGGAGTCTTGAGAGATTCGAACGAGAATCCAATATGATTGCAATTTTGATGCAATTTTGGATTGAATTACAGGCAGACTATATTGCTATTTGCTATTTTGCACATTTTTGAAAAATAGCTTTTTTTTTAAATAGATTTTTAACACAAAAAACCACTCATATTCTTATTTTTTTGATAAAGTTGATTTATCTTAAGTCATTTGTAATATTTTCAATAAATTAGTAAATGAAATTTCATTTAAAATTCAAATTGTTCGATACTTAGGTTCATTGAAAAAAAATCGCCGAGCGTCTTCGATATCAATTGACATAATCAATAGCTATAAAGTAACTACATGACGGATTGTGCTGAAACTTCGTATTTGAATACAGAAAATATGCACCAATTTAATAAAAAAAATAATTTCTAGAATATCTTTACGGGAGCTTTTTAAATTAACTCCAAACTTTCAGACTTTCAAACAATTTGACATTTTCAAAACCAATCGTGTGCGAAAGTCGAGGTCCTCCTGTACTTATTTGAAAATTTGTTAAAAAAATCGAAAATGCATTATATTACAGTAAGGTTTAGTTAATATCGAATCGTTCGCGTTTATTTACACAATGTCGAATGTAGTCGGCAACAATGGCGTTTACACGTGAATTTGACGTTATTTTTCCCGAATTGATCCGATCTGGTTTTCGATTTGAATCGTTTCGAACATCAATAGCCGGAACTGAATGGATATATGTATGTACGTCGCCGGCCAATAATGAACACTATAAATTTAGGGTTCAAGTGTCCCCATGTCAACGACATGTCACACACAATGAGCACAACTTCGACGCAGGGGATGAAAATCGAACGAATTTTCAGAACGCTTTCTTATATTTTATTTTTTTATTACATACCTATTACATATTTGCAATATCAAAAAAAAAAACGCGTGTGTTACATCAGATTCAACAAATAAAAATTATAATATAGCAGTGAAAAGGCGAAATAATAAAATTATAATTATGTAATTTTGTATAGTTTTAACTTAAAACATGTTATAAATTTGTCGAGCTATTAAATCTATAAAATTTCTTGGTAAAATTCACTTTTCGTACTTCGTTTTACGCGGTTTTATGGGACCTATCCCCCTAATTTATATGAACTTGAAGTATCGATTTACGCGGATTTTTATTTCCTGGAACCTATCTTTCTAATTTATATGAACTTGAAGTATCGATTTACGCGGTTTCAATTTACGCGATTTTTCCAGGAACGTATCTACCGCGTAAATCGAGGGATGAGTGTACTTAGATAGAATGTGTATAGTATTTACAATGGAGCAACAGTATAAAGCACTTGTGCATGCCGCGTCAAATCAGCATACTCACAATGCTTAAATTCGAGTCTTTTCAGGTGCTAGTGAAAATCAATTGTTTTTCTTATATTTGTGACTCAATTTTATTATATTTGATTAAAACAAAGTATTAATTTAACTTTTAACAAAACTGTTACTAAAATTGTATCAATTGTCTTGTATTGATTATAATCGATTAATTTAGCGACACATTATTTGACGATCGAAAAGGCCAAGGGATACAAGTGACATTTTTGTTATGTATAGGAATCGCTTCTATGCATGCTCATTTATTTGGTGGAAAAAGGATTTAAACGAATTCGGAACGTGTGCCTCAATATATCATCAAATCACTCGACCTCTTACTAATACATGGTCAACTTTGAACGCGCTTTTCTCGAAATCACTTGTACCCCTCGGTCTTCATTTACTCTTCGTCGTTTTTAGCTAAGCAACTCTTCTTCTACACATGATATTAATAGAAGATAAAATAATTATCATGCAATAAATAAATAAAATATTGATTTAAGAAATATTTTTGAAGGTTGATCAGCACTGAGTGGGTTCCCTTTATTTTGTCGGCGGTCTCTACAATTGTGCGTAAAGCCAGAGAGTAAATAGAAGTAGAGAAGAGGCTTTTTTTTTGTAGAAATATGTCAAAGTGAAAGTGGAGGGTCTTTTTCTAACCGAATTGAATGGGGGCGGTTTCGTTGCCCTCGAGAGGTCGGCTTGATAATAATCATCGTAACTCTATTGCAATTTATCTAACAGTGGCTAAATGAGAACATTTTTTCTCCTCTATCAAAAGAACTGACTATTGGTGTATGTATGTACATAAAATAAAAATGTATATGAGTGTAACAGTCAAAGCATTCGGATGCGTCAAGGTGTATTTTGTCTATTTAAAGTATTGCACGTTACATGGATATGCACGTTTTTCAATTCTGGTCTCATTATTTTCGAGTTTTTTATCATATTATTACAGTACTCTATTTCGTTATAAGAATGAAGTATTTGTGCTTCAAAGAGCAAAAAAATATTTACCTATTACATAAAAGTTTGGTCACAACTTTAGAATTATTAGTTTTTAGATGAATTTTGTTGATTTAAATTAAATCTTGATGAAAATGTAGAGTTGAAAATTATGTACGAAAAACCGAAACTTTTAATATATTCTTTAACTAAACTAGTATACATTTGTGCGTCTTAAAGCTTTGACTGTAACACTTCCTGCAGATATTTTATACAATAAATACCATACCTACATCATTTATAATTAATCAAAAGTCTCAAGCAATTCTTATGAGTTTGATTGAAATCTGACGAACCTTGAGTACAAACAATAATTTTCATTCATAATAAATAAATTTTAATCAAGTAAATACTCATACAATAACTATCTACCACATAATACACTCCTACAATAGAATAGAGTAACGCAAAGTTTCCCTCGCATGTTTATACACCTACCCCGAATTCTTCCACAGTACACATAAGGGTGCAGATTTCCACCCCCGAAAAAGCAAAAAAATCCCTCATAAGCCCAGCAATAACGCATTAAATAATACGGGAGTAGTTTTGTTCCTCGAAAGGGTGGGACCCTCGAATGTTTGCCTAGAGCCGGCCCTGTTTACCTTCGTGTGTCATCGCCGTTAATAAACCCATTTGTTTTCTCAATACGATCTTCGGGAACCCCTTCGTTTTGGGTTATAATATAATATTTGCACAACGGCGTATGATGGATCAGGAAGTGTTATTAGCCGTTTTTGACAAATGAGAGGGTGTGTCAATCGATTCGTGCAAATGTTTTGCAATCGAGGTCTCTAGTGTTGATTTTTCACGTATGTATACACCCAACTCTCGTTTTACACCAGCAAAAACCGTGTAAGAAAAAAGACATTTTTTATTGCGCGATATTCATTATATAGTTCAAACAAACCGTGTTAAACCAAATAAATCGTGTAAAAACAATATTTTTTTCATTTTTTCAAACCGTGTAAAAAAATCCGTGTAAAACGAGAGTTGGGTGTATTTCATATGACGAATTTAGAGTCAATAGAGTTGTGCGTGGAAATTTTCTCTGAATATGTCCATTGTTTTGGTTTTGAAAATTATATGGATAGGTAAATAGTTTTGGAATCTTTATTAACGTAGATAATTGTTCATATGATCCATCAAGTGCTTAAATGATAAATTCCATTTATAAAAATTAATGATTAATTAGGTAAAATCTTAACTGTTTATATGTGAAATATATTTTTTGAATAATAAAGTAAATTCCAATTCGAATTAATTGTTTACTTTAATGTGAACTGATCACATTCATACGTAGCTTATTGTAAGCGATAAATGGAATATCTAATGAATGAATTTTGAAAAACGTATCAAATTATCGTTTTTTTCGACTGTATTTAAAGTTATTACAGAAAAGATAATTTATTGAGTCGAATAGAAGCAATATTTTTCTTAATGCTTACATTATGAACTTTCCGAAGATGTTCAATTTTCCCCCATCTTCTATAAGTTCTAACACAATTACTTAAAGAACCCAATTAATATCATTATCATCGATTAACTTTTCACTTTTTTAACCCTCGATTTAGTTAACTACACTGAATTCTTTAGATATGTAGTAGATATATGACAAAATAAGTGTGTTTCACATCTCAGATAGTCAAAGTTAACTAATTTGAAAGTTAAAAATGAAAAGATCAACCCTAAATATTTATCAAACACATCTATCAAAAGGCAACAATATCGAACTCTCAAGCATCCGAACGAGATAAAATACAACACAATCTAATTCAGCACATATGTCCAAATGATTTTCAATCGTTTATTACATCGTGTGCGAGGGTCTTTATGTCCATAAACTGCCGTAAAGTATCGAATGTGTGCGCAACTTTCCAAGGGTCCTGTGTCGCGTTTAATCGCTGCGGCTACTTGCAGGCACTCCTGGGGCTTCATTATCCACCCCTCGTTATACGAAACACGCTATACGAATATACCCACCAATTTGGGCACACGAAACACCCACATGCCCCATATCATGTGTGTCTTCTCGATCGCGACAGTGGTGCAAGTCTGACTTCTTTAATTTAGAGATTTGAAAGCTTTTCTTTTGAATTTGAAAATTTTTGTGTTTTTTTGAACGGGTTCTTAGTTTTTTTTTTATAATTTAAATACACTCATCCTTCGATTTACGCAGTTTCACTTTTACGCGGTCAGTAAAAAATTACATTTTTTAGAAAATCATGCATATTTTGTGGCACACAAACGCGTGTGTTGCATCAGATTCAACAAATTAGAATTAAAATATAGCAGTGAGAAGGCAAAATAATAAAATTACAATTATGTAATTATGTATATTTTTAACTTTAAACATGTTATAAATTTGTCGAGCTATTAAATCTATAAAATTTCTTGATAAAATTCTCTTTTCGTACCTCGTTTTACGCGATTTTCTGGAACCTACCCCCTAATTTATATGAACTTGAAGTATCGATTTACGCGGATTTTTATTTCCTGGAACCTATCTTTCGTTTTTGTATGAATTCGGAGTCTCGATTTACGCGATTTCTCCAGGAACGTATCTACCGCGTAAATCGAGGTATGAGTGTATAAACATCCATCTCTTCCCAATAGATTTTGATAGTTGTTGTTGTAGAGAGGATGTCGTCAACGGAATGTCATTGTGCGCACTTTCTTCGAACGCTCTGTCTCAAAATCTACCATAATCGATCACAATATTATGAAATAAAAAATTACCATTTATTTTTTTAATTTTTGGACTTAAACCTCTTTTAAAATTTAGGGCACATATTATATTCGGCGACACGTCCCGCAGTAAACGATTGGGATCGAAATCGCGCAACGAAAATATCGGATTACTTTCGGTACAGGTGCTCTTGAAATTTTTTGGTGTTGTGTTCATAAGGAATTCTAAAGTTTTCGGTTTTTAAATTAAGATATGATAATGAAAAAGTCTCGAGAATTCTCGGGAATCGAGACTCAAAAAGTGAGTCGTTATTTGAAATTTTTCTTTTCGAAGAAGCTTCGTATCTTGTCTCACACAATGATATTTGATTGTTTTGATTTCAAATTCTATAATTTTCGTTTTAAAGTCTTGGAATTCATATCAAGATAAATTTTAAAGTTTTGACACAGATTATCGAATTCTCGCGCGTAATTTTTGTAATAAATTTTATCTTTAAATGCAATTACCAGAAAATAGCCCGTCGAGTATCAACGGAAAGTATAGAAATGATAAAATATTTTTTTTTTTTGAAGGCACAATAGATTAAGTCAAAAACGATTCTCGTCGCTATATTTCAACGTTGATTATCTCGTTATGCATTATTCATTTTATTAAAATGTAAATTGACATGTCAAACCCTCGTGTTGCGTACAGTACATACGTCATGTACAATAAAACGTGTAGGGGTCGCATTATTAAATGTGTTAAGCTATGCGTTGCAATTAACTTCGCAATTGTTGATCGATCGTATTTATTTCATTTCATCACATAACTAGATCGTGTAATTTATTTGAAGCCAAATTTTTAACTAGAGTCTAAAATTTAACTAAATTAAATGTAAAATCTGACATGATTACAATTCAGTATCATTAAGATAGTTTTGAATGCACAATATAATGTGATGAGAGTAAAAGTGATACAATCGATACAGTGACTGGTTTTGTGTGAATATTAAATTTTTCGAAAAATCTATCTTTCAAGAAATTCAATTGAAATGGTGTTTTTTTCAATTTATTATATTTATAATAAATAAATTTATTTATTAACAGTCTTATTGTTTTTTCAAATTATAAAAGAAAAAAAGCTAGTTTAAGAATTTGATTCAATCATGTTTTGAACATACATATTACGAATTAATAATTCAAAATATTGATTTATTTTTTGTAGTAAATATTTATTTTAGATACTAGCTTCTGTGTCATGGCGTTGCTCGAAATTCTTTGGACTTTAAGCCAATTTTGAATTGTTATGTAGTAGGTATTTATAACTCGTTCTCGATATTAATAGTAAATTTCGTTGCAAGCGTAGGAATTGCATAATATTTGCTACAAAAAGGCCCCTCTGAAAATTGACAAGCGATAAAAATTCCCAGGATAATAAAATGTTTAATATAATTATCCTAAAAATTTCGCAATAAAAGGATCAGCCGTTAAGGAGTCTATGCATAAAATAAATACACCCAACTCTCGTTTTACACGGTTTGAAAAAATGAAAAACATTTTCACACGATTTATTTGGTTTAACACAGTTTGTTTGAACTATATAATGAATATCGTGCAATAAAAAATGTCTTTTTTACACGGTTTTTGCTGGTCCCTATCCACCGTGTAAAACGAGAGTTGGGTGTACATACATACATAGATTTTCATTTTCATTGATAACATATTGAGCAATAGATCGAAATATTGCGTTTCAACGGACACACACACACACACACACACACATGAAATTAGGCTATTATAATATTAGACATAAAAAATACACACACATATAAATAAAAAGGTAGATGCAAGTGAATCGACGCTTGGCGCTGACAGCCCCCCCACAAAAAAGGGGCGCCCCTGACGACAGGGCCCCCATCCCTTACCCCCCTCTACTCCCCTCACCCTCCATATTACCCCCTCACCCCCCCATATTTCCCCCCTTGCGTACCTCGGGGCGTCCAAGCGGCCCCTTCGAAGGCGCCCCCGTGCGTGCCCCTTCGCCAGGGGCGCATCCAGGGCGGGGGGTAAGCCCCCGGGGCCCCCGTACCCCCCCCCCTCTTCCCCATGGCCCCGCACCCTCGTTCGTATCGACGCAATCGCAATGCACGCTTTGGTGGCTACGGTGAATAAAACTGTTTGGGCGAAGCTATTTGCCTTTGGCACACGTCATAGTAATATGTCTGCGTTTTTTTTTGTCGTAGGTACGTAGCGTTAGAACGGGGCAGGGACGGATTTGGAATGCTCTTTTTTTTTGTATTTCGATGATTTTATGTGATTTGGCGTCGCTTGAGACTCTGTGGAGTATAAAGCTGGCTGTGAACTGTTTTATAATTTTGACTTTTCTTGCTATTAGTAATTAATTTCCTTAGAGTATAAGCAGTGCATAGTATTTGTTGGAAATAGGCTACAAAAAGATCCCCTTGAAAACTGCCAAATGACAGAAATTCTGTGGTTTGTATAATAAAATGTTAAATATTGTCAAATATAATGATTCTCAAACTTTCTCAGATGTTTAGATAATGGTTCGTAATAGAAAAGTAAGCGGCAAGAAGTTTCTGGGGTAAGTTGTTCCGAATTGAATAAGTTTGCAAAAAAAAGAGATTATAATACTACACAAAGGGTATAAGCATCAAATATTGGGCAATTTAAACAACAATTTTGGTTACTCAAATGACGATAGTTGAGTGACAAAACAACTTCGGAACAACTTACCCCTAGAACTTCCAGCCCAAATTTAAAATAAATGTATATCTGTAGAAATGTTATTTTTTAGTAACTGATCTTTTGGAAGTGAAACTCTCCAAAATAATGATATGAACGTTTGAGAAGATTTCTGCATAATTAAAAAAAATATTTGACATTATACAAACAATTGGATTTTTATTTCTTAAATTCTCAGGGGAGCCATTTCGTAGCTTAGCCTTAGAAAATATCATGTACAAAGTTTCTACAAAGTTTCATCAAAATCGGAGGAGACTTTTAAGTGCATACTCCTCTTAAGCGAACCAAATCCCAAAACGGGGTGGAATCCAGGGGCGGATTCAGACAATTTAAAATTCGTCAGCATTGATTCCGGTTCATCGGTTTTAGTCAGCGGGTACCTAATCGAATCCGTTGACTGTCCACCCGAAAAAGATTCGATTTTTAAGCAAGTTTCTTGTTGAGTTTCGATTTTTGGTCTCGTTTAGACGGTTCAGTGAATTTTTCAAACGAAAAAATGTCTTAATTCGATCGGCGCCCAGTGAACATTGTGTTTTATAATATGATTTAATTATGGAATAAATGATATAGGCATTGGATTGAATTGTTGAAAAAAATTAATAGTTCGATAGTTTGGAAGATGTTTGAGAAAAAAATCTTAGTTTAGAAATTGTTTTGTGATTGAGTAAAAATACTGATTTTGGTTGCTTATTTTTGTCTTAAAATTATATAATAAAAGCTCTTCAATCTCTTAAAAATTATATAGATAGATAAAGGTGACAATACTAAACCACTGAGAACTTAATACTATCAAATTGTTATCATATGTTAATTTTTGATAAAATAAATCACTAAAAAATATATATTAGTATGTATACTTGGTTTATGCAATGAATAATTATCAAAATTTGGTGGTTTAATTTTCATATGGTCCATATTTGTCGCCTTCCCTTGTTATTTTAAAATGGACACGATATACTTATTTATAAAGTTCCAATAGTGTCAAATTCAAATTCTTTCGAGATATTAATTTTCTAAAAAAATAGCCTATTATATCAAATTTCAAAATAAAAACAAGTTGAAAAATCAAAATTGAAAATGTAAAATTTTAATCGCTTCTCACTCAATCGCAATAATGTATGCACATACATTTTCAAAAAACTGTTGAATAAGCGTATTCGACGCTGCGGAACAAAACGACGAAAATTCACAAAAAAAAATTAGATTTCATCTAAAAAAAAAAAACGTTTAAATCCCCTCCTCAACGCTTCGTATGTAACCCCCTTTTTCTGACGAAAAAAAACCGCTTTTATGATTGCACGGGGACCAAATTAAAATGTAAATCCGCACACCGCGGTTAGAAAATTCATTCAGATTTCCCGCCCGAATGAAAGGATATGAAATAAAATAGAAAACTGAAACGTGTAAAAAAAAAAAGAAAAGGGCGGGAATATTTTAATTTCGAAATTCGAGCCCGCTCTTGCGCACCACTGGCTTCGCATTGTGGCCGCGGGCCGCCGGTTTGACGCCACTGGTCGTTTGCTTGTTCGCAATTATGGCAGTACATTTTTGTGCAGCAAAATGTGGTCGTTTTCGATTTGCTGGATGCAACTGCGGTTTTGTTGGTAGTTGTGGTGTGCTATTGTTAGGTAGTGTCCACACTGTGTAAATAACAAATGACGACTGAAAAAGGTGCAAGTGATTTTGAGAAAAGTGTGCTCAAAGTATGTATTAGGAGGAGGTCGAGTGATTTGATGATATATCTAGGCACTATCAAGTTCATTTATATCCTTTTGCCACTAAATATATAATATGAGCGTACATAGTAGCGATTTCTGTACACAACTTGATTTTGGCAAAAGTGCGCTCAAAGATGAGCATGTATTAGGAGGAGGTCGAGTGATTTGATGATATATCTAGGCACACGTTTCAGGTTCATTTATATCCTTTTGCCACCAAATATACGAGCGTACATAGTAGCTATTCCTGTACACAACTCAATTTTGGCAAAAATATAATTTGTACCCTTTGGTCTTTTCAGTCGTCAAATGTTGACTCAAATTATTGACCCCCCTGAACGATAATATTGTCGAAATAAGTTGTCTCAGTTTTTCAATAAAAGGTAGTCATCAAAGACAACATTAATACAAATATTTATTTACTAGCGATCAATCCATTGAATATATCAACGCAGTTTTTGAGACACACGGAATAGCGCTATTATGTAGTTAGATTAAGTCATTTCTATTAAGCTTCAAAAAGAACAATGTCATTTTTTTTCCAATGAATCCGCGTTATAGAGACATCTTCCGATTTTACGAACAACCCTCTCAAATTCGAACCGATCCGGCAATTAACCGGTAACTAAGACCGGTTTAAATTGGCGGTTTTGTGTGTGCTCATAGCCTAAAGCGTCCGACACAATCGTTGCAGAGTGTTAGGGCACGTGGCTATTGTGCCAACGTGAGGCTTAAGTGCATCTGATGCAGTTTTATTGCAATATCATATTGTGCAGTTGTATAATGTGATGATTGAGGATATCGAATGACTCGGAGACGATTTGCTGCTTAACTGTCGAGTTATAGAGCGATTTGTATGATGCGACATCCACACTATGTAAATGATTTGAGTCGACGACTTTTGTCGTTTGCGTTGTGTGGACCGCGCACAACAATTTGAGACGTTTGGTTTATTCGAGATTTATTTTTAATTGATTATCGCATACAATATTTTTTTACGAAATTTCATTTATCATCAATAAATATTTAAAGCATTTAAGCATGTATCATATTTTCGGAATTTTGATGCAAAATATTACCATTTTTCATTTAACGTACGAAATAAAATTCAACATACGATATTTCATTTACTTTCAAAGCAACCGGGGCGCTATTGAACGTTATGAAAATGATATTTTTCAAGTTTTTTTTTCGTTTGTACAGTTTGACTACTGTATATGTAAGCATCGGTCGCTTTTGGCGGCACCGACAATAGAATCGAACCGAGTTTCCTTTCATTCCGCAACAAATAACATATTTTCGTTACAATGTAAGTGAAATGTGGTCATCGAAGCGTGTCCTCCATTATTGGATTATTTCGAGAACATATTTTCGAGTGTCCGAACATGAAAAAAATACAGAATAGAACCAAAACTATAACTAAAATCTATATAAATAAAAATTAATGTATGAATCTTATATGTTAATTTATCTCTCATCTAATTACAATCAAACTTTTCAGAATTATCGTGTGGATATCTATGAGAAAATTTAGATAGTTTTAAGAGATTGACGTTTAATAGTGTGACAAATATTATAAAACGTATTAAGCACGGTCTACACATATGATGTAATTTAATAAGTTCAACAAATATTTTACATTTTATTTGTTTTGCATGACAGTTTACAATCAGCTATAAGTCTTTAGAGTTTTGATCAATGCACACAGAAGTAGTTATAAATATAATATAGCATATGTGAAATGTGTTCTATGGAATCATCTATAATAAATTTAATTGAAAAAATCTACATTCTATTTTTCGTAGGGATTTCGGATTCTGAAGTAGAATACATTGTGCCATTATTGTATTATGTTGAGCTTATTAAAGTTCGCCATTCTGTTGAATGTTCGGGTCGTCACCTGGCACTTTTAGATCGTAAATTTATTTATTTATTTTTTGTGCGAGCTTATTAAATGTGCAGAAGTGGCGTTTTTATATCTGACAGATTATATTCGAACATCTTTTGAAATTCGCACAAAAGTTTGTGAACGCGGACCGAAACGCCCATTTTGGACACATTGATATCTTTCAGATTTAGAAAGCTATAAAATTTTAAACATACAATGTGTAAACATTTCATTGTGCATATTATATGTATATTGAATATATTCAATATTATTTACATAATGTATTTTTGAAATAAGCACATTGAAATTTACGACAAAAATATTCGAGTTATCAAATGCTATTATTATATTAATCAACTCGTTGAAAGTATAATGAACGCCTAGTTAGAATAAAGTTATAATATTTCACTTATTTCATGCAATCTTCATAACAGCAGTCTTAAAAGAATCGCTGAGCACCGCAAAAACTGACATTATTTTATCAGACAATGCTAAATACATATTTTTTCAACTTCTCAAATATTATACAATAAATTGGAATACCGATTCGAATCACTCGCGTTGAACTATAGAATCGCACGCCATTTTGGATAGTCCATTAATTCGCGCGTTAAAAATGGTTTCGGCACCACTGTGCAAAACGCATTCGCGATTCGCGAAACGCCGGCTCTAAAGAGATATTCTCATAATCTTCCATTAGTGAAACATTAGGATTAAAGCGAAAAGCCTATTAGAGGGGGAGGAACGCATCCGTACAACCCCCCGAGGGGGGTTAAATGCGCGCGCACTTTTGACCCCCCCTGTACATACAATAATTGTCGTTCGAAACGTCTGTTTTGGTGTGCGTTTTGCACATTTGATCATCGTCGTGTTTTGATTGCTTTTATTTGTTTTACGTGTAACTTTCAAACATTTATGCACAATTTTATCAATTTATTTCGTTCGCTTTAAAATGAAGAAGTGAGTCATAAGGCAGAGATTCTGATGAGTAAGTTATATCACACAATAGGTGTCACTAAATAGATCGAATTTAATCGTAATCTATATAAGGTAAGAGATGATGATCATTTGAGAAGCCGTCTTGTACAGTGTTTAAATTAACACTTTATTCGAATTAAATGAATTCGAATATTCGAAAGAAACGATAGGGTTTTTATATCAATTAATCAATTAAGAAAAACGACATCTGACTCTCGCCAAGCTAGGACTCGAATCCTTGTATCTCAAGTATGTTGAATCGACACGGCATGCACAAACGATTTATACTGCTGCACTTTCAGCCGGCTGTTTGTTTATCTGTTTAGTGAGATTTTTTTTTTTTGGGGATGTTTTTAAATATTCTGCTTTGATATTATTAAAAAGCTACTGATTTTACGTACTGTGTTGTGCTTGGTATTGTTTTAATATAAAGTTTTCAAGAGTTAAAGTTAACGACTATAAATTCGTCAGATCATTAATATGATCTTCATACGTATTTAGAAGTTCTTCTGATGCTTTCATTAGCCCAAAAATTCTAGATAGCAGTTATTTCTTCATGTAATGATACATCCACACTGCATAAACGAGAAAGTCGTCGACTCGAGTCGCCGGCTTTCCCAGTAAATTTTAATTTCAGCCACATTTTTTCTTTCATTCTTCGCGCGCTTCATCTACCATCGACTAGTTTTCACGATGTTCTGGTTAACAATGAATCTATTGAATTTGCAGGTGTCTTCGATAAACCGGGTGCTGAGGAACCTGGCGTCGCAGAAGGAGCAGCAGGCGTCGAGTGCTGGTGGCGAAAGCGTGTACGACAAGCTGAGGATGTTCAACGGGCAGGCGGGGGGGTGGGCGTGGTACGGGGGCGGAGCGCCCACCGCCCACCTGGCCCTGCCGCCCGCGCCTCCGCCCCTGCCCCCGCCCAGAGACGACCACAAACGAGGTGAGCCCCCAACGCAGACCCTCAAATTGGCCGACGACATCCTAGGTTTTGCGTATTGCGACAAGCAGCACGCGGCACGCACCTCGGTCGACAACGGGAACAATGGAGATCCCAAGAAACGCCATCGTTTCTATTGTTGATCATGCTGCATACTCCGCGCCGCTTGCCGCTTGTCAAGGTATGCAAAACTAGAGATCCGTTTTGCGTACCGTGAAAAGCAGCAATCAGCTCGGTCAATAACGGGAACAATGGAGATCCCAAGAAACGCCATCGTTTCTATTGTTGATCACGCTGTATGCTGCGTGCCGCTTGCCGCTTGTCACGATATGCAAAACTAGAGATCCGTTTTGCGTACCGTGAAAAGCAGCAATCAGCTCGGTCAACAACGGGAACAATGGAGATCCCAAGAAACGCCATCGTTTCTATTGTTGATCACGTTGATACTGCGTGCCGCTTGCCGCTTGTCACGGTATGCAAAACTAAAGGTCCGTTTTGCGTACCGCGATAAGCAGCAATCAGCACGTGGCACAATCAATAATAGAGACAATGGGGACTCTGAGAAACTCCATTGTTCTAATTGTTGACCACGGTGCGTGCCGCGTGCTTCTTGCTGTCTGTCGCGGTGCGCAAAACCTAGCTTTACGATTTTTCTTGTAATTAGATTAATATGTATTAATAAATTGTTGAAATGTACAAACCGAATGCAATATTGAATACCTTACTTGATCACTTTTTAAATTATAAAAGAAACTTTAAAACCATTAACTACATTTATCAAAATAATGCGAAATTTCTGAAATTCACTAAGAAAAGTTCACTGAATTAAAATCAATAGTGTATTTGGATATTTGATGAATTCGAATCAAATATGAATCAATGTCAATAAGATTCTAGTATTTTCTATATAATTATTGTATTTGCTGAAATAAAATTCGTTTGTTTGCGTAAAGTTTGGAAAGCTCTGGTCTAGCGTGTAGAACGACGGAGTCTCGTTTAATTCCATCAATTTGCAACTCTTTCAGCCGTTTTTTAATTTTATTTCAGCGATGGTCTTTAGTGAAAGTATAGTTTCTACTCTGGCTCATTGGAAGGCTTTTCATTCGGAACGTTTCGGTCTTAAGTCGCTAAATTGTTTGTTTCAAAACTTCTCGCTTTTTGTCATATTTCATTATAAAGTCAAATATAGATATAATTCATATAAATATCTTCAAATTATTATACACAGCAAATTATTATTTTTTCATATGTGAAAGCGTGTGGATGACTCTTTTCTGTATATACTCAAGAGTAAACTGTATGCAAAAATGATTTATAAATATTAATTTTCAATATTGTATAACTTCAAGGATATTCGTATTTTTTAATCTTGACGTTTAAGAATGACAAGCGTTGAAATGGCATTTTTATTTTTCAACACACAAACGACAGTTTCACGAAGGTGACCTGATTATTTATTCACATATTTAAAAATGGAAATTTCTTTTGTTTCCAATTGTGAGCTTATGCCTTTTTAATTATGAAAACGAATCTATAGAGTGTACAAAACATTTTTTGTCCATTTTGTATAATTCATTTGTAAGAATATAACGATTTGCTTTAAATGTGCTCTACGTTGTTGTTAAGTTAATAGCATACAAATCTTAAGAAAATAATTTTCATTCATAGATTACGTAGGCATAGTAAATATTTTTTTGAAAAAACTATTGAAAGTTTCACTTGTCGTTCACCATTATTTCATATGAATGCGTTCTCTAGATTTTCATCAAATAATATCAAAATTGCTTACACAATCAAAGTGCAATTTCCTCATTGGAAGAAAAAAGCATGCAGCGACTATACGCAGTCGCCGCGTCTGCAGCGAACCGGCTATTCGCACGCGTCACATCCGAAAAAGTCAGACTATAGGAAGTCCAGACGGTCATTTCTACGTCCATACCTTGGATTTTCCGAGTGCATTTTATATTCATCTGGCGGATCTTTACATGTCGATTGAAAAGAGCATCTATGGTGATTTATGTGACGGCATCTAGCGTCTTTGGCACGCCGCACACGTTGCGGATGCTTTTACGGCACTTGGTGTGCCAAGACACGATCCAAAGTCCGTAAGAGCCTTCCCTCAAACCACGTGGGGTCAGAGGTCACGTGCTGCCAGCCTTCGGGATGCTGGACGTGGAAAAAATCCCGGGAAAATCAGATTCCGTCTGCCGAGTCTAGGAATTTTAGATTCGAATGGACTTTAGATAGTCACTAGTAAGTGTCACAGTTCGGAATTAATCAAATGTGTAAATAATATTATTCGGAATTTTCTAAAACTTCGTATTGCCATCTATGTGTGAAATAAAAAAATATCCCACATTTAGATTTTACGCCTTATATACGTTAAACGGTGTAGTTTCGTAATTACGACGCGAAGTTCGGAGTTTAAGGCGCGGACTAATAAATTGAACGCCCGGGCTCGAGGCACGGCTGTGGCTGAAAATTTCGAGCATCGTTAGCGTATTTATAATATAGATAGTGAGATTGTTATGAAAGACAGTCGAGAAAAAATATAAGACATGTTTGATGTGTTTTCAAAATTTCCTCGATTGAAGTCGTTATTTCATTGATCCAACGATATGAACATACATTTAGTCAGTCACATTGAAGTATAGAATTAATTAAAATAGGATTTGAAATAAATAATTTTCAGCATTTATGGGTTGGTATGAGCCATTTATGGCCAATATAAGATTGGTTTAACTGTTCCTAAAAAAAAAAAAAACTAATGTATTGTTACGAAACCACTAAAAAGTGGATACATAGGTCCGATTCGGACTAAAGTGCCAGAAAAAATTAGGAAAAAAGGGAAACTGGGCTGAATATCCACAAATTGATGTAAAAATTGATAAGCATTTATAAAATACATGAATTTTCTTTTTTCCACATTTTACTATTTTTCCTATAAAATACGTACTAAATATGAATACGAACTCTGACCGTTCGATTCGTTTCCCCAAAACGTAAAAAATATCGAATGTGAAAAAAGGCACTGAAAAATTCGCATTCATATTTCAGAACCGAACGTTCGGACTCGTTATTTTCGAATCCGGGAATCCGGGAAATTTCCGATAAACGCGATCCGGAACGGTTCGTTTTTAAGGGTATTTTCTATTCAGGCTGTGACTTGTTTGTTTATCACTAGTGCCGACACACCCTGTGAGATAAAATTTTCTTCCTCCTCCATTATCTCACTCGACTTTTCATCCACTTATTATTCCTGCCGCAAATTCTCGGCATTTCCTTTCGCTACGTACGTATTTATGTAGGGTATAGTGTGTTTAGAAACTTGAATTTTGAAAAAATATAGTATTTAATCTTTGTAAATAAAATAGAAAGTATTTATGTTATTCATAGACTCATTTAAGGCTGATACTTTTGGAGTTACTGCATGCTCGTGCGGGAAGGTTTTTGAATCATTCCATTTTGTAATTTTCATTTGAAAATTAATAAATAATTGGATTTATATCAATTGAAAATTCTTTGGGGGGTATTTTTGTAGCCCAGCCATAGTAAATACACCCAACCTCGTTTTACACGATGGATAGGGACCAGCAAAAACCGTGTAAAGAAAGTGACATTTTTTATTTCGCGAAATTCATTCTATAGTTCACACAAACCGTATTAAACCAAATAAATCGTGTGAAAAAATATTTTTTCATTTTTTCCAATCGTGTTATTTTGAAACCGTGTAAAAAAATCCGTGTAAAACGAGAGTTGGGTGTAATTGGATTTAAATCATATGAAAATTCTTTCGGGGGTCTTTTTGTAGCCCATAGTGAATATTATGTATGATGTATTCTCACAATGAAATATATGTATTTCGAAAATGGTATTAGGAAAAGCTACACAACACTTCATAATCAATTTAAAGTACAAAAAATCTCGAGCAATGTCGGTTCAAAAAATCTAGTATAAAATTTAACTAATCTTGGGTTACGCATTGATTTTTTTAATTTTAAACATCTATTATGAGGTATGAATTTTGTTTTAAAGTCATTATTGGATCATTAGATAGAATTAGGATCTAAATACTGTTTATTTAAACTACTTATCATTCAGATTTAAATACTGATAATTGATGAATCAATTTCGTATGTATTTTTGTCTAACAACTGTGTTTGTTCGTTAAATGCGTATTTTTTGTTTCTATTGATCTGTTTGTCTGTATTTTTATTCATATGTCTGTCTATATTCTCTTTGTGTATCTGTTTTTCTGTATTTCTGCACGATTGTGTCTATCTATCTATGAATCTATTCGACTATCTTTCTATCTAACTATATGCCCTTATATTTCCATTCTTCATGCAATTCAATCAATCAACAACAACGCCCATTAAAACTTTCCAAATGCCGAAAATTCGACCCGATTTTTCCGAATCTCCAATCTCCAATCATCAAAGTTTCCCGGTATCCGGAAAACCGGATTTTCCGACATCCGGCACGCAATGAAACGGTCCATTACCGCATTTGCTCGACACGGCAGATTAGTCGCTTTTCCACTGTGCGCGTTTAACACGTGCCGTTCATGGCTCTATGGTCTCTTGCATATTCGACACGTCATACGATATTCGCAACTGCGAGGGAATTCGTAATGAAGCGAGACTTCACTGTACTATACGTTGATATGTGTGTGTGTGTGTGTGAGCCGTTCGGAGCATATAGTGATTAAGTCCGTAAAAAGTCGGTTTCGAAGTGTTCAAAAGACGGTTTGAGTTGTTACGAAATTCGTTATGTGTGGCAAATGTTTAGGATTTTATGTGCTTTCATTGCCTTTGTCGAGATTTGTAGAATTCAATACGTTCGAAACTTTGATGCTATTTTGATTATTTGAGATTTTTAAGGGGGAGCGCGCTCCCGTGCGCTCCCCCTCGACTACAACACTGGTATAAAGCGTTTGTGCATGCCGTGTCGATTCAGTATACTTGGGATGCGTGAGTTCAAGTCCTAGTCAAAGTGTCAAAATGTCGTTTTTCTTAATTGATATGGAGACACGGTCGTTTCTTTCGAATGTTTGGATTCATTTGATTTGAAAAATGTGTTTATTTAACGCTTTACGAAACGGCTCCGCAAATGATTATCGCCTGCACCTTTCATATTGTTACACATGATACAAATTGAAATAATTATAATATGCAACTATTCAATTCTAACATATGAATAAAAAGCTACATACATATTTTTAATTACAAATTGAATCTAAAACATTAGTTTTAAACTTGTCACAGTGTATGTGAATGAAAAATAAGGAAAATGCGGTAAACATATAGAATACGGTTGAAAATGAAAAAAAAAAAAACTATTTGCCTGCAAACAAATGCTCGAATATTAAAATGGGGGAAAATTTCGACGAGAGGTTTACTTTCGCGTGCAAATAATGTATGCAAACTGCAAAACATTTTCGCGTGTAATTTTTATTTATTTTCGCCCACAGCCGCCGCCGAATATTTACATACGCAATTTTTTCTACCCACTAGTCCGCCCCTGTGCGGAAAAAGTTCCGAAATGAAAATAAATAAATAGAGTGTGTATGGGGTGAAAAAAAAAACCGGCGCGCATAATGCTGAAAAATTTCGCGCACGACTAAAATCGAATATTCGACGCGTCAAACGATGGCGTGCTCGAATAATTAAATTCGTTCTCTGCTCGAAATGACTTGTGAATTTCGCTTTTTATTGTTTTTAATCGATACAATGTGATTGTGCAGTGTTATGAAGCGTTTGTGCATGCCGCATCGATTCAGTATATGTACGTTTTATGCAAAAGTTTGAGTTTTTTCTGGTGTTCATGTTGCAGACACGTGGTTTTTTTTCAATTGATATGTAGATTATATCGTTATCTTTTCGAATATTTAACTTTATAATAGAGCTATTCTCTCAGTGTGTGTGTGTATCTGTCTGTGTGTTCGGTATAACGCTCCAAAAGTGCGTTGATATATTCAATGAAATGATCGTTAGTTTGATCAGATGATTGAGAACTTAAAAATTTTGAGTATTTTTCGTTTAAAACTGTAGCTTTTGCGTTTAAATTTACAGTGAACTTATTAAGCTGTGCCTACACACGCGATGAAATATTATATTTTGTTTATTTTGTATTATTATACGATAGTTTACAATCGCTTAAAGTAAATTAAACAGTATTAACTTGTAGTTCAACAGTTGAACAATTAAATGCAAACCGTAAAAATATATTATACATTATTAAAATTAAATTTAAACTCGACTAAATATTTTATTTTCAATTGTTTTTCCGTTGAATTCTTTTCCGTCATTTAATATTAATATTGTGATTGTATTGTAAAATACATGTTTCAAATTTAAAATTGAATCAAACTGTTTTTGAATAATTTCGATAATACCATTTTTAAGATTGGATGATATTTTTTTTTAAGATTCACTATTTTTTATTATCAGGTAGGTACACATAAATATGTATAACAAACAGCCTTCACTGCTTATATAACGTGATTCGTTCTCCGAAAAACCTAGTGAAAAATACCATGTTCTATATCTTAAAAATACGTCGTGACAATCCGAGAAAATCCGATAAGATGCGAAAGGAACGAGAAAAATCAACAAAGCCTCCTTCGTAGGCTTTCGATCAGATTTAAAATCCACTTATTCGATCGGAAAAAGCCTTCGCCGCGATAGCGTGTATTTAAGGAAAATTAACGCGCGATCTGCGATATTATTTTATTTAATCGCATTCGAGGCGAAAATTGCCGCCATCTTGGAAAAATATCCATATGAAAATATTTTTGAAGATTCGATTCACATTGAAAATTTTCACAATATGATAAATCATAATTTCACTGCATACAAACATACTAAAAAAATTAAACGATCAGAGCTAAACCGAATTTCACTTCACACACAACACCCCAGAGTCAATTTCAGAAAACAATGAACGATTTAAACGCCATTTTTTTTTTCAAAATCGTCACAATGTCGAAGTGGTTTCATTGTCGTTCGCATTGACGAGTGCTTCGTTCAAGTTCGACTTTTCGAGTGTTTCGATTCAACTCGTGGCGTTCGACATGCATTATTTGCCGTTCGACATCCACTATCGGCGTTTCACGGCTATTATCGACGTTCCACGACAATTATTGACGTTTTGTGTCGGTTATTAGCGATTTTATTCAAGTGTGCGGTTATCGGTTACAGATCGCAGAAACAATTACGCGTGCAACTGACGTTTCGAGTGCGAGTGTGCCACTAGCACAATGGATCGATTCAAGTCGCAGCATTTAACAGTTTTTAATTCAAATTGCTGAATGAATAGTGTTTATTGTATTCGATACAGACAGGGATTGTCAAGTCGATCGGTTTTTTTATAATAGGTTATTGAAGTAGACCATAATTGATCGATGTATAAAAAAAGTTAAATGCATCTCGTTTTGTATAGAAAGGGAAATATGATATTTTATTTGATTAAGAATGTTTTCTCTGTATCGGAAAATTAAGATGAATAAGTTAATATTATCTATAAACAAAATTATCAATTTTTATATGAAGATGTTTTCAATAATTAGGGGAGTATGGGACTGAAAGTTCCGGGGGTAAGTTGTTCCGATGCTCATTTAATCGTGCAATAAATTATGCTTTAATTATGCTCTTCATGCAGTATTATTATCTATTAATCAGTCGATAGCAGTATGAAGCATTTGTGCATGCCGTGTCGATTCAGCATACTTGGGATGCGTGAGTTCGAGTCTTATCTTGGCGAGAGTCACATGTCGTTTGATACACGATCACATGATCATTACCTATACCTTTCATATGTTTCAATAAATCAATAAAAAATTGAGTCAATGATTCGTAAATTGTAACATATGATGATCAAAAAGGCCAAAGGGTACAAGTGACATTGAGTTGTGAACAGGAATCTCTTCTATGCACGCTTATTTATTCGGTGGCAAAAGGACGTAAACGAATTCGGAACGTGTGCCTTGATATATCATCAAATCACTCGACCTCCTCCTAATACATGAATGTAACTTTGAGCGCTATTTTCTCGAAATCACTTGTACACCTTGGCCTTTTCAGTCGTCATACGTAATATATCTTCAATTCTCCATTACATAATCGATATATTCGACATGCTTATAAACAGGATATTTTCGATAATTCAAAAACAGAGCACTCCTCCTAATAAATGTATGTAACTTTGAGCGCTATTTTCTCGAAACCACTTGTACCCCTTGGCCTTTTCAGTCGTCATACGTAATATATCTTCAATTCTCCATTACACAATCGAACTCTAGATATATTCCATAAGCGTACAAACAGAATATTATCGATAATTCGAAAACAGAGCTCTCCTCCTAATACATGCATGTAACTTTGAGCGCTATTTTCTCGAAACCACTGCGAAGTCACTAGTACTCCTTGGCCTTTTCAGTCCTCTATATCAAAATCTTCAATTCTCCATTACATAATCGATATATTCCATAAGCTTACAAACAGGATATTTTCGATAATTCGAAAACAGAGCGTGTTTGCGACAACGGCGAGATAACGAGCGTCAAATTACATTTCCACGTTCCCCACAATCCCCATTAAACGGTCCATGGTCCACGAGGACTTTCCGATATCTAATCCGGGTCTCGTCTTGAGACCTAATTGCCGACAACACACACCTGACTGGGAGGAGTTAGGTGCACCGCATTGTGTGCACTGAGTTAGGGGAGGCGTGGTCCTGACCCTTCTTCTGACCCATCATGAATATCGACTATGGTCTTGGATAGCTATCGTTGATTGATTTTGTAAAAAAGTTTTTTTTTTCTCACAACAGGTCTAAGCCCAATTCCACAATCATCATCAATCAATATTATTCACCGTACAGTGAAGAAAATTCGCCATTATGGTAAACTATTTCGAAGAGTAAATTAGTGTACATAGATGTCACTAAATAGTTCGAATTAATCGAGCATATTTTTATTTTTATTTTTATTTTAAACAGGTAATTTCTACCCAATTTTTTATATACACACCGTGTATTTTAATCGGTCACAAGTGACACAGATAACCCTGAATAGTTAGTATCATTCACTTTTTATATTGTGAAGACGAGACTCCTAAGAGTAGAGAAGTGCACACATAGGTGTCATTAAATAGTTCGAATTAATCGAACATATGAAAGGTGTAGGTGATGTGATCATTTACCGAGCCGTTTCGTAAAGCGTTAAATTGACACTTTTTTCGAATCAAATGAATCCCAAACATTCGAAAGAAATGACCATGTTTCCATATCAATTTATCAATTGAGCAAAATGTCATGTAACTCTCACCAAGATAGGATTCAAACTCACGCATCCCAAGTATGCTGAATCAACACGGCATGCACAAATGATTCATACTACTATCGACTGGCTAATAGATAATAATACTGCATGAAGAGCATAATTAAAGCATAATTTATTGCACAATTTTGGTAATCAATTTAGTTACTCCGACAATGGCGATTGAATGAGCTTCGGAACAACTTACCCCCGGAACTTTCAGTCCCATACTCCCATATTTCTTGAAAGCATCTTAGCACCTAGTAAATTTCTTTACATTTGTAATATTTGCTATGGCTATGGCTATAAAAAAGACCTATCGAGAACTTTAAAACGATATATATTCAGTTGTATGTGAAATTTTATATGTAATGATGCAGAAATCTTTCCACATGCACATACAATAACGCTGAAAACTTTCATTACGAAAGAATCAACCGATAAGAAGTCTATAAATAATTAAAGCCAAAGAATCGGCCGTTAAAAAATCAACAAATAATTTATTTTTCATAAATAAAACAAATTATCAAAATCAAAAAACAATGCATTAAAACGCAGCATTGACAATCGAAACTCCACAGACGCGGAGAGACACATATCGGCAGCATCTCTCACACTTTCTCGCGTCATTATGGATTTCATCGGGGCGAAAAAGCGGCGTCACAAACAGTTCCTTTGTTTCGAGCGAGCGTTTAACTCTAACCCCCATCCTAGGGCCGCCCCTGGCCCGATATTTTCATCCACGTAACGAAGCCGAGGGGCCCCCTCGAGCGAGGTGGGGGCGCGTGTGGGGGTGTACGGGGGGCTCTGGAAATATTACATAATGTAATGAGGAGGCCTTCGGGGGCGCATGCGCTCTTTATCCCCGGTCTCCCCTCGACGGAGAATTTCCATCGGCATTTCTTTCCGGGGGTAAAACAGTTTGTTTTCTCGAAAGCGTCCACTCAAAAAGAGGGTACGCCCTCCGAAAATATTATATGTATCGGCCAGTGGCGACTCGTTGTTTTTCTCGAATGATATAGAGCCGATAGAGCAGCGGTATAAAGCGTTTGTGCATGCCGTGTCGATTCAGCATACTTGGGATGCGTGAGTTCTCGAGTCCTATCTTGGCGAGTTTCAAAATGTCGTTTTTCTTAATTGATAAAAATTGATATGGAGATGAGGTCGTTTCTTTCGAATGTTTGGATGCGTTTGATTCGAAAAAAGTGTTAATTTAACGCTTTACGAAACGGCTCCGCAAATGATCACATCACCTACACCTTTCATATGTTCGATTAATTCGAACTATTTAGTGACACCTATGTGTGCACTTTTCTACTCTTAGGAGTCTCGTCTTCACTATATAAAGTGAATGATACTAACTATTCAGGGTTATTATCTGTGTCACTTGTGATCGATTAAAATACACAGTGTGACACACAAAAAATTGGGTAGAAATTACCTGTTCAAATAAATAAATAAATAAATAATAGATTCGCTTATGTTTGATTGAGTTAGGATTGCATTTAATCATTTGTGCTTTCAAGTATCGATATGTTGTATGTGTGAGGTTCTAAAATTAAGTCACTGGATGATGATTTTTTGTAAAAAAATAAAGGATTTAACTGAATAGATTCGATGCAATTGAAAAGACTGAGATATAAACTGTTGAATCGACTGCATATATCCGAGTATTTGCAGTTGAAACGACTGCACATAACCCAGTATTTGTAGTCAAATCTACTGCACATAACCCAATGTTTTGCAGTCGAATCAACTGCACATAGACACATTTTATTTTATTAAATTAAAGATATTACGTTATACATTTGTGTAGGTATTGTAACTTTATAAAATTAATAAAAAAAAATCATTGAAATCGGACAAATGGTTTTATGAAAAATGGACACATAATCAGAAAACATTGATTTTTTTGAAGATATACGAGAATAAATAAATTTAT
Source organism: Cheumatopsyche charites (assembly GCA_024721215.1). Classification (NCBI taxonomy): domain Eukaryota; kingdom Metazoa; phylum Arthropoda; class Insecta; order Trichoptera; family Hydropsychidae; genus Cheumatopsyche; species Cheumatopsyche charites. Next base: position 12,009,329 of record CM045587.1, read on the forward strand.
TCTTACTTTTAACATAAATATGTACTTATTATACTTATTCCTATTTTTTTTATAAATTCTTTCATATCATTTTATTCATAAAATTATAATAGAATTTACTAAGCACCCCACTGAACTAAACGAATTATACTCCTCCGTAAAATATATAAGGTGGTGCATCAAGTTGTGACGCTTAACGTTTTAATTTTATTTATTTTCCATAAAAGCAGATATTATACAGGGTGGTCTATTTGATTTATATTTCATTTAAGAAGCGATTATGTTGAAAGTTTGCAGTGCGTATGACACAAATGGTTTTCCTCGAATTCTGTTTTTGAAATATTCGAATCAGTTACGTTTACTATGAAATGTATTTTTATTCGACTATCTTTATTTATAAAGAATGAATAGTTTTCTTTGATGCAATAGAAACAGAGTTTCGTCTTTATTCCCGATGACATCATTTCCAATTCTAAACATTGAATTCATTCAGATCTTAAGTTGTTATCTATAATTATAAAATCCATTCATCATTATTCGAATAGTTTCTTACAATCACAATATTAAACAATAGTGATTAAATATAATGAAATAAATATGAATGAAATCTATGCTGAGATAAATTAAAACAATCAAACAATACTATATTTTATACAAGGCTCGTTGAACAAACGCAAATTTTCATATTATAATATAGATTTGAATTGATTAGTTTTCGAAAAATTTTTTGAACTAAAGTCAATTAACTTTGTAAATATATTTCAGTATTTAATATTTAAAAATACGTTCATTTCGATTTGAAAACAAAGCTATTTGTTTATCGAATTATAAGCAACAAGTGTTCTAAGTAATTATCATTAATTAATTTGAAAATGAAATAAACATATTTTGATATATAGTAATATGTTCACACATGACATGACTTAAATTTTCATTTTCATTTTTCCTTCGATTTCATGGTGGAAACGTTCTCATATGAATCTTTTTTCCATATAACGGATTTTTCGTTTGTTGCGCTCGAACTTTAAAATAAAATAAAATAAGTTCTATAAGTGATAAAGCAATAGTTCTTTTTTTATTTGAAAGTATATTTAAATAGATTTATGTTTAAAATATTATTTTGGTCAAATAGATATCATAGCTCCATTGAGATGGTATGTTCTAGAGGTCTAATTTTGACGATTTTTTCGCATAAATGGGGTAAAATTTAATGAAAAACATGAGCCATGTCAACCTTCAGGGTAAAAATCGTCTAGGGTTTGTCTCCATAGATCTAAAATTTTACACAATACTACAGAAATCATTCTTAACAGCAAAAAAAGGCAGCCACATAGACTGACAGTGAATTCGGCGCGACTCACGATAAGGCGATCAAATCACTGATTTTGATAAAATTTTTTTTTTTTTCAATTTCAACATATTGCTGATTCATAAAACGTTGCATGCTAAAATTTAATGAATTAATACATGTTCTTGTCAAATTTGATAACTCTAAGCTCACTTATATAACCACAATTAACAATCAAAGTTCGAGCGTGACAAATGAAAAACTCTATACTTCGGAAGGCAAGAAAAATTTCGGCAAAGCGATCTTGCTAAGTTATTTCGATAATATCGATAAAAATTCAATCATTATAACTATAAAATCGATTCATACAAAAGTTATACATACTTCAACTACAAAAAAAGTACATATTTACGCATTTATGACAACAACACATACCCCATTCTCGGTCTGCCATTGCGTTGCTAAATTTAAACATTTCAGACGGTCCGAATTTAATTTTTTTTTTTTTTAAACTTGTAGGCATATCTTCCACAGTCTTCCCGCCTTCCAGCATCGTCTTCTGAGAAATAGTTCTAATTCTAACCCCACATCCGAGGTTTTTCCCTCAGAGCCTCACCACCCCAGGCTCTGGTCCAACAACTGTTGTGCACGCTTCGATAGCTCCAATTTCGTTTTATCTCCACCGAGCTTCCCTTTGTGCTATTTTTTCCGCAATTTTTTCTATTTCATTTTATTTCGGCTCCTTTCTCTTATTCCCCCCGTTTCTCCATCGCAGACGGCGCTTCTTCTTCTCTCCTTTATTTTTTCCCATTTCGACTTTTATTCTGCTCCCTTTGCCCTTTTCCCGTGGAAAGGTGAGGTCGTCTCCATTCCCTTTCCTTCGCCTTCCTCACAGTCTCTTCCCTTTTGCCTTGCCTTGTTTGGCGAAGGTTATAAGATCGGCTTCGTACAATATTATATTAGAGCCGGAGGTTTCCTCAAGTCAAACATGGACGCGCGGAAGTTCGCAAGGACAAAAATTAATTTCGTCCTAGTGCGGCCCTGGGATGATTACACTGTATTCTCCATTTATATATTTTTCATAGTAAAGTCAAATTCAATTCTTGTCAAACATACTTGTACAGTATATACTCCTTTATCTTAATCAATCAACTCTAATGTTAGTTAATCTGCGTTCACAAATATGCCATATCAATTGTGAAACTCCATAGAAGTACATAAAAACAACATCAACTCTAGTCAAGCACATACAATATCGATTCTAAGATTTATATTTTGTTGAATCTTAACTAAAATTTTTCTAAAATTTTCAATATTCATATTCATTAAATTGAATTTAAATTCGAGTAGTTAGTTTCTTTTGTCATAAACTGAAAGTTGCATCATTTTTGGTCTGTCAAAATTAGTATTGAATAACATGTTAATTATGCCTAGTTATCTATACTAACTCGACATATAAGTTATTAAAACATTTATAATAATAAATTAGCTAATGTTTTGATTCTCTTTAGCTAGTATTTAAATTCTTAGGACAGTATCTTCAAATGATTAGTATTTAATTTCATGTCACTTTTGATCAACTCAAACTTACGTCAACAAATTTTAACAATAGGATCTTAAATTGACCTGACAAATTTTTTCTATACATACATGTTAATTTATACATTATCTTAATTAAATTTAGCTATTAAAACTATATCTATTTCATATACATATCAACTAATAACTAAATTATTGAAATTTCACACTTTCACTAGCTAGTAAAAGTATAAAATTTTCACATAAATATATCTCATTTTTACACTATAAACTAATAAATTTACATTATTTTCTTTAAAAAAATAACAATACAATAACCCAAAACCCTAAATCATACAAATTCGTCGCAGAATTTCTAACAAAGGGTCTCAACACTTACACAACACGTTCGTCAAAAGGGATTAAAGTCGATCGATCGCCAGTTGCACAAAAGTTGCGTTATCAAATTAACAATTGGGGATTTTCATTAGGACCAACTACATATATTAGGGGTAGGTACAGTGTAATAAGGATGTGTGTGTGTCAGATCCCATTTGCTCGGAACAAAGGATATTTATATGGTCGGGAGAAGTTGGCAGAAGCTCAGAAGGGGAAAGCTATAAAACCTTATTTCATTGTCCATCTTGCCACTTGACAAATATTCGCATATTGTCGTCGATGAACTTGTAAAATTTTTCACAATTGCGCACATGTCCCGATTTTACAAACTCGCTTAGTTCAAGTATCAACAGCGGAACGTTTCGAGATTTTAATCTGTTCAATGTTCCATACATTGTAATTGAGAGCATTATAGATTTTATAATATACAAGTATCATTGGAAAAGTTTAAAATTTGAATCTTTATACAATGACTAGCAAATGTTGAAAGCATGAAAATTACGATACACATGAGAATCTTGAAAATTATTTGAATTGTCGTTATATTTTTTATATAAAATTTTAATATAATATTTTGAATTGTTTGGTTGTTGATACTTAAATAAGTAAATTTGCTTTAAGTTTTGTTAATAATTTTATCATTAAATATTAACACTTTGGTGGCTGCAAAGTTTTGCGAAAACTTTTCACAAGTCTGCAAGGTTTTGGGGAAAATATAATTACTAAAATTATCATTCTCTTACTTATATTTTTAGAATATCGATCGATTCATTCTATTATTACGAAAAATATACACTTAATGATGTTTAATTTAAATAATTCGATGAATATTCTACGAAGCTCACTGTAACCGATCAAATTAGCGCGTATCACTCCCTTTAGATTGGCTCATACAAAATTTATGGGGGTGTTGATTTTTCTATTTATTTACATGTACTTACAAACACTCCCCATAGACTTGCTAGGGATAGGGTAGCAAATTGAATTACGCCCATGTTTATCGTTTGTACAACAGCGTGATTATTAATACATATTTCTGTTTGCATTGTATGAAAATGAGTCGTAACTTCTATTATTTTGTATATTTAAATGTATTTTTTCGTTTTGTTTTACAGATTTAATTCATTCTGAAGCGGGTTCGGATGGAAATAGTGAACATGCTTCATCTGGTGATGAAGATTCTCAAATGAGGCTTCGACTGAAAAGAAAACTCCAAAGGAATAGAACGTCATTCACCAACGAACAAATAGACAGTCTAGAAAAAGGTATTAAATAATTATATTGTTAATTTTATTTGAATCGAATAATTTTTAATGTTATCTTTTGTCTTGCACTTTAAGTCGTTGGACGTTTAGTCGCGAAATCTTGAAGAGAATATATCGAAGATTTTATAAATGAACCATTCAGTGTAAAATGTGATTAACTCCACTTAAAAAATAAATTTATACATCAAAGTGTTTCGTATAGTCTTAAATTTTAATATGTGAAACATTATGTCATATTTAAATAATAATCTAACACGTTTGATCATTTTTCTTGACTTTTCATTTTATGGAATTAATTACGTTATGCTCTGAATGGTTCAAACAAGATATATTCACAGTTAAGCAAAATCATCCTGTTATAATAAAATGTTGTTTTCGTCGAAACTATGTATGTATTATATACGTAAAGTTACGACCCGAATAAGGGAAAAATAAAACATTTCCCACAGGAAATTAGCGTAGCTCTTCTTCGCGTGACGCACAATATATACGCACGAAATTCAAATATATAACATGAATTATATTACACATATATAACAAATAAATATGCGAAATAATTCTGTTTAAATCCGAGCGAAAATAACTCACTATTATTCAGGTGGCGAAATCCAGGAATAAATCTCCTTTGGAGTCGAGTCCTTCCGCCAAAGGACAAATCGTCATCCCTCTTTTTGATGTTTAATTGCTTTTGTGTCCGCGGGCTTGAAACTCACCCCCATATTATATTATTTTACATAGGTATATATACATATATATATATATTTGAATATATTACAAAAGAGGAGAAGAGGTTTGTCTGAAGACTCGAGCCTCGTTTACTTCTTTATAATTGTCGTTTGTTGCGCGATGGATCTTCCGGCGTCAAAGCGAATTTTCGGATTTTTTTCGTTACGATTTAAAAACGTTTTTTTTTTATTAAATTTTCAAATATGAGTTTGAAATTGTATTAAAAACTATTTTGTAATTTTTAAAAATAAAAAAAAATAATTATCGGAATTCTTCTTACTTAATGGTTATCTATCTTTCGATGTCAATTACATATGAGAGAATTTTCAGATTTTATTTTTGTACAATTTGATAATCATATTTTTAATTAATTATACATTTAAATTTCATTTAAAACTATATCATTATTTTTTGTGGTATCATGAAGTGTATATATAAATATAAATTGTTCGTTATCTCGATAAAAGTCATTTATCATACTATCGAATTTTTAAACATTTTTAATCAGATATTAAAAACATTTTCGATTTTTTTTAATATAAAAAAAGCTGTAATATATATGAGAGTTGATCTATGATTCATTTTGTCAATATTAAAAATCAAAAAGATTCAGTTTAATGAATCTACTTATCATAGGTAGATATAAGCCATTTGGCGCTCAATCGATCTCATAGACTCAATTTTAAGAATTTTTTTAGGGTGTTTCTTAAAATATTTATATATTTTTGAGTATGCAAAAAGTTTTAACATATATTCGAGTATCTTATTGATTTTTTTGGTATTTTTTAGAGTTCGAGAGGACGCACTATCCGGACGTCTTCGCGCGCGAGAGGCTCGCCGAGAAGATCGGATTACCCGAGGCACGTATCCAGGTAAACTTTTTCGAAAACACACTCGCGATAGAGGGTGGTGACTTTTTCAAAAATAAAAATAATTAAAAAATCGTTAAAATACAATAAAAAATCGAATTAACCCTCTCGCGACTAAGCGCTGTAGCGCAAATTCGGACAGGTAAGTATTTAGAGCGATTTCGTTTGCGGTTATTTTTTTGAAAATTGTGGATCAAATATTCGATAGATTATTGTTGGTTATGTTAGGTTAGATTTTGTACTAACATTTAGATAGATTAGTCATTTTTAGGTTAAATTGAGTGTCATGTCGATGATCTGCGTCAAGAGTTTTTTTTTCAGAAATATTCTTGAATCATAAAAATTAAATAAATATCGCTTGGTATTGAAAATTTATATAAGGATTTATACGATCGTTAAAATTTATAGAGGCGAAAAAAATATTTAACAGAATTTTCATCTCAGGATATGAGAAAATAAAAATTCACTAGTTATGGTTTGTGAAAATAAAAGTTTCAGAACGAAATTCCCGCTGAAATATTTTTCGCTCTATGAAAATTTCAGAATTTTCATCGTAACTTTTATTTGCAAAAAAGTTGCATATATGAGAGACTTTTCATATTAGGAAAAAATCTGTACAATTTTATTCCGATTTTAATTGAAAATATTTACGAACAAGTGTATATTTTCAAAATTAAAAATAATCCAGATTTACAAAAATATGTACCTACATAGAAAAAAAATCTTCACACATAATACATTTTATCTTTATCTATTTTTATTTCATTTGGGTTACTTTAAGATATAGTTTTTTATGGATGAAGATAATATTGTTGTTATGTCGCCAGAAGCCGCCGGCCTATGTGTGGACACGCCTTTACAATTCCGTCGATAAATCGATACATTTACATGAATTTTTCAAAATTTAAACTTTTCAAATAACAGAGGTTCTACTGTATATAAACACATGAAAAGCGGCGATGCTCTTTCCGCTGAAAAACGGTGAATAGAATCAAACCGAGGAGGCGGAAATCGTTTTAATGTAATGAGAAACTAACAAAACAAAAACACTACATGCATTCATCCCTCGGCGAATAAAACGAGCCCCGGAGATATGGCGGAGGGTGGAAAAAAAAATGGCCGACAAAAAGAGCGGGAAAAAAAATGGCGGAAAAGCGAGGGAAAAATCTCAAAAAACGGCTCATCCCCGCGTAACGAAATCACGGTCTGGTAAAGTTATTCATAAAATGTAAGCGCGTTAATAAAAAGGAGTCCTCTTCAGTTTTGTCTGCATGTCAAAGTTGTGTGTTTTTAAAAGAACCCCTTGAACGTTTGATGCGAGAAAAATTAGTGAAAAACTGTTTAAAATTATGTGTATGAATGGTTTTTTTTTTCATGTTTCGCATTTTGATACGAGGATGTTTTTTCAATTTGTCTGAATAAAGTACAGAGTATTACAAAAGTAATGAAAGATTTGAATTGAATGAAAAATTCAGATTATTTTTTTCATTGAATCGCAATATAAATAGATTAGGGTTGTATATGAAATAGTTTATTGAGCAAATAGCTTTCACACATTAGTGGTTTTAAACAAAATATTTTGTAGAAAGTTCATATTTCACATATGTGAATTAATTTCGTTGATACAGCATAGAATTTTTTTTTAAATTGTAGAACTTTGACTTGAAATTTCATAAAAAAATCCATATTATACCGGTTAATGTGTTAAATGAGTCGTTCAGTGCACAAACTAACTACTTTACATAAAATTTCGAGGAAACGATGAAGCATGCTTGATATGTTTTTCAAAATTCTCTTAATTATCTTCATTATATAATTTATCCGATTTAATTTGTTTTCAAAAAAAAACATTTTTTTTTCAATTGAACAAATACGTAACCGCTGCAAAACCAACAATCATAAGTCTTCACAAAGTTAATGAACCAATTAATCGAAAGGTTACGCAAAAAACAATTACAAAACGCGACTTTTCACCAAACAAACAAAAAACTTTTAATTGTTCACCATTATTCCTTTAACACGCGTTAATTTAATTACCGAATAAAGTTGACGAAAAAACACAAAAAACGAACAAAAGACATTCGAGTGTCAGAAGTAAAACTTTACGTTAGATAAAACGATCGATTTATCATATAATTTTATAACTAATTGTATATAAAATCTAAAGGAAAACCTTAAAATATTCGTAAATTAGAAGTGAAATTTAACAGAATCATAAAATCATTTTGCTATTTTAGTTACAACTAGCAGTAGGCGCATGTGTATCAAAATAGTTCGGAAGTAATCAAATTTCGTATTGCCACGGATGTGTTTATTACTATCTATGTGTGAAATAATAGAAGATTTTATGCTTTCTATACATTAAGCGGTGCAGTTTCGTAATTACGACGCGTAGTTCGGAGTGTAAGGCGACGGGCTAATAAACTGAATGCCCGTGTTCGAGGCACGGCTGTGGCTGAAAATTTCGAGCATCGTTAGCGTATTTATAATATAGATAGATGAGGAAATTAATAATTTTGTTGTGTTGAAATTATGAAAGTTAAATTTGGAAAAATGGTGAAAATTGGCGAAAAGAAAATGGCGGGTGCGGTTTCCCGCCGAAACTGGTATAAATAAGGCGATATGTGTAGGTATGTGGAATAGTGTGCGGGCGAATTGGGGTATGTCAGGGGCGGTTGTCTGGGGTGTTTTTCCGTGGGGGTGTTTTAGACGAGGGCGTCGCGACGCGCAAGGTATTGGTGGCGAGTGTCTACGTCGTGCGTAGCAAATATTGCGTAGTGTATACGCTCTCGGAAACCAGTGGCGGCACGTTACGCTAAATTTTTTTTTTCATAAAATTAATTTTTAGTAATTAAATTTGGTTTAGTTAACTTTTACAGATAAATTTATATGAATACAGGTAGGATCAAAAAGTAACGATAAAATCTTTATTGTGAACAAAATATTAAGGTTACATTAAATATGAATTAATATTCTTCAAAGTACTCTCCTTGATTAGCTATACACGTATCCCAAAGATGCTGCCATGATTGGAAACATTTCTGGAACGCTTCTTTTGGAAGGGCCTTTAGCTGTCTTGTCGTAGCTCTTATAATATAGATATATGTATATCAGAAGCGACATGATCGTGATTCGTGAATATTTGGCTGAAAAAAATATTCCTGTTTGTCGACATCCACCTTATTCACCAGATTCAGCACCATGTGACTTCTGGATCTTTCCAAAAATTAAATTCGTGCTGAAAGGAAAACGTTTTGACACCATTTTCAATATTATAAGAGCTACGACAAGACAGCTAAAGGCTCCAGAAATGTTTCCAATCATGGCAGCATCTTTGGGATAAGTTTATAGCTAGTCAAGGAGAGTACTTTGAAGAATATTAATTCATATTTAATGTAACCTTAATATTTTGTTCACAATAAAGATTTTATCGTTACTTTTTGATCCTACCCTGTATAACTAGCGATCAACCCTTTGACAAGATCGCTCCTTTGACAGTCGGAGATTTCAAAGTTATTGGATGAACTCATGATAGTGTTTATGCATCAATACATTCCGCAATTTAAATTTATCATTTTACAAATGATGGGATCGCAAATATTATGCACTGCCTACATATTTAATACGTTTTCCTATGGAAACGGGAAATTATATAACACAATAGTTATAGTGTATAAGTAGAATCTTAAACAAAGCCTGATCATAGGTGAAAATCTATGTCAGGGTTATTTTGTGCCCACTTGAGAAAGTTTGTGAATAATTACGTTCAAATTTTTCAACTAAATTCTTTCAACTCTGACGCTCAACAAGTAAGAGAACCTCAACCATAGAACAACAGTAGCAAATACATATTATGCACGATCCACACACGAACGAAAAACACCATACATTTCACAATCGGCTCAAAGACCGAAGAATCTCGAGCAACATTGGGTCGCAGAATCTAATAAAAATTTCCATATAAATAAAAATATAACATAATATAAACGAGACGCCACTGGCATAGGGGTAGGTGGTCTATCGTGTGCGTCGGGACGCATGTTCCCGCGGAGCGTTATTGATCTTGCCAGTTGTGCGGACAGACGGAAAACAACTGACGGTTCGTCCTTTTTACATCCCCAGTTTTCCCAACCCCAATTTTCCCGACCCCCAGTCATTCCCCATCCTCGTTTTCCCCATACCCACGTTTCCCCGTCCCCAGTTTTCGCCTTTCACGAGACCGACAACACGCATATCTGGCAACGCACGCACGCTTTTACGCACAAAGCCTGCGTGATTTTTGTTATGGAAATTCGTATTTGTTCAACGCGGAAAAACAAAACTCGAAAAAATATGCACATGTGCCTTCAATTATGACAGCGGTGCAAGTATAATATATACTGTTCGTTTCATATTTCATTCGTATCTAGAGTTTCGTCCACACGTAGGCCGGCGGCATTCAGCGACAAATCACAGGATACGGATCAAGAAAATTATTTTCATGCATAATACACTTAATTTCGATCGAATTTAAATAAAATAATATTTACATTAGATAAGATTAAGATAAAATGTACAATAGTACTATCATTTCTATAATTACTAATTTTAAATTTCAATTTGCTTACATAAGATTTTCTTAATAATGTTTACAATTTTTATATTTTCTTTAATACTCGACATGGTATACTTTTGCATTATAGAACCATACAAAAATGAAATTTATTTCGTTCACACACGAAAAAATAGAACAAAAAAAGATGCTTCGTTACATTTTCGTCGACCCGAAAGCGACACGCACTATTGATAAATCGCTTCGCGTAAAAGAGATAAATTTTTACGATGGTGCGCATCCATCTTAACTTTTTTCATACGCACATACATTACACGCTGAAAAGAACGAAAGAAAAAAAAAGAAGGAAAATAAAAGGAAAATACGTATGTATAAGGAGAAAATACGGCATTTCCAGAATCGGAAGGTCCGGCGACAAAGAGCCATTGTGAGGAAGAGGACCAGGAAGGAAAAAGCCATATTTTCCCGCGAAAGGAAAATGGCGAAACGGGCCATTTTCTTACGTACACATATAATCTATAATATATTCTCGCATAATAATCGGAGCTTCTCAAACTGTAAAATTTTTAGTTATTCATGATCAACGTGTTACTCAATCGAATCTAATACTGTATTTACTTATGTCATTATTTTTCTAAGACAATAATTTGCATATCTATAGCTCTTTTTTACATATGCAAGAAAGAATAAGTTACTTAGAATAAAAAAAGTCAACGACAGCACAAATGGCGAAAATTGGATGTAGACGCTGCACTAGATACGATTAAATCGAATCAGATAAAACTGAATATTAAAAAAGAAGGAAAAACTTATTCTAATTCAATCTTTCTTAATTATCGAATTCCGCATCTATAGAATTTGTTTCATTTTTCAAAATTGAAAAATCAACAGCAATATATAGACGCTACATTAGATCCGCATTTTCCTAAAGTCGATTTTTTCTGAACTAGAAAAACTGAAAATTTCAAAACGAAGTGGCTCAAAAAGTCGCCTGTTTTGAATTGTTGAAAAAACAGAAAATCCGGCATAAGATTTTCATCCAAGTTTAAGAACCCCACACACGAAGCTCACTATGAATCCTAGGTCGTATATTAATTTCGACGATAAATCACCGATCGTTTCGGCGACGAAAGTTTCGGCTTCCGACGGGTCAAAGGCCATGGCGAAAGGACTTCCGACGCACCCTGTAGAGCCTCCTTCCTGTGGGCCATTGTTGTTGACAAACCCCCGCCATTTTTATTTTTTTCTCTTTGGACGCGTATAAGTTATATTTTCTGGACCCTTTTCATTACTCGCGCTCATATTTCACGAGGATTTATTCGCGATGTGCACGTCGTCAATCTTGCGAATGTTTGGCTGAAAAGTTTCGGGATTCTAAAGCATTATGGACAAAAGGCCAAGTGATTCAAGTGACATTTTTGCCAATTTTGAGTCATGTGCAGGAATCGCTTATTTGTACGCTCAAATATTCGGTGGCAAAATGATATAAACATGGAACGTGTACTGAAATATATCATCAAATCGCTCGACTTTTTCTTAATACATGCAGGTGCTTGCTCAACTTCGAGAAGTCACTTGCACCTCTTGGCCGTTTCAGTTGTCAATTTTGATCGTATGTATAGCACTGGTTCCGCGTTTAAGCGATTTGTCTAACTCGATGATGTCTTTTGGAGAAAAAAGGGGCAATTAGTATCGTTTGTATACATTTGCTTCAAACTTTAGAGTCGATTTCGGCAACGTTTGAATTCCATTTTCAAAATTCTAATTATAAAATTATAGCTGATTGAAGCTTTTTTATCTTCGATATTTAAAAATATAATCGAGAATAACATCAGTTGGGAAACTTTTGGATCGTGAATTTTACTTTATATGAAAAAGTTATGTGGAAGCGGTTTCAGGACACAACCCCTTACAGAAGGGTGATTATCTCTATTCCTCTTTCTTTTCTCTTCTCTCGGAATCCCTGAAAAATGATGGAAAAATATGCAAGCAGGTACTACACAAAAAGTCCGGAAAATATATATAAAGCTTGTTTTCGAAAATGGCCGACATCAAAGCCGATAGATGCTTTTGCAAAAGAGAAAAGTTTTTAATGTCTTCAAATCATAATAAACCATTCAATAACCTTTCTAATACACTTATATCGGAATCTTGTACTATTAAAATAAAATTTTTAAATTAGAGCGGCAGTATTTTAAGTTCGAAAACGTATGAAAATCGTGGAAAATTAAGCTGTCACAGTAATATAATGTCACATTTAACACATAAAATAGAACTGTTATTATATTTCTTCGCGTTAACACTTAGGTATTCAGATATTTAGCTCCAAAAAAATAATATTCAAGATTCTATACATAATGTACTTTATCTTAATCTAATCGAACTTAATTAGAATAGATCAAAATGAAGAGTATATATTATGTATGAGATATTTTTTACATTGTGCTTTGCCGCCGAAAGCCGCCGGCCTACGCGTGGACGCGGCGTCAGGATCATGCACAACACTATTCGCCGACTCTATCGGAACAATTAAGTAACGATGTTGTCAATTTCACAGGTGTGGTTCAGCAACAGAAGAGCGAAGTGGCGACGGGAGGAGAAGCTGAGGACCCAGCGCAGGGGCGGAGGGGGCGGCGGCGGAGGCGGGGGCGGCGAGCAGGGGGGAGGGAGCCCCCCGGCGCCTCCGCCCCCGCCCAGGCTCAACCTGAACGCGGGATTCAACTCCATGTACCCGTCCATACCGCAGCCGATCGCCACCATGGCCGACTCCTACAGGTGACTACCTACTCCCTTCGCTACTCCTTTTCATTTTCAGCTTCGAAGATTCATCTGTTAAAATCTTTTCGTCAAAATTTCATTTGAAGGTCCGTTTTGGGTACTGCGACATGCAGCAAGAGGCACGCAGCGTGGTCGATGTTGGGAACAATATATTTTGTTCTTTGAGTTTTGATTGTTTTCATGTTTTGTATCGCATGCCTCTAGCTGCTTGTCGCGGTGCGCAAAACCAGCCTTAATACGTAAAATTTTCTGGGAATATTTATCTGAGCCAATAGTTTTCATTCCCTAGTATTACCCATTATCACGCTACTTGTTATAGTGAGTTGATTATTTTTTCTCAAGGCCTGTTTTGCATACCGTGACAAGCAACAAGAGGCACGCAGCGCGGTCGACATTGGGAACAATAGATTTTGTTCTCTGAGTTTTAATTGTTTTCATGTTTTGTATCGCATGCCTCTAGCTGCTTGTCGCGGTACGCAAAACTGGCCTTCATACTTTGATTTTTCTTGGAATATTCATCTGAGCCAATATTTTCATTTGCTCGTATTGTCCACTATAACGCTTCATCTTATAGTGACTTATTTATTTTTTCTCAAAGCCTGTTTTGCATACCGTGATAAGCAACAAGAAGTGTGGTTAACAATGGGATTAATGAATACTCCAAGAAACAGTCTCCAATTGCTCTCATTGTTGACAACACTGCTTGCCGCGTGCCTCTTGCTGCTTGCCGCGGTACACAAAACGGATCTTTAACACCACAGACTCATTGGCCAGTTTGAAATATTTTTGTCAAAGTTTCATCTAATTCTATCTATTACTTTGATTTTTTCTATTTATCAAATTTATGTCAATATGATTTAAATTCAGTCTAAATTTCCATTATAATTCAACAAAAGTTACAATCTTATATTATGAAAATACTTCTAAAAAATCTAACCAAATCAAATCTACTCTTTCAACCAATTCCAATAAATATAACATGTAAAAAGTACCTATTCACTTACTCTGTATATGCAGCAATTCAATTTTTTAAATTTATCGTGATCATTATCATTGACATATTGCTATATTTTGAAACAATTGAAAGCGAAAACAATCAGATCAAAATTTAAAGCCTCCGGAAAAAAAGAATTCCAATGTATCGAATAAATTCCATTCCCGCTGCAGACGAAATTATGCACACAGACACGAACAGTAACGTATAAATTCGTTAAGCCACGTATAATAGTTTATCGGATTCGAGTTTAAATCAGTCGGCAATAAAACGCGGAATTTCACGGCGAAGTTCAATAAAATCGATTCCTCGGGAATTGTTTCGGAGTGCTCAAACATTCCCGGAGCCGAACTGAGCCAAGATTAATTAAATAATTGACTAATGGCCCGGAAAACGGAGAGGAAGTTGTTTTAGTTACCTGAGGAAAAAAAAGGCCCGAAAGGACTCACCCGACCCCGTCTCCCCTTTTCGGGGCACGGTCTGAATATAAAGTCGCGTCTGCACTCGGACCGATCTTTTCATATTTGACTTTCGATTGTGAACTTTGTTTTAACGGTGGTGTGAGTCCGTCTACTTTCCTTTTGAGATAATGAAAGATTTGAATTTGTTAAAAAAAAATATTTTATATTAAGCAACGCAGTGTTTTGACATTCATTTCATTTAATAGATTCGAAGTTTATTTTGACATAAATATTGGAAGTAGCTTACACATGAGAAAATGTGAATATTTTAGTGATATTTCATTTAATAGATTCGAAGTTTATTTTGACATAAATTTTGGAAGTAGCTTACACATGAGAAAACATGAATATTTAAGTGATATTTCATAAAAGTTTTAAATGAAAACGCATTCATTTTTACACTGAAACAAGTCTCATTTGTTTCATCAAGAGACATTCAAATAGTTTTAAAATTAAAAAAACATATGTTTTTATTTAACGATATTAATTAACATTTCACTACGATTTATTTTTAATCGAGTGTTTTTCAAATCGAATAGCTTACTTTGAACAATTCGAAATACCATTTTGTTAAATACATTGATAAGTTTAATATAAATAATTGAGTCTATCACTATGAAATGTTTTGTAAGTTTGAAACATTAAAATAGTTTACATTAGTGTGATCTGAAAAAAAGAAACAATCAATTCATTTCATTTTCAATTTGTGAACTTACAACACTGTTGAAATAAATAACTAATAATTCTATAATGATTAAAAATGATCATGAAATTGCTAAAATCTTGAATCACTATAAACTATTGAATTATTTTTTGATGAATTATGTTCATCACCCCATTTTTCGGTCCAAATGTGAACGCAGCTTTATTTATCTGGAAAAAACAATGGATACGCGAATTATTTTATTCTGTTTTTCCTAGAAGGAAACCTTTTTTTTACAGTTGTTTACGTATCCTCGTATGAAATGGTAAATAATGATTCGACCGTGTAATAATTTGTCGAACGTAAACGAGACAAAAGTATTCGAAATGTGACGTCGAGCGAATAATGTGACATATCGATGTTGTTTCAACGTAACAGTGTTTATTCTGAATTGAATATCGCTTGGGTTATATTTATGTCGTGTAAACTCGCCTTTACAAGGAGAGCCTTCATAAACGTCCTCGTCGATTATGATGAAAATTCGTAGAAATGTAGTTAAAATATAGACATGAAATAGTTATGATAACTTTCAAACTATATTTTACGTCTTCATAACTATTTTAAGTCTATATTCGTTCAATATTTTTACAAGTTTCATAGAAATCAGCGAGGAATCTTTACGAAGCCTCTTTTTATTATATACGGATCTGTATGGTTTCTTATTAAAAAAAAAGGCAAAACATATAGATAAACGAGTTGATGTTGGTTTTATCATATTGTGTCCTTAATTGGATAGTTTTTTAGGTATATGAGGAGACTCGATCCATCTGGATGACATAATGCTTTCTTTTGTTTTTTGCCTCTGATTCCTTTTCGGAAAATTGTATTTAAAGAAAAATAATGTTGAGATATTTGGAATTTGATTCAATTTATATTGATGCAATTTTTTCGAAATACAATTTCCCAAAATAAAGTTAGAGGTAAAAATTAAAAGGCGGATCAAGTCTCCTCATATACTTCAGCCAGCCGATAGCGCAGCGGTATAAATCGTTTGTGCATGCCGTGTCGATTCAGCATACTTCAGATGCGTAAGTTCGAGTCATATCTTGGCGAGTGTCAAAATGTCGTTTTTATTAATTGATAAAAATTGATATGGAGACACGGTTGTTTCTTTCGAATGTTTGGATTCATTTGATTCGAAAAAAGTGTTAATTTAATACTTTACGAAACGGCTCCGCAAATGATCAAATCACCTACACCTTTCATACGTTCAATTAATTCGAACTATTTAGTGACACCTATGTGTGCACTTCTCTACTCTTAGGAGTCTCGTCTTCACTATATATAAAGTGAATGATACTAACTATTCAGGGTTATCTGTGTCACTTGTGACCGATTAAAATACACGGTGTGTATATAAAAAATTGGGTAGAAATTACCTGTTCAAATAAATAAATAAATAAATGATAGTAAAAAACCACTAAACTGTAATATTTTAATTTCTAAACAGCAGATAAGAACCGTTTAAATGTGAAACTAAGGTTTTTACCGTTTTCCGCAGTTCCATGTCGAGTGGTTTAAGCTCGAGCTGTTTGCAGCAAAGGGACGGTGGTTATCCGTACATGTTCCCGGACGCGCTTCACCCCTTGAGCGGTTATGGGCCCAGAGCGGCGGCCCATCAGCAGCCCTTGAACCCCCATCCCTCGTACGGCACTGGCACGACGTCGTCGACGAGCACCGGTAAGCCTCTTCATTTATTTCTTTTTGTGAAATGTGTTTTATATACATATATGACGACTGAAAAGGCCGAGGAGTATAAGTGATTTCGAGAAATTTGTGTTTAAAGTTGAGCGTGTATCTATGTTTATCAGGAGGTGTGATTTGATGATATGTCTCGGTACATGTTCCAAATTGGTTTATATCCTTTTGCCACCAAATTTATGTAGAAAACAAAAAAAAAACAAAAAGAAATAAAAATTCCTGTACATAATTCAATATCGGCAAAAATGTCACTTGTATCCCTTGGATTTGCAGCTGTTATATGTGTCTGTGAATAGTTGATTATTCGTAGATTATGCATCTGTGAATAGGTGATTGTTCATAGATACAGTATCTGCATTTTGCTAAAACTTTACACGTTTGCTTAAGATTCTTGTGTTTTTAATTTAAATCAATATAATATAGAGTCAGTCAGTCAGTCTTTTAATAACGAACTGTTAAAATATACACAGTAATTAAAGTATCTGTCTCTGTCCAGCTAATTTTTGATAATTCGTTGTTGGAGTATCTATTAAATGTCTAGTTGAGCAGAACCAGCTACACTTTACGAGGGTTATTAACAATTTTCAATTTTCTTTTCAATCTGAATTTTAGCATTAAATTTCAAAAGAAATGTGCGTAACAAATTTTGTTTGTTTCATTGATTACGTGACAAAACACCACAGGTCGGAAAAAAGCAATTAAATATTGTTTTCAGCAAATAAAACTTTGTATGGATTCATCTTGAGCTGAAATCCATAATATAAAAGATTTTAATTCAACAAAAGATTTCTATTGAAAAAAATAGGAAACTGTTGACAAAATGACGACTAATTTAATGAAAACATTATTAATGTGAAATTACAACGATCACATTTTAATAATACGCGTAATATTACTAATCTACTTATCTTATATTTGAAACACATAAACGTACAACGCAACGATATAAAACGATTGTGCATGCCGCATCGGCTTCAGTATCTCCATAAAGCTGGAATCGAGTTCTATTAGTTTCTAACTAGAGTCACTAGCAGTAGGCGCATGTGTATTAAAATTGTTCGGAATTAATCAAATTTCGTATTGCCACGGATGTTTATTGCCATCAATGTGTGAAATAAAAAAATAACGAAAAAAAATATCCCATATATACGTTAAAAGTTGCAGTTTCGTAATTACGACGCGTAGCTCGGAGGTAAGGCGGCGGGCTGATAAACTGAACACTCGGGTTCGAGGCACGGGCTGGCTGAAAATTTCGAGCATCGTTAGCGTATTTATAATATAGACAGATATATGATTTTTTTATAAATATTATACAATATACAATCAAAATCCAGCGACAAAATGAAATTGTTCCCGGTCAGCGGACGATTATACAGCGAAATTATTGCGCGCGCGAAAAATGTGAAATATGCAAGCCCTTTTTCCCTTTTTTTTCCATTATTACATTTTATTTCCCCATTCGGACCGCTTTTAATCCGAGAGGAATCCGCCCCCGAGCGTCGGAAGTGCCCCCTGCGTGAAAAATAGGCTTGCAAGTGACATTTCCCATTTGCCATGTGAAAAAAAAACGCGTGTGTGTGATGTATTATATATATATATATATTTTGTATATATATTTATTTTTTTGCGGGAAGTGTGGGCGCCCAATTTCAATTCGCCTGTATAATGGAGCCGGCACTGGCGCGTGGTGCGCATATTAAAAAATATATATTATTTGTCGGAAGCGCGTGTATGCGCATATAAATCAGTGTATAAAAATGAAAAATGGATGTAAATAATAAATGCGGTTCTATACTCTGAAAATATAATTATATTATACATATAAGAATATGTAACTCGTTGAGTATCAACGGAAAGAAAGTCGATTACATATGACGACTGAAAAGACAAAGGGAAACAAGCGACATTTTTGTCAAAATTGAGTTATGTACAGGAATCACTTTTATATATTTGGTGGCAAAAGGATATAAACCAACTTGTAACGTGTCGAGATAAATCATCAAATCACTCGACTTAATCCTAATACATACATACATGCTCAACTTTGAGCACAATTTTCTCGAAATAATTGCTTTTCAGTTGTCATAAGTCGACTGAAAAGGTCAAGGGGCATAAATAACTGCTTGATTTTGAGAAAAGTGAGCTCAAAGTTGAGCATGTATTGGGAGGAGGTCGAGTGATTTGATGATATATCTCGGCTAAGTTCATTTATATCCTTTTGCCACCAAATTTATGAGAGTACATAAAAGCGATTTAAGTACATAACTCGATTTTGGCAAAAATATTACTTGTACCCTTTGACCTTTTCATGACGTCATATTCGACATAAAGATTTGATTTTATTCAGTGTAAAGCATTTTTGTCACAGAAACAAATTAACGTCATTCATTTTCCAATTCAATATTCAATTCATTTTTGTAGAAATTCAATAATTCAGAATCATTATTCTAATAAAATAAAATGTATAAATTAACCATTAACTAAGTTATAATAAAAATAATTTGAAAATTTAAAAGATCAAAAAATTCGTATGAACGATGTTCAGCTGAAAAACCAAAACGTTACGTAATTCAGATCAGCTGAAATTTTGAATTGAATTTGCATCTGAAACATATCTGTGTATCTGTGTACAGATATTTCGAGCAAAATCCCCGAAATTCAACATGTTGAGCGCCAGTTAAACTGAAATAATCCGCGTGTAGTCCGAGCCGAATATTAAGCTATCCATACACGTACAAATTGTATAACATTAGTAAATTTCGAACTTTAAATGATTCATTTTGAATATATTTATTATTTTAAATGCATTATATTTTAAAAGAATGCTTCTTATCGATCAGTATTTGAATCAAATGTTCAGGATATTTTTCAAAACATGAAATTTAGTTCTATCTTACGTTAGACAGTATTTGAATCTATGTGGTGTTTGTTTCCCTGAAAATAAAACATATGATTTTAAAACAAGAAGTCTTAAATAAAAATAAGTATAAGTAAAAAAATAATTTTAATAAATCATAATTATAATTGTCAGCATTTGAGTCCAGTGAAAACATAACTTTCTTAAAACAAACAATTAGAGGTCGTAAGAATTCTTGATCCTTCCTTTTAGTTATACTTTTAATCGCTTTTTAGAAAATCAAATAAAAAAAATAGTCACAATACATTGAGAATTAAATTACGTTTACTTTGATACTATTATTTTCAAAATACGATTTTCCGAAAAGCAATTAACGACAAAAAAACTAAGAGCAGAATCAAGCGATTCCATCTTTTCCTATTCAAATATGCATATTTTTCCAATTTTTTCTAAACATTTCAGAGTATTTAAATTATTATTAAGTTAACAATCACGTATTTTTATATTAAAAAAGATATAATTATTTTTTTATAAGAATATTTAACGCATATTTTTCTTTAAAATAAATTTGTTTTATAGTGATTTTAGAGTTTTTTTATACAAGTTTCATTCATTTAGTGAAAATCGAAAATTCTCAAATGTAGCATGCCTCAATAGGCAGCCATCTATCGTAACACTTTACAACGCTTTTCCGAATTACGCCCGACCGTAAATTTTCCCACTTTTCCAAGGAGGTTTTCCGCAAAGATATTTCCATGAAAACGAATTTTCGCGGCCGAAAATTGAATTTCGCCACGATTTACGGCAATACACATTCTTTTCAGACATGTGAATTATTTGTTTTGCGCGAAAAACGATACGCTTCCCGAAAGCGAAGCGAAATAATACCGCAAAAAGGGAAAAGGAGCGAAAAAAATAAAATGAAAATTGTACAAAAAAGGGGAAAAGAATCCGCGAAACGACCGAAAATGTAAATAAATATTGCGAAAGCGCCGTTTCGAAACAATTTTTCGGTTACCGCTAAAATGGCTGAAAATTCGCATTTATCACGTGAACGTGAACGGTGTTTCAGGATGCTCTACGTTCTGAAAACGTATAAATATAATTTATTTAATAGCCATTTCATGTTTTTATGATGTTTGTGTATGGAGCGCTTTATTGAAAATGATTTCAAACATTTGCATTATTATTATTGATTTTATAATATCATTTTTAATGATCAACGTGAACAAAATCATTGTGTTTGATTGAAAATAAAGAAAAACTCATTGTTTCATTAAATTTGGCTGTATTTTTTCGATTAGATTTTTCTTAGGCCATAGTAAATATTGTTACTTTTAAATGACACTATAATTACATCTATTGAACTTGGGCACCAATTTGCCCATTTCATTTTCTATTACACATTCACTAACGAAATATAAATTTTTGATTTGATTATTCTATCATTTTTCTATATTTCAATCAATTTTTACTAATTGTAAGTGATGAATTAAGCCAAATTTGAATAAAGAACAAATAGAATTAGAATCTTACTCACTAGTTTAATCATCAATATACGAAATTATAATTTCACTAGTAATTTCAAGATTTAATTATTAAAATCAAGACTAGGGAGATGTGTGGACACTCTATCCCCACATTTGTTTCATTTTTCTGACATTCATACAGAAAATTTACTTGAAAAAAAATCAAGATCTCCTCTATGACATATATGAGAATTTCAAAAATTAACAGCCCGTTTCTTGTCCACAGGTGTGATATCAGCGGGGGTATCAGTCCCGGTGCAAATTCCATCCCAGGGTCCGGAGCTCACATCGAACTACTGGCCACGGCTTCAGTGATCTCAGCTGTTCGGGTTTCCGCACAGGCTGCTCATGCCTCAGGAGAACCCGACTGCTCACGAGCCCACCACCGCATCTTCGGCGACTAGCTCGGATATTGCGCACAACTACTCGATGAACTCGGCAGAAACCCTACCGCATCCCTTGGCGATGAACATGAGCTCTTCCAATCCAGATTCTATGCCGACTCCGAACGTCTGAAAACAAAAAGAAAATATTTTAAAATAATTGTGATCAACGAAGCGTACGAAGTAAGTTTGAAGTGAATCGACATTGAATAAAGAAATGTGCCAAAAATTTAATATGTAACTTTTAATTTAATATAAATTCTTAAGAACAGAGTGAAAATTGAAGATATAATGTAATAATGTAAATAAATTTAATGACAAAATTGATTTAAATAAAAAAAAGTATGTGTAAAATGTATATGAGAACTTTTGTGCGAATAATTTTTTTAATATAAGGCAAATTAGAGCATAAAAAATATGTACAAATTTGTATTACATCGATTGATATTCTTAAAATTTTCATTTGTTGATTTGTTTGGGACGTTTAAACAATGTGTAAATATTGAGACGGTTTACATTTTATATTTTGCACAATTGAAATTAAAATTACATCTGAGTTTGTAACGTCAATTAAATTAGAATAAAATAATTGTAAACCCGTCAAAAGAATACTTAAAAATGAATAATATTAATAGTTCAAATGAAAACTTTGTCACAAATTCTATATAATTTTGTAAGCGACGTATTATATGTATCCGACTAATATTTTCATTCAATAAGTGGAAATTTAATTTTGAAACCATTCAACTTCATATAAAACATTTAAGATTTGATTTGAATAAAACGATTACATATGTACACTTTGTATTCATACAAATACTAGTAGTTTCATACATAAACGCAATAGCCATAATAGAGAAAATAGTGACGTTCTCATCTGTAAAATATCATTTACAATTTAACAATAATATTTTGAATGTTGTGATTGATGTAATTATTTTAATATTAACCAATTTTCATTGCTGTGATTATAATTTAAAACATTTTAAGTAGTCAAAGAACGGTACTGTTACAGTAAAATTGAAACTGCTAGCGAAATCATGATTTTGCTAGTAAAATTATGAATTCACTAGTGAAAGTATAATTTCACTAACTTATGTAGTGAGTACAGAGTAGTGAATTAAATCCTAATACTGCCCAAACCTAAATCCAACTTGATATAAACCCTAACCTAATAAAATAAGGTGTTTAATATTGAAGAAAAAAAATAGCCTAACCAGTGTTTTTTACCAGTGAATCCACAAAAGAAATTTCTAAAACAATAATTAATTCAAATAATAATTAAACATGATTTCCAATCCAACTTGACACATGTTCAAATTTGAAAAAAAAATCAATATTCAATCCACCCAAACTTAAGTTTTGACCTATGCACTGTAAAAAATTATAATTTCACTAGTGAATTCATATTAGCAATGAATTCAATTGAAATTATTATTTTACCGTCGTTACAATTTCACTGTAACACTACATTTATGAAAATATTGTGAAATTATCAAATCCAATTCTTTTTGTAACTTTATATACATATAAAAAAAAATTACTCTTATGTGTGATTATTGTAACAGAAAATATGTTTTGAATTACATGCCGCATTTTGATTTTAATAACACAAATATATACAATTTAATTACAAAATGTTAAAATATGCACTAATTAATTTCATGTGTAATACTATATAAATAAGACGTAATGTAAGTTATTAACAAATAAAGAAATATTATTGATTCAGAACCGCTTTCTTGTATTTTACACATCATCATCCTAATATAGTCCCCATTCTAATTCAATAAAAAAATGTGTTTTCAAATAAAAAATCTTGAATGTAACCCAATTTCTAGCCTGTGTATTGAAAGTGTAAGATTGTGGCGGTGGTCAAATAGAAAAGACCCCTGTTTTTTCGTCTGCGTTCGAAACTAGAACCGATGAAAGTATGAATTTGTGGTGAAAAAATATTTTCACACATGAATGGCGTTACACATGTCGGCTCCGGGGGGTGCCGTTCCCTATTCATAAATTCAGGGGTGAGGTTATAGCCCCTCTTTTCCGTCTGCAACACAAAAGGGATTAAATAGGCACATCGCGTATATTTCCCTTCCACTTAGTCGTTGAATAGCGTAACATTTCATCACAATGCCAATGGAATAGATGGTAATACTTTAATTCGGGATGAAAAAAATTGCGGAATCTATTGCACAAGAGAGTTTACAGATGCAATCGTATCGTTTTCCATGTAGTGGTTAGGTTAGAACATATTGAAATTATAAAAATTGATTAACTTGAAGTGAAATATTTATATAAAATTTGAATGGTAGGATATTGCGATTATTTATGAAATGGAATTTAGTAAAATTATAGAGTTGGGATATAGGCTGAGTTCTCATTTGTTGTATAAATTTCTATAGAAGAGCATAAGCCAAAGTCAAGTTGAAAAGTTTTTATTATGTTAGAACTTATATCAAGTTAAGATGGGGGTCAGGAACTCGTAATATTATATGAATTTCATTACGAATGAGCAACTGTATATAAGTATCTATAGATCAACATTTTGGTTAGGTTATGATTATTAATATTAATGTCAAATAGGAATGGGAGTTGAAAGTTTGGATGAAGATATTTATATGTCGTATGAGTTTTTGAAGTCAATTTTAAAGAGTACAAAATAATTTCAATGATACGTACATTTCATTTAAGTTAGATTTGAAAGTTTTCGATTCGACAATTAACTTCTATGGATAAATTAATAGAGTGTGTAGATGCAAAATATCTGAAAAATAGAAAAAGATACATTTGAATGGCCGAATATGTGAATAAAACAGAAAAAAATATTGAAAATCAGATTCCAATAAGAAAACAGAAAGTTGTCAGAAACTTGATAAACAATGATTTTGACAGATCACTGTTGCCACCCACTTTCACACAATTTTTTTAAATTCAAATTTTGAATCAAAAACAATCAAATGATTCCGAAATGAAATTAAATATGTACATCGAAGATTATTTAAAAATTTGAACAGTGTCAAACTGAACTCAATTATATTTCTAATCTTTTGATACTATTTATCTTAAAATATAATTTCATTTGAAAAAAAATGAGTCAAAAACAAAACAAAGAATCAAATCTTAAAAAAAAAAATATATCTCAACTTAAGCATTTTCAAAATATAAATCACCAATAACTACATTCAACAAATTTACAAAACTCAAATCAACAACAAGCGATTCGAAAAAACAAAAGCCGCAGTGCGAGGCAAAAAACACCCCTTACAACGCACACATCGAATCGAGCCGCCGCGCGCGAGGGTTGGCACGCGTGCGTGTCATGGCTGCTGACAGTGACAGTCGAGCCGCGATGGCGCCCGCACTCCGGCGATCGCGGCCGTTCCTCTCGTAATCGCCGGCAAAGGATGGGCAAGGAGCAGGACCTGCTGGAGGCGGCCAGGGCCGGCAACTTGGCGCTCGCGGAGCGACTCCTGGCCGCCAGGGCGAGGCTCTCGGGGCCCTTGGCCAGGTGAGAACCGCGCCCACATACTACAACTCCTTCTATTATCCATTTTTCGCTCTTTTATCTCGTCAATATCGCTCCAATTATCACTGTTTTCGTATTCGAGTCGTATTCTGTTGTTTTTTCCGCGTCGAGTTCGGTTTGCGTTCGATTTGTTGCGTTCAGTCGAGGCGATCGATCTGCTCCTCTATAGCCCCGCCCCCTTCATCCCCCCTCGAGAATACATAACCTACAAATTCGTATACTTGAGATTCGTATTACGGGAATGGATACGACAGATTTAAGTATATCTTCGTCTAATCGATATCTGTGTTAATTAATTCGCACGATATTTATTTACAATAGTCATTGTGTATGATTTTGTCGAGTTTTCTTAAAATGAAATAAATTGAGCAATCTTGCAATGTTTTCGGTTCAAAATATCAGGTTATGACGAGCTACACATTATTTTCAATTGACAGCATTGGTATTTTATGACAACTTTTGACAGTAATAGCACTCACAATCATTCTGACCTTAATGCGTATGAATTTATAGCCCAATCTAACTTAACCTAACTTGAATTCTGACTCAAAGTAACCATATCGAACCTGTCAAGTTTCTTTACTGAAAGAATGTCAGAAAATTACCAATAAATATATTTTAAGATTAATTTAGTAGCCTTTTATGTTCTAGAACTGTCATAAAAAACATTACTTTTTTACTTTATTATCTTAAAATAAATTGTTTAAAATTATGTTTGAATAACTCAACAATTGTCATGTAGTTAAATATCAACAAAAATACATAGATAAATAAATTATTTCCATAATATGATTTGTATGCAATTAGTTTAATAAATTATTAGTGTTGCACCAAGTGAAACATCAATATATGAACATTATTAACACATTAAATCTTACTAATGTATATGAGAAATATATTTTTTAAATAATTTATATACCTACTATCAAATGAAATGAATAATACATTTTTAAATCAATTTTACAATATAAAAAGTCCACAAGTCAACTTTGCACAAATCGATCGATCGTACACGTGAACTATCCGATTCGCAATATAAAATAATCTTTATTGCAATCGTACATAAGGTACAAAATCGAATGATTCTATCATTTGAATGAATTGTAGTACGTTACGTTCGAACCACGTGACACGCCCTTCGATGACAGCTGTCAATAAGTGTGTAAAATTACGAACTGTTCAAATTTCAGTGATTCACTGAGATTAGGGGAGATTCACCTAATGTCGTGATAGTGAGAGCTCATTGATCATAAGCATTGTTATTGATAATTTAAAAAAATCATGTGGATATGATTTGTTCGTTCGGATTATGATCAGTATTTAAATATTGTTAGTTAATGCTTAATCAGTGTTTAAATATAAAGGATCAGTATTTGATCTGATTCTTTATGTATTTTATAAACTGACTTTAATTTAGAAAATTATTCAGTTTAGTAATTCCACATATTTTATGATTTCTAATGAATGTTTCTAATGTTTTCTTTATAGTCATATTACTTATACATAGATTTATTTCATATATTCAATCAAAAATGATTTTTTGTTATCTATCATTGAAACAACCAATTAATTTACGTTTTCGCACAATATTACTGAATTGAGCGAAGCTCCCATATGCACTAAAATACGATAACTTATCTGTTTAATATGTAGTATAATCTTGTTTTTCCTTTGTTTCATTGTTTAATTTTCAGTCATTGAATAGAAATTGTGCAATCGACGAGCAAGTCATAAAATTAGAGATTTTGTGAAATCGATAATTTAGAAAACTCGATCCGATCAAATAATTGTAAAGATCGATTAGTCGATTTCACTCGTGTCAGACAAACGCTTAATTTGTGTATGTACATGATTTTTTGACTGGTCTAAGTCAAAAATAAAGTGGGAAATATGAAATATATACAGATTGATAGACAGACATTGAGTCATAGATAAAAAACTTTAAAATGAATTTGTAAAATTATTTTATTCAGTACTATTCTGTGACTGGAAGTTGCTCGAGATTTTATGGACTTTAAGTGATTGCGAATTGTTGTACAATATTTATAATACATACAAAACAAACTAAATGTAAAAATATATGTCGAAACATGTTTAATTACGTAGCTTTATGTCGAATATTTGAAACCTTTTCGATTATAAAATGATGCAGAATCTTTCTCGGATGTGTGCAGAATAACTCTAGAAAGTTTCATCGCGATCAAATTAGTGGTTATAGAGTTTATAAAATATAAACCGATAGACATATTCATTTTTAAAACTTAATTATTTAGATATTATATAAATTGTTTTTAACTGAAATTCGAATACAAATAAATAATCATTTCAAATCGAAACGAACATGACTTATACCATTTTCATTGACGAAAAGCACGTTTCAAAGTCAATCGTGTGATTTTCATTGAAACAATTTAATAAAAAAACAAAAAAATAGAATATTATACGATTTTGTAACTCCTTTGTGTTTTCACACTCGGCATTCGTATAACGAACTCGTTGAACAATGGCTTTTTGATATTTTGAAATTCACCATTGTCATGGTTTTGTGTTTCTGTCTGGAAATTTCGCTCTTATGTTATTTTTTTTGAGAATCGAGGTTGTATTCAGCAGCTGATCGATTTTTGGTTTTTGGATTTTGACGAAATCGCCAAATCGAGTCTGTTTTAGAAAGCGGTCATAATTGGTTCAATTATCGAACGGAAATTAGATGGAATTTTTATTTAACGATGAATTTCGGGAGAATTGACGGAATTTGGCATTTGTCTGTTAGTTTAATGCTGATTTTTTTCGGCTAAAATTGAGTATTTTTATCTTATTTTCATCGAAGTAGGACTTGAGTCAAGTTTGAATGTGAGTTAGATAAAGTTAGGATAATGTAATATAGAGTTATTATGGATAATGTAAACGTCCTATCATGACAAATTAAAAATCATATTTTTTGAAATTAATAAAAAAAGACATTTTCGAACGTACAACCTAATACGTACATATTTTTCAATAAGAAAATCGTGTTATTGGAGGGACAATTGTACATTCGTGTAAAACAAATTTCAATTAAAATTATTGCGTTTAAATTTTTTTTTTTCGAGAATAAAATCACATTTTACATTCGAATCTGAAAACATTATGCAAGTCCGAGTTTAAAAGCGTTTCAGTGTGAAAATATTAATAATATAAAAAAATAAGTGTATTAACCGAAAGTGTAACAGTTTTTTTGAAATTTCTCGCTCTAGTCTGTGGAAGTGCTTTAAAGCGTTTTCGTTTGAAATTAACTTCGTTTTGAAAAATTGTTTCGCTCTCGTTAAACGCGACGTTTTAATTAACGCTTTTCGTTAATTAGGTCAATTCGCCTGTGATGTCCGACTCTATTAAATATCATACACAATATTTTTAATATGGGTGCGGCTCGTGATAAACTTTCGCATAACTCATGCGAAAAGTTTTTATTGAAAAAAAAGTCATATTTTTAATGATAATTTTCATTATTGTTTGATGTGTGAATTGTAATATGTTTTTAGAATATATTTGTGCAAATTTTTCTCACAATCAATAGCTTTTGCGTATCAAGGCGTAGCATTAATATCAAGTTCGACCTACACAATTTCGAAAAATATTTTAAATTTGTTTACAATTACTTCAAGTCTATAGAGTCACGAGTATCAAATTATCGAAAATCGGAATTTCGAACGTTAGAATATTGAATATTAGAATATCGAATATTCGATCAGAAACACTGTCCTTGTTTAGAATGCGCCATTTTAATGGCGTATGGAAAAATTAGAAAAATCACGCGATAAAAAGGCGCGTTTTATTTTATGAACAGGCTGTTTTTTCGCAACTTTACTTTATTACACGTCAATTATAATAATGATCGACTGGATTTTCGCATGTAGGGGAAATCGTGGTGAAGTGGCACGAGACATATTTTTCAATTTTTAAAACCAGATTGAAAAATAAAAGGCTTCAAATACATATTTTGAGTTAATCTTTTTTTTTGTATTTAGTCTTCGACGAGGACCCGGAGCTAATGTTCAAGATAGCAGCGGCTACACTCCACTTCATCACGCTGCTTTAAACGGCCACAAGTAAGTTAAATTTTCATTCGTTCTGAAATATTGATTGAAGATTTTTATTTATTGATAATATCATTGCAGAGACATAGTTCAACTATTGTTATCCTATGAAGCCTCTCCAAATATATTAGACACTAAAGGATCATCTCCTCTACATTTGGCAGCGTGGGCTGGACACACAGGAATAGTTAGACTTTTACTCTCTCACGGTCCAGCCTTGACTAATGTTAATCTTACGGTCAGTATCCATTTGATATTAGTTGAATATCATTCTTAAATTAATGACATTATTATATTTTAGACGCGTGATAGTGAATCTGCTTTACATTGTGCCGCTCAATATGGCCACACCGATGTCGTATTCATGTTATTACAACACGGAGCCGATCCTACTGTACGTAGCGTCAGAGATGAAACTGCCCTAGATCTAGCCTCTCAATATGGAAGGTTAACAACCACATTATTCCAGAATAACAATTTGAAATGTATGAGATTATATTAAACGTTACGTACGTGCGTAGGTTGGAGACCGTCGAGCTGCTCGTCAAGACCCATCCCGAACTGTTAGAACCCTATAGGAACCCACGAGGAATATTACCACATACTCCTCTCCATAGAGCGAGTAAAAATGGACACAAGTGAGTTCCACGTTTACGTTGCTCATTACAATAGGGGTGTGTGCGCATTACCAATTCAGATTCAGTGTACGTAGTGAATGCAAATGGTGAGCTTTGGATTGTATGAAATGTGCGGTGTGAATCGGTCATGTCCTCAATTTCGCTCCAATTGGACTTTGTGGAATGTGTAAGTGTGGCGACACAACTCTTATGATTGCAATTATGCTGTCCGCGATGGGATGCGGCTTCCTCGTTAAACTGGAGCCACAATTGGATCACATTTGCTCTTCTTTTGATCGTGACCTCTCTCGTCTAATGTTGTGTAAGAGGATTGTTTATGCGGGGTACTCTTATCATCACACCTGAAAGACACTTTGTATTCTTATCGTTCAATTTGTTTATCTTTAGTGCATGTTCCAAGTGCAAAATATCATTTTTTCTGTCTGTCTATTGTAACACCATATTACTGTGACAACTTATTGAGAAAATTAATTGTTTCAAATATTTTATGTGATTAATATTTTTTGATAAAAACTTAATACTATCGTTTAAGTTGTAAATGCATCTGCAAAAATAATCAATCGTGCGTTGATATTCAACGGGTTGATCAATCGTGTTTTTATAGAGCCGTTGTGGTAGTGCTTCTGAAAGCTGGTCATGCTGTGAATGCTTTAACTGGATCTGGAGCAGCTCTTCACGAAGCAGCACTTTGCGGGAAGACCAATGTGGTACGAGCTCTTCTCGCACGAGGAGCAGATCCTCGAATTCGAGATCGTGCTGGAGACACTGTCCTAGATGCTCTAGCTCGTTTTCCACCTCACGTCACTCACGACATAGTTGCACTCATCAACAGTAAGTCAAAACTCATATTTATGTCGAAAATAGGTCTGTTTCGTTCAATGAGTGGCCATGATGAAAGAGCAAGATGGTACTTCGTAATGTACTGTTCTTTCAATATGGCTACACGTCGAACAAAACAGTTCGAATTTGGGGCATTTGGACATCTGAGCTTCAATTCGATCATAAATTCCAGAATATCGGCTTTCCAATGGATTCGAGAGCGAAGCCGAAGAACTGCCCAGGATACCGGTGCACCAACACGACGGCCTCAACAGTCCCTACGACAACGTGCATCCTCAAAGTGGAGCTGGTCATCACAGAGGTCACATCTGGGAGAGGAGGGACCCTGACGATGAGAGGAGAGTGTCTGGAACCTCAGCAGTGTCCATGTGAGTTTTTTTCAGTGGAGATGTACCTTCGAAGGGGGGCGTTTTTCGTTTGACAGCTTGTAAAACGCTCCCCTTTGATGGACTACATTGGATGTGTTCCTTTGAATTTGTCGTCTTTGTGATTTTAATGAGGTGTCTTTCGAGTTCAAAAGTCGAAGTTTTTCCATCTCTAATTAGAGGTGTGACTTTTGAATTTGTACAGTTTTCGTTTAGAAGTGGAAGTGAAACGCGATAGCGTTTATCAGCTTGGATATGAGTCAACGTCGAAATGGCAGCTTATCTGTTTCGAACAATGTTTCACATGTGTTTTTTTCAGCTGAATTATTTGTTTAAAAAATATTACAGGGTTCACCGACGAGATATCACAGACGTCCAACCCAAATCCTCCCATCAAAGTCTCGTGCTTGGGTTCGCTGCTAAATGTTTTGGTGTTAAAAAACCTTTGACCGAAACTCCGACCTTACCTTATTCCAAATCCAAACCTGTTAAAAAATCGCGAAAAAAAGACAATCCAGAAGTTCGAGAGAAAAAGAACTTTTTCCGCAGAACGCTGTGGATGTTCGATTCTTCCACTAATAATAAGCAAAATGCCAAGATTGAAAATACGGAAGAATCTCTCCGAAAGACAGCTTCGCTCCCCGATATTTTAGACTCAAGGGAACCCGAGGAAATCATGTGTTCTTCCAGTTCGGGATCTTCGAACGTATCTGTGTCCAATTCAATATATGGATCCTCTCGGTTGTACCAGCCCCCTGAAAATACCGAAGAGAGACACCTTTACGAAGAATATTCAGTCACTGATAGTTCGAGTTTTTTGACCAATCTCAGTTTCGGAGGATTCGATCAGATGCTGTTGGAAGATAAAAATACTTCAACTCCTCCAGAAGTTGGTATGAGACGAACTTCGGAAAAAATTAAATATAGTAAAATAATTCCAACTACTGACGGTATAGTTATAGAATCTCCAATGTCTCAATCGAAAAATAGAATTCCCAAAAGCAAATCTTACAATTACGACAAGGTACCTCCGCCAAATTTGCACATATCACAATCGGTGAGAACTCCGAAAAGTTGGACCTCGAGCAACATGTACGTCAAAAACGACAAACCCATTTATTTCTCAGACACCAACATCAGAGCTCCAGGTCATACCAATCTTTACTACGCGATGCTAGATTTTCAAAATTCCAGCGACGAAAAGTGCAAAGAGGAGCCCAACAACGATTACGAACTCTTCGATTTCACCGAAGCAAAAATCAAAAGTGAAAATGAAAATCGAAACACTTTTAAACCGATCGAAGTGTTCAGAGGGAACAGCACTGTATTCGTCAACGTAGATTCTCCATCTAATGCGAATAAGGTTAACAAGTTTCTTTCTTTAGATTCTTTAGTATTCGAAGGTGTTACTGCCGATCAAAAGTTTCCGACGGGAAGCTTATCGAAGCCTACTCCAGCTCCTCGCAAAATCGTTCGCAATCCAACATTGGCCAGTCAGACCAGCCAAGTTTCCACCGTGACCAGATATAGTTCGTTTTTGGAAAACGACCATTTGCACAGCGTGATCAAAGAATGTCGCAAAACTTGTGCGAATTCTTCAATTGACGAATCTGTGGAACATACACATAATAGAGCAGCTAAGAGCTGTTCCACTTACGTGATTCCTCCGGATTCTAACAGATCCAGCGTCAACACAATAGTCAACA
Organism: Cheumatopsyche charites; assembly: GCA_024721215.1. Classification (NCBI taxonomy): domain Eukaryota; kingdom Metazoa; phylum Arthropoda; class Insecta; order Trichoptera; family Hydropsychidae; genus Cheumatopsyche; species Cheumatopsyche charites. The sequence continues at coordinate 12,042,482 of CM045587.1, forward strand.
AGGATTCCGATTCTAGTTCTTTCGGTTCTCATTCCAGCTCTACCGAATATTTAGACATGGACACCGTTATGAACTTTTCGAAGAGAATATCAGAATTTGCTGCTAGAAAGAATTCCACGGGTACTCTGAAATCCGCAGGGGATGGAGAAGATCCGATTTATCAAAATACCGAAATCATACCCATGACTCGTAATAGTGTTTATCATTTAAGAGGTTCTCTAAATTGTGTCCATCAACTTTCAAATCCCACAGATCATATTTATATATTTAATAAGGAATCACTGACTAATTTCAATGTGCATCCATTCACTAGAATATCTCGCGATCTGTCAACTGATATGGACTTAAGAAATATTTGCTTTTGCTGTCCAGCTGAATCCAACATCTACATGAGCACCAAAGATATAAACGAAAATACTGTAAATGAACTATTCAGCCAATACAAAGCTAGAATGGCTGAGCTCTCCGACTCAGATTCTTTTACGTGCTATTGCGAATCTTTGTCTTGTCAGTTTCATCACACCAAATCCTTTTACCAGTCCAAATCCTTCGCCGTAACCTACTCAGCTCAAACTGACTCCATCTCCATACCTAAAATGTCACAAGAAGAAAACGTCCCGCTCAGACCCAAATCCAGATCCGAATTCGAAACCAAATATAACCTATCTGCTTTTGTGAATCGTGCCAGTGTCGATTGTGAAGCCATGTCTTCGATCAGCTTCAGATCGGTGCTCGAAGATGCTGATGATGACCATCATCTTCATCCCGAGCCCGATGACAGAGCGTCTTTGCATAGTAGCGCTTCCAGCTTCGGCGAGTTCCACAGGATCATGTCCAGTAACTTGTCCGAGGCTGATGTGTTTTGTCCAAAGCTTGACGGTGGTCGGTCTGTGTGTGTTCGCAGTGGTTCTGATGGCGGGCATTATCCATACTCCAAATCCTCCGGAATGGACGGTATCTACCAGGATGAGCTATCGTCCAGCTACCAATCAGGCAAGATCAGGGACGGGGACCAGCTTAGCATATCCTCTACAACTTCCAGCACAGGAGGACCCAGTCCCAGAGAGAGGCAGCGGTGTGGCACAAACGAATCAACGGTTAGCGGACAAGGGATCTACATGTCGATGGGAGCATCCCAAGGATATCACGCTCACAGTCCAGGATCCAACACCAAAGTATCGGTGAGTAAAGTTTCGGGTCCTTGCTAGTTGAAATTAAGATTCCTTTTTGCAGTGTTTTTTCTTTTCGTTTGATTCATTGGGTGGTGGGACGATTTCATTGTCTTCGTTCATTTCTAATTCAGTAATGGTGTGTCAGGATGCAGATGGACACGTGATCTATCGATCCATCGATGGAGCAACACGTGGGATGACTTTGATACGTTACATTCGCGGATAGTTCGCGTTGGCTCCGGACCAAACTAATTATGACGCGCTTTGGCCCACGCCGAGTGGGTTTTCTAAAAATGTCCAGATTTGCTTCAGTTTTTCAGTTCTTTATCTTCTCCACTGAAACGAAGTCGTCTCGTGAAAAAAAATTAGGTACTTTCATTCGAAATCGCTGCTCTGTTTTACTTTCTAGTTTTCGGTGATTAATTGTGCTTTGTTATTTCAAGTGAATCAGTCATTTATTTAACGTCACTCTAATTAGTTTTAAAAATAAATTGAAATGTTATTGAACCCAATAAGTCTCAAACGGGTATCTGGAACAAACTCCTCCTCTAGCTACTTTGCTACTGTAGTGTTCTTATAAGATGCTTTATTTTCTCCAGATTTATATTCTCAAAAAAACAATCAAGTAGCCAAGTTTTCACGCAAAAGTGGCACCCCTCATTTGTATTAATTTAGCTATTTTTTTATCGATCGGTCCAGCCTACACCACCGAAGAAACCGCCTCGGAGAAATCTCTCCGTGTCCCCGACCCATTTGTTACCACCTGGAAGCGTTTTGGACTCGTTAAACTCCAATCAGAGGAGTCACCACCTCGCGAGGACGGGCCAGACGAGGAGTCAAGACGATCTCGACGATTTGGTATAAATCAGATGAAATTCTATGCATGATTAAGCACGAATTACGACTACTTTTCACGCTCAAAAATCAAAAATTTTGTTTTTGAGAACATTCTGCATTTTTTGTTACTTTATAAGTGATTGAGGGTCAGTCTTTTCATCTTTGGTTTGAGAATAAAACGAATTTAAACTAAACGCACTTTTCAATTGTGAGCTGTCAAAACGGCCATTGAAAGAGACAAGACATACAACAATACATACATATATCCATCTTTTCCCTCCTAATTTTGACAGTTAGTAGTTGGAGAACTGCGTGTAGTTTAAAATCGTTTTATTTTAAAACCAAAGGTGAAAAGACTGGTCCTAAAACTGGTAATTATTCTAACTTGTATCTATCTATGGTTGCAATTTTCGTATTCAAATTGTGTTTAAATGAGGATCGTCTATGTACATGCGATTAAGGATCTTATAGTTAACGTTATATGATCTATATTTGTGCGTTCAATCTTATTCAACACCAAGACTAATCTTTAACCTAATCACTTTCTAGTTAATCTGAATTCTAGTACTCTCTAGTTAATTCTAAACTTTTTTTTCCTATTGGCAGTAGTTATCTATGACTGACAATGCATCTATAGTCAAATTAACCATATTTGAATATGTCCGTTCGTAAATTGCGTGAACGCGTCTTTTTTCCTGTTTATGACGTCACAGGCTGACTACAGACCGTGACCGCATTCTTTTATCATGAGAAAAATGAATTTATTCATTACCTCTTTACAATGAACGGAAGGTGAAAATGTACTAAAAAAAAAAAACGCTATTCTGCACTATGGTCACAGTTCAGTTTCATTGTGAGCTTCTTCCTTTGTTCTCGATTTGTTTACGTGCCGCACGTCACTTTTTGTTATGTATGAAACGAGCCTAAATCATGTTCAGTTCAAATTGAAACTTTATTGTGTTCATTTATTTTCGGAAATATTCATACAAAGTTAATTTTTAACATCATAATTTTGTATATTTGTGTGATATAACGTTTTGCGTCTGATGTTTATTAACAGCTCTACATTAATTATATCGAGCTCATTATATTGCTCGAGCTTATTTCTTTTATGACGTCTCAGATCGGTGTGTTTCCTTCTTTACATTGAATTTTCTTGAAACTCCTATCACTTTTGATAACCCTGCACTACACCATAGCAGTTCTCACATGACAGAGCACATTCTAACCGTGAAATCCAATAACTCGAATTAACGTCGAACTTCCTAATTTGCTCCACAGGACCCAGAGACCAAAACGTCAGGCCTGCGTCACGGTCGTTCGGTGGACCACTACGTGGACAGCAAAGTGTCCCCTCGGACCAAACCGATCCCCCAACCGAGACCTTCCCTAGCTTTGCTCCAATCGAGGAGAGACCAGCCAGTGGCCATAAACGCGATGTACGAGAACGTGGTGATCAAGGAGCAGAACCCCAAGAGGAAGCTCAGACGCAACAATCAGAACTACGACCAGACCAACAACGGGAAGTGCCATTCCTCCCAGGAGAGGTCTTCTCTGGAGAGTCTGCTGGACGATGCCAGTTCTTCGTACCACGGAGGCACACCTAGTGATGGTGAGCCTGTGGGCTATGGAAGGTCTTCGCAGAACACTCCTCTGTCTCCAACCCACTACAACCAGCCTCCGACTCCTGATCATCCTCCACCATCAGCGAAGCAGGCTGAAATGAGCATACACGAAAGAATCAGACCTCTGAGTCAGGTCAGTACGTAACCCACAGTTGGTGCTGCAACCCCGCTCGTTTTTTTTTTTACCCCTTTGTTCATCGGTGTTCCCTGTTCGATCAATAATATTGTCAATATATCGCTCCAAAAGCATTAGTTAGGTTCATAGGACAAGTCATCAGGTTATGGTTCCAGTTTGCTGAAGTAAAGTTCTTGTGCTTCAGTTCTGCTTTGTTTATAATGAAGGGTTGAAACATATGTATAACTTGAAAAAGTGATCTTTTCAAATCTTGATATATTGAAGAGGAATATTTACAATATTATTGATTGTGTAGGCGACACTATAGAGCAATTCGATTTTCATAGATTTGTCTGGATTTGCCAAAGAGTATATACAAAGTAGCCATCTTGATTTTCTTACATAGTATCGGGGTGAAGCTTATTCCGCCATCTTGATACGACTAAAATCACCAAAATCTTCACTAATTTTTGCTGAATTACGAAACTTCCGTATATTTATTTTTGTGTTTATTCGTTTTTCTCATATTGTGATTATGATTATGCATACACTTACTAGTCAGTGTGTATGCATGCTAGCTTCGCACTCGTACTGTAACTTTTGGATTCCAGACGTTGAAATTCGAATTGCGATTTTTGTAAATAAATAAATTTTTATTATTATTGCTTGATGTTTGAACTGCTTCAGCCAATGTGAAAAAAATCATTTTTCAAATCCACACATTCCTAAGTTTCGTATTTTTTCATATATGATATAGAATCAAGATATATTTTATACATATCTTCAACTTATTTGAAATATAAGTATTATTATTAAATTGTATTATTATTATTTTAATGTAATATTAATTATTTTCTTATTTATGATTTAAAATATTGGTGAACTGTACTTAAATGTGTCAAAATTTGAACCCACCAAAATTATGTAGTATTTTTCTAATCACTATTGAAATATTACAGCACAATTCTTTTTTATATATTTTATTGTACATATTATTTTCTTTCCTTTTTTCTATTTCACTTATACAAGACCATCTAAGCATGAATTGTTATCAAATATTTTTTTATATTGAAAATTTTATCAAAAACCAGTGTTAATAAATTTTTATATATATTTATTATCCATATAAATTCAATTATTTCCATGTTGATTATTTTTAAGCTGTTACGTCACTGAAAAAAAACACATTCCTGTTTTTGTACATGAAAGTCAAATCATCCATAAAATTTGTATACATTTCACTATTTGACTAATTTGCGCATATTAACTGTGAATTACAGAATGTTTAGTAGTTTTACTAAAAAAAATACTGATCAAATAGTGATTTGTGTTTTGGATGTATCATATTTTTTAACATGTCTATGATGGATGTACATAACTTGACTGCACCAATTATATGTAAATGATTTCAGAAGCATGAAATGCACATTTTATTATTACAGTCGACCCTCCTTTAACGCGGCCAAAAACGCGTTATAGAAATATAAGCTGTTACAAAATAATTTGACCAAATTAGATAAAATTTAGATTATAAAACGTAATGCTGATATGCAATATTTTTTAATCGTTTTATAGAAGGGTTGACTGTACTTTATTTCATCACTTGTATAAATATTTTAGTGATTTAAATTCTTGAAACTTCCCAAGCAAAAAATCGAAATCACTAATTTTCATGTACAGAATGCATGTGATGTCATTCCTAAAAAACGCACATTTGAATTTTACTATTTCCCGCTCTTTATTCTATTATTATTATTTTTTGTATAGTTTTTTTTTTATCGAGTTACCATTTATATTGAATGATTAAACCAAATGTGAATATTATTTTTGTTTTTTTATTTTTTTTCTATAGATATGATTTTTTCAGAATGTACTCGTTTGCTTTCCTCACCTTTTGTTTCCTTTTCTTTTCGTTTTTCAACTATGCATAAATGGAGAAGGTTTCGAAGCATGAAAATTTATTTGATATTTTATAGATGTCGATAGATCACGGATTTCCCGAGATTTTCTCGAGAACGAGAATAGATTTAGTTTCGAGATAATTTCGGGAACAATGACCACACTCGATTTACGTGTCTTATCTGAAAATCTCGATTTTCCCTACATCCGGTCACGTGTTTCATATAAGGATTTTCCCGATTTCGAATATGAAATATATTTTGACTTTTTTACAGTTAGAGGTGATTTTCCTTGTTTACATATGAAATTATGACGAAATTTATAAGTCATCAAATTCTTATATTATATAAAGGAAATTCAATACAGAAATTCTCAACTTGGGATATATTTGTAATTTCTTTTGTTAACAATGATTAATTACTGTTAAATTACTTGATTTTTTATTTAGATATTTTGATGAAAAGCGTCATTATTTAAACGTAAAGGGTTAGTAATAAAAAATTAATGCCGACAGAAAATGATTTAAAAATCATTGTATTTTTTATATTGGACTACGAATGAGTTGTTTAAAGCTAAATGTGACTAACTCCATAAAATAAGAAGTTTAAAAAAAAAAACAATCAAATGTTTAGATGCGTTTTTCAAAATTTTCTTAATTCCCGTTATTATTCATTTTTTTCGAAATTATAAAAATAAAAATTTTGTTTACAATAAGCTAAGGATGTGGTCAGTTCACATTAGAATACAGAATTAACAAAAATGGCTTCTGAAATAAATAATTTATTATCCTGTGGCTAAACTTTTTTTATCATTTAATATTATTTATTTTTATTAATCAAGAAATATATTTAAAACAGAAAGTTATGACTATACCAAGCGCTTTGACATTTAAATTTTATTTTATTTCCAAATATATCGTTAATCACGTTTAGCTTTGAACATCTCAATTAAATCATCAAAAAACATCAGGAACAACTGACTTGATAAATGACGACTGAATTCACAAAGGGCTCAAGTGACCTTTTTTATCGATATTGAGTTAAATACAGAAAATTATTCTATATCTGATACACATTTTCTGTACTTAACTTAATATCGATAAAAATATCACTTGTGAAATTCAGTCGTCAAATAAAATTCACCCAAATAGAAAATATTCACATGTGTGCAAATTTTTTACGAACTCTCAATTAATCGACCTTGAGTTATCATTAACTCTTGATGAGTGATTAAGACGAAATTCCATGACCTCGTGTATGTTGACTAATTTTATCCTCGTACAACGTTTGTGGTCAGAATTTTATTTAGTCACGAAATCGTCTTCGAAGCAGTCGCACGTTCGTTGCACCTGCGACACGACATATGAATATTTACATATAATGTCATAATGTGTGTAGAAAATGATAGAGACATGGAAACTTCCTCGTTTTTCTGTGTGAGTTTTTAAATTTTGATAAATCGACAGAATTTTCAAGCGAATGTTTGATGACATTAGACAAGTGTCGATTTTTTTCATGATCAATTCGATTATATTGTAAATTTTTGGTGTGAATTATTTGTTCAGGAATACAAAAGGATGTCCAGGGATATGGAGACGGAGACAGATCCTCGTTTCTTAGCAAGATCTTCATCACCAGCTAGCAGTGCAAGTACTGATCATTGCGTTGAAGAATATGTAGCAGAAGTACCATTCGCAGGTATGTTTATTATCAAACTTATCAAACTGTTTATGATGTGAACGGTTTAATTTGAAAGTGGTATAAATCCATTTTTTTCCACAAAAAAATATTTTTCAATTTTTAAATCAATAGATATATAATTATCATTAATTAAGGGCCGGTCTTTTCACCTCTGGTTTGAGAATAAAACGAATTTAAACTACAAGCTGTGAAGTGTCAAAATAGCCGCTGAAAGAGACAGACATACTATAGTTCATACATACATCCATCTTTTTCCTCCAGATTTTGACAGTTGGAAGTTTGAGAACCGCGTGTAGTTTAAATTTGTCCAATTCTCAAACCAGAGGTAAAAAGACCGGTCCTAAATCTGTTGTTGTTTTTGAATATCACGTTAATAAATAGCGATTTATACCATTTTCATATAAAACAGCTCATAATGTAAACTCGAATCTATTCATTTTATAAACCAGATATTTTCTTTCGATCGAAACTCGTGAGAACTGAGATTCTCAACTTTTTTCACGACTAGACCAATATAATTTATTTATACTGTTATATACAGTAAATATTATCAGCTTTTAAGCCAAAATGATAGGAGACACTTAAAATTTGTCTTAAACGCCTCATCTTAGAAACTTTGCACGTGATACATCGCTCTTTATACATAATAAAGGTTTGATCTCGTTTCGAGATAATGTGTGATCATTAATAACAGTGACTTGTGCTATCAATTTTCACAGAATCCTTCCAAGAATTCAGAATCTCTTATCACGACTATATAAAACGAACATTTCGACTTTCATACAGTTCAATTTCAATTAATTAATCCGGCTCGAAAGACCAATTTTAAGTCAAACGATGGATTCGATTTTTAAACTTTTCCAAGAAAAAGTCAGGTTAGGTTAATTATATGATTTTCGACAATTCAGTAATCATTCATTCTTCGTTTTTGAAATATATTAGGCAATTAAAATACTATTTAGTGAAATAAATCTTAATTTTTTCCGGTCTTAAAGTATGTATGCCAATAGGTGTCCCGTTTTAAAAAAGGGACACACCCCATATAGGTATCTAATCATCGGAAACACGTGCACAGGATGGAGATGTGTAAACACACAGTAAAATGTGGTATTTGGTGTGTGTTGCCACCTCAGCAGCTGTATCAATAACCAAATATACCAGTATATTTTATTTTCGTACAAAAAAAAGGTTTTAGTTCGAAAAGAGTTCGATTTTCGATGTTTGGTCAAGAATTTATCGGTACATCATGATTCTTGTTAGCGTCGAGATGCTAAAGATTCGTATTCAGTTTTGAAATAGACGTGTTTTTAATATATTTTTTCGGATTCAGATGCTAATTAATTTATATGGTATGAAAAATATATGTTTTTGAATTTTATGCCAAAAAAAAAAAACTTGTAATTTTGATAGCCTTGTATGGTTTTCGAGTAAATATTCAAAAATGAAGGTTGTTATGTTAATGCAATTCCTGCTTATGTATGTAGGCGATTGAATTACATGCATTTGTCTTATTTTTTCATTTGGTTTTAAAATAAATGATGTTTATATTTAGAAAACATTGGTTCACTTACTACTCAATATTTGAAATTTGATTTTTTAAAACATGGTTTGTAAAAATACTTAAATCTATGAGAATTCGTATTCGAACATTTAAGAATTTTTGTGTTTTGCTAAAAAAAGAGTAAACATCGTTAATTATGAATAATGTAAATTAATTTGATTTAAAATCGATACGCTCAATTAGTTACTGGTTCCAAAAAGATTAAAGGTCAATGAATTAACGAGCCTTTGAAAATGATAAATTGAAATATCGCATTTCATCGGTCAGTATTTAAATCTAACTGTCAGTATCTTATGGACAGTATTAAAATCTACATTTGATCAATGTATAATTTCAAGTGGTCATTATCAGTATAGATATCATTAGATCTTAATTTTGCCCGAATCCATATTAACTTGATAAAAGTCTTTTTAAAAACAAATACCAAACTTAATCCGACCAAATCGAATTTTGAACTTATGCAAAAATATGAACTTTTGAAAATTTTAAAACACAACAGTTTGACGACACAATTGAATTCAAATTAGCTGAACTTCTTTCATATTCATTTTTTTTTTTTACAAAATTACATTTTTACAATGTTAATTAGATGCGAGATTGTCAAAATGTGTTTCCTTCAATTATATTCTTCCACAAATCCAGACAACAATGCCTTTTCTTCGGTCACGCCTTTTGATTCCAATTTCCGAGATCCTGATCCTGATTCTTTTGTGACTCGGAATTATCCTGCGTAACAAATTCAATTATTGTAATTGCATATCCGACTGCTGTTGATATTTTATTTAATTTTCAACCAAATAATTTTCATAATTTCGATTAAAAATCAAATTAATCAATTAAAATAAAGGACATATCCATAGTCATAATATTAAGGATGAATAGTTAGAAGTACGTTGACTGTGAGTGATATTTTTGAGTCAGAATTTAACTCATTCTCTAGTTCAGTAAAATGTTTCTGATATTATAAACATAGTTTTCTAAGATTTTTAAGTTTTTTTTTATTTAAAAACTTACCAATTCAATTGAATTTAATTCAATTCAACATGGAATTGTTTTGTCACATGCTTAAAGCAACTTTCAATCGGAACAATATTCCTTTTGAATCCAATTAAGGCGAGGTCTTCTCGTAGGCGGTATACTTAAAGGGATTTGAAAAATAAAGGACTTTCGCGCCTTTTTTCGAATTTTCGAAATCGATCTTGGACAAACATTATGTGCATTTATGTCCGCGTGTAAAACGGGAATTTTCCGATGTATTTTCGTATATTGAAAAGTCAACGTACTCTTGTTCAGTGTGTAGTTAGTTGATGGCTCTGTGCTCTAAGTAAATATGACTTGTTAATTGTGCGGTTTATTTTAAGATATTTATGTTAATTTTGATGAGTTTTCATTATTTTTTGTCGTATTAGTATAAGTGTGTGTGTGGGATGTAATATAACCCTATATCGAAAGTGTGTACTGTAACGGGCTCAGTGTTTTCATGATGCTTGGTTTAAGTCTTGTCTATTGTCATGTTTCACAATTATTCAATTGATATGTAGTTTCTTTTGAATATTTGACTGAAAAATTAATACATAATAGATGTTAATTTAATACTGATTGCATAATTAATCAAGTTAATTTACGACCATGTATCAACTTGTAAATATTCGTACATATTAATGATACTTTCAAAAACATCGACAGAATTTTAGAATCGAGAATAAATCACGTAATTTTTTTCATTCACACTAAAAATTAATCATTGTTGAATAAGACAATTTAATCTTATGCATGCACTTTCATTTATTGCTTATTTAATCAAAACGCAACATTCATATTTATGAATCAAACAATCATAAAAATAATTACACAATGAGTCATATGTACCTTAACACATATCCTAAACGAATCGTCATCGACTTGCATTAAATTGACACACAAATTCCAACAATCGTTTAACACATTAACCGCTGACACGAGATAAATTTCTCTAACCCATATAGGTATACATACGTTACAGTTAAAGTATTAAGATGCACATATCCATACTTTATCTAATTAAAGTATACATTACTGGTTTTCAGTGCACAATTTTCAATTCTGACTTAATTTTATCAAAAAAGCTTATTAAGATGTCATCTTCAACTAGGCAAAGAATACACTGATGTTTTTAAATATATACTTTGACTGATTGTTAAACATACATTTTTAACTTTCATATGGAAATCATCATTTTCACATTAATTTCACTCTTATTGCCAGTTACAATTAGCCAATTTAGCTAAATTAGAGAAACCGGCCTTTGGTGAGAATTAATCCCACAACAGAAAATTAAGTGCTGGCGACACTTTCACGACTGGCCAGTGTTGCCAGAGTCCGTTGTGTGATAATTTTAGCCACTTCGCCAAACATAAATTAGTCGGATAATTCAAGTTCAACGCTTGTGTGTTTATGTAACTTAACGGCAGGAGTTGTCAACGAAAACCATAAGACTTATTCAGTATACTATAACATGATTACATCCATAAAATAATGCTTAATTGGCGGTCTTTTCATCTCTGGTTTGAAAATAAAACGAATTTAAACTACACGCAGTTTTCCAACTATCGACTGTCAAAATCTGGGGAAAGGATGGATGTATGTATTGTTGTACGAAATGTAGTATGTCTGTCTCTTTCAGAGGCTGTTTTGATAGATCATAGTTTAAATTCGTTTTATTTCCGAACCAGAGGTGAAAAGATCAGCTCTATAAAAACAGTTCTTAAAATGCATTCTCTGCCTTGTATGTATGAACCGAATTCGATCGATTTTAGCGCCACCTTTTGTTCACTGATTATTCTTTAGAACTCCTAATCTTAACCACTACTTTTTCATTCTAGCAATAAATTTCGACAGATTTTTTTCATTTCGTTCAATTTGTATCTATCTCAAATACTATACATCAGTTCACAATTAGCTTGAAGTACATAGTGTTTCGAGCAATGCCGAGTCTCAGAAGCTATTAATGATATAAAAAAATAAGTTTATTACCCCTGAATTAGTCAGTGGCGGCGTCTGGCCACGAATCTCTCGCATATAATGAATGCAACGTCTGCCTGTTACTTATGAGACCCGTAATGTCTCTTACCGCAGGGCTTCACAACCATATTTAACTTTAATTTATTCAAATTGTTAAATCGAACTCGTTTACGACCTACGATATTAATATAATGGAGAAAGAATTCGACTGTAAATCATACTCAAGTGGCTTTAAAACGGAGGCTGTATCTAATACTGAGTTTACAACATTTTTATTTCCATAAACAGCAATTTTCAGAACCCTTGCTCAAATGTGCAATGTTGTCGAAATCGAGTGTTTACATCATCTTATAGATTTTGCATATTTGTGCTATTAGATAATAAATTCTCTACAATCGAATTATATGGATAAAATTGGATTAAGAGATGTTTTACGCAATTTTCGCCAAATCAGTTGTCAAATATCATTTCATCATTAATAACCTAAATATTGCCACTCATATAGCTCATTTGGACAATATGAATGGAATGAGCAATGTTAATTGCCATGTTTGGTCATTGTTCATTCACATAATGTACAATGTTAAGAGTTATGGCTAATGGAAACATGTAAACGCTGTTTAACAAAATGTATCAGCATAATTTAGATATTCAATATTTTTATTATGTCCAGAGGCTGCTTTATAATTAAGATTTATCATTCACTTTAGATAAAAATATATATCAGATTGAGCTATTCGAATATCGAATGACTGATTTTTTTTCAATACATGCATATTTCAGTAAATGCAGGTTTATTTTACGTGCTTGAATGAATCGGTTTAGTGTCCTTGCCTTTGATTCTTTTCTCTGAAGTATTTATATTGTGAACGTTTAGATTTTTTTTGTGAAAGGTACAAATTTATCAAGGTAGACAATCTCAGGTAAAAGCAAAACAGTGCACTTAGTTGAATATGAAAAAAAAAATGCATTGTGCGTGAATATAATGCATTTTGAAAGTGCCATTTTCTTCTTATTTATGTAAATAAAAAATATAATAGTGTTGACTTATTTGTGCACACAATGTTGAATTTGTAAAATATTTTAATGTTTATTCATTTTCTTATTAATCGTTATTAGTACTGATAATTCAATGCTTATATACTTTAAGTTTCAAAAATTTCAGTCATCGGTTTTTATTGATTAAGTATTATAAATAAAATCGAATGAAATATTGTACATTTATTGATTAATTACTAAAGCCGATCTATCAAAATATAATCAAACTGAATTACTTCCTTAGGACCGATCTTTTCACTTCTGGTCTGAGAATAAAACGAATTTAAACTACACGCACTCCCTCCAACTATGAGCTCTTAAAAAAACCTTTGAAAGAGACAGACTTAATACAGTTCATACAACAATACACACACCCATATCGTTCCCCAGATTTCTACAGTTGAAACCGCGCGTAGTTTAAATGCGTTTTATCCTCAAACCAGAGGCGAAAAGACCGGCCCTTACATTGAAACAAAAGGTTGACAACCACCTGTTAATCTTTACAAACACCAGCGCAACTGAAAGACCACGTGTTGACTAACACCAACGAGTAAACACGAGAGCTCACGCCTCACCGGCTCCAGTATTGACTAGTCAGCTGTGCGCGACGTACGTGTTTCAAAGTTCAAAAAGTGTACCGAAAATCGATCGTAGGTTCGTTTAAATCGTATTTTAGCCTCAGTGAAATCGTTACGGTTAGTGAAATCGTGATTTTTTTCAGTGCGATCGCATTTTCAGTAGTGGAGTGTCGGTTTTACTGGTGAATATGTGTGTTAGAAACGCGGGTATTTCTTCTATTTCATGTGTTTGTTATCATGTTGGGAGATTTGATCCGTTCCATAATTCTATAAAATTGAATTTGGAGAAAAACGATGAAACGTGTTCGATGCGTTTTTCAAGATTATCTTATCTACCTTTGTTATTCTATTTATGTGAATGTATAAACATATGAATCTCGTCGATTATAAATGTTATTATATCAAAATAGAGTTCAAAATTGATTAAAATGGCTTCTGAAATAATTGATTCATTATTCACTGGCCGATAACATAAGTTATGTTTTTTCAAAATATTATTTTGTTGAAAAAATATTCATGTTTTTGCTTTATTGTTCGAATTACTAAAAAGAATGTTATTCCATTATTTTTTTAAATCTATTCTTCCTAAAACAAGAAACTCACGTATTTTAAATTAAAAAAATCAATATCCTATTTGAATTTCAGTCTTCAGTCTTTTAATGTATTGACAGAATATTTCACTTTTTCATTCTACTATAAAATGAATCTTTTCAATTAATTTCGACAATAAATTTGTATTCAGATATTATTTCATTGCTATTACAATTTCACTGTAAAATCTATATTAATGCCAATACTGATATGATTTAAATTATTATTTTATTTAATATTTTATTCTTTCACACACACATTGTATTGGATAGCCGTCAAATTTTTGACCTCAAGTTCAATACGCGTTCTTCTGAACATTTCATACGCATTTTTAGACGCTCTTATCTGAAGGGAATTTCTCATTGTTAAATGATCATAAATCAAGGTTGTTGCATTCACGTAACTCGTTTCGAAACACCTTATTGTTAACCCTCTGCATCAGAGACGTATTAAGAAGTTATTTATATATTTTTTTTAATTAATTATTACTCATCTGTTTAATTCGATTCGTGTTTATCTTGCCCTATTTACTTATTGTGATCTCGTTATGACTAATTCTCAGACTTTGCATGTGTTCTTGGCACATGTCGTCATTACGTGTCCTCTTCAGCTATAGTTAATCTGTACATTTTAATTATTATTTATAGAAAGTTTTAATATTATTTATAGAAAACATCAATATTATTTTTAGATGAGTGCACAATTTCTAACGGATATCCTCTGCATAATTATATCCTTTCAAATAACTCGATTCCATGTTAGAAAATATTTCTTCATCATTACTCATTTTTAGCGTTTTTCAATTATTCATGTATAATATGCACTTAGCATAAATTACGAATTGAGAAATATGTCAATATGTGCATTTTTTTCCCTGAATTGTGAGTAATAAATTATTTTCGATTTAGCGAAAAAATTCTATAGATACTAAAATATGCATAGTTGAAGTACACTAGTGGAATCAATTGTGGAAACATCATAAAATTTCAATATAAATTATACATAGTTTCTTTCATATTTTAAAGAATGAATAAGTATAGTTTTTAATGTTGCAATTTACACCTGAATTCGGTATAATTTCACGAAAAAATACAAAATCTATCCGATTTATAAAATCTCCACAATTAGTTTCACCAGTGCATGTTTTGTTAGATCTGTAATATAAATAAAAAAATCAACGTTTTTAAACCTGTGTTAATTCTATATTCTTTTAAGTAGTTCGTCAGATTTCGATGAAACTTTTCAGATTTTTTATGTGCACATCTAAAATTAACATTTTATAATAGAACAGTACAAAAAGTGAACGATCCAATATCCAAACTGTCACACAATTATCGAACCCTCTTCAAACTATTCTTCTTCCACTAGTTATTTAACAAACAGTTATGCCCAATATATCGATGAGATAACAATCGATATTCTCAACCATCGATAAAATATATTCATTCGAATATTCGAATATTTTAATATTCATATCGACGCGTCGTATGAGAAAAAGCCTTCACGCGTTCGCGTCGTAAATACGTGACGTTTTTCACACATACCTCCATCGACGAACTGTTGAATGTCCGCACGAGTGTCGCAATACAAAGACGAACTATCGGAAAATATTCTACGGGTACGTTCACGTGATTAATTCGGCTTTGCCCAAAGGACCGGTTAAACTCGATACTATTTATTAGTGTTATCGCGACGACTAGTTATCGGCTCGTTTTCATTATGCAAATCCTAACGAGATTATGTTAACCGTTTTAAAACGAGCCATTTCCCTTTTTCCATTGCATATCTGCAATTTAATGGCTCTCAAACTGTCATCTTTTTATCGAAAAAATGTTGACATTTTAAGAAATCTATGTAGATGAGTTTGTTCGGAGCCAAAATGTGGAGAACGTTTATGTATTTCATAGTGACGTATTTTTAAATCTAATAACTTTTCATTGCTCTAGTTAACTAATCATTGAGTTAAAATTAATCCTGTAACTATGATTTGTCAAAATCTGTCTTTGATCTGCGGATTCTCGTCAATTCCTAGTTAAAGGACTGAATGTAACAGTTAACTAAAGTAGTGAAAAGATTGACCTTTACAAGATTGGTTAATAAATTCCGATCAATTTTAGTATACAACCAAAATTTATGCACAATCTCACTTATGTAACGGTTAAAAAATGTTAGTTACTTTATAGATTGACTGTAAATTGTACAATGTATCAAGTTGTATCAAATTAGCCAATAATAACGACACATATGTAATTGGAAAGCTCTTTTGATACCTATTATTATGGGGTAAATCTCAATTTGATGTGTAAAAAAGTTTTTATCTTCGTTTTGAATAAAATTTATTTGGTTTGTATAGACTTAAGAGTCAATTTCTGCAACATTTAAATTTCATTTCTTTAATTTTTTGACTTTAAAAGAATTTCTTAAAAAAGTAACCCATCCTAGCCAAATGTCTCTTGAAATTATCTGCCGTCTTCAAGCTGTTAAATTCCAAGATCTTGAACCGAAACATCATCAAATTCTTCACCAGAATTTCCAAAATTTCTACTACTGATTTCAAATTCAGTTATATGGCGTCCCCTACTTTGAGAAGCTCGTGCATCAATTTTTTTATATTATTTATATGCCACGTAGTATTTTTTATGTCCTTTTTTCCTTGCGATCCTCGCAGGGTTCGAGGACCACGAATGGCGCATTGACCCTTCGCATCCCAGAAATTCGTATCTCATGAATATTTCTCGGCTAATCGACGGACTTGTACCATTTGGGATCGTTACTTTGTCCGAACAAGGAATTTTTCATGAATTTAGATTTTTTTCATGCGTCACGGTTTTCTTGAAAAGTGGGCCATTCGCGGTTTTTGTTTGAATTCGACGCCGAGTTTGTTTGCTTTGCTCTTTTATGCGTTTACATAGTTAATTCTTGATATATGAGTCATTTTATCCATTTTTTTGCAATTCGATCATAGTTTAAATTTGGTATAATCCATTGAATATTAGCTAGTCAATGTTCGATGTAATCTTTACAGTGAGAGTTGTGAATAATCATACATTGTCTAGTAAGTGTGAGCAATATTGAAATCATGCAGTAATATTTTTCAAATTAAATAAGAAGGTTAAGATAATCATTTTTTTTTATTTAAGTTATATCCATTTCTAGTTAAGTATTTAAAAAATTCGAATAGTTTCATGCATTATCTGAATTATTCTAATACGGATTGATTCAATTTAATAAATATATATTTGATTTGAAATAAACGAATCTGAAATCGTATCACTTGAATTCGAATGTGTTTAAAATGAATTTCTTGAATACATATATCTACTAAAAATAATATACATTCACTAATAATTACATACACTAATATTGCAAATTCAATACGTACCTATGCACAAAATTTGGCGACTAACAATAAGTTTTAGCTAGAAAAATCAATGTTAATGTTTACATTTACTAGTCGATTCTAGATTTCATGTTTAGACTATAACATAATGTTTTCGTTAGATTTTAACTGAAGTAATTTCATTCGCATTGATCCACTGTTTATACCGATTTGCAAATTTTCGATAAAAAAAAAACCTGAATTATTCATTAGCAAAAAATGTTAGCTTGTGTATTCGAATCGACCTTCGTGAATGTAAACATTTTAATTTACATACAACACAGATATATTATTTTCATGCATACAATTCTGTTATGAGTCGAAGATCATTAAACTCGATCGGCATTGAATATTCATCTGAACTCTTCGAATATTCTCACAATCAGATATCAACAAATCTGTATATCTATTGCAAAATATTTTTCTAAAATATTCCGAAACGTTAAAAATGCGTAATTCTCACGATAACTACGTTTATCTTATCGCTGAAGTGATATGAAATTATCGTTGTTTGTATACAAAAAACTGAAACTTACTTGCGTAGTGTGTTTTAAGTATTTTTTTGAATATTTTTAGTGATTTAGATCGAAGGGATTAATCTGTCAGTGGAACTCGTTTATTTCCAAATCTTGAGTTATTATAGTTGGCACCAATGTGTCTTTTGTACGTATTCCAAATAATCTGTTTTCTCCATTAGTGTTTTGCTCGACAGATGTTTTGAATTATTCGTATGAAGCAGTTTTCGAGATAAGAATAACCTAGATTATTTCAAATCTTATCGAATCACGTAAAATTTTATTTATATTAAAGAAAATTGTAGTTGAACTTTGTTCAGATGCTTTTCTTCATGTATGAGTCGTTTAGTACATAAAATTAATAACTCTACTTTTTGGAAAAAAAATATAGGTTTGAATGTCAAAGCGCTTGGTATAGTTATAACATTTTGTTTGTAAAATATATTTCCTGGATAATAAAGATAAATACCATTAAATGATGAACTTGTTTGGACACTGAATAATGAATCATTTATTTCAAAGGCCATTTTAATTAATTTCGTACTCTAGTGTATACAAACCACATTTGTAAACGAAATATTTACAATGTTTATAAAATCCGATAAATTAAATAATGAAGGTTATTAAGAGACTTTTGAAAGAACGCATGAAACTTGTTTCATAAAGCATTGAATTATTTTATCAATGCTTATACAAATGTCGCTATTTTATTTATACTTTTGAAAAAACTATTTTTGTCATCTGCAACATTATTGGTTACAATTGTATTTATACATGTATTTTTGAAATCTGACTTAAAATACATAAATTATTTCATAACAGTTATTCGAATGTCTAGAAATATCATCCTTCAGTTTCTTATCAGTAATTTGGCACAAACGTTAATGTATCAGATTTAAAATATCTGAGACTTTCGTATAGATTAGTTAAAAAAACATTTTATTAAATATAAAAATATTAAAAGTTTTAAACACAAACTAAAGATACTTAAAAGTCCATTAAAATCCGGTTTAAATCCGGTATATCGAGAAGTCATTTAGAGATTGTGCAATTTTCGTAAAAATATAAAACTTCTTCTATTGAATTTACTAGATTCGTTAGTGAAATATTAAGAAAATAAATAAAAAAATCGAAAAGCAGTTATAATCGATTTGAGTTTGACGCGTCTGTAGTACATACTCAACTATTTTTTATAACTCGTTTTTTCGTGTACATACAGAGAATCAATTATCGGATTTCATCTTTCGAACCAGTCGCGCACCGAAGAGATTGAAAATAATCAAGAATTATTATGGCTTTTCAAACCTTCTCTGATTGACAGTATTGAAAATAATATTGATCAATAAAAACATTTCGTTGCGTTGCACAATGACTCGTTGAATTCTCGACGTACAAACTTTCTCTTGATGCAGTATGTGCTTTTGGTTATAAATTATGTGTACAAGTTTAGGGACTCCAATTGAATATTCAAATGTTTGAATAAGGCATGATTTTTAGTAGATGTGTTACAGTTGAAGCGTTTGAACGCGTCATTGTATATTTTTTCTAGTTTATGTTTACATTGTATCTGTTTTTATGCAGATTTTTCAATTTTGGTTTCATTATTGTTCAAGTTTTCTAATATACTATTTGATATAGGACATCGTTCTCTTATTGGATTGAAGTACAAATCGAACTTTAGAGACCAAAAATGTATCTATTATATGTTTAGTCAGATTAGTTAGAGAAATAATCATTTAATATATACTTTAACTAGATGAAGTATACATTTATGTGTCTTAACCTTTTTTCTGTAACACAAATACGATATTTGAGTATAAAATTTGTCGAATATTTGAAATATCCATAAGACTTGACAAAAGCAATTCTAGACAACGTACCTATTCATTTACGCATTGATGATTTTACAGTAATTTAAGTCTGATAATCTAATACAAAATATAACAAATATTTGAAATCAATTAAATCCATAAGCCGTGGTTAACCCACTTCTGTTGTATACGAATTAAAAAAACCTACAAAATACAGTAACATAACAAAAAACCGATTGTTTACAGTAAAATTGTGTTTTGCGGTATTTTTCTAGTGGCCCTTTCATCTCTTGAGTTATTATACGACCCAACTTTTAAATAATCTCAGATAATCGGTAGTTTACTTTGGCCTGTGTTGAAATCGGTCTTATTTACGGTGTCGTGTCTTATATTTAGAACATCGCAGTCAATAATAGGGGGAGTGTATAAATATTGTGTTTCACAATGAATCCGATAGAAAATCTTTTTGGAAAATAAATAAATACCGCTCAGATATTTTTTTTTCGATACAAATGAGATTCCCTTCAGATATGTTCTAGATACAAATGAAAGTTGGCAGCTTATCATTCATTCTTTTATTTTTGCGCAAAAATAGCACATGTTTATTGTAGATTGTATCGTATAAAGGATTTTTGTATTTGGACGCAAACCAAATACGAAAATATTATTTTTTCCGATTTAGAACATACGTAAAGACTCATGTTTACAATTTAATAAAATATGTAGATTCCTCACATAGCTTAAATTTCAGAAATTATTTCAAGAAAATTTATGCATTAACTAGTATTCCTATGCATATTGATCAGTATTCATAGATATATTTATAATTGAACTCATTCAGATATATGCAATATAAAATGTGAATATACTGATCAACATACTCAAGAAAATCAATGAATGAACACATTCACTAGTAAATTCATTCATTGGTAATACTCAACCGTGAATACAGCGACAAATTTACCCAATTCACATTAAAATACTCGTGAGATTAATAAATAAATGAATACATTTTTCAGTAAATGAATACATTAGTTGTTAATAAACAATTTTTCAAATATATAATTCTTATTTAATGATACAGATTTGAATTATTTTTTATATATTTTGGGAACGCATATTAAAGTCACAGTCAATGTTTACACAATCTAACTAGATCCGAGTCGAATTCATGGAGTATGTTTATGTTTTTCTGATAAAGCACAGGTCTCCACATTATCAGTTGTTAACCTTGGCTGAATTCTAACCGGGATTTATAACTAACAAAAAATAAAAGATAACCCAACGAATTCTCCAACCATGATTAATATCGCGATTAGATTTTTGTGTGCACGTGGAATTTTATTTCCCAACGCGTTATTTTTTGTTACCGGTTGGGTTTTCGACATAATTACACAGTGCGTCGAATTCTCGCTCGTACAAAATATTAATTATAAATTTTCTATATACGCTAGCCGTTTCGATGTACCATAATAGAAACGTCAAAATGTGATTAATCAGTGTGTGATTCCGTTAAATTTTACATTTGACCACATTTTCGTAATATTTCTCAGTATTTGGCTCAAGTGAAGTGATAAAACTCAACGTTTATAACAATAAAATGTGCAGTGATTAAAAAAATACGAAGTTCCGAATAACCAGCTTCGTTATAATGGCACCGGAACATCAAATCGGTATGTATGATAATATTTGAGTTATTTTTTTTCCAAAAATAAAAATTAAACCATATGCACTCGCATTCCTCACAATAATAGCAGTGAATGACTTCACTGTGCACTCATTAAACGATTCGTTGAAGATCGACTTCGAGTGCATTTGAGCTCTTGATCTTCTATTAAAATGCAACACGATTCATTTTTCCATTCGATTTTGAGACGAGGAAACTCACCTGATTCCGTGAAGGTTTTTTTTCAGTTTAATGATGAGTTGTGTGTAAATATTTCGATCGATTTTGATTAAACTTTGTTGAAATGTAGTGTGAGTGTAGATATGAAATAATTATGATGATAAAAAAAGAACTCTTAATAGGTTTTTGGTTGTGGCAGGTTTAAGGTGCACTAAAAATAAAATTTTGTATAAGTGAAGTGTTTCGTCATATTTTCAATTGAATAAAGCCGTTGAAAAAACCATGTAAAAATTCAGTTAAAATAATTTTTCAAAATTGTAATTTGAAGTAGAAAAACTTTATGTATCTTCATAGTAATTGTAGATTAATTGCAGTAGTATGATCGGTAAAATATAGCTGGATATTTATAGAAAAGTAGAGCCAGCTACTTTATAATGTCATAGATACAAAATTGTAAAGTGTGAACTTAAGCAATTGTATAGTTTCAGTTTAACAGGTAGCCACTTTGAAAGAACAGCTATAATAGTTATGCAATGCAATATAAACTTGCTGTTTTTTCAAGATGGCTTCGTATTAATATAAAATTTAAACAAGTAACATAAAATTGCAATTTTTTTAGAGTAGCTGGCCCTTCTCAACTAAACATAGATCTAAATTTAAATAAAATCTATCAAACACAACGAGCCTAGTCAACGATAGTATGACTCAATTTCGTGCTCGGAACCTTTTTTACACTTTCGCTGTTTCTTTTTCGATTTTGGTCATTTTTTAGACCTCGTCTAGTTTCTCCTGGATCGTCTTCGACGTCGGCCTCATGAATAACGGCTTTGTTATTTAAATAGGTCTAATTTAAACGATACGGCAGAGTTGCATAGCGAACGGCTACAACAAATCAACGCTAACGGACAGGCGCTTCTCCAGGATGCCTCTATCTTAACATCTAGAGATTGTCAACCTTTTTATTAGGTTTAGATCTAAAGACACCTTAAAGTGAAGTCGTATCTATTTTGTTTGACAGAAAGCCACTTTGAAAGAGCAGCGCTCTGTGCAACAAATTCATACATGTGAAGATTGAAAAGGTTAAAAGTACAAGTGACACTTTTGTCGAAATTGAGTTATGTACAGGAATTGCTTCTATGTATGCTCATATATTTGGTGTCAAAGGGATATAAATGAATTTAGAACGTGTGCTGAGATAAATCATCAAATCACATGACTTTCTCATGCTCAACTTTTCTCGAAATCACTACAAGTCTCTTGTATCTTTTGATCTTTTCATTCGTCATATAATCTCTAACAGTGCTTATGAATTTTTAATGAAATTATATTCACTTTTCCAAGTTAAGTGTCTTATTTTAATTGTAAACGGTATTAGTTTGACTTCAATCAAATGTCTAGACTTACACTGCATTTCTATAAAGTTGTCAGAATCGGTGGGAATCTTTAGGAAACCTTTAGAAATAGAAAATGTGCAAACTCTAGGCCCATAACCTGGTCATATTATTACACTATTTCATTACATTTTTTATGAAAATACGATGAAAAATCGAACGAATATAACAAAAGTTACATATAAAACGAACATAAAAGGTTTCGAAAATCCCAAACAATTAATCCAATATATCACAGTTCTATAAAATATGACCCACAACCGACATTAAATCATACGAAACATTTTTTAAAGCTTTTTTTACATCGGATTCGATTTACGATATCTATAAATAGTCGTCCGAGATCGAATTTATTGAGTTCGACTTCCACCCACGTTTATTTAGATCGGTTTTAAAACGACGAAAGAATGACGTCGTGTCTACTAGACATGTGCTGCACATCTTGAACTTTTTTTCCTCCAAGTCTTAAAAAAACACCAGCTTTTTTTACCGGCTTTGAATCCAAACAATTCGAAGATATATCCGGTTTTAAAAAAGGCGGGAAAAACGCAGACTTTTCTATATATTATAGAACAATGCTGTTACCTTTTTTGGGAAGCGATTCCGTTAATTGAATCGTTTAATAGACACCTGTTGGATAAACAGTAATGAAACTCATAAGGTGTGTGCATATGAAATTCTTCGTCGATTTTAATTAAACTTTGTAGAAATTTAGTTTAAGTATAGATATGAAATCGTAGTGAAGAACGAACATGAAATTCTTCATAGTTTTTCATTTATCACAGGTTAAAGTTTGATTTGTTTGTTAGGTGCACTAATCGTAAGAAACTTAAATTAAGTTTTTTACATGGTTTGTTCAATGAATATCAATATTATTATTGCTTTGAAAATATTTTAAAACGATTTATATAACACATTATGTTGATAGTGCTTTTGAAAAATATATCATAATTTGATCTACGATAACTAAAAAAAATATTTAGATTAAATTTTTCGTTCTTCACTACTATTTCATTTTTTTTACATATGATATATTTTTACAGAGTGTTGTCGAAATTGGTAAGTACTTTAATATACACACTCCTTGTCAATTTAACAGTACGTTGACTATATTTAACAGTAATTATTTTGTTATATAAAGTGTTTCTAATAGGTTGTTTGATCGTGAGTTGTGTAATGATTCAATATCAAAGTGTGATCACTATAATTTTGTTTCGAAATCTTGTTTGTGTACAAACTTGTTAACGTTCAATATTTATTGGATTTGAATCTATCTTGTTTATATTTGTCGACTTTGCACATTTCACAACTGATTATGTTTATTGATTTACGTTTATATCAGGAATAAATCAATAAAAAGTCTTTTGAAATCTAAGTTTTTACAAAATGACTAATAAAAGATACGCAGAAGAGTTTAGAAACTACATTTGTTTTTTTATAGATTATTGAACATTTTTATGAAGAATAAGTTATATGGAATCATATCTAAAAAAAAATTAAAAACAATACAAATTCTATCAAACTATCTATTAATAGGAATCAATCGCTTTTTCTGACATGAATTTCTATTAGAAAAAAACTTTTTGAATAATAACAATTAGAATTTTTATAAATGTATGTTTAATTTGTGCTATCATAAATTTTAATGATATTACATAAATATAAATTTCATTCAAATGTCACTTGAAAACAACTGCACACATTAAGTGTCACAATTTCAACAAAGAAATTGTGTCACATCAACGACCAATAGAACAAAGCGTTACTTTGATGACATTTACGTGCTCAAATGCATTATAATGCATATTTTATATTTGTATAAAGCATTATTCAATTTTAAGTTGTCACAGTATTAGATAGAAACCACAGACACACAGACAAATATTTTTGAAAAATGCATCGATTTCATCGATTTTCTAGACTTTTTGTTTTATGAAGTTTACCTTTTTGTGCACTGAATGTATCAATAGTGACTCTGAATTACACTAACGAGAATCAACTTTAAAAATTCAGCACTCGAATGCATTCAGAATGAAATTTATCATCCCATAAAGTATGGCTTTCTTCTTAACCCACCCACATTCACTGAATAACAACGGGATGAACAACCTTTTTTATTTGTGCACATAGTGACTTTTGAATGTAAAAAAAACGCACAATGGTCAATTCGAATCATGATGTGAAACGAGCCGTATCATTATCTAAATCGACTGTCAGATTTACACGCGTATAAAAAAAGGGTAATTTACCAAAACTAATTTAGTAAATTACAGTAATCTGTCGGCTCACAATCCGACAGTTTGCTTCCAGTATTGTGATATGAAGATTTATTAAAAAAAATGATTTTGATACCAGGAATCGCTTGAGATTCTTCGGATTTTATGCAGATTTTGATTTGTAATAATTGCATTGCGTGTGTAGGCCGTTTTTAATAATAACGATTGAGCTATGAAAAGAATCAAACGATAATAATCCCGTTGTTTGTAAAATTTATAAAGAAATCTTTGGATATAATAACTCAGGAAAGTTTCATCGTGATCGTGTTACCGGTAAAGTAGTTAATTTATGTATATAGATTTTCATTTTTTTTTACAACAGATTGTTTAAAGATAAGGGGATTTAATCTTTATTTCGAAGAAGGTTTAGTTCTCTGTTTTAACGGTAAATAATTCTTTTCTTCATTACGTGAGAATGGTGAGTTTTATTGCTATGGTTAATTGCTGTGTTTTATGTGATGACTTTATAGCCTTATGCCCATTTTTTTTACTTGGTATGTTTGTTTTGAAAATGGGAGTTTAGTTTTTGTAGTAGAATATTTTTTTTAGATTCAAATTTGGAGGGCCTTTCATAAATTTTCTATTATTTAAATAAATATTAAACATTTGTTCACATATTTGCTTGAAACGTAATTGAAATCAATGTATGATTTTTTTCAATACGATAACGAAAAATTGCAAAATGATTGATAATAGAAAAAAATGTAATGTATTTCTTAAAATAGGTGTGTTCTTTACATTAGTGCAATGAAAAAATTTCATTTTATGAAGCAATTTAACTTCTCTATAAATTTTCTTCGAATGTTTCGTTTGAAATTAACAGTCATCTTTTCCTTACATTGTACAATAATCTTACTGTTAATAATTTTCAAAATACATATATTTCAAATTAATGCAATAAATTATGATTTCTTAAACTTATAGTACGACTTAATAACAATCCAAGATTTTCAGTTTTAAGTATGCCATTATTTGAATAATCTTCGATAGATTTAATTAAATTTTAAATGAAAAATCTGTTTAATGATACTAATTTATTTATGTCTGCAATGTGTAATTGCATCATGAAAAAAATATATTCAACGTACACATTACATACGATTGAAAAGGCCAAGAGATACAAGTGACATTTTTGTCGAAATCGAGTTATGCACATGAATCGCATCTATATACGCTCTTATATTTGGTGGCAAAATGATATAAACGAACTCAGAACTTGTACCAAGATATATCATCAAATCACTCGACCTCCTAATTCATGTAGGTATATATTCAACTTTAATCGCACTTTAATTGCAGTCACTTATACCCTTGGCCTTTTCAGTCGTCATATCAAATTCATATGTAAATGGAAATTCGTTGATAAACTCTCAACGATAAATACAATGGCGGTTGGTAACAAAAAAAAAAGACATTCCCACAACATTTATCATTGATCACTTCCGATCGATCGTTTTGGTCTTAAACGAATACAATTCGAGCCAGTTTCACTTCCGGTGTACCAAGTGTACCGGATCCTGTATTTTATACAATATGTTGGTCACCCTCATTGTTCGCGATCGGTGACCATCATTGATATGCATTTATACAGCAGCACAGAAAGATTACTGAAAAATATATTTTTTTAAATAAATTAATTTGATCATTAATGTCAAATTAATTCGATTCATCTTTTGATCAAATTATTATATTTTATTAAATCATTTTTTTTAAAACATCTGTATAATGAAAATACTTGTTTTGTTCGTTGTGCTCATTGTCATTTGATCCAGAACCTTTTACCTGTTGGAATTCGCTTTTTGTCGTAAAAAAGAGTTTATATCGAATTACGTTCGGTGCGTTTTAAATTTGAGATTTTTTGAAACAAAAATTATATAATTATGATTATAAGTATTATTTAGACTTCACAGTTTTGTAAAGACGTAATGATGTAATCATTTTATCTGTCGTATTGTGTCTCAATTTGTCATAGAATTAGTAAAACGACTTTTTAATGAGATAATAATATTTGGAATGTTGTTTTGACATTGAAAAATGATTATATAATATAAACTTCAATTTTGGTTATTTATTTGAATTGTTTTTATTTTACTAAAATCAGCAAAAATGAACAATTCATGAAATATTCAACGCTCTTATTCGATTTAAACTTTTTGCCCAATTCACGTAATATCCAATTTATTTATTAGACATTTTTCATTGAACCAAACTTCATACAATAATTTTTCATTTAAATTGAATTCACTAGTAAATCAATAAAAAAAAACACATTATTGTTGTCACTATCGTTTGTTTCTAGAACATTTTTTTCAGCAATTATCGAACGCTCTTTTATCTGACGAACTGTGATAAAATTATCAATAAAACTTGAGTGAATGTAATTTTTTCGAATAATAATTTTCAATAATAAATAATATTTTTTCAGAATCGTAATAAATTGTGCACTCGTTATGGTTCGCATAATGACAACTGTTCATCCGGTTGTTCGTTGGAGACAGTCTGTGACGTCATAAACACACTGTCACAGATTTATCATTCAAATATTCACAGTGCGTTTCATAAATGCATTCATGACAATGAATTTCTCAAAAAAATTTTTGATAAAAAAACTTTTCACAAATGAATATTTGCGTTATGTAAACATTTTTATAGAATTGTAAAAATAAATGTTAATCAGTTTGTTTTCAATGTTATCTTGAATCATGAATAAAATTTTTCAAAGTTTTTGTATGCGCATCTAAGAATATTTCTATGTCATTCCAATAATTTCATAATTAATTTGAAATCTAACTTTATTTTTTAATTTCTGAACTTAAAAATAATTATGAATCACAAGTTCGTCGTAATCGATGCATGTACATATAGCCCAGTTTTCATAAATGGTCCATGTATTTATATCCCAATATTTTCACACGAAGCATGTTCATATAGCCACATTCATATAAAAAAAAACCTACTATTTTGAGCCACAATGTTCTTATGAACTGTACCATATTACACATACTTACTTAACAATCATTTGAATTGGATCAATTTTTATCAACGGTCAGTTCACGAACAGCACTCTAACGAACGCTACGAATCATAAATTCGATAAATTTTGAAAAACACTTAATCAAAATCGATAATTCGATCGAACTATGACGTATCAAATCGATAACGTATCATAGAAATTCCCATATCACAAAATAGTAAATCATAAATCGAACATTTTTACATAGAAAACGCATCTGAAACTTCGATACGATTCTCGGTAACGCACAGTTGTTTTATGTTATCGATGACTAATGTTTATCAGTTGTAGATTAGTAAAAATGAGGAAAAATTACATTTACATTTCGTATTCAAGTTTAGTAAATCAGTATCGTTCTGACATTTGGAACAAGTGCACGTTTCTTTAGTTTCAAATTGATTAATTTTTAAATAGTTTATTTTTGTATATGAACGATAAAATTGCATCGATGACTCCATGGGGAATTGTAATGTTCGTGGAAATTGTGAGTATTGTGTTATAATTTTGAATCTGTCGTTAAAATTGTCATTGTCGTAGTTGCAAATCATTTTAACAAGGTTGAATCTATTAAATGATAATTACTGATACAATAGAAATTGCTTCGTTGTGAATTGTCTTCGCTTTTCAAATCTTTTAAAACATGATCAATTTTTGTTTTAGCAAACGATTGAATAGTGACGATTTCATACAAAATTCCGTTAAATATTTGACGAAAATATTTGAAGGATTTCAAACAAAATTCTGTAATAAAGTTTGATTTTGAAGAAAATATCGACAGACGAAAAAATGTTTCAGATGATTTTAGACAAATTAATAGGTATTTAATACAAACAAAAAAATTATATCTATTTCAAATAAATTTACGTTTGCCTCAATGATTATTTAGACATATTCTTAACTATTTTTTTTTTTTTAATGTGACTGAATCATTTGAAAATATATCAAATATCACAAATTTTATTTACAGTTTACGCCCTCGTATTATAATCATATTATCAAATGTGACAAACTGTAAAAAAAATATCATTGACTTTTTATTGACAATTTGTTTTTCCACAACTGTCATGAATTGACCTTCGCTTCTGAGTAGAAATATAGGGCTTTTCAATAGATACACTCAAATTTAAAAGTTAATAAAAAAATTATAACTGAACCATATCGAAATCATAAATCAATGGCTGTATCAATTATACAACATTTCTTAAGATATTTACGTACAAATTCTCAATTCCAATTCCAACGGTGTTTTTATGGAATTGAGTCGTATTCCATTGAAAAATAAAACAGATAAATGTCTTATAGAGGATGTTTTCACATTCGAATGTCTTGTGTTCGTTAACAGCGTTCCTTTGTTCGTGTTAATTGTCTTATTGAGCAATCGCAACAGTGAAAAATAACCACGAGATCGTTTCGACATTTGAAATTACTCACTGGGAATAGACACGACACGTATTCGTCGATTGGCTTCCTCTTTTTCATTAATTACAACAAGTATTTGATAATTATTTTTTGTATATTTGACCGGTGTGATGCTACAACACTGTGATAACTCATTTGGATAATTATTTCATACAAATGTCTGATATAATGTGGCGCTTGAGTTGGATTAATATGTGAATTATTATGATCAGTGTATATGCTATACTAAAATGTATCTATGGATAGTATTTTTTATACTTTTTCTAGAAAATATATGCATTGTTGAAATAGGATTCTATTGGCGATCAATTCGTTCAAATTCGATTTTGTCGATAATATTCTAACTCTTGTCTAATCTTTATATGAACTCAACATAAGCTTTAACTGTTTTTTTTCGTAATTATGTGACTAGTGATATTTTTTTATATATTTTAGTTAATTAATCCTAATCTATGTGATAAAAAGAACTATTTATCACATATTTATGGCGCCAATATTCCCAGTACTAGCGATTTTCAGAAAAATGCATTTTATCACAAAAAAATTCATAGAAATATAATCATTTCCTAATATCACATATCTATCGATTTTTCGTTAGGGAAAATGCATCGAATAATTTCAAATACGTATTTTATATGCATTTATTTGCTTTAAGATAGAAATCTTTGAATTTGTAGGTTCATCAGTCAAAATATCTTCAAAATAAATACAAAATTCTCAGTTCAAATTAAAAAAAAATATGAGCAATTCCATGCATAAAAGTGAGATATTACTCACTTTTCATTTTTAACAGCTCTAGCGCACTTTTTAAGCGGTTTTTTAACCATATCTCTTTTTGATTATGGGTTAATATCTCCCTGATTATCATAATGAATTCATATTAATTGTTATAATTTTGGTTACAGGCCTATTTAAAGGATCCACAACCACCTTGGACGGAGTCGGAGTACGACCCGTTCCAGCCGAAAGACCGAAATCTTTGCGCAAACTGAAAAACGTCTACGACAATGGAATACAAAACCTGGGAATCGGAGTTGGGAACAGACCTAAAGAAATTCAACCTGGAACCAGGATAGACCCAGACGTGGATCCCTGGCAATACAGACACGTGGAAGACAAAGACCAGATCAGCAACCCACCTTCGTCTGCTAGTCTTGACAAACCCTTGTCCATGCTCAGCCCTTTCGATGAACAGGTAACATTTTAGACTTAAGTAATAAATCTTAAAATCAACTCGTCTAAATGTGGGTTTCACCTCTAGCAATAGAGAGTGACAAACATGCGAAAAATTGGGATTAAGTTCTCATTATGATCAATTGGGAGTTGAAATTCACTTAAAGTTTATTAAGGGAGTTTTAAATCTTAGTAGGATAGTCTTAAAACCGCGTGTAGTTTAAATTCGTTTAATTCTCTAACCAGAGATGAAAAGACTGGCCTTGAATTATGTCGATGATGGTTTTGAACTTGAATTTAAGATTTTATTTTTATTGTGAACCAAATGAAGCTAATTTGGTATTAATTTTCAGGGGGAATGGAACAAGATTAACGAAATAATGGCTTCATTCGGATCTCGCTTGGTTAGGGAATTAAACGATTTTAAACTACACGGGTTTCCCTAACTACCAACTGTCAAAATCTGGGGGAAAGAGTTGGATGTATGTATTATTGTACTAAGTGTAATACATCTGTCTCTTTTAGCTGCTATTTTGATAGTTCATAGTTGGATGGAGCGCGTGTAGCTTAAATTCGTTTAATTCTCTAACCAGAGGTGAAAAGACTGGCCTTTAATTATGTCGATGATGGTTTTGAACTTGAATTTAAGATTTAAGATTAAATGAAGCTAATTTGGTATTAATTTGCAGGAGGAATGGAACAAGATCAACGAAATAATGGCTTCATTTGGATCTCGCTTGGTTAGGGAAAGTGTTTTCGCTGAAGAGTTGGAGCAAGAGTTTCAATCACGTTTGGGAGCTCGATTCAGCTGTTCTGAAAGTTCACTTAGTCCTTGTGCACCACCTGGACCTTCTGTGCTCAGTTGGTTGACAGGTTTAGGTTTACAACACTTGGAATCTAACTTTGTCAACAATGGATACGATCATGTCGACTTTATTGTAAGTCAAATTAGGCAATTTGAAATTTATCTTTAACTTAAGGTTTTATAAAGTAGGTTGAAGCACACAGTGGAATCTCACATAACGAGCATAGTTCATTTTCAAATTTTACTCGATAATTGAAACGTTATTTTTTAAATGATAAAATACTAGTAAGCTGCATGCAACGTCACAATATCTTCTTTCTTGTCACTCGTTATGTGAAACATTGCTCGTTAAGCGAGTTTCTTACATTTTGTTATGCTGATTGCTCTTTATGTGAGTTACTCGTTAAATGAGGTTTTACCGTAGCTTAATTTTGTAATATTATTTGACTCAATCATGCGTAAAATTTGATTGCTTCAATTTGAGATTCGATCCATTTTTTTAACTACAATCAAATTATTTATTTTATTTGAATAATCATTGAATCAAATGAGTCGCACATGTTCATTTTTTTCCAATTCTGTACTAAAATAATATAAACAGCGATTAGAAATTGAGTCACAATTAATCTCGCTATAGCGCAATTAGTACGAAAAAATAATCATGCAGTGATGCGGGTCACTCTAATTGTTATCTCGAATTATTATAATATACGACTATTACGTTTTTTTCCTACATTTATGTCCTGTCCGCCTTGAAACATAAAGATAACACTATCGTTAAGCGAAATGTTTGTACAAATGCGACATTTGCACTCTTTGTCCTCAAAACTTACATTAGTTAGTGTCGAAGACTTCGTTAAGAGTTGACGTTTCGAAATGTGTTCGTTCATTAGATTCAAATTCAAATCGATCAGAAAAGCAGCTTCATCTTGTGTGGTAATGTTATTAAACGACCCTCATATAACGTGATTTTTTTTAGTACGATTTTCCATAACGCGACTCATGAGATGCATTATTTTGAGGAATCTTAGACGCTTGATAAATTCGGCAAATGTTGCATTTTTGGGAAAATTTTTATAAAAAAAGTTTGTAGATTCTTTTATAATTTGAAAACTAATTAAGTAAGTTTTTAATGTTGCATTGGATATCGACTTTTTGATCGATTTTCTTGGAAAAATTCGATTACACGAAAAAAAAAACTTGTAAGAGATTATTCTTGGAGTGTAGAAAATTAATATTCTATCGAAAAAACCTAGTTTTTATGTATTACTTTTATTCTTTGAAACAGAGTTTACAATAAAATATATTTTTTATACCTATTCTGACAACTCTTGTCTTTTGAGAAATATTTTCGTAAAACCTTTCCATGAATATCATACCAATTTTTTTTCCTAATACTTTATTAAAAACTGTAGTTGATCAATCATCAAATTATAAAAGAATCTATAAACTAATTTACTGTAAATTTTATGAGGAATTGCAACATCTCGTAAAATAATAAAAAAAGTGTACAAAACTCCTTGCAACACTGTATTTAATTATTATTTTTATTTAGAATGGAGTCATAGAAGATAGCGACTTAGCAGAAATGGCTATAGAAGAACCAGAAAAGACCAAAGTTTTGGAATCTTGCAAATCTCTACCGAACAAAATAGACGAAGTCTTATCAGTGGCGACAGTCAAAAGCCAAAATAGCATCAACAACAATAACAACATTAGCAATAACAACGTAGATAAGGAAAGCGAAAACGATCCAGAAGCTGTTAACAAATGGCTGACTTCAATAGGTGGGTACAATTTCATTTTGGATTTTTTTTTTGAATTTCTTTTGGATTTTCGGTTATTTTTATCGGTTTTCATGTTGTTTTAGGTTTGGAATGTTATCAGGAGACTTTTAGGAAACATTTGTACACTGACATGGAAAGGGTGAGGAGGATATGGGAAGTAGAATTGACTGCAGTTTTGGAAATACAAAAAGTTGGACACAGAAGGAGGATATTGGCTTCAGTTGCTGGTAGACAGAATGGACCTATCAGTAATATTGAAGATTTAAAGGCTCTCAATACTCTGGTAAGTTTTGTTAATTCAATGCCAATTTTCAATCACATGTAATTTAACGCTGAACATGGTATTAGAAGAGATTTCGCGAAATGGCACGAAACTCAATTCGATTTAACCGAAAATGTATCCAAATATTACCCAATTTGATTTAACTCAAGAAAAACGATAGCCAGCCGATAGAGCAGTGGTATAAAGCGTTTGTGCATGCCACTTCGATTCAGCATACTTAGGATGCGTGAGTTCGAGTCCTATCTTGGCGAGTCACATGTCGTTTTTCTTAATTGATAAAATTGATATGTAGATGAGATCGTTTCTTTCGAATGTTTGGATTCATTTAATTCGAAAAAAAGTGTTAATTTAACAATTTACCATCAATGTCATCACCTTTACCTTTCATATGTTTCGATTAAATTCTAACTATTAAGTGACACCTATGTGTGCATTTACCTACTCTTCGGAGTCTTGCCTAATGCCTAAATTGTCTCCACTGTATAGTGAATGATATTAATAATTGATAATTGTGTAGAAATTTACCGTATAATATTAAAAAAGGGACAAAACAGTGACTGTATAAGTTTATCATCAAATTTTCCTGCCAACGATTTGAACTCCGATGTCCCATCTACACTCGACACAATGTTTTTAAAAGTTTAGTGAACATTATAATTTTACCAATTTAAGTTAATATCTATTTTTATAATAGAAAAATATTTTAGAAACACCGTTCTGCGGTGTATTGAAAACGAATCTCTCGTTATAATTAGCGTACGATTTCGCTTGAACGAACCCTTTCAGCTGAAAAAAAAGCACACACGCTAGAGTCGGGTAATTAGTGGTGTTGCGCTTTTATTTAACTGTTTTTTCAGCTCTCTCATTCAAAGGTAAAAGAATCGAAAAAAATAAAAAGGCTGTATGACACTTGAGCGAAAACAAAGAGGAGTGTCATCGTCGCAATGAACCTGTCTACCGCACTTCGTCGCCTTTTGTTAGCGCTTCGTTATCAAACGCGATTCGAAAACAAAACGATGTGTTTTTGAAATGGATTATTACGATTTGACAAATTAACACTGTTTATAAATAATTAGATTTGAAAAAATTCAAAAAAAAGCAGTCATTTTTGAGCAGACAAAGCAGA
This sequence comes from Cheumatopsyche charites, assembly GCA_024721215.1. Taxonomy (NCBI): domain Eukaryota; kingdom Metazoa; phylum Arthropoda; class Insecta; order Trichoptera; family Hydropsychidae; genus Cheumatopsyche; species Cheumatopsyche charites. The sequence continues at coordinate 12,077,422 of CM045587.1, forward strand.
CAAAAGCAAACTTTTTTTAACTCCTAAGAATTTTCTAGATGTAGGTACGGGAAACAAATATTGTGGACACGGAACTCAAAGGGTCAAAAATACTTTGTATTATCAAAATTTACATTATATAACATAGCAAATTGTTACTATTAATTTTGCTTACAATGTAAATAGTTAATGATCGAATATTGCACATAACTTTGCATCGCTAATCTTATTGCACAAATGTGAAAAAAATTAACAGGTCATTAAAATGTGTATTACTCAACGAGTTATTTACTAATAATTAATTTGAAAAAATATTCTAATACCTTATAAATGCAAGGATGTTTAGTTAAATCTTACAATTAGTATTTTTTAACAAGAGTTTCAGACTTGAGACAATGAAAATACTATGATGTTTCGGAACTATGATATGTTAGTGATACAATTTTTTCAGCAAAATTGTTGAGCTTATTGAATACAAATCATACGAAAATAAGCCACAATATGATTTTTTATTCAAATTTTCAATTAAAAATGAAAATATCGGATTCGTTATCGAAATGCACTTCGTTATGATTTCTTTTGATTGGAAAACTCATCGACGGTTATTAGTACGAGGATCGTTTCGTTAGTGTTAATCAGCGTTTCGTTGTTTTTCATCAGCACTCTGAAACATCTCTGAAACACAAAAAGCTTTTCACAAAAAGCGTACCTCATCCGACTGAGGCTTTTCTTCTCTGAAAGCTTATTTTCACGAGTTTTCATACATGTGTATGTATAAAACATACGCTTTATATCCACGAGTGTGCAACGTTGAAAAGTGGCTGAAACGCTTCGCAGGGTTTTCATGAAAGAGCCTAGCTTTTCTGAATGTTAATTTAATATATCTATATGATACAGCGATTCAATCTATGTGAAGTTTTTTTTTAATCGTATGATACATTTATATGAGATATGTGCTTTAAATCTATATCTATTTGTAAATGTATCTCAATATGAAAATGTATGTGTAATCTAGGCCTTTGGCTATCTTTTTTGTAAAAATGTAATTGGGTGAACTTTATATGTAATAAATGAAATAAATTTTGAATGTGTTTGGTGAAAGAGTCAAAGCCAGCCGATAGTGCAGCGGTATAAAGCGTTTGTGCATGCCGTGTCGATTCAGCACACTTGGGATGTGTGAGTTCGAGTCCTATCTTGGCGTGAGTCACATGTCGTTTTTCTTAATTGATATGGAGACTCGGTGTTTCTTTCGAATATTTGGATTTATTTGATTCGAAAAAAGTTTTAATATGAAATTTTACGAAAAGGCTCCGCAAATGATCATCACCTATACCTTTCATATGTTTCGATTAAATTCGAACTATTTAGTGACACCTATGTGCACCAATTTACTCTTCGGAGCAGTCTTACCTAATGGCGAGTTGTCTTCACTATATAGTGAATGATAATTGGGTAGAAATTACCTATTTACAAACATAACACATCAATATTTTCTATTCAACAGGAAAAGAACATCCAATCACTGAACGCGGAAATAAAAGAAAAACTACCAGACCTTCCATCGACGACGAACCACGTCCAAGCGAATTCAGAGTCAACGGCCAAACCGGCCCAGAGTCAACTTTCTACTCCAGGGGGTGAAACTTTGAAAAGGAGCCACAAAAAGAACAGACCACCCCCTCCCCCCCCGACCAGGGGTGCAGATTTGGAAATAAGAGCACCCTGTGCTTTGATGGTCGGAGTTCCAGGGACACTGTGCACTCAGTGGAAGCACCAACCCTTATCTTTGGTCACGGGCTCTGTCATGTATGTCGCTAATGTGAGTACTTTTTTATTGTAACTAGCAGTGCCACGGTTCGGAATTAATCAAATGTGTAAATAATATTATTCGGAATTTTATAAAACTTCGTATTGCCATCTATGTGTGATATAAATAAATAACGAAAAAAATATCCCATGTATACGTTAAAAGTTGCAGTTTCGTAATTGCGACGCGTAGCTCGGAGCGTAAGGCGGTGGGCCAATAAACTGCACGCGCGGGTTCGAGGCACGGACGTCTGAAAATTTCGAGCATCGTTAGCGTATTTATAATATAGATCGGTTTTGTTGACTCTTTTTTTATATGGAAAGGCAGAGGGGTGTGAGTGAATTCGAGAAAAGTGGGCTCAAAGTTGAGCCACGTCGAGATTTGATGATGTTTCTCGGTTTTGCGTTCCGAGTTCGTTTATATCTTTTTGCCGCCAAATATATGATGATTGAATTTCATAAAAGGCTCAAGTGATCTTTTTTATTGATATTGAAATAGTTTTATATGGCGACTGAAAAGGTCAAGGGGTGCAAGTGACTTTGAGAAAAGCGCGTTCAAAGCTGACCGTATATCTACATGTATTAGGGGGAGATCGACTGATTTGATGATATATTGAGGCACACGTTCCGAATTCATTTATATCCTTTTGCCGCCAAATGAACGAGCGTGCATAAAAGCGATTTATGTGCATACCTTAATTTCGGCGAAAATGTCACTTGTATCCTTGGCCTTTTCGATCGTCATATGTGATACGGAACCATTTTTTGTACTTAACTCAATTTCGATGAAAAATGTCACTTGTGCTCTTTGTAAAATTCAGTCGTCATGTGAGCATACATAGAAGCGATTCGTGTATATAGCTCAATTTTGGATAAAATTTCACTTGTACCCCTCGGTCTTTTCTGTCGTCATATGCGTAATAGTTCATAGGAGTTAAAGGTTGAAATCGGTGGTAGATGAACTACACTTATTGTGTTGTGAAGAGTTTTGGATTTTTTTGCAATTGCAATTTAATATGATTTGAATTTACCACAATAATTCTGAACTCTATATTATTTATTCTATATTATTCTATATTGATCAATTATTTTTTTAGTATTTGGGTTCTACGATTGTCAAAGAACTGAGAGGAAAAGAATCGACACAAAAATCTATTCAAAAATTGAAAAAATCCACAAACGAACCTAGAGCGTTACCAGATATAATTTTATCGATTTCATATCGAGGAGTCAAATTTTTAAATACAATAACTAGGGTGAGTAAAATTTTAATATAAATGATTATAATTTAAGTATTATTTTTAACAAATTAATACATTTTTCAGAATTTGGTATGCGAACACGAAATTCGCAACATCCACTGCGCATGCCAAGACGCCGATGACCTAACACATTTCGCTTATATCACAAAGGACATCACAACCAAAAGTCACTACTGCCACGTTTTTTGCGTAGCCACGATGGTAAATAATCCTCTGACTAAAGCTAGGTTTCGCATCCAGCGGCGGATAGCAGCAGCGACAGGTTCAACAATGCGAACAATGGAAACCCACCGTTCATATTGTGACCCCGTCGTTGCTGCAATTCGAACCAAATCGATTAAGAATTCTTCAAATTTCAGGACCAAGCCACCGAAGTGATATTGACGCTGGGTCAAGCGTTCGAAGTCGCCTACCAAATGGCTTTGAGGGAATCGTCTTCTAGGAGCAACACCCTTCAGCGTCAACATCAGCAGAGTCAACAGGGTCAACAAGTCAGGTCGCAATCCTCGAACCAAATCTCCCAACAAGCTAAGACTCCGACCCACGAGAAAACCTCGAACGGTTCAAAAGATAGACCCAATCCAGTTCATGGAAGATCACACTCCGTCACAGAAATTAAGCTGAACGGACACCAGCTGAAAGTGGCTCCAATTACAGTATCTCTGTCCAACGAAGACTTCCAATCGACTTCCAAAAACGGGGATGTTCAGAAAAGCCCAAGAACTCCATCGTCCAAAGCACCAATCGCTTTGGCCGAGGAGTTGTAAACGTGCTTTATTATTCACAGTTTTAGTTCCGAAAATATATGCGCTTCCACTTTCAATAATGTTTCTTTAGCGATTCCTCGATTTTAACTGTGCGCACAGTTTTGTAGCAAAACTGCAGCAAACTTGATAACTGCCGTTAAACGTTCTGTCGTCGACCTCAATAGCACAAAATTTTACCATTTGTGGCGATAATAGTCGAATATCATTTTTGAAGACCAATTTATACGATATATAAAAAAAATATATACATGAATATAACATTTTTTGGAGTAGTATATTTGGATTATTCGTATATGTGTATTCACTATTGTAGCAAGCATTATAAACTATACAACTACTAATTGATATTTCTTATTAATAATTACGATTGTTTTTACGGCATGAATAAAAGTTTGGAATGAAGAATGATTATTAAAATGAATATTCCTTAAATGTAATAAAAATGCACATATTATTAATTTTATCAATAAGTATTTAAATAAATGCAAGTGGTAATAGTTGTTTAGGCAGCAATGTGTAATTTTTTTTTTACTGTATGAATTATTTAATTTATTTATATGCGAAGGTTCGTGATATAAGATTACTAGTCTTTACGTATAATTTTCCTATTAAGGGGGTGTAATAATTGTTTGAATTTAATCGCACAAAATTTTCATTGAATATTCGATAACGTTTGGTGCCAATGTATTTTGCCAAAAGGATTATTAATTAAATTGTTAAATATGTTTCTTTTTTTTAATTGAAAAGATAGGTTCAGACATGGGAAAGAGAGAGTAGATCTTGTAATGAAAATAAAATTGCACGACTGATCTTTTCACAATAGATTTAAGGGTGCTTTTATAAATAAAATAATAAGTGCATATTCGATGTAAGCATTTTTTTTTGTATTAATCGAATAATCGATAATTTATTGTTAATTTTATTTATTGATTCCAAAACGAATCTCAAGCATTTATGTTATATATGATTTTTATTTAATTCAAAATTGAATTCATTAAAAAAATGTTAAAGAATTCTGTTCCCATTTTATAATTTGATGACTTTTTATACATATATTTAGTCTGATTACTATTACTCATGTTTATATTAATAAGTAACAGTATGTAAATAAAATAGAGGTTGGTTCGAAAGTATCTGTATAATTTTTATTGTGTTTTTAAATTGTACAGTCACTTTTGGGTCACCCTATAGATTCGAATAGTACATGCCAGACACTGCCGTGTAATCAAGGATAATCGAGAGCACTAGTAATTAATTATTTAATTTTAAAAATTCGGAATATGGAATGTGTTTCGACGAACAGTAAAAATTTCGAATACCGACTTTACAATGAATTTTCAAAACCCTTTTTTTAACGCAATTTTTATATACATTTTATTATTGGATATTAATATAATATGTATTAAAAATAAGTGAAATGATTCTCAATCGTTTGAATAAATAATTAAATTCACTATTAACGATCGTAGCTATCGATTTATTATAAGTTTCGCATTTCACTATCAAAGGGTAAATTGGCTGACCTCATTTTTTTTCAAAGAAAGCTTGAAATCATTAAAAAAGCTTATTCAACTCAACGTAGTCGTTCATTTATATGAATAAATTAATAATTACGATAGATTTTAAAATATTCCAACATTTTATACTATCTTGTATCTAATTATATATATAAAAAAATGATTATTGGACGTGAAAGTAGAAAAAATTGATTTCATTTCAATATTGCATATCTGAAATGTACCTTTGTTTCAATTTGTGTAAAAAAATATATATGCATTAATGAATGTACGTGTATAGAGTAGGGAAATATATGGTCAGTTTTTCATTTCAGTAATAGTTTTTAATCAAAAAAAAAATATTAAACTAAAAAATTCTATATATACATATATACAATAAAATTTTATTTAATAAATTTAGGCTTGAAATTTTCTAGATCGACATATAAAATATGAATATTATTCGAGAAACATCAGATGTTTGCCTCGATTTATTAATTAAAATAAAAAAATAATAATTAAAAAATGCATTATTATACTCGAAAATTAAAAAAAATTGGATGTTTTTCCTTTTCGGTAGAGAGAAAGATGAATTTTTATCTATTCGCGAATGGTGCAGTTATTGTTTCATATTATATCGAAAATATTATTATATATAATGCATTTATTATATAATAATAATACATTTATGGGCTCAAAGCCTCGCTTCGTTTTGAATTTTAGTGCTCAAGAAAAAAAAATGGTGGCTTTAACTTTTTCGGAATTCGGTCGACTTAATATCGTTTATAAAAAAAGCGATATTTTTTTTAATTTAAAAGGAGTAATGATAGCAAAATTAATTCCAAATAATACTTTGGTTAATTTTTTAAAAATTTGAATTTAGTATTTTTTTTTATTTATAAAAATAATTCAAATCTGTAAAGATCTAGTCCGAAAAGTTGTATTTAATTTTACAAATCAACACTGAACGTTACAATATATTTTCATTGTCAATATAAAAATATCAATTTTTCAAGCAAAAATCCAGATTTCTTGAAATTTCTCGAGAATTTTCGAGAAATTTTTACTTCGTATTCTGATGATGAATTTTATATTTCTTTATCATGAATGTTACAAAATTTTTCGATATCTATCGATGTGGAAATTTCGCTTTTGATCTACGACGATTTTGATTTTTCAAAATTTCTCTAGAAAATTGAGTCGAACCGTTTCCGAGAAAGTATTTAAATTGTTCTTGTTACGTTGCTTATTATATAAAGAAAAATGTTTCAGGTTTAGTATGCGAATCCCTGACAATGCTCATTTGTTTTGTATATTGTATTCGATTGAAGATTATGTAAATAAAATGGAAATGTTATGAACAAATGAAAAATGTTGTTTCAGTATTCAATCATTCGTTCCCTTTCTAATTCAACATATTACATTATGTAATACGAAATCGATTATATCTTCAGTGCCGTATCAAGGGCATTGGTATAATTGGCACCAAATTCTCCATTCAATGAAACTATATGACGACTGAAAAGAGCAAGGGTACAAGTGACACTTTTTCCGAAATTGATTTATGCATAGGATTCGCTTCTATGTATGTTCATATAATTGGTGACAAAAGGATGTAAACGAACTTGGAACATGTACTGAGATATATCATCAAATCACTCGACCTTCTACTAATACATTTAGATACATGCTCAACTTTTAAGGAGATTTTCTTGAAATTACTTGTACCTCTTGTCCATTTCAGTCGTCATATGAAATATTTGAAAAAAGTGTTGAACGAAAAAACGCATCACTCGCCTTATCTAGATCAATTCAACGTACATTACTCTTCAGAAATTCTAAACTAGCGGCTTTAAATCAAACGATTTATCGATATACATATATAAAAATACAATTTGTAACAGTAAATATAATAAATAAAATAACTAATAAGCTAGCTATCTAGTAAATAATAAAATAAAATAGCCAGCCGATTGCGCAGTGGTATAAAGCGTTTGTGCATGCCGTGTCAATTCCGGCCAAGAATTACATGTCGTTTTCTTAATTGATAAAATTCATATGGAGACTCGAATATTTGAATTCATTTGATTCGAAAAAAGTGTTAATTTAACGCTTTACGAAACGGCTCCGCAAATGATCATCACCTATACCTTTCATACGTTTCGATTAAATTCGAACTATTTAGTGACACCTATGTGCACTAATTTACTCTTCGGAATCTTGGACTAATGGCTAAATTGTCTTCACTATAGATGATATTAATTAATGATAATTGTATTGTGTAAATAATTTAAAAATAAATAACAGACACGTCCCTGAATACAGCGACGAAATGATCTGTGAAATTGAAAAACTGTCTACAAATCTACAAAAGTGATCGTTAAGCGCATCTGACATGTTCGATACGATAGTGGCTTTTCTGCGATCTCCCTTCCATACTATTTCCTATTTTATATGGCCCCCTTAATTAATTACATGGGGATGATTATCCAAATTGGACCCTCTATAGCTTTAAGGGAAGATGGGGACAGTGGGTATACTCTGTCCACTTTTGTGTCGGACAAATTGCCACTCGTCGATGCACTCGGATGCATGTGACGTATTATGTATCTGCATTTGATGTTTTCCTATTTTTTTTTGTTGTCATGTATATGACGACTGAAAAGGCCAAGGGGTAGAAGTGATTTTGAGAAAACCGAGCTCAAAGTTGAGCGTGTCCCTACATGTATTAGGAAGAAGTCGAGTGATTTACAACGAGTACAAGTTCCAAGTTCGTTTATATCCTTTTGGCACCAAATATATGAGGGTACATAGAAGCGATTCCTGTACATAACTTAATTTGGGCAAAAATGTCGCTTTTACCTCTTGACTTTTTCAGTCGTCATTATGATTTTTTCATGGAAGAATTAATGTGATGACGTTTGTCCGCTCCGCTCTGCTTCGTTGTGGACAACCGGCATCATAATCAGATTGATAGTAATTAGAATCGCTTTTGTAATAATTTATGTAATGTAACGGGTTATAACTGAACTTCGTGGATATAATTTTTAATTAAATTTGATTTTGATCGTGTTGTCAATTTAATAATAAGATATTATCATAAGATAATGAATGAAATGAAATTCATCTTATTGTTAAATACATTATGTCAAAACACAAAACGTGTATATTTATGAAACTATTCTTTATTCAGAAAAAAAATGTATATTTTCAGTAGTATCATTACAATCATGGAGATTTTTTTTAAATTTTACTTAAAAATTATAGCACAATACATTTATTTTACTAAATACAATCAACATTTTGAATTATTCACTTTTTTCTGTGAAACAACGACACCCAAACATATCTCCATATTGATAATAGGAATATTCCCAACCGCATTCCGCTTTAAATTCTGGATAGCAGTATTCTTTACATTTTTCAAATTGATTCTCGCAATCTATAAAATTTCCAGTTCAAAATTAAACACATTACATAGGCATATGCTTAAAAATTGAGATGAGAAGATGATAGTTGACTTACCGGAATCGGCATAGAAATGAATTGAAGCCACTGTGAATATTCCCATCGAAAGGAGCAACAAGAAAAATAGGAATTTCATCTTGAAAGATCGATATTTCTTTCGTTTTTGGTACTAATATTAAAATTTGTGTCGTTTATATAGTGTTTATCAAGAAGTGAACGATTTTTAATGATCCCATTAAAAACTGGTCGACATTTGGTTACGTAAACCTGTAGAATAGTGAAATGAAAAATGTTCTTTGTAATTTATAAATTTAAAAATTTATTGTAGATTCATTTAAGAGTAATTATTGTTATTCATTTTTTAATTTATCTGATTGTTTGTGAAATATGTAGGTATATAAAGGATTTTGTTATATGAATACGCATCGAGTGCAAATACTGGGTTATACGAACACATCTTATATGCACCTGTTTATACTTTTTTTTATAAATCGTGTAGTCAGTTTAATAATAAGGTAATATCATTGCTATTTATTAGATGATGATAATGAATGAAATGAAATTCATCTTAATGTTAAAACGCAAAACGTACATATTCATGAAACCATTTATTATGCAGCGAAAAATATACATTTTTTCAGTAACATCATTACAATTATGGAGATTTTTTTTAAATTTTTTTTTGAGAACTATAGCATAATACATTTATTTAATCATATTCCAAATCTGTTTTCATGTGACAATAACACCCATATACTCGTTCATCATCTTCACTAATGGGAGATTTATGCCATTTACAATGCGGTTCAAATCTTTTTCCCAGAGAATCGCAGTAACCTGAACATTTTTCATAATTATTGTCGCAACCTGTAAAATTTTCAGTTCAAAACTCAACACATTACATAAACATATGCTTAAAAGTTAAAATTAAAATTGGAAGTTGACTTACAAAGATCCTGATAGAAATGATAAGAGGTCACTGCGAATATTCCCATCGAAAGGAGCAACAAGAAAAACAGGAATTTCATCTTAAGCGATCGATATTTCTTTTGTTTTTGGTACTATTTTTAAAATTTGTGTTGTTTATATAGTGTTTATCGAAAATTGAACGATTTTTAATGATTCCACTGAAAACTGGTCAACATTTGATTACTAAAACCTGTAGGATAGTGGAATGGAAAATTTTCTTTCCAAATAATAAAATTTGTTATTGATTGTAGTTTCACTAAAGACTTTTAACGAGTTATTCAGTGAACTATTATATTACACTGATATATAATACAAATTTCGCCTTTTCTGATGGCCCATCAATAAAAATAAGAAATTATTATAAATTCGACCACATAGAATCCGATTTTGAAGTCAAAATTTACATGAAACAACTGGTTTACTCACGATTTGAGTTCAAAGTTCGATAAAATTTCAAACTCCATACAAGGTATAATCGAAATTATAAATTTATTTCAAATCTTATTTTCATGAAATTGGTTTCAAACGTTAAAATGATTAATACTAAATCATACAAAAAATAATTTATATATATAACATCGTTTTTGGCTGATTTATGACGAATTTTCATGAAAAAAATCACACATTTTTTAAAAACATTCCTATTAATATATCAATCTTAATTTCCATTTGAAATATATTTCTCGATATTTCAAAAGTGATAAGCTTACATGTTCTATCCTTATTTTTGTACAAATTGCTTTTTTATAAAAGAAATATGTTAATATCTGTGAGCGCACATTTTTCATACAAAATGTATGGGGATATTCTCGACGCGAGCGTTACTCTATTAATCTATACTATTTATTATTTTTTTTCAAAACTTGATCTTATACTACAATTTGAGACTTTTGAGGTTGTTTATTGATGTATTAAGCACAGTTTAATGCTTTCAAACTATTTTATTATCAGCAATTTTTGCAATTTTAAATGTTTTTGTACTATTTTCTTCAAATTCACTTTTAATAATTATTTTCTCAAAAAGTAAAAACAATAGAACCTTTTCATTTTCATTAACATATAAATACACTCATATTTAATAGTTTCTGAAAGTTTTGTGTAAAAACATTAATAAATAAAAATGTTATGATGATTTTAAAGTGATTTTTTCGCTGAAAATCGACCAAAAAAAAAACTACAAAATGTGATTTTTTTCAAAAACCATTTGTCTTACAGAAAAACGGATTTGATATTCGTGATCAGAACATCAAAATACATAAAGTTCATTAAGTTTCATTGATTGGCCATTTTCTTGTCGAACGGTGTTATCATATACATATGTATAATACAACAAAATTATTTTAAAGTAATTAAGTTATCAATATATCGCACCTATTATGATTATGAATAACAAGACTAATGTCAATATTTTTTTACGATATTTCGACTTACACCATTATCATAATTAGTGTCCGACGCATCATTAAAGTATTTTTTCGTTTTCACAAAATCAAAGTTCAAATGAAAATAATTACGTCATTTGTTGATATATATGTAAAAATAATTATTGATATACCAGCGATCAGCCCGTTGAATATATCAATGCATGTGAGATAAGAGAAAAGTTGTATTTTTGATAGTTATTTCTGACAAATCGCCGACAAGCAATTAAATGATCGGGCTTTTAATTTGAAAAGTTTAGGCAAAGAAGAAAATCACAAGTCAAAATATAAAATACGCATGTAAATATGAACACAATCATATTATTTTTCATTTAAAACAGACTTTAAAAAAAAAAAATAATGATAAAAAAATGAGTCAATCTAAGGATCGACTCGTGTTATATTTTTCGTGGACGTTAATGGGTTACGAAATTCAAAAATAAATTCGAAATTTAGTTGTTTTGTAACAGTTTTGGAACGTTACAGCGAAACACACACATAATAGTGCTATTATATAGTTAGATATCAACAATTGACGTCATTACTTTCATTTGAACTTATATTTTGTGAAGCCGAAAAAATACTTAAATGATGTGTCAGACACTGTACTTATAGGTGCATGTGCAGATGATTAATAATAGTCTTTTACTTATCATTTTTTCATACTGTCATAAGATATTTAACGATTTGTATTCATATCTGATTGTACAATATGCAGGGGAGAGCGAGGTGGATGTGAACAAATGTGAGTTGCAACAAACCATTTCGAAAACTATAATTGTTATCGAGCTGGCATCTTCGCAATTTTTTTTGTTCTTGATAAGCTATCTCATTCAGTTTATACCGATGGTCTATAATAAGTAGTTTTGTCAATACAGCATTTGTGTCGAAAAAATCTTCTAAAATAACTTTTTGATCGAAACTTTAGCACGCTATCATTTTTTATCTATTTTGTTTATATTCATAAAGTATATTTCTTAATACGCAGCAACTCTTTAAAATTCACACCGTGCATTATTTATTTCGATAGCACATCGCATTTATTGATTTGCGAATATTCGGCCGCCTTATATATGATCTTGTGATAAAAAAAAATTTGACATAGCACTATATTTGGCTGAGATAGTAAAAAACGTGGCAATTCACCTCGCTCTCCCCTATGGATATTTATTATATGATAATGAATGAAATGCAATTCATCTTAAATACGTTATGTCAAAATACAAAACATGTATATTCGAGAAACTATTTATTATTTAGCAAAAAAAATTTTTTTTTTCATTCATATTACAATCATGGAGATTTTTTTTAAAATTCTATATAAGAATTTTCGCATAATACATTTATTTAACTAAAAATATGATCTATGCATCGACATCATCACTTTTATCTACGTAACAATAACACCCATATACTTTCTCTTGACTTTCATATGGTAGATGCCATCTACATTCTGCATTAAAATTGCTTCCTTCAGAACTGCAGACACCTTTACATTTTTCAAAATAACTGTCGCAACCTATAAAATTTCCAATTTGAAAAATTAACACATAACATACATATGAATATGCTTAAAAATTTTAATGAGAAATTGACAGTCGACTTACAGTAATCAGTATAAAAATGATAGTATGGCATCACTGCGAATATCCCCATTGAAAGTATCAACAAGAAAAATAGGAATTTCATCTTGAGCGATCGGTATTTCTTTCGTATTTGATGATTTTAACAAAATTTGTGTTGTTTATATAGTTTTTATTGAAAAATGATCGATTTTTAATGATCCTATTAAAAACTGGTCGACAATTGATTACTAAAACCTGTAGAATAGTGGAATCGAAAATGTTCTTTGTAATTTATAAAAGTTCTAATTGATCATAAAAGACTTTTAACGAGTTAATCAGAAAAAATTTATATTTTCATATACAACAAAACTATTTAAAATTAATTAAGATAATAATATATTGTACCTATTGTGATCAAAAACAAGAAGATTAATGATTAATACTTTTTTTCGAATACAAAATAAAAAACGATCAACTAATAGATATTTCTTAATAATTTTATCCAAATTGTGAAGCTTTTTCTCGTAGGGTGACATAATCCCTTGGATCTGCCGATGAAATCTATAAAAGTTAATAACTATTTAATAAAATTAATAAACGTATGATATGATATGATGATTATAGATTCCTTAACGGCTGATTCTTTCGCTGTGAAACTTTCCATGATTATTGCGTTTTTTCGCGCGCTTCTTTCAAAATCACCGCTGTCACTTGCACCCCTTGGCCTTTTCAGTCATGTATTTTCAAGTAAAACCGAAAACGCCTAAAAATAAAATAATTCCACCCGCACTCGTGGAAAATATGAAAAATCTCGAAGGTTCGAACCCTCGAACCCGGAACCCTTCAATCCTAGAAGGGAGTTAACACGGAATACATAAAATATATAATGCATAAAGCGCATATAATACATATAATATAATATGACGACTGAAAAGGCCTAGGGGTATAAGTGACTTCGAGAAAAGCGCACTCAAAGTTAACCATGTAATTACATGTATAGGGTTAAATAAAACAAGCTGTGTATGTGATAGAGTCAGAATTATTTTTTTATTTAAAAGCATATATAATGACAGTTATGTGAAAAAAATATATTTTTTTCAAATCGCTCTAGTTCCGTTGTAAATGGCATATCTTTTTGAATAATTTTTTTATGACATTTTCGCATAAATGAAAATCGATTTCATTGATAATTTGAATTATTTTCCTTTTTATTGCATCAATTGTTTGTGATTTGTCTTCATAGACCTAAGATTCTACAGAAAAGTTGTTAAAAGGCATTAATTCTCAAAATTTCGGCGATCAGTTGACATTGCTACCAATTGAGATGGCGAAACCATCGAACTTTTCGTTCAATAAATTTAATGCTTTCTGCGCAGTGTGTAGGCTAAAATTATTTTCAAACCCCCAAGTTTTCTAAAAATTATGGTTTATATGAAAAAAAATAAGATATCTAAAGGACAGCTATGAAAACCGTAAATTGGACGTCGCGCACGGATCGTAAGACGACCAGAACACTTATTTTGATGATAAATTTTAACAATTTCAGCCAATCGTAGAATTTCGCAAATTTGCACGATTAATTGTCATAACTCAATGATTATTGTTGCCAAATTTGACAATTGTAGGTTTACTAATATGGCCGTTATAAACCCTAGTAGCCGTTGCATGGCAAATGAAAAACCCGTATTAGGAGGAGGTCGACTGATTTGATGATATATTGAGGCACACGTTCCGAATTCGTTTATATCCTTTCGCCACCAGATAAATGAGCTTACATAGAAGCGATTCCTGTACTTCACTTGTACCCCTCGGCCTTATCGGTCGTCATATATAATACGATTCGCCTTAGCGAGGGCCGTGGGCAGTGGAGTGCGTCTAACGCGTCTGGCTCACCCCTAGGCTCACCCCTATACCGACAACCCCCGGAACTATGCAACGCGAAAGCCTTTTCGACGAAAATCGAATATTATAATCTTGTAGAGGGATGCGATTATGAGTGCAAAAATTCGGCCCTTTTTTCTGTTTAAAACGGACCGGCCTTCATGTGTTGTCCGCGCGTCTGACGGTGTCCCGCCTTCAATGTGTTGTTGAGCGTCGATATTTTTCGTTTGATTTCAAATTAAGTGAATTGTATAATATTAAGTGAATCTATCTACATATATTATAATCTATATTATAAATACGCTAACGATGCTCGAAATTTTCAGCCACAGCCGTGCCTCGAGCCCGAGCGTTCAGTTTATTAGGCCCACCACCTCACGCTCCGAGCTACGCGTCGTAATTACGAAACTGCAACTTTTAACGTATATATGAGATATTTTTTTCGTTATTTTTTTATTTCACACATAGATGGCAATAAACACATCCGTGGCAATACGAAATTTGATTAATTCCAAACAATTTTGATACACATGCGCCTACTGCTAGTTATATAATAATATAGCCAGCCGATAGCGCAGCGGTATAAATCGTTTGTGCATGCCGTGTCGATTCAGCATGCTTGAGATGCGTGAGTTCGAGTTCTATCTTGGCAAGAGTTTACATGTCGTTTTTCTTAATTGATAAAATTAATATGGAGATTCGGTCGTTTCTTTCGAATGTTTGGATTCATTTGATTCGAAAACAGTGTTAATTAAGCGCTTAACGAAACTGCTCCGCAAATGATCATCACTTGCACCTTTCATATGTTTCGATTAAAAATTCGAACTATTTAGTGACATCTATGTACACCAATTTACTCTTCGGAGTAGTCTTGCCATAATGGCGAATTGTCTTCACTGTATGGTGAATGATATTGATTGATGATGTTTGTGGAATTGGACCTAGGTCTCTTGTGAGTTACATATGTGATCAGATTAAAGGCAGAAACACTCCGAGTAGTAATAAAAGAAAGAGATGAACAACCATTCAAGACTTTTTCACTGGCACACGAAAAATCTCTTTCTTTCTTTCTTTCATAACTTCTTAGACAGTGTGTTTAAGTTGAGCAACATGGCGATTTCTTTATTAGGTCAAGGCTTATTTCATATCGAAAAAATCCCGGAACAAACATACTCCAAAATTTTAATTAAAATTCGTCATAACTTACATTATATAAAAAAAAAACATTTGCGCCATCTAACCCCTTCAGACCCGTCGTCTGCAAAAACCCAACTGAAAATAATTAACTTTTAGCCCCCCCCCTTATATATGCACATGCTGAAAATGCACTAAGGCAATCATATTACGTGTTTGTAAATATTTCGAGTTGGGGTGAAGTGCACGTTTCGCATTTGTTGCACACGTCGAGTGCACATACGAGTGCACTTAGCGTTAAACGCGAGAAAATTACTATTTACACTCGACATGTGACTTCATATCACTTCAAACGGATCGAAAAATGCGAATCGAACGTCATACGGACGATTCTGGAAAAGTTTCGATGTGAAGATTCCATGTGAAAAGGCCAAGGGGTACAAGCGAATTCGAAAGCGCACTCAAAGATGAGCGTGTATTAAGAGGAGGTCGTGTGATTTGATGATGACGAGTTCGTTTATATCCTTTTACCGCCAAACATATGAGCGTACATGGAAGCGATTCCTGCACATAACTCGATTTTGGGAAAAATGTCATTTGTACCCCTTGGTATTTTTTTGCGATATGATGGCGCATTCACATTTAGGACGGCGGATTTTTGCGGCAAAACGCAAAATTAAATATTTATCATCACCAAATCACTCGACCTCCTTCTAATACATGAAGGTACATACTCAACTTTGAGCACGCTTTTTTCGAAATCACTCGTAGCTTTTGGCCTTTTCAGTCGTCATATGTGAATGCTCAATATTTTTAAATTATTAAATTAATCACTCCATAAAGTAAATTAGCTATTGCTGAAGTTAGGAAAATCGAAGATTTGAACACCGATACCTGACGCGGCATGCACAAATGTTTCATACACCTGGATTATTGGCTAACTAATATTAATTTCAATCTATATTATAAATACGCTAACGATGTTTGAAATTTTCAGCCACAGCCGTGCCTCGAACCCGAGCGTTCAGTTTATTAGCCCGTCGCCTTAGCTTCGAGCTACGCGTCGTAATTACGAAATTGCAACTTTTAACGTATATATGGGATATTTTTTTCGATATATTTTTATTTCACACATAGATGGCAATAAACACATCCGTGGCAATACGAAATTTGATTGATTCCGAACAATTTTGATACACATGCGCCTACTGCTAGTAATTATCTAAACGCGCTTATTATAAATAATGCAGCATCATTTATATATATATAGCGCTATTATTTTGTCACGAATAATCAACCCGTTGAAAATATTATCGTACGTTTGGTTAGAATCAAATTATAAGATTTACACACTATTATATCTGCGTCTATTTCATGCAATTTTCAGAATAGATTGCAGTCCAAGCGTTATTGTGACGCACAGACAAATTGATGCTATTATTATATTAGATATGGGAATTTTTAGGGATTTTTTTAGGTACAGTTATGGAATGCAGGTGCGGTTACAGCATCGGTTCGCTAATAGGAAATTTGCTTGTGAAATGAACTGAAAATATATTATCGGCAGCCTGATGGGAAATTGAAGTTCCGCCGGCGACACATGTGCTGCATTTCAGTGAAAATCCTACGAAGCCTCGGAAAATCCTACCTAAATTTTCCAATATGTGACTAGAGTAAATATCAGTCGAGATATTAAATCAACTACTGCTATTTAGTACTGAAAAACATAAAATTTTATCATTGTTCAACTCTAAAATACGTATTGGTTTAACTCAATTACGACTAAAGCTTTTAACTGCGACCTTTTAAATTTTTAAGTTGTGATTTATGATATTTAAGACAAATACGCATCGTCATACCCAGCAATAAATAAATAAATAAATGAACGAACCCCTCCTTGTTTCGAGGGTTGACAACCCCTGCACGTGAACGCTTAAGTGTTCTTCAACTAAAATATTTGCTAACACGTTTATAATTCGATTTGTATGCAAATTTTCTTGTTCGACGTTCGGAAACTGGTGTGTGTAATAATGGCGTCGATTTCGCACATAGGTACTTTTGCCAGAAGTCAACGTGTTAAATGAAAATTTTCCATATAAAAAAAGGATAAATTGGATTATATTTCTGAGAAGATGAAATGTGCTCAATATAGAGCGAATAGGGATATGAAAAATCCGGTATATAATTTGTTAAAATCGAGGAATGTTGACCGGTTTTGGTTTCTCATACATGAAAATTTAATAAAATTCATATGAAATTACAGAAGATAGTAAGACTTAAATTGTCTTTTATTTTTTACCTTTAACTTTCTTTTAGAAAATCGTATTAAAAAAATCTTAATACTTGTATTGATCATGACTTGACATTTACGAAAAAAAGGCTATTAAATCCCACTTAAATAAATTAGATCAGCAATTTTCATTAAGCTTATGTGAAAAATGATTAAATTTGAAATTTTATATATGAAAATCTAACAATATATTAGAACAACCTTAATGAGGTAACTAACTCCACTTAACCAAACATTAACCTGATTACAATTTTTCTTATCGAATCGTTTAAAATTCGATTGAAAAAGAAGCATGGCAATCTCAAAATCATTACCTCTACTTTTCATATGTTTCGATTAAATTCGAACTATTTAGTGACACCTACATATGTGTGCACTTACCTACTCTTAGGAGTCTTGTGTTCTTCACTATATACATAGGTGAATGATATTAACTATTAAAAGGGTTATCTGTGTCATTTATGACCGATTAAAATACATGATGTGTGTATAAAAATTTACTCTTCGGAGTAGTCTTGCCTAATAGGTGAATTTTCTTCACTGTATGGTGAATGATATTGATGTACAATTGTGCTTAGGCCTGTAGTGAGATAAAAAAATATATGAAAAATTCAAAAATTTTAGTTTTCGGTTTTATAAGCCCTAAACATGTGATATTTTATGTTATCGCCAAATAACCCCCGTTCACACGAAGCTGCCTAGAAGCGATAAAGCTTACGTTTTTCCGAAGCACTCGTTTACCCCCCACAAGAAAAAAATAACCCAAAAAACCCCCAAAAACCCCCCATAGCCTGGCTTTCACGTTTATGATAAATGCCGACATTCGCCACAATAGCACCTTTAAGAGCAATCTCGAAAAAATCCCCAACAAAGCCTGTTGCGTGGGAGCTTAAGGCTTTTTTAGTTGTTTGGTCTTTTTTTGTGTATCGATTCGAATTTTTAATGAATAAATTGTTGTTGTTGATGGAAAATGAGAAAAAATCTAGATGAGTGTCAAATACAATGAAAAAAAGCTGTTAATTAGATTTATATATTAATGATTTTGTGTGATTCTGTAAATTATACTGTAATCAGAAAATTAGTTTAACAGATAAATAAATTAGTTTGTTTTAAATTAGTTGTGAAATTATAATGTGATTTAAATTTTCAATCAATTGTATATTTATAAGTACACTTCAAACATTTCTTCGTAATTCTGATTTTGAGTCAATCGTTAGATAAGTAAGTTCTACTAAAAATAATATTACAAATCGTATTGTCAGACTTTACCTTATTGTTAGATTATTATTGTAATTGAAAATAATATTATTAGATAATTATGGTATTTTATTGACTTTTGAAGAACAAAAAAGTGTGATTCAAATACAAGAAGATTATCAATTACTGGTCAATATTTGTGTAGGTATATCCATATGATCTGTATTTGAATTCTTATGGTCAGTATATCAGTAAATATATCATGTTATTATAATATCAATATGATAGAAATGCAATTATTATTTACTGATTCAATGTATCGAAACTTTTACCAATCCTTATAGACCTTAAAAAAACTCCATCTGATCCATTTTTTCATTAGTGTTTATGCTATCAATGGAAAATTCAACGAAAGATATATAAAGTAGAAAAATTTCTTTATAAATTGAAAGTTCGAGTTGTCGTCTCTCATCCGCGAAAATTACAAACGAAGAAAATTGAAATTGGCTTTTTCCGCGGAAAAGCGATATTTGTATTTTTAAATAAATCACTGTGCTGAACTTTCGGCCCACCCTAACACAACGTTGGCTTTATCCGAAGGCTTTTATCAGCTTTTAATCTCTCGAAGGCAAAGGGGGTGAAAAAATAATTTACATTCTGTCAGTCAATGTCGAAAGGCAGCACTTTGTTTTCTTGTCATTCAATCACAAACTGTACGAAACTCTGACGCGGGAAAAATTGTGTTTTCTCCGCTTCCATCTGGGAATTTTCTCGATAATGTTCCGTTTGCATTTGAACCGGATTTTAAGTCATAATTAATTCTAATTGACGACTGAAAAGGCCAAGGGGTACAAGTGATTTCGAGAAAAGCGCGTTCAAAGTTGACCTACATGTATTAGGAGGAGGTCGTGTGATTTATTTATTTATTTATAACAGGTAATTTCTACCCAATTTTTTATATACACACCGTGTATTTTAATCGGTCATAAGTGACACAGATAACCCTGAATAGTTAGTATCATTTACTTTATATAGTGAAGACGAGACTCCTAAGAGTAGAGAAGTGCACACATAGGTGTCACTAAATAGTTCGAATTAATCGAACATATGAAAGGTGTAGGTGATGTGATCATTTGCGGAGCCGTTTCGTAAAGCGTTTAATTAACACTTTTATCGAATCAAATGAATCCAAACATTCGAAAGAAACGACCGTGTCTCCATATTAATTTTTATCAATTAAGAAAAACGACATTTTGACACTCGCCAAGATAGGACTCGAATTCATGCGTCCCAAGTATGCTGAATCGACACGGCATGCACAAACGCTTTATACCGCTGTGATTTGATGATATATTAAGGCACACGTTTCAAGTTCGTTTATATCCTTTTACCACAAAATAAATGAGCGTGCATAGAAGCGATTCCTGTACATGACTCAATTTCGGCAAAAATGTCATTTGTACTCTTTGCCTTTTCGATCGTCAATTGACTTCTGAAAAGGTCAAAGGGTGACATTCGATTCGGCATACTTGGGATGCGTGAGTTCGAGTCCTATCTTGGCGAGAGTCACATGTCGTTTTTCTTAATGTAAAAATTGATATGGAGATGAGGTCGTTTCTTTCGAATGTTTGGATTCATTTGATTCGAAAAAAGTGTTAATTTAACGTTTTAAGAAACGGCTTCGCAAATGATCATCACCTATACGTTTCATATGTTTAGATTAAATTCGAACTGTTTAGTAACACCTACAAACATATGTACAATAATTTACTCTTCGGGGTCTTGGCCTAATGGTTAAATTGTCTTCAAAATATAGTGAATGATATTAATTAATGATAATTGTGCACGATTGGGTAGAAATTGTAGTAATTAGGTAGTAAAATCGATTTGTTTAGACTTAAAAATAATTTATATCTAGTTTCTCTTCAGAAAGTTTCTCGATAAGTTTCATACACACTTAACACAGTCTGCTGATAGCTATCACTTATTTCAAATACGGTTCAAATGTGAATGCAACTTTCTAAAAATAAAAACCCTCTAACCGTGCCGAAACTCAATTAAAGTGGGTCTGATTATTTTTCAGAAATTTTCATAAAAAAAATCGAATCGAGAACCGGAATAATTTCAATCAAAAATATTTTACCCTAATTAAATAACTTTTTCGTTCGTAGATCAATCTGAATTTTTCTCCATACATTTTAGCGAAGATCAAAAAATAGTTTTATTTTTCGTATAAATAAATCTATTTCAGCATCAAAGCCTTTTTTTAATCTTCTTCGTTTAATGTTATCAACCCTCTTGCCAACGAAAAAACATAGCAGTGATTGATGAAAGCCTAACCTCTTTCCTTTGTGATGGGAAGAGCGATTTGTGCTTTTCGATTTTACATACACCATAAAATCTACCATTAAATAAATAAATAATTTATAATATATAAATATTGATTAATTGTATTAAAAAAATATCAATACATATGAGTTTTGCAGTAATACTGGAAGCCAAGGAATAAGTTTAGGAACAATGAACTGCTGTTGGATTTTAAATAATGATTATTTTGCCGTAAATATTGAATGTTTCTATTGAAATACATATCATTAGAATTTTAAATATTGACTCTTGAAACTTAAATGCTGACTTTTTTCATTGAAACATAATAGAATACAGATAATGATTTTTTTTCTGATAACCAATGAGCAAGTCATTTGAAGTGTCCAGTTAGAATTAATTGGGTTATATTTTTTTGTGATATTTTGTTGCTCCTTTTTTTATGTTTTCGTTTTAGGTTCGGTAAGCTTAGGTTGAACGTTTTTTGATTGAAAAACAGATAAGTTTATAGTATCTATTGATCTTGTTGGCTTAAATATTGAATGAGATTCAAATACTGATTTGTTGTGACTTAAAAATCGATCATTAATATTTCAAATCTGCTTCTTCACATTTTGATAAAGATTTTATTTTCTAGACATTTGTAAAAGAATCAATTTGAATCAAATCTACAACACCTCACCAAAACACTCACTTAGAGACATCTATCGACGAAAATCAACACTAAAAAAATTTCCATACATTTTCCTACTCAATACAACAAAAACGATTGAATGAATCGTTGCAAAATTCACATCCCGTTCTGTAATAAGATAACAATACACATCATCGTAATTGTATGCGAGATAGACAATGGGGAACAATCTATTCCGAACAATCATCCCCCTTTTTCATCCCCTCGTTTCGCCATTATCCATTTTTTCTCCGAGTTTTCTTATTCGGTCTTGATTTTTTTTTACCCCTGGCCCTGATTTTTTTTTACCCCGGGCCCTGATTTTTTTTTACCCCCGCAAAACGGAAAGATTCACCGCACGCTAAATTAACCTCCCACAAATTACGCCGTTGCAAAATTCACTGTTTACAGAACGCGGATACAAGGATTCGATTCGATTCAGATTCGACGAATTATGGACGTAATTTTAGTATTTAAAATTTAAAAATATGAGCAAGATTGGAAAATATTTTTTCTTCGATATTATCGATATTAATTTGTTACGATTTATCTGTGTATAGTATTAATCTGAGAAAAACAAAATTTTTCGAAACCGCATTAACGATATGCATGTGTACAGTTTATCATTATTTTATCATAACACATTATTATCAAATTTTTCCCGGATGTGCTTCACAAGATTAATTAAGAACAGAATAAAGCGATAAGAATTCAATTTTGAAAAAATAAACAGATTTCACGTAATCGATTTGAAAAATATTATTCGTATGATGCTGTTGATGTAAGTTTATTGTGTATTGTTTTTACAGCTTTGTTTTAAGCAAAACAAGATTACGCAATTCGAAAAATAACGTTACATGAAAATAAGAGTTTGCGGTCTCAGTTTCATTAGGATATTCTTTGATCCGATAAAATTATCAACGTGTTATCTTCCGTGGTTTGAGAAAACAGTATAAATCACGAACCTAGGTTGTGTCACAATTATTCGTCACATCGAAGGAGAGTCTTTCGTCTGTTCGAAGTCTTCGTTGAAGTAGAAAAAGAAAGCAATGGACAAAGAATCCGTCACCAACAATCCCAGGGAACTTGGAGAGAGACTTTGGGCTTTCAAAAGCAAGCAAAAATTTTGCGATGCCCATTTATCGATCAACGATCAAAGGTAAATTTCGTTTTTCAATATATTTCGTTTAAAATGTGCAACAATCGACTAAATAATGTTTTCGTTTAAGGATTCCTGTCCACGCAAATGTCTTAGCGTCTTTCAGCCCATTTTTCGAAAACACGTTTGAAAATGAGAAAGAAGTAACATTTACCGATGTCGATATGGATGTGATGCTTTCGCTAATAGAATATTGCTACAAAGGAACTATCGGTTACTTTAGAAATTCTAATTATTTTTCGTCAATGAATAATTTAATGCATTATAACTTTTTACCTATAGATATAAACGCAAATAATGCACTGAATTTGCTTCAAATGGCAAGCATTTTGGGAATGCCATCGTTCGTAGAAAATTGCATTAATGTTTTGAAGAATACTCTGAATACTGAAAACTGTCTTTCAATGTGGAAATCGGATAATTTCGGTGAACATGACGCGTTAAAAAAACATATCATTCCTTTCATCAAAGAAAACATTGGCGAGGTATTAGACTAGCTGTATAATATGTAATTCTGGATTATTTTATAAAATAACTCGTAATCACATTATTCAGATCTATTTATCTGACGACTTTGCGTTATTGGATTATGATGAAATAAAGCAAATATTCACTTCAAAAGCGAAACCCAAATCAGAAAAAACTCTGTACGATGCTTTAAAACGATGGCTAAACCATGAAGTTTCCAGGAAAAATCATTCGACCGAACTACTGGGTTATATCAATTTGGGATGCATTCCGAAAGATGTGAGTTAATATATTTAATATAACGAATATCAGCGCATGTCTGGTTGGAGTGAAGTTATAATTTTTGATAGTTATCTTTGAGTAAATGCTAACATGCGATTGAATAATCCAGTTTATATTTCATTTGAAAGACGTTCACTAATGAAAATATTATGAATTAAAATTTGTTTTACGTATATAGAGGTAAATATTATCATCTCAAGTTTTTTTTTAAGTTTAATCAACTAATAAAATCTTATATAATTCGGTTCAATGCATGAGATTTTTTTTTCAGACGATAACTGGTTACAGACGACTTTTTCCATTGATCCAATCACATTTCGCGTGAATTTGAACCTTAGAAATTTTGATATAAAGACTAATATTCCAAAATACTAAAATTTAATTCAATAAATCATTCGTCAAAGAGTCGATGCATCAACGTTAACAAACAAACGGAAAAATTAGCGTCATTATTATGTTAGATGTGATCGTTTTGTACTAATAACATGTTTAAAAACATTGGAATTGTTTCTAGTCAATTGATTCATCTGAAGCTCAAACCATTTGCGGTTTAGACAGTGAGTGTCTTTTGAAATTATTCGATGGTTTGAAGTTGCAAGGAAGTGTTACAGATTGTTCATCTGCTAAAAACACTTTGATAGTCATGGGAGGTGATATTCTAGAAGTAAGTCACATTTCTTTCTGGATTTCATGATTCAACCGTGACATTTTGGGTGTTAATTTAATTTGTTTCAGCAATCACAAGTGATCGAAATATTCGATTTGAATCTAAAACAATGGGTGCAAATTAATTACGAAGAATGCAACAAAACAGATTATGCAACAGCTTTGATAGACAATAAGATTATCATCATTGGAGGAAACTCGAGTGTAGTATTAAAGACTGTAAGTGATATATTTTTTTCATTAAATGTTTGTGTATTATTTTCTAAAGTAAAATATATTTCCATAATACTGGTCAGCACCAATACTCAACCAATTTAGTATTAGAAACATTAAGTCATCTACTAATTCTCTCTATGTGCTCAATATCTGAAACTACACTTGCCGGTATTTTTCGATATTTCAGGTCGAATACTATGACTTGAAAACTGGTCAAACAGAATCGTTGCCTCAATCGAAATACCCAAGATATTGGGCATCGGCTGTTAGCTATGGAAATGAAGTCTTTGTGTTTGGCGGATTTAATGAAAATGTCTTTTACCTATCGAGTGTCGAAAAGTAAGCTGACGCAGTATCAATGGAAAAATCGTAGATCGATAAAATCAATGATTGAATTTGCAGATGGTCTCCGAAGACGAGGACTTGGCAAGAAGTTGCCCCATTGAGTATTGCTCGAGATAGAATGGGGGCAGCAGTTTTGGATGATGAAATATTCGTTGTTGGGGGATATAATAATATTAATGGTTATTTGTCTGCAACCGAAGCTTATAATCCGACTTCCAACACGTGGAGAAAGTGCAAAGACATGAACCACCGAAGATATTGTCTAGGGGTGTGTAAATTTGCTATTTATTCCATAAGGTAAAATGTAATGCCAATTTTGTTTATGATAAACGTAATGAGTTCACACGCATACTATATGTAGTATTTTCATATTTATCACTTTTAATTATTTAATCGACATGCACAATTTATATTTGACGAAATGAAAAATGAATTTAATTACAGATGAGTTTAATAATGACGAAGTGAAAAAAGTACTAAATAAACGAAACGATGTGTTTTAAATACATTTAACCATGTGCTTTATTATTATGACAATGTAATGAATATAATTTATTTCAGGTGGCTGCTGTCAATGGATATTTATTTGCTGTTGGAGGATATGATGATGTAAAGTTAGATATAGTTGAAAGATATGATAAGTCAATCGATAGATGGACTATGATACAATCTTTAGAAGTGAAAAAATATGCACTAGCTGCTGGAAATCTCAATGGGCAACTCGTGATTACGGGTTTGTGTTTTATGTGTCCTTAATTATGATAATGGTATAAGTCCGAAATTAAAAAAAAAATCAATCGTTATTTTCAGAACGCTTTGTTGTTGACTATTAAAATATAGGTATATAAAATTTGAAAAAAAAATTATACGAACGAAATATTTTAGTTCGTGGCTTATCTTTATTTATAACTGCACAAAATTTGTAAAATATTAAATACTATGAAACGAAAAAAGGTGGAGTTAAACCATTGCGATAATAAATATTGCATTCTATTTACATTTTCAGACTCTTGAATTATTCCTGATTACAATAAATTTATAATGATATATTTGTATGTGTTGAAAATCTGCAAACGATATAGAAAATTTTATAAAATATTTTTTTAGAAACTTTCGCTAGTATTATTTGTTATAATTTTATATATTTTTTATTTATAACGTATTTTAATTTCAACAATTCGATAAAAACATGTTAACCAAACGAAAATAACAATTAAGCTCAAAGAATTTTCCAAAATTATTGATATAAACGAACGTTACACAATATTTTGTATTATGCAGATCTTAATTTTACAATATTTTCAATATAATTTGAAGTTTTTAAAACACACAAGTATGTAATTGTAAAGTTAGTGTTATTTTGAATCACTCAGAGTCTGAAAACTTAAATAGTATGAGGCTTTCGTGTGAAATCTATTTTTTTCTTATCATTCTCAGAGACTAATTCCATTATTATCTTTGAATTTTAATCAACGTATATTGCATAGAATGCACTCTTACTTATTTGAATGCAAATATGTATATTACACTTGAGTTATCAAGTAATAAGAAGTAGCAGTAAAACAGACAAAATGTACTTATAATGACTACTGTAAAGTGTTATGGGTAACAGTGGGGTTTTCTAATCAAAGAATCTTCTTCTAAATCTTGTTTATTGGATTTAAAGTTGAACAAAAATAAAGTGACTATGATAATGAGTTACAGTGCTTATGTTAGGATAATAAGCACCGATCGAGATTCGACTCGGTGTTTTATTATGGAATCAGAGTGATTAGAATGGAAAATAAAATATTGATACGGCAATTAACGAATCATTTATTATGATTGTTATTATGCATACAATTCAAAGTTAATATTATATTTATAGATACAATATGTGAATGACGTCGAAGGCGCGTGATGCCGAATATCTAACAATTGATTAGATTGAATTTCTTTCAAATTGCTTTCAAATCATTGTGAATAAATATTTAATTAGATTTTTTTTCTATAGGGGGGTACAGCGATAAATATTTAACTTCAGTTGAAGCGTATGACGAAAAAAATAACAAATGGATCTCTTTACCTTCGTTAAATAAAGAACGACGTTATCATTGTGTCATGCAAATACCATGGAGTTTGGCGGAACTGGCGATTGCAAGAAAAAATTAGAAATGTAATAAAGCATGTACAATATAAAGGGCAATAAATAATGCGAATGATACAATCGATTTCAATATGTACCTGATCATGCATACCTAATGATATCCACTTTCGCAGTTGACTTTTCTCTTTTGAATTGGACAGTAAACATGCACCACAACTCCACTTTAATATAATTAATAGCCGGTCTTTTCAACTATGGTTGAAAAGCGAAATTGATTTAGTCCTCCAGTCCTCCAATTACGAACTGTCAAAACAGCCACAGACGAAAACATATATACTGCAATACACACATCCTTCTCTGTCCCCTAGATTTTACCAGTTCTAACTGTTTCATGATGATTTGAAAAAGTTTTAAATATTCCAAAAAAAATTTAGCCTTATTATTCATTTTTAATCATTACAACATTAATCTCTGAAAATTATAATGGTACATATAGGTATATCTTTTTTATTTTCATGTGGGTAATTTCTACCGTATTATACACAATTTTATCAATTAGTATCATTCAATTTTTAGTGAAGAAGTTAACTGTAAGGCAGAGAGTCTGAAGAGTTTGTTGTAACGCACAAAGTATTTATTATTCAGTATTTATCAGTGGCATTGGGCTAATTACCTAATGCAGATAAACCATAATTTTATTCATTATACTGTATACTGTTAGAATAAAATTTTCAATTCAATGTCAAAAAAAGTGTTCGTATTCGTTGATTTATTTAATTTCACGGGTCACTGTAAATTGATAATTCAAATATAATTAAAATGTAAAGACAACAGCAGTAGCATTGATAGTGAAAGTCGTTAACGATAAGCATTAATCAATAGTGAGGCAAAATCGAAGTGTTTAAGATCAGGGATGCGATAGAATCAGCATATTACAAGGGATCGTTAATTTCAGGAGCCATTTTAATTGACTATGAATTCAAATGTGAACTGACCACATCCTTAGCTAATAATAAACGAAATTTGAACGCTTGCAATATCTGAAAATGGAAGAAATTAAGGAAATTTCGTAAAACGCATCAAACAAGTTTGATCACTTATCTCGACTTTTTACTTTGTGTAGTCAGTCATTCTGAGCTCTAAACGACTAATATGATCAGATGTAAAATCAATCGAATATTTAGAAAGAGAGTGCCATTTGAATGAATCTGGGTTCGAGCGTAGTTAAGTTGGAGTTCATTTATAATATAAAGTTTCGATTCCTAGGAAATATAAAAAAAAATGGAAAAGTTGTAAGTAATACAAGATTGGAAAATATTTTTTCTTCGATATTATCGATATTAATTTGTTACGATTTATCTGTGTATAGTATTAATCTGAGAAAAACAAAATTTTTCGAAACCGCATTAACGATATGCATGTGTACAGTTTATCATTATTTTATCATAACACATTATTATCAAATTTTTCCCGGATGTGCTTCACAAGATTAATTAAGAACAGAATAAAGCGATAAGAATTCAATTTTGAAAAAATAAACAGATTTCACGTAATCGATTTGAAAAATATTATTCGTATGATGCTGTTGATGTAAGTTTATTGTGTATTGTTTTTACAGCTTTGTTTTAAGCAAAACAAGATTACGCAATTCGAAAAATAACGTTACATGAAAATAAGAGTTTGCGGTCTCAGTTTCATTAGGATATTCTTTGATCCGATAAAATTATCAACGTGTTATCTTCCGTGGTTTGAGAAAACAGTATAAATCACGAACCTAGGTTGTGTCACAATTATTCGTCACATCGAAGGAGAGTCTTTCGTCTGTTCGAAGTCTTCGTTGAAGTAGAAAAAGAAAGCAATGGACAAAGAATCCGTCACCAACAATCCCAGGGAACTTGGAGAGAGACTTTGGGCTTTCAAAAGCGACCAAAAATTCTGCGATGCCTATTTATTGGTCAACGATCAAAGGTAAATTTCGTTTTGGAATATACATATTTCGTTCAAAATGTGCAACAATCGACTAAATAATGTTTTCGTTTAAGGATTCCTGTCCACGCAAATGTCTTAGCGTCTTTCAGTCCATTTTTTAAAAACAGGTTTGAAAGTTATAAAGAAGTAACATTTATTAACGTCGATGTAGATGCATTGCTTTTGCTAATAGAATATTGCTACAAAGGAGCTATTGGTAACTTTGGAAAGTAATTATTTTTCGTCAATGAATAATTTAATGCATTATAACTTTGTACCTATAGATATAAACGCAAATAATGCACTGAATTTGCTTCAATTGGCGAGCATTTTGGGAATGCCATCGATCGTAGAAAACTGCGTTAAACTTTTGAAGAATACTCTGAATACTGAAAACTGTCTTTCAATATGGAAATCGGCTAATTTTGGTGAACACGACGCGATAAAAAAACATATCATTCCTTTCATCAAAGAAAACATTGGCGAGGTATTACATATACTTGCTTTATAATATGCAATTCTTGATTATCTTATAAACTTTCTGGAAATCACATTATTTAGATCTATTTATCTGACGACTTTGTGTTATTGGATTATGCTGTAATAAAGCAGATATTCGCTTCAAAAGTGAAACCCAAATCAGAAAAAACGTTGTACGATGCTTTAAAACGATGGCTAAACCATGAAGTTTCCAGGAAAAATCACTCGACGGAACTACTGGGTTATATCAATTTGGGATGCATTCCGAAAGATGTGAGTTAATATAATATTACGAATATCTGTCTGGTTGGAGTGAAGTTATAGTTTTGATAGTTATCTCTGAGTAATTGCTAACATGCGATAGAAAATTCCAGCTTAAATTTCATTTGAAAGACGCTTCCTAATGAAAATATTACGTTTATGGAGGTAAATACAATCATGTTAGGTTTCATTCATAAAAAATCTCACGTATTTGAAATTTCGTATTTCACTTTTGTGCCAATTTTAATGAAAATATTATATAATTCTGTTCAATATGTGTGAATATTCTCTTAGGCGTTAACGGGTTACCGACGACTTTTTCCATCGATCCATTTATAGTTCGCCCGAATTTGAATCTTAGGAATTATGATATAAAGATTAATATTCCAAAATATCAAAATTTTATTCAATAAATCATTCGTCAAACAGTTGAAGCGTCAACTGTAACAAATGGACAAATGAGCGTCATTATTATGTTAGATTAGATGCGATCGTATTGTGTTAATAGCATGTTTAAAAACATAGTAATTGTTTTCAGTCCATTAATTCATCTGAAGCTGAAGCCATTTGCGGTTTAGATGGTGTATGTCTTTTGAAATTCATCGATGGCTTGAAGTTGCAAGGAAGTGCTACAGATTGTTCATCTGTTGAAAACACTTTGATACTCATGGGAGGTGATTCTTATCAAGTAAGTCACGTTTCTTTCTAGATTTCATGATTCAACAGTGACATTTTGGGAGTTAATTTACTTCGTTTCAGCAATCACGAGTGATAAACATATTCCATTTGAATCTAAAACAATGGGTGCAAATTAGCTACGGAGAATGCAATAAAATATATTATGCTCCAGCTTTGATAGACAATAAGATTATCATCATTGGAGGATGGTCAAAAGGAGCATTAAAGACTGTAAGTGATATATTTTTTTCAATAAATTTTTGTGTATTATTTTCAACAGTAAAAAATATTTCCATAATACTTACTGTTCAGTGCCAGTACTAAACCAATTTAGTATTAGGAACGTAAAGTCATCAATCGATTCGAAAGTGAAATACGAGCCATTATTAAATACCGATCTTTTAATTTTTCGTCATTTGTAATTTTCACGTCAGTTTGTAAAAATAAATTTGTGTCACGTTTCGATATTTCAGGTCGAATACTATGACTTGAAAACCGGTCAAACAGAATCGTTGCCTCAATTGAAATACCCAAGATATAATCCATCGGCTGTTAGCTATGGAAATGAAGTGTTCGTGTTTGGCGGATATAATGACAATGAATACCTATCGAGTGTCGAAAAGTAAGGTGATGCAGTATCAATGGAAAAATCGTAGATCGATAAAATCAATGATTGAATTTACAGATGGTCTCCGAAGACGAGGACTTGGCAAGAAGTTGCCCCAATGATTACTGGTCGATATCGTGTGGGAGAAGCAGTTTTGGATGATGAAATATTCGTTGTTGGGGGAAGGAATGAGAGTGTTTTGTCTGTAACCGAAGCTTATAATCCGACTTCCAACACGTGGAGGAAGTGCAAAGACATGAACCACCCAAGATATTATCTAGGGGTGTGTAAATTTGCTATTTATTCGATTAGATAAAATGTAATGCCAATTTCGTTTATGATAAACATCATGAGTTCACACGCATATAGTATTTTCATATTTATTCGTGTTGTCGAATACTTATCAATTATAATTATTGAATCGACATGAACGAAATGAAAAATAAATTCAATTATAGAAGAGTTTAATAATGATGAAGTGAAACAAGTGCTAGATAAACGAAACGATGTGTTTTAAATACATTTAACCATGTGCGTTATTATTATGACAATGTAATGAATATAATTTATTTCAGGTGGCTGCTGTCAATGGATATTTATTTGCTGTTGGAGGATCTAATAATATTGGACAATTAGACATGGTGGAAAGATATGATAAGTCAATCGATAGATGGACTGTGATACAATCTTTAGAAGTGAAAAAAACTGGATTAGCTGCTGGAAATCTCAATGGGCAACTCGTGATTATGGGTTTGTATTTTATGTGTCCTTAATTATGATAATAGTATAAGTCCGAAATTAAAAAAATTCAATCGTTATTTTCATAACACTTTGTTGTTAACTATAAAAATACAGGTATTTAATATTTGAAAAAAAATTAAACGGACGAATTATTTTAGTTTGTGGCTTATATTTGCTTTTAACTGCACAAAATTTGTAAAATATTAAATACTATGAAATGAAAAATTGTGGAGTTAAACCAATGCGATAATAAAGATTGCATACTATTCATGTTTTCAACTTTATAATGATATACTTGTATGTGTTGAAAATCTGCAAACAATTTAGAAAGTATTATAAAATATTGTTTTTAGAAATTTTCGCTAGTATTATTTGTTAAAATTATATTTTTTTATTCATAACGCATTTTAATTTCAACAATTCGATAAAAATATGTTAACCAAACGAAAATAACAAATAAGCTTAAAGAATTTTCCAAAATTATTGATATAAAAAAACGTTACACAATATTTTGTATCATGCAGATCTTAATTTTATAATATTTTTAATATAATTTGAAGTTTTTAACACATACAAGTACATATGTAATTGTAAAGTTAGTGTTATTTTGAATCACTCAGAGTCTGAAAACTTTAATAGTATGTGGCTTTCATGTGAAATCTATTTTTTTTTATCATTCTCAGAGACTCTATTTCCATTAATATCTTTAAATTTTAATCAACGTATATTGCATAGAAGGCACTCTTACTTATTTGAATGCTAATATGTTACACTTGAGTTATCAAATAATAAGAAGTAGCAGTAAAACAGACAAAATGTACTTATAATGACTACTGTAAAGTGTTATCTATGGGCGACAGTGGGGTTTTCTAATCGAAGAGTTTTCTTCTAAATCTTGTTTATTAGATTTTAAGTTGAACAAAAAGCAAGTGACAATTAAAATGAGTTACAGTGCTTATGTTAGGATAATAAGCACCGATCGAGATTCGACTCGGTGTTTTATTATGGAATCAGAGTGATTAGAATGGAAAATAAAATATTGATACGGCAATTAACGAATCATTTATTATGATTGTTATTATGCATACAATTCAAAGTTAATATTATATTTATAGATATAATATGTGAATGACGACGAAGGCGCGTGATGCCGAATATCTAACAATTGATTAGATTGAATTCATCGTAATTGCTTTTAAACCATTATGAAAACATATTTAATTAGTTTTTTTTCTATAGGGGGGTGGAACCCCAATAAATATTTGACTTCAGTTGAAGCGTATGACGAAAAAAATGACAAATGGATCTCTTTAGCTTCATTGAATAAAGAGCGAGGTTTTCATCGTGTCGTGCAAATACCATGGAGTTTGGCGGAACTGGCGATTGCAAGAATAAAATAGAAATGAAATAAAGCATGTACAATATAAAGGACAATAAATGTTGCGAAAGATTCAATCGATTTCAATGTGTACCCTATCAATTATTCCTAAAATGACCATACGTCCAATATCGAAATGGACAGTCCACACTCGAGGAAATTCGATCAATTCTTTCTCCGAAGGAATCTTCGGAACAGAGAAATGTACATATATCATCAATGTTATAATTTTAATAACGTTTATTTGTACGTTTGTCTATGTCCCGTTCCACACCAAATCAACCCAAAAAAACGAAAAAAATTAGACATGTCCATCTCAGAATTTGATGAAATTCGGTATGATGGTTGTTCTCATATACATAGGTTGTGAAAAGAGTATTTGTTTTTATCTCGAAAACTTTAGCAGTTACGATTGCGTAAAGTTTCGAAAAAACGGCTCAAAATGCATTAGCAGCATATTTTGAAATCGCTATATCTGCTCTTCTAGTTAAGTTAAAAAGTTCAAAATAGTGTCATTCTACTCGTTTTTAAATGTTCTTTCTTTTGATATGCAACACAATATACTTTTTTAATAAAAAAAAACTTAAATGAAACTTAAAATTTTAATTTTGAATTTCTCAAAACAGACGTCTATGAAAAATTTCCAAAAATTCCTATAGATAGTTTAGCCTTTTGATAAGTTATTCTCAAAGTTTCAACATGGGTTATAAATGAGTTCATAGTTAAATAAAACTTAAAAAAAACGTGTTTCGAAAAACTCATACAAACTCTGGTTTAAGCTGTTTAGTATAAAACATATATTCACCTGTCCATGTTCCGAGACCAATTTTTTTTTGTATTATTTGATAACTTAACATATTGTCAAAGTTTTTAAAAATAGTTTGAACCCGAAAAAAAACCCATTTTGTATTGTTAAGAATTTTTTAAACTAAATATTTTGACGAAATCGATATATATTTGGTGGCAAAAGGATATAAACGAACATGGAACGTGTGCCTCGATATATATATTAATATCATCAAATCACTCGACCTCTACTACTTTGAGCGCTATTCTCTCGAAATAATTGCGAAGTCGCTTGCACCTCTGGGCTTCTTCGGTCGTCATACATATAATATTGTATTAAAGCTCGACATAAGCCCCCACATCTAGAACATTTCGACTCGGAGACGCAAAAGCACCAGTGCAAATACCGAATTATTGACGCTTCACGCTTTCGCGGAGTGGCGTCGTGTTAAGGGATTTGTCGGCGTATCTGCGACATTCAGCGACACTAAAATTCACCGAAATTACGTCGACAAGTTTAATTATGAATCAGATAGTCTATTCGGCAATGTGAACATTTTCCTTATCCGTAAACAGACAGTTTTGCGATGGCTTAATTAGTCGAGTTTTTACTATTGAGCGAATCGGGATACATTCGAATTGCATTCGGATTCGATGTCGAATATGTGTTTTATATATGTAAATATAATTGAATTAATGTGTTTTTGATTGTGTATATGTAATTAATTTACAAACTCTTTGACCGCATCTTATTACGATGAAAGTTTTCAGAGTAACTTTGAGCATATCTGGAGAGATTCGTGCATTATTATAATATACTAGCGATCAATTCGTTGAATATATGTACATATCAACGCTGTTTTGGAGCGTTATTTGGTCACGCAGATACACAGACAGAATAGCAATATTATATAGTTAGATATTTAATAATCTACAGGACTTTTAATTCGGAAGTTTTCGCCATTGCTAAATCTTAGCAAATATTACTATACTACGTCACGCAATATCCTGAACTTTTGACTCTCATAACTCCAATAATTGACTCCTAAACTCCGAACTGAAATACTTCAAGCATTGCCCATATTCTATTTATTCCTCGAATCATCAAAAGAGTCAATTTGTGACAATCTTAATTTGTGACAATAGCTTAAAAGGAGGGTCATTTCGAAATCATCTAAAAGAAACACCAGATATGATAGTCAGGAAAATAATGTGTAAGTGTAAGGATATAAACGAACTTCAAACGTGTGCCTTCATACATCATCAAATCACTCGACCTTCTCCCAATACATGTAAGTAACTTTGACCTTGCTTTTCTCGAAATCACTCATACTCTTTGGCTTTTTCAGTCGTCGTCATACACGACGACTAAAAAGACCAAGGGGCACATGTGAAATTGAGTAACGTACAGGAATCGCTTCTATGCACGCTCAATTATTTAGCGGCAAAAGGATATAATCGAATTCGGAACGTGTGCCTCGATATATCATCAAATCACTCGACCTCCTCCTAACACATGTTCAACATTGAGCGCATTTTTCTCAAAGTCACTTATACCCCTTTGATTTTTCAGTCATCATATATGACGATTGAAAAGGCCAAGGGGTACGTTTGGCGGCAAAAGGATATAAACGAATTCGGAACGTGTGCCTCGATATATCATCAAATCACTCGACCTTCTCCCAATACATGTAAGTAACTTTGACCTTGCTTTTCTCGAAATCACTCATACCCCTTGGCGTCGTCGTGTATGACGACGACTGAAAAAGCCAAGGGGCACATGTGAAATTGAGTAACGTACAGGAATCGCTTCTATGCACGCTCAATTATTTAGTGGCAAAAGGATATAATCGAATTCGGAACGTGTGCCTCGATATATCATCAAATCACTCGACCTCCTCTTAACACATGTTCAACATTGAGCGCATTTTTCTCAAAGTCACTTACACCCCTTTGATTTTTCAGTCATCATATATGACGATTGAAAAGGCCAAGGGGTACGTTTGGCGGCAAAAGGATATAAACGAATTCGGAACGTGTGCCTCGATATATCATCAAATCACTCGACCTCCTCCCAATACATGTAGGCGCATGCTCACCTTTGAGCGCTCTCTTCTCAAAATCACCGCAAAGTCACCAGTACCCCTTGGCCTATTCGGTCGTCTTTGTCGAATATAATTGCGTTTTCATCTCGCAATCTTCCGATCGATCTCCGCCGAAGTGGGGCCGAGTCCCCGCGGCGGCGACACCTCGACGGGGGCCCCCGTGGGGCGCAGCCCCTCCTCGTTCGGCGGCCCACTAACCCGTGAACCGAAGTTTTCGTCACGGTTAACTGGTCCACGAAATTTGGGTTTTCAGGCTCTCGCTGGTCTCTCTGCCGTTTAACATTTGGTCGGATGGACGACGAATGCTCTCTCATGCAGCTGCCCGTGGACTCAGACCAGCTATATAAGGCAAGTGGGTATCACTTGCCAGGGTCAGTTCTGGCCTGATCATGGACGACGATGTCCATTTTGCTCCCCCAAGTCTTGTGCGAGTTTCTTGCACAAAGTCGACTGTTGGAGTTTCGATCGGTGAGAGTCGTCTTTGGGCCGCTTATTGCGTTGCGTTGTCGTTGCATGTGACGAATGAGGTTGAGGGTTTTTCATTTGCCACGCTCGAACTTTTATTGTTGATTGCGGTTATATTATTGAGCTTAGAGTTATCGGATTTGACAAGAACACGTATTAGCTCATCAAATTTCAGCATGCGATGTTTTACGATTCGGCAATTTGTTGAAATTGAAATAAAATATAATATTATCAAAATCAGTGATTTGGTCGCCATAGTGTGAGTCGCGCCCAATTCACGGTCAGTCTACATGGCCGCCTTTTTGAGTTCACATTTTTTTGCTGTTAAGACTGATTTCTGTGATATTGTGTAAAATTTTAGATCTATGGGGACAAACCCTAGACGATTTTCACCCTGAAGGTTGACATGACTCATGTTTTTCATTAAATTTTACCCCATTTATGTGAAAAAAAAGGTCAAAATTAGACCTCTAGAACATGCCATCTCAATAGAAATACGATATCTATTTGACCAAAATAATATTTTAGACATAAATTTGCTTAAATATACTTTCAAATAAAAAAACAAATATTGCTTTATCACTTATACAACTTGTTTTATACCATTTCAAAGTTCGAGCGTACCTAATGAAAAACACTGTACAAGTGACTTCGCGGAGAAAATAGTGCTCCAAGTTAAACATGTATTAGGAGGTCGAGAGATTTGATGATACTTCTCGGTACTCGTTCCAAATTCGTTTATATCCTTTTGCCGCCGAATATATGAGCGTACATTGAAGCGATTCCTGTACATAACTCAATTTCGGCAAAAATGTCACTTGTACTCCTCGGCCTTTTCAGAAGTCATGTGTGAGAATGGGCTGGAAGTGAATGATAAAGTGAGTCTTATTGAAATAGAGTGATGGTGGATTCATATCTAGGCCGGCGGCTTTCAGCGGCAAAAAATCATGTTTTGTGTTTTGCCGCTGAAAGCCGCCAGCCTATATATGGATTCGTCATCACTCTATTTCAAGGAAATTCACTCTATTATTTTATTCGCATACAGCTTATTCTTGCATATCCAAATGCAACAGGAATATGTAACTTACCTTAAGGGTCGATATTTCAAATGAATAGACGGCTTTTTAAACCGATCCAGTTCAAGTTAGTTCCAATTAGATCTAACTGGACACAGCCGTTTAATCGTAAGATTAAACTGCCGTTTATTCAATTGAAATACTGACCCCGAATAACTTTAATAAACTCACCAAAAATGAACATTGTGTAAAATTTAACCTGGAATATATTCCATTGCGCGAGTGTCTTGTGAAAACTCAAATTTCATATTTAGACTATAAATAAAAGTTTCTTAAAATTATTGATATACAGTTATTAAATATGTAATATATGTACACATCACAAGAAATTTTAATCAGAGTTGTGTAATGCATGCATTTATATTGATTTTCTCTTCTCGAAAATGATACGTTAAACGAGTGTTTTGTGACTCTTGAACGAGTAAACTGTAAAACAATTTTCTGTATAAATAAAATACAGTCTTAGATTTATAATTTATACATAAATTTTGGCGCCAATTGGCACAATTCAAATTTGCGCATGCGCGTTATTTGACATTCCGCCATTGTTATACATATACACTATGTGTATGATGTATTATGAAGTTCACACATTCTCCATTTGATACACAAATCGAATCGATATAACATTTTCATTTCCTATTTTGATAATCGAAGTTAAAATACTTGCTAATTTTTCATATCTAAAGAAAGGCATACAAACTTTATTAAAATATGACGTGCATCGAACTGATTGAATAAGTACGAAAGTCATTAAAAAGGGCTTTTCCTTTTGTACCAAAATGCGATGTAACTTCATACGTTACACATATTTTTTCATATGTAAAATTAAACACAAGTAACTAATTAATCACATTTCTTCAAAAGTGGAAGTATAAATTCGATATCAAACGGAATTTATTGGGGCACACATATTGAAAATTATATTGAAATTGATACTCAAAAGTCAATATATTAAATGAAAATATTAATAACTTTCAACAAACACGAACTTCACTGCAAATACATACAACCTGAATATTAAACCTAGCACATCTAACATGGATTGGAAACGTTTGACGAGCTTACATGTTTGTATTCGGGGATGCAATTACGTCAATAAACCGCATATTTGACTTGAGAGATTACACGATGTCTGCAAACAGCGTCACGCTCACGTACAAACATACAGACATAATAAGTCATATACTATAATATAATATATCGGGATTCGTTTATGAATTTGGCAAAATTCCGGATTATTCCGGAATCGGAATTGCGAATTCCGCGCAGAAGATTTTACAATGGGAACGAGACGCTCTTTGTCTTGTCGAGTTGTGTTCGAGAAAAGGAACTTAAATAATATTGAGAAATGGGAAATTCCCATTGTTTCGGGATTTCGCAGCAAATTAGATTCGAATCGCTTACATGCCGCAAGCGACGGGAATTTTCGCAGTATTGAATTCGCGCCGTTTTCATTTAGAAACTATTCGATTCGATTGTCGAGAGTAATTTGAAAATTTTTCATTATTTTCAATGAAAACATTACCGATTTTTACCGGAAGAATCCATAGTTACAAAACCGCACAAAATAATAGCAGAAGCCTAAAAGTCGTTTAAAAATTGTGAACATACATAAATCTGATATACGAACAATCGAGCAATACGAGCAAACATACGAAAATGCTTTCGTATGTTTGAGAAAAAGTATCTGAAAATAATACTCTTATGACCAAATTTTAAACTCATTTTAAATGTATTTTACCAAAAACATAAACACTCAGAAATAATTAATCTATTATAATATAAGACAGTAGTGCAACATCTGTGAGTAACCGACTTTTTTCCAAAAAATAAAACCATCTAACATGAAAATCTCAAATTTAACCTATCCACAGACAAAATTCCAATATTATTAAACAGTAATGCGACATCTGTAAGCATTCTTGCCCAATTAATTTCAATCTATGTAAATTAAAATTAACAATCTCACATGAAACATCTTAATTATAAGATAAAACCTCGATAAACTTTCCACAATCAAGCGCAGCCTCATTAAATCGAGCGCCTCTTTACAAACCCCTTTAATTACTCAGAACACGTTTACGCAACTTTAAAAAAAACTTAGAACATCACATTCGCATTTAACGACGTATGATTCTGAAAACCTGAAAAAAAAATCACTGAAAACCTGAAAAAGGAGCGTCTCCGAGAACCGTGAACGAGTACGTCTGAAAAAAAGGCTGTAGAAAAACGCCGAGATTATCAGTCGAGTTCTTCTTCTCTTTCGGGTTATACGGGGGTTGGGTTATATGGGGTTGTGTTATATGGGGGTCGTGTTATATGGGGTTGGGTTATTAGGGGGAACGGAACACAGTGGCGACAGGAAGTCGGCAGAATATCAAATCACTATTTAAAGAAAGTTCGGCGTTGTTTTTCGCTCGTTTATATTGTGGTTTCGCCGGGTTTTATGGATGTTGTTTGAAAGCGATTTCGGAAAAGTTTACTTCGAGAAAATTCTATTTTTTAAATTGAACCTTTGCTTATGGGAGAAATTTTGGAAAAAGTTGTGAAAGAAGCCGAAAAGTGTTTTTTTAGTTACTTACGGTCGATTTTTTCATCATCGTTTCTGTTCAGTAAATTTTGTCGGAATAACTCTATACTTACAAGTAGATAATTAAAAGACTCAAAACAATATTTAATAAATCGTAACTTCAGAGATTCGCCAATGAACAAATTGCTACATATTAAACAATATCTAAACTATTAAAATTATGATATTCCTTTATCTTATTTTAGTTTTATCGACGATTCGTTGAAAAACTCATATCTAGGGATGAAGCTTAATCAGATGTTCCTAATCGTATTTTATCAATTTTTATTGAAGATCAATAGAACTGTAATCGTTTAATATGCATCAAATAATTTGCATGTAAATGCATAATAATTTATGCGATTGGTAATTTGAATGGAAATTACTATATAATCGATAAGGTATATCGTCAAACTATCAGACTATTATCAAGTACATAGGTATATTAGAAAATATCGATATTATTATTGTATTAAGAGCATACAGCTCATTGATTATCAACGGGAAGATCTGTTATAATTGAATAAAAGTGCGCTTTAATTCGATTAAATATTGAATTATTGACTAAATGAACCAATATTAATATTATATCAACACTTTCCATATCAGTACATTATCATGATTTGGATAGAATGGCTTTTAATGAATCAAAATATACCACATCATTGACTTTAATGAACAAAAAATAAATTAAATTTATATAGGGTCATTCCAGCAAAGATGGCCATATGAGAGACTATTATCAGTTGTCATTTTTTTTTCGAAAATATCCTATTTTGGATATCCTATAATCACTAGACATCCAATTTGAGTTATAAAAATAATAATTATTTCTGATTTTCGTAAAAAAACGACCATCGTCTCCCATATGGCCATCTATACCAGAATCGATCGTACAGTAGAGTTTGTTCAAACACACTAAATCTACAAATACTTAAACCGAAAATTTCTCGGAATAAAAAGATAAAATAAATTCAGATTTATACACGAGAGCTATATTCTGATTCTGGAGAGATAGTGAACTTTGGTGAAGGTCTATTAGAGTGGTTCAGCGAGGCGTATTCGGCCCACGTGGAGCCGGGGACCTTTTTGTATTATTGCGGCGAACAGCCCCTGGATATAAATTCCTGCAGACGACTCTAACCCCACTTTCCCCCCAAGTCCCGAGATTTTACCTTGATTTATTTTCCGACGAGCTTTCCATGGAAAATTCTCCGGGAAAGATTTATACGCGCCGTACGTACGTAGACGTGCATTTATCAAAATTTAAATCTAGCATCGATCCGTTGTTCGAAATAAATCGAATCACTAAGATTCAGAATCGATAAATATTTTTATGATGGAGTTGCTGCAGCCCTGCAGCCCTTTTGGATGCACGCGTTGATACTTAACGGGGTTTTATATTGAGTTTATAATTGATTTTCTATCCGTTGATGCTGTATATTCGTGAGAGATAACGAGCTTGTATAGTTGATGTGCATCTTGAATATGCAACTACGTATGTTAGATTGAAATTGGCTTCAGTTTGCGTTGATTGTATGGTAATTGGTGTTGCACTATATCTTGGTGAAGTCGTACCTATATTAAAACTATGAATAGATTATTATATTGGTTATATAAATTATAGCAGTAATATGTGCATGGACTGAAGGTATCTGTGAGAAATATTTATTTTACATTTGAATGATCTTTAGTGAAAAATAACGTGAGTTTTGATATATTGTAAATAAGTGCTTGTGTCTTTATGCACACTGTGTTAGTCTCATTGTCAGAGTTATTGTTGTTTTAATGAATTTGAATTTTATTGAGAACTTATTATACATGTAAGTAGTATGTGTTTTTTCTTTCAGAATGTTCATTTTTTATTGATCGATTGATTTAGAATCATCTGCTTCTTAGAGTAACGAAAAAAAATCGAATCATACTTGTAGTAATTATGTTAATTTATTTTAAAGTAGCTAGATATCTGTGTGCTGGATTTCTTCTCTATTTATGTTAACATTAGCTGTAGTTATTGTATCTGTTTCTGTTCTTAAGTTTTCATTTGAATTACTTTATTATAAGCCATATCACAAGAGTTAGAATGAACCACTTATTTTGCACGAAGTATAATTGCGAAAAAGAGCGATAGTAAAACAATACTGTCTTCTTCGTACTCATAAGCTAAACTGCACACAAAAGAAACAAACAGACATATCACAATGCTTTTGTAGTGTGACGTAATGCTACTATATACTAATGCTACTATGTATATACTAATATACTACACAATTTTAACATGCAAATGTATGGTTAGTTTTTACTCTCGCCATTCCACTTAAAATGGAATTGACATTAAAATAGTAGTTGTCAAAAATATACGACGGTCGAAAAGGCCAAGGGGTACAATTGACATTTTTGCCGAAATTGAGTTATGCACAGGAATCGTTTCTATGCAAGCTCATTTATTTGGCGGCAAAAGGATATAAACAAATTCAGAACGTGTGCCTTAATATATCAGCCAGCCGATAGCGCAGCGGTATAAAGCGTTTGTGCATGCCGTGTCGATTCAGCATACTTGGGATGCGTGAGTTCGAGTCCTATCTTGGCGAGTGTCAAAATGTCGTTTTTCTTAATTGATAAAAATTGATATAGAGACACGGTCGTTTCTTTCGAATGTTCGGATTCATTTGATTCGAAAAAAGTGTTAATTTAATGCTTTACGAAACGGCTCCGCAAATGATCACATCACCTACACCTTTCATATGTTCGATTAATCCGAACTATTTAGTGACACCTATGTGTGCACTTCTCTACTCTTAGGAGTCTCGTCTTCACTATATAAAGTGAATGATACTAACTATTCTGGTTATCTGTGTCACTTATAACCGATTAAAATACACGGTGTGTATATAAAAAAAATTGGGTAGAAATTACCTGTTTAAAATAAAATAAATATCATCAAATCAGTCGACCTCCTCCCAATACATGTAGGTACACGGTCAACTTTGAACGCGCTTTTCTCGAAATCACCCCAAAATAACTTGTGCCCCATGGCCTTTTCAGTCGTCACATATTAAAAAAAACTGTTATTTTTCCAAAAATGAAAATATAATTCGAAAATCACATTTGCAAACCGGTCAAAGTCTTGTTCGATGTCACACTTGCACATGTCGGAGCAAATATTCATTCCGCTCCGGAGCAACTATGATCGAATCATATCTGAGCGAATGCATCTGGACCCCGTCATGTTCGTACTGGCCAAACATCATTATCTATGAAAACACAATGGTGTTATATACGTATATAAGCATGGCTATGACGTCTCTTGTCCACCATCGAAATCGCCAACATCAGTTGACTTGAGTTTATACAGTCATATCGAGGGA
Organism: Cheumatopsyche charites; assembly: GCA_024721215.1. Lineage (NCBI taxonomy): Eukaryota > Metazoa > Arthropoda > Insecta > Trichoptera > Hydropsychidae > Cheumatopsyche > Cheumatopsyche charites. The sequence goes on from CM045587.1 coordinate 12,121,362, forward strand.
TTTATATTGAAATCTGCATGGTTTATTCGCACTCTAATGAGGAAAAAATGGTTTTGTATACAATGTTATTCTATTGGTTTAGTATATGTTTGGTTTTTTTTTTACATTTTGTAAAATTAGAATTGATTAGGTTGAATATTGTGTCGATAAAATAGTATACGAGTCTAAAAAAGAATTTGATAAATACGATATCATTTGTTTTTTAGATAAATACAGTTTTAAGCGCCATTTCCCGCCAACTTATGGGTGATGGTGTTCAAAAATTATTTTTCATATAATTATTATTAGTTATCCACTGAATGTTTTATACATTTTGTTTTAAAATAATGATAGTCAAATAGTTGCACTATTGTTATTTTGTAATTTAATTTAAATTCAAAACAAAGTAAAAAATATGAAAGATATAAAGTTTTCCCCTAACAATTAGTTAAACACAATTCCCCCATTTTTTCCAATATCTGCATAGAGCACTTAAAGCGTTAACATACACGCATATTACATTAGCTTCAATTCGTAAACTTAACTACTTCTACATCACAGATTGCGCAAATGTTCAAATTAATAATTAATTAGTGATTTCCAATTATCCATCTGGTGCAATTTGCAATATTGAAAAATTTTCAAAAAAATTGAAAACTAACTGCGTGAAACGAATTATTGGCAAACTAACATCCTACATAGGGAAACAAACTTGTTGACATGCACACCTAATGTACAATTGCTTCGATTCTAAAACTTAAGCGCTTCTATATCACTGATTGTGCAAGTGTTCAAATTAATAATTAATTAGTGATTTCCAACTATCCATCTGGTGCAATTTGCAATATTGGATTATTTTTTTTTTGAAAAAAAGAAATCCTACTGCGTGAAATGAATCAATGTCAAACTAACATCCTACATAGGGAAACAAACTTGTTGACATGCATACCTAATGTACAATTGCTTCGATTCTGGAACTTAAGCGTCACAGATTGCGCAAATGTTCAAATTAATAATTAATTAGTGAGTCCAGGTTACCTGGCAGGTGCAATTTGCGGTCTCGCTGTATATGCGCGCGTTACCGTGCATTTCCACAAAGGGGTGTAGTCGAATTTAATTAATTTCGAATTCTGCCCGTGCGCGTTCTTTGCCGTTTGGATTTGTTCGTTTTGATGTGTTTCGAGTTTGCGTTTTCGAAAATGGAAATGAAATTATTATGACGGAAGGGGGTTTTTTTCTGTGTAAATAAACCACTGGTGAAGTCGGATAGGTACAGCCTTAGATGGGTACAGCGCATCGCCATCTTTCTTCGTATGAATGTATTTGATGCATCCGATTATATAAATCAAGATTGATGAATATTGTTATTATGATGATGAAGAAATGTTTGTCTGATTCTTAAAATTTAATAGAAATCTGATGAATGGTTTAAGAAAATATTAAGCACACACAGATATTATTATATATATGTATATATATAGATGAGTGTGACTTTGTAATTATGCAAAATTGATAAAAGAAGGGTGTGAAATATGGACAGGTGTTTTAATATGGATCACCGCGAACTTAATACCACCAAATGACGACTGAAAAGGCCAAAGAGTACAAGTGATTTCGTGAAAAACGCGCTCAAAATGAGCATGTATTAGGAGGAGGTCGAGTGATTTGATGATGTATCTCGGTACGCGTTTCAAATTCGTTTATATACTTTTGCCACCTTTACATAAAAGCGATTCCTGTTCATATCTCAATTTCGGTAAAAATATAACTTGTACCCTTTGGCCATTTCAGTCGTCAAATTAAGATTGCCTTTAAATTTTAAATAAAGTATTTCAACAGAAGAAGAATCAAAATTTTGTATTTAGATGGCAGTTTTTTTTTTTTGTATAAAATCACATAGTCAGACAAATCTTCCCCAAATCAATCCTCTAAACATTTCTAATATATTCTATGGAATCCATTCAAGGATCAAACATATTTTCCAGTCAAAAACAAAATCCTTTAACACACACAAACATTCCAATCTCATCGACAAGATTACTTATGACTGCCTTAAATAATTAATTTCAACAGACGAAAAATCAAAATTTTGAATTAAAATAAACAGTTTTTTTGACATAGTCAGACAAATCTTCCCCAAATCAATTCCTAAAACATTTCTAATATATTCTATGGAATCCATTCAAGGATCAAAGATATTTTCCAGTCAAAAACAAACTCCTTCAACACACACAAACAACCCGATCTCATCGACAAGATTGCTTATGACTGCCTTAAATAATTAATTTCAACAGACGAAAAGTCAAAATTTTGAATTAAAATAAACAGTTTTGTTGACATAATCAGACAAATCTTCCCCAAATCAATCCCTAAAACATTTCTAATCGAATCCATTCAAGGATCAAAGATATTTTCCATTCAGAAACAAACTCCTTCAACACACCCAAACATCCCAATCTCATCGACAAGATTACTTATGCACGCAATCAATAGCGTGTGCAGATTGAGTGCGACCCGCCGAAGAGGACTTCGGTGTGTGGGTCGGCCTTTAGAATGTGCTAGACGTGCATGTGGAGCAAATTCTATTGGTGGGCATTGTCGTGGAAGCGTTTCCGAGCCACCGGATCGCATTGGACTGCGGCCCTTATGCAACCCGGTGTACGGCTACGCTACGGCTATAGTCTGGCAGTCGTAGCCGACTGCATTCACCTCGATAACTTGCCCACGTACTACGTGACGTGACTGCATCGCGATGCATAGCCTTCGCATGCGGAAGTGCAGTCGCTTAATGTGATTAAATTGCATTTTTGCTACGTCTCTCTATGTTATGTGTGCGCATCGGTGAAAGAGTCGACGTTTCTGGTTTTAGATACACTAGCAGTGGGCGCATGTGTATCAAAATAGTTCGGAATTAATCAAATTCGTATTGCCATCTATGTGTGAAATAAAAAAATATTTCACGCCTTATGTACGTGAAAAGTTACGCATTGGCTCAGTACGACGGTGGCGCGGAATGAACGACGCCGGTTAATAATCTGCAGGCGCGGGTTCGAGCCACAGCCGTGTCTGAAAATTTCGAGCATCGTTAGCGTATTTATAATATAGATGGTTTATATGACGACCGAAAAGGCCAAGGGGTACAAGTGATTTCGAGGAAAGCGCGTTCGAAGTTGACCGTGTACCTACACGTATTAGTCGAGTGATTCGATGATATATTTTGGCACGCGTTCCGAATTCGTTTTAAATCCTTTTGCCGCCAAATATATGAGCGTACATTGAAGCGATTCCTGTAAATGACTCGATTTCGGCGAAAATTTCACTTGCACCTCTTGGCCTTTTCGGTATAATTACAATTATGTAATTATGTATACTTTTAACTTTAGACATGTTATAAATTTGTCGAACTATTAAAATCATAAAAATTCTTAATAAAAATTCCTTTTCTTACCTCGTTGTACGCGGTTTTCTGGAACCTATCCCCCTAATTTATATGAACTTGAAGTATCGATTTACGCGGATTTTTATTTCCTGGAACCTATATTCTGTTTTTGTATGAACTCGGAGTCTCTATTTACGCGGTTTCGATTTACGCGATTACTCCAGAAACGTATCTACCACGTATCTGTATCATATACAGAACCATTTTTTTGTATTTAAATATGTAAATATTATGTTTGATCTTGCACTGATATGTGCAATTTGATTTGCAGTGAAATATTTTATCTTGTTTGAAAGCAGTCCATTATGCTTGAAAAGAATAAGAAAATATGTATGAATATAGTTTGTATTGTATGAAAACAATTCATCTTATTTGAAAGTATTATGTATCCATATATTGTTTAATTTAACTGGAAATTAATTAAATTCTGTGGTAACATAAAATTAAAATATAAAGTTTAACTAACTCAAAAATATATTAAATTGAATTCAAAATAGTTATACTTGCGTTAGAAAATAATTGAACATCTTTCAAATTAACATATTCTGCCAATAATGTTATATCTGTAAAGAATACAAATATAATCTATGAAAGAGAAACTCATTAAAAATACACATAATTTCAACAGATATCGATCGAATATCATTTCAATCTGAAAGTTTATCGACATTACAGTGATTTTCAAATTTAATCGACAAGTTATCAACAAAATTGTCAGGTTGTTTCATACAGTTTCCGTTTTGGGAGGTTGTACTTGCATCTAGTAGGCCGTACGTCAATTGATGAAATGCCGGTCCGCAGACCTCTATTAACAAACATAACTATAACAAAAGCCTCACATCCCAATCATAATCTATAGATTGCGCTTCAAAGATTGGCTCGTCGTACGAATAAGCAGAAATTTAATTTTTGCCCAAAAAAAAATCGATATATCCTCACTTATGGGGGGAGATGTTTGTATACAAATATCCATTTCTTTATTTTTATACGAAATATTTTCATTACAAGCAGTAGGCGCGTGTGTATTAAAATAGTTCGGAATTAATCAAATTTCGTATTGCCATATATGTGTGAAATAAAAAAATAACGAAAAAAATATCCCATATATACGTTAAAAGTTGCAATTCGTAATTATGACGCGTAGTTCGGAGTGTAAGGCGCGGGCTAATAAATTGAACGCCAGGGTTTCGAGGCACGGCTGTGGCTCAAAATTTCGAGCATCGTTAGCGTATTTATAATATAGATAGATGTACACACAATGACTCTGAAAAGTTTAATTGTGATCTGATCAGCGGTTACATAAACACATAGCTAGATATTTATTAATACCTTCCACTCGTATGTCTTACCTGGTGTACTAAAAAAAAAGTTCTGCTCATATGTCACCAAAACTTTAGAATTTAATATTTTCTATGTATTACATTTAATTGATTTTTTTTTGCTGTTTATCATTATGTTCATATCATTCAGATATTATTTTCCTTATTATATGATGAAAATACATATGAAAATGTTTAATTCGAATAGATATTTTACATACAGTGCAAAAGGTTGCACTCTTTTTGCATTTTCAGTAAAAAATATCTCTTTTTTTATAATATAAAAAAAATATTTAAATATAATTAATTTTAAAGCATAACTAAATCATCGATGATAACACACTTATAAATAAATTTTCAATAACTGTTCATCTGAAATGTTTTTAAAATATATTGTTCAATATATGAATCGAAATTAATTCAGAGTTGCATCTATCCACACTAAAACTCAAACACGAGTTCAAAAGGCTAATTTTTATTTATACAGATTTGAATTCTAATTAATTTAGAAATGATTAAATCATTTTACATGCACATGAATCTCGTATTCATATTATACCGAATTATTCCGTTCACGTCCATATAGGCCAGCTTGAAGTGGTGCTCCACGTATGCTACGGAATTGCGTTTCAGCTCGTATTATGAAGGCTCATATGATTTTTTTTTCAGATTTTTTATCTGCAGTCCACTGCTGCATTGTCCCTTTGAAATCTGAAAAAAAAATCTGAAATTTTCAGACAGATCTATGCAGGTATTACAGAACAGAAAATAGCATAGAGAAGATTCAGCGCTACGAGATTTTGTGAATATGTTCATTGAAGTTCGCTCAGATGGAAATGTTGAATTTCACATCCCCAACATATATATTTTTATCTTTATAACAGTTATATCTCGTATAACGAGTTTTCATAGTACGATTTTTATTAAAAAACATATATATATGATGCACTCTTCAATGATAAACTTGTATAAATTCGATTTATCACAAATACTAGATAATCGTTTAGATATAATAAATTATTGAATTGAAAAATCGATATTCGGATAAGTAATAAAGTTAACACACTAATAAATTTTAATATTTTTTAATTAAGGGCAGTTTTTTCACCTCTGGTTTGAAATCAAAATGAATTCAAACTATACGCACTTTTTCCAATTATGAGCCTCTGAAAGAGACAGACATATGACAGTTCATACAACGATACATACATTCATCTCTTTCCTCCAGATTTTGACAGTTATAAGTTGGAAGACCGCGTGTAGTTTGATTATTTATTTATTTAAACAGGTAATTTCTACCCAATTTTTTATATACACACCGTGTATTTTAATTGGTCATAAGTGACACAGATAACCCTGAATAGTTAGTATCATTCACTTTATATAGTGAAGACGAGACTCCTAAGAGTAGAGAAGTGCACACATAGGTGTCACTAAATAGTTCGAATTAATCGAACATATGAAAGGTGTAGGTGATGTGATCATTTGCGGAGCCGTTTCGTAAAGCGTTAAATTAACACTTTTTTCGAATCAAATGAATCCAAACATTCGAAAGAAACGACCGAAATCAATTTTTATCAATTAAGAAAAACGACATTATGACACTCGCCAAGATAGGACTCACAGGACAAAGGAACACATAAATTGATTTTTATTTTATTAATTAAGGACGCTATGTTAATATGTCTATCAATTTTCATTTGTACAGATTAATTTTGCAAATATGACAAACTGTCGTCGCAAATAAGAGACAATAGGCAATAATGGAGCAACCGTTAACGCAACAAGAGTCAATTGTGTAAACTCGGTCCGCAAGACGATGGCCTGCAGCGTTAATTGGATGCAATCTCGTAGCAATTTGCACAGAGGTGAATTGCCCCCCGGGGAGTTCAGCTCAAATTGGGTTACCTGTCGTAGAATGGGGAGTTTGCTCAATGGAACTATGTACAATATATTTCCGAGAATGCATTTCGTATCGTGATAATATGGCTATTAACATAGAAAGAGTTAAAATTTAATAATTTACTACATTTTGTGACTCAGCGATGCTCGAGACTCTTTGTACTTTAAGCTAATTGTGAACTATTGCATGAAATAAATATGAATATAAAATTGAAATATATTAATTTTATCGTGTGTATAGGCCATCCTTAATATGCTTGCTATAGTTTGTTGAGCTAAAGTCACTCAGTTAATCATTAAATGCTTGAATCCTTGTTGATGGTGAATTTAAAAATGCTGAAATCTTTCCAAATGTGCACATGATAATTTGAGAAAATTATATCGCAATCAAATAAGGATTAGGACTCATGTTATAAGCATACATATGTACTTTATTTTTTATTAATTTACTATAGTGCTTTAGCGACCCAACATTGCTCGAGAATATGGACTTTAAGCCGATTGTGAAGTTGTTTTTCCAGTTTCCATAGTAAATTCCTTAGTGCGTTTAGACCATGCATAATATTTGTTGCAGCTGAGTAACGAAAAAACCACTCTAAGGACTTCTAAAGATTAGAAATTTCGACGTTTGTAATATAATGATAAATGAAAATTGTAAAAATCAATGATACGAAAACTTTCTGAGACATATAATAACTCTAGAATGTTTCACTGCGAAATAATCAACCGTTAAGGAGTTTATAAATAACATGATATATGAGGAAATCAAGTTGAAACAGGATACCTAGAGTTAAGAAGTCTATAAATAACATACAATTTTATTTATATATATTATAAAACGTCTATATGACGATCGAAAATACCAAGAGGTACAAGTGACATGTTTGCCGAAATTGAGCTATGCACTCAATTTGCTTCTATGCACGCTCATTTATTTGGTGGCAAAAGGATATAAACGAACTCGGAACGTGTGCCTCGATATATCATCACATCACTCGACCTCCTCCTAATACAGTGTTTTTCATTAGGTGCGCTCAAACTTTGAAATGGAATAAAACTAGTTGTATAGGTGATATAGCAATATTTGTTTTATTATTTGAAAGTAAATTTAAGTAGATTTATGTCTAAAATATTATTCTGGTCGAAAAAATATCATAGTTCCATTGAGATGACATATTCTAGAGGTCTAATTTTGACGATTTTTTCGCATAAATGGGGTAAAATTTAATGTAAAACATGAGTTATGTCAACCTTCAAGGTGAAAATCATCTAGGGTTTTTCTCCACAAATCTAAAATTTTACACAATATCACAGAAATCAGTCTTAACAGCAAAAAATGTGAACTCAAAAAAGCGGCCATGTGGACTAACCGTGAATTAAGCACGACTCACGCTAAGGCGACCAAATCACTGATTTTGATAATATTTTATTTTTCTTCAATTTCAACACATTATTGAATCGTAAAACATTGCACGATAAAACTTAATGAGTTAATACGTATTCTCGTCAAATTTGATAACTCTAAGCTCATTAATATAACCACAATTAACAATCAAAGTTCGAGCGTGGCAAATGAAAAACCCTTCAACTTTGAACGCGCTTTTCTCGAAATCACTCGCACCCCTTGGCCTTTTCGGTCGTCATACGGAACAACCCTCGTCCAGCATCTCGATCGAACACCATATTTCACTAAATTCGGTAATGCGTCATCTTCACCACCCTTCGAAAAACCCCCATATCCATCCCCTTAGATGCCATCCCTTCTTGTCACTTTTTCCATGTCGGGAAGGAGCTTCGCTAACAATGCTCCATGGAGCAACCCTTGCTCCATAAAATATGCAGATGAGAGCCATTTGCATAGTATTTTGCAGACGTCTTGTGAGGGTGGTCGGTAACCTTTTCTCGTTCGTTGGGGTGGTTTTTTTCATATATATTGTAGCTGGGTTTTGTCTTTAGTGAATGTGATTTTCTGATTGAATTTTAAAATGGATATTACGGAAATGGCATTTTTTTTTGTCGGTGGAATTTGAATTGATTTTGAAATTTATTTACTGCACACCCAACACTCGTTTTACACTGTGGATAGGGACTAGCTAAAACCGTGCAAAAAAAATGTCATTTTTCATGTCGCGATATTCATTAAATAGTTCGAACAAACCGTGTTATACCAAATTAATCGTGTAAAAAGAAATATTTTTTCATTTTTTCCAACCGTGTTTTTTTGAAACCGTGTAAAACGAGAGTTGGTGTATATAGGATTTGATCGAGATTCTATGAACTTTATGCCGATTATGAACTGTTAACAATCAACCCGTTGAATATATGAATGCAGTTTTGGTGCGTTACATGAACACCTAGGAGAAGATACGCACACAAAATAGCGCTATTATTATATGACGATTGAAAAGACCAAGGGGTACAAGTGACTTTGTAGTGATTTCGAGAAAAGTGCCTTTAAAGTAACATGTATTAAGAGGAGGTCGACTGATTTAATGATATATCTCGGCATATGTTCCGAATTCACTTACATCCTTTTGCCACCGAATAGATGAGTGTGCATAAAAGTGATTCCTGTGTATAAATTAATTTCGGCAAATATGTCACTTGTACCTCTTGGGCCTTTTTGATCGTCATATGTAGTTAGATTGTGTAGTACCTTCACATTTCCCATTTTAGCAATAAACTCAATTGTATTTGTAGGTCGTTCGTAATATTTGCTATGGAAAAGCACCTCTGAGAACAATAAAACAATATGTTGTTTTCAAAATGTTAAACATAAATTGTAAAATGTAATAATAAAGAAATCTTCTGAGATGTATACTCAATAACTCTGGTATTTTTTACTGCCCAAGGAGTAGATGTTAAGGAGTTTATAAATATCCTAAAAACATGCATTCATTCAATTATTATTTACTTCATACAAGACAAATAGATAAAACATTGTTACAAGTATTCGTACCCAAATTTTTATATATCTCAATTAATCATTCATTTTAAAAGTGAATAGGAAGAACTTCTAGACTAAAAACTTCGAAGATTTATAATAATAAGGCATAAATTATTAATTTTTCAATCAAATATTCGAAATATACGATCGAATCATATCAGCTGAAAACCGACACACGACTCCCCTCAAAACTCGACCCCAGCATCACAAAGACACTGAAGCCCAACGCGGCTCGCACAAACGCTTCATACCATTGTATACGAACTAATATTACAATTTTGCGATATTTTGTCGTAATATGGCGTATTTATAAATGACAATGTAGCAGAATACGACAACGGTGGGCGTGGCCTTGTCAACCAATGCGCAACCGAGCGTTATAAGGCCACGCCCACAATGACGAAGGTTACCGCCCATTTGCAATCTCGAATGGAAAAAAAAATACTCAAAATATATAATACGATACTGTAAGGGTTGATAAATCATCGGTTGAAATATGTGAGTGTGTTCAATGTTGAGTTTGGATGAATCGGTTGTTGTTCGATCAGTTTGTCCAAAGAAATATTTAATTGTTAAAATGATCAGTATGAAATGTTGAATGGCTAATGCGAAATACTAATATATCAGAATTCAAGATCAGAAATTTTTCCTGTCAGAAAATTTGTTTTCTAAGCCTGTTTTCATAATCAGGTTGTTAAGTAATATTTAATTAGAGTTGGAATTTTTTTGTGAAACGAAATTGAATCACTTATCAAGGCTTTAAGTGTAATACTGATTATCGGATTTAAGATTTATGAATCGGATTTAAGAACACTGGGAAATTCATATTTATTCAAACTTAACAAAAGATATTAAAATTCTAAATAACAAAAACATATGTTATTTTTGTAATCACTGATTTTTAGCCCACAATTTTGTAACAAACCATAAAATTTTCCCAATGTTATTTCTTACAAAGGCTTCACTGATCATCAATTTTAACAAAAATCAGTGGATATGTAGATAAGTAAGTATATAAAATAATATGATAAACCTTAATACGAATTTGAATCATTTTAGATATCAGAAGTAGAACGAAATTCAGCTTTTTCATAAGAACATTAAAAAAATGTTTTCTTGAACATATTGCAAATTTGATATTCGACGAATGAAAAATCATCAAGAAATACATATTTGTTCACCATTAATATTAAATCTACTCACAATTAATTTCCACAAAAAACCCAAAATATTCAAAAGACATTCCCATTCAATTTTTCAATCAATACACCCAATACAACGAATACAAATACAAAACGAACCAACGGCGCATCAATCAAAAGCACACGCCGCCGGCTTCTGATGCAGATCTGCACGTGCTTTCGAATGGCTATATTATAGCCCAACATCTATACAGCCCAACATCTATATAGCCCAACATCCACATAAGCCCTAGTGTGTGAAACGACCAAAAAAAGGTCATCTATGTATACAGCGGGGTCGAAAGTGGGGTTGCTTTCACCTGTCCGTGAAAACGCGCCCCTAATTGGACTCGATTATTCGGTCACCCTTTAGTTCGACACCTGAGTTGGGCTATAATATAGCCCATTTTGACCTGTCGTTGGGATTATCTTTAATTAAAGCTTATTGTGTCAGTGGGGAGACTTTTACGGGTTGCGCTTTTCTGATCGCGATCGGTTAAATTGGTTCGATTGGTTGAATTTGATTTTGGGAATAATTTGATGTTAATTATTTTGTTATAAAAAAATTCCCCCGAGAACAATTAATTGGTAGAAAATGATTTCTTTGTGAAATGTGATGATGCAGAATCTTTTCAGATGTGCATAAAATAGATCTAGAAACTTTCACTGTCGAATAATTTGATGTTAATTACTTTGTTATAAAAAAACTTCCCCCTTAAACTGTTAAATGATAGAAAATCCTTTGTTCATGAAATGTGATGATGCAGAAATCTTTTTAGATGTGCTTAAAATAGCTCTAGAAATTTTCACTGTCAAAAAAATCAGCAGTTAAAGAGTCTATAAATGACATATAGAAATACACTCAATTTTCTTTATACAGATGATCTATTGAAGCAATCAAAGTTTGTAGGATATCAATTTGATATATTTTTATAAAAAATGAAATAAAGTTTTTAATATATTGTGCTTCATATTGTTAGATTCACACATTAATGTGCGATTATGAAATCATTGTAATTGTACATATATCAAATTGTAAAATTAATATAAGCACACATGTTAAAATATGATTTGAAATTCAATAAAAATACTTTTTACAATATAATTTCAATCAACTTTTATTTTTTGCTTAAATAACGTAATAATAACAAAAAAAACTTCAATTTATTCAGACATTCCAAAAATCGATAAGAGTTCAAAGGGTCAAGATTTATTAAATACATCTGAATTATATGATATTTTAAGATTCACAAATGAATTTATAAAGTATATTTAGATAAAATTAAATATATTTTTATCTGGTTTCTTCAATTAATACCAGTTTTCATCCCTCATACGAACAAACAGCATACAAAAAGCAATCTCTGTATGCTCGCGGGCTTAGAACTCGAACAAATCAGATCGGGGACATACAAATTGGATTTTTAAACGTTTTAGTCGAAAACACTAAGCGGGGGTGAGGGTTTTTCTAAAAGAGAAAAATATATACATACATGTTGTATTATATTGTATAATAGTATACGTATAAGACCTAGTGGTGATGGAGCTTTGTGAGTCAGTGCATATCGCGAGGGGTGCAAACGTGTGGATAAGGTTTTAGAGGGAAACGGGGGTGTCGTTCTTATTTTATAGCGTCTAAATATTTGAAAGGGTGAGATATTTTCAGTTTTGATCATATAAATCTTTTTTGTATTTAATAAGTATCAAATTAAATAAATATGATGCTTGAATTAAGTAATGGTTTGAGTTAAGATAATCTGTTGAATTTTATATCGTCTCACTAACACAAGATTTATTTATTTATTAGTTAAACCCAATTATTTTATATATTTCAATATATTTAATTTTATTTACTTCAAAGTACGTGAAATAGTAGAACCCCTAAACTACTCTGAAGAATAAATAAAAGCTTAATCGATCGAATTTTAATCGATACAAGACAAGGCGAGTTTCGGTCCACTTGTAGAAAACGTTTCGTAAGTCAATACATTAAAATATTAATAAAAATGATTAAAATATTGCCCAATAGAATGCAAGTCATATTTAACTCTTTTCATTCCATATTATTTATTATTACATGTCATTACTTTTACAACACGATTTTTAATAAAACCTATTATATTCACTCTATACTTAATGCACTATAACTCGATTCTCAATAATACGAGATCCTTACTATAACAAAATTATAGATTGATACATTATATTTGATGACTGAAAAGACCAAAGGGTACAAGTGATTTCGAGAAAAGCTCGTTCAAAGTTGACCATATACTTACACGTATTAGGAGGAGGTAGAGTGATTTGATGATATATCGAGGCACACGTTCCATGTTCGCTTATATCCTTTTGCCACCAAATACATAGAAGCGATTTCTGTACATTTCTCAATTTAAATAAAAATTCAACTTGTAACCCTTAACTTTTTCAGTTGTTATTCAATGGAAATTGTATTTTTTTTCTCAATGGCTTTCAATCGAATCATTTGTTTCAAAAAAATATAACAAATTTATATATACGAATCGAAACAACTAAAAAAATGGAACATATGAAAAAGCATAATCCTCTCCAGATACAAACATTTCATATAGGAACAGGGGTGTATTCAGGGGGAGGGTGGGTAGAGAGGATTTCACACTGACTTGCCGAGTTTCTCACGCGTTCATAACACGACACAGGGCGCGTTTGAATTCCACACATTTCGACGAGCCGACTCGATAACACATTAACCACCCGCCTACTCAACCCATTGCCAAATGCGAGGCTTCTAGTTAAATTAAGTTCCGTTCCAAAAAAACTTAAATTTTTTTTTTTTTTTAATCGAAGGAAAATGGACAAAACTTATCCAGAGATCATCAGGTGATACTTACTTAACAGAAAAAATCAAATAGGCAAAAGTATAAAAACTATATAATAACGACCAATTACAGCTAGGCATGTGTATTTTGTAAGAAAGCTACGTAACAATGAAAAGCTTTTCATTTTTTCTAAAATTTTTAAAAATCTTACCGATATTTATGTATCCGTGTATATCTTTCTGAAGTCACTGCTGAATATTAGTTAACATGAGCGGTTTTCTGTTGTCGATAATGATTTGGTTTAAAAAGTGAATAGGAAATTAGTGAAAACAGACAGTTCGTTAAGATAATGCTTATTGTTAGTATGTAATTTTCATAAATCGTCTTGAATAAAGTGACAAAAGATAATTTAAGCTACATAGATTGACTTCACATGTGGTAGCTTTTATCTAGAAAAATATAAAAAAATCAATTTACGCTTACGAGAAACCTTCGATCAATTACGGCAACTAGATAAAAGTTAAAGAAACGACCTTTCATATAAGAATAAATTGAACTAAATGTATATTATTTATAGATTCCTCAGCGGTTGATCCTTTGGTATTGAAAAAAATTGAAATTTGATAATTTTACAACCAACGAAATTTCTATTGTTTCGACTATTTCCAGGGGCAACTTTTTGTAATCCAGTTGTAGTAAATATTATGCACAACCTATGTATATATATTCACAACGAGATTTACAATAGATACAAGAAATATTACATATATAAAAATTCATAATCAGTTCAAATTCCAAAGAATTTCAAACAACTCAATATCAAAAAAGCTAGCATATCAACATAATTAGATTCAAAAATAATATTTTTACATTTTTTCCTAAACGGAACTTAATATACGAACACGCCTCACAACTCCTCTCTCCCCAATAAACCGTACCAAGTGCGCAATCAGAGGTCTCACAATAAGACGATACGTTTTCTTCGATATTTTGCGAATATGCGGTAGTTTCGTAGGAAGTGCGAACCTACGGTTGGCCGTCGCTTCTGATTCGAAGAGGGAACCGAGTGTGGAACCGGCTCGATTATCGCTCGAGTGTGAATGCTCACTTATTAGCATCGAATGAGTCATATTGTTGTCAAGACAACGAACGCATGTCTTTTCGTGTGTAGTGATTGCTGTTGAGGTGTGCAATTTAGTCGCCAATTTAAGGGGAGGTGTGTACGTGTTATGAAAAAAAATTTCATCGTCTGTTCAAGGTTAAACTTGATTAACTCATTTTTTGCAAAAAAGGATTTGATATACTGGTAAAATTCTATATGACGACCGAAATGGCCAAGGGAGACAAGTGACTTCGTGATGATTTTTGAGGAAAGCGCTCTCAAAGTTGAGGTCGAGTGATTTGATGATATATCGAGGTATACGTTCCGAGTTCGTTTATATCCTTTTGCTTCCAAATATATGAACGTGCATTGAAGCGATTCCTGTGCATAACTCAATTATGGCAGAAATGTCATTAGTACTTCTTGGTCTTTTCAGTCGTCATATGTGATTTATCTTTTCTGAGTTATAATATTAAATAATGTTTATGTTAAATCAAATTTTTGCATTAAAATTATTCCAAAAGTTAGTGCCAAATACAAAATTAAGAACCACGTTTGATAAATTTTTAAATTATAAAAGAAACAATAAACCAATTTAAAACAAATTCAACGAGAAAATGAAACGTTTTTCAAAGTAATTAAGAAATTTGTCTAGAATTAAAATCAAAAAAGTCTAGAATTGAAATCAAGAGTGCAAATAACATATGATGACTGAAAAGGCCAAAGGGTGTACAAGTGAAATTTTTGTCTAAATTGAGTTATGTATACGAATCGCTTCTATGTACGCTCAAATATTTGGTGGCAAAAGGATATAAACGAATTTGGAACATGTACCATCACTCGACCTCCTCATAATACATGCTCAACTTTAAGCATCCATTTCTCAAAATAATTTGTACCCCTTAACCTTTTCAATCATCATAGCTATTTTTTTTACAATCAACACTCATAAAACACAACATAAAACGAAATTTTCTTAAACATGCAAGATATACGAAAAACATAGACGTGTCGAGCCTTATATTTAGTTATATTGGATACGTAAGTAGCTGAAAGTTTGGCTGAAAGCAGAGAGCCAAAACATGTTCACATATGAGACAGCTTCAGGATGTTTGCCCTTTTTTCATAATCACTTGTACCACTTAACTTTTTCAATCATCACACAGCCTATCAAGCATCATCGCATTTTTTTTTTACAATCAACACTCATAAAATGAAATCTTCTTAAACATGCAAGATATACGAAAAGTACAGACGTGTTGAGCCATATCTTTAGTTATATTGGATGTACGTAAGTAGCTGAAAGTTTGGCTGAAAGCAGAGAGCCAAGACATGTTCACATATGAGACAGCTTCAGGATGTTTGCCCTCCTTGGCTTGCTAACCTCAGGACAACTTTAGCTTTATATGAAATCTTGGGGTGTGACGGCAAACTCAAAGGCGTAAATCCCCTCTAGCGATTTAAGGATAACCACATATGTGTCTTGCTCTACACGTAATAAACGAATTTTATTTCATACATAGCAAATTCAACTTCTAATCTGTTTATATACTCTCGATTAATTTTGTGTGATTTTCTTTTATGCGAATTTGAAGTTGTGTGGTTTATAAAATTGAAAATTCATAGAAAACATATCTTTAATTTTTAGTGTGAATTAAAGATCTTTTGTGTAATAATTTATTATAGAAAGCGTTTATCACACAAAAAAATAAGATGTACGTATTATGAAAGAGCAAGTACAGTGTACTCCTCTATAACGTCAAGATAGATTCAATGTTATATGGGGGAATTTTTTAAAATTTATTTCATATTTGAAGAAAATCTAGAATTCAAATGTTTACTTCGTATTCTTCGAGCGATATTCTTCGTACAAATTGAAAAGATCAATGCAGCACTTCACTAAATAATATTTGATTAGAAATATCTAATAAGTGTTCAAGAATAGCGTTATAGGAGACTTTGACTTTGTAATAGAAAACGAGATAGATATTGAAAGTTTAACTGTATAATCAATTTTGAATCATAATAATAAGCACAGATATTTATTAAAGGACGTACGATTTAACACACGACGATTGAAAAGACCAAGAGACTTAAGTGACATTTTTTCCGAAATTGAGTTATGTACAGGAATCACTTTTATATATTTGTTGGCAAAAGGATATAAGCGAATTTGAATTGTGTGCCTCAACATATCATCAAATCACTCGACCTCCTCCTAATACATGTATTCAATTTTGAGTGCACTTTTCTCGAAATTTACCCCTTGGCATTTCCAGTCTATCGATTAATTAATAGAATATCTATCCAATTAAATTTCTAACTAAACATTTTTCAAAAAAACGAATAACCATTTTTCTCACAGTTAACAAGACGAATCTGAACATCCTTCCATGATCGAACATTAATTAGATAAGTCGTCGAAAAAATAACATATCTCCCTTACAAGAAAATGCGATATAATCCCCCCTTCGTACCTACCCCCCCCTGTACAATAATTACCGACAATGGCCGTGAAATCAATGGCAGACAATGGAAGACAGATAATGGCGAAGGAAAGCGGGAAATCCGGTTCTCATAATGGCAGCCGGAAGAAAACGAAGGGGACGATCGGTTATGGCGGATGAAAACAATGAGACAGTAGCTGAAATCCAGAGAATGCCGTATATACGTATGTATGGGGGATATTTATATCGTGGATAAATCGGGAGTTTATATTTTTATATTCGAAGACTGAAAAGGACGAGGGGTATGAGTGGTGTTTTTGCAGAAATCGATTTATGTATAAGAATTGCTTCTGCATGTGTATCAAAATTGTTCGAAATTAATCAAACTTCGTATTGCCACGGATGCGTTTTATTCGATAATATTTTTTATGTGTGAAATAAAAAAGTCGAACCCGGGATTTTACGCCTTATATACGTTAAAAGTTGCAATTTCGTAATTAGGATGGTAGCCGTGCGGTCGACACGCGTGTGCCACGATCCGAGTTCGAGGCACGGCTGAAAATTTCGAGCATCGTTAGCGCATTTGTAATATAGATCGAAAAGACCAAGGGGTACAAGTGATATTTTTGCCGAAATTGAGCTATGCACAGGATTCGCTCCTGTGCACGCTCATTTATTTGGTGGCAAAAGGATGTAAACGAATTCGGAACGTATGCTGAGATATATCATCAAATCAGTCGACCTCCTCCTAATACATGTAGGCACATACTCAAATTTGAGTGCAATTTTCTCGAAATCAACGCAGTCACTTGTACCCCTTAGCCTTTTCAGTCGTTATTTATGTTAATATTTGTATGTTTTCATATTTTACAAAAGAATCTGATGATTCTGTTCCAATTTCATCATATTACAAAGGAAATTTACTAAGAGCCTCACTCCACACTATTGATTTTAATTCTGAACAATTTTCATGTTCATGAATTTAAGGAATATTGTAATTTTTGCAAAATTTTTACAAAATAAGTTTATAGTTTCTCTCATAATTTAAAGAGTATGATTTTTAATACAAATACATTTGGCAATAGCATTTGGAATAGATTTTATAGAAAAATTCGATTAAACCAAAACATTACTCGGAAAATATTATTTTGAAACAGTTGTTGGAGTATATGAAAATAATATTTTATTGTAAACCAATAAAATACATAAAAAAATATTTATTCATTAAAATATTACTTAACCCACCCCGACGATAATCTCTACTGAACAATATTTCTATTTGAATCGAATTTCCCATAAAAATCATTGCAAATGTCCATATAAAATACATAATTGAAAACCAAACATGATCAATTTCAAAATTATTGAAAAAACTACTTACAAATTCACTAAAAATTTTGCAAAAAAAAAAGAATTGATTCAATTAGAACTATGCAGATGTGTATTTTGATCGGCTCGCTTTTCCAAAAATGAAATTGGATAAAATAAGGGTACATACATTAATCATTTAGTATTGTGTGCATTTTTGGAGCACAAGTTGGGAACGTAACGGGATTACACGGGAATTAAACTGATCCATGTTCAGCTTTATTAGTGACGCGAATTTGACGGATTTCACGTTTTGGTGAAATGCATTTGTACTTGCATTGTGTTTGGATTGATTTTGCATATTTCACCTCATCGAGAATTAATTTTATCATTTTTAATAATTTGCCCAAAAAAAACATTAAAAACTTATCTGAATTTTGATCCAACACTGTTAAAAGTAAATCTTAAATCCCGACACGAACGATCTTGTTAATCGATTTACGTCGAAATTAAATTGCTTAAAAATTACATAAACTGTATTTAATATATTAAATATATGGAATAAAATATAATTTTAATTTTAAATACAGTTAGCATAATTTTTTAGTAATTTAATTTCAACGCAAATCGATTTTTAAAACCGTTCAAATTTAAGATCGTATCGAGATTTAAGATTTACTTTTCACAGTGAATCGCTAATAGTCATATTTCATAAAAATATAATTTAATCGATGATTCTATGTGAAAATAACGTATAATTCATATGAATCTGTGAAAAAGTTGAGCAATAAATTTGTATTCAACACAACGAAAAACTTCAACCATCAATGAATCGAATGAAACTCAAATAAAAGCAAAAGTTTGTTCGTGCGAATTTAATTGTAATAAAATTCAAATATTCACAAATTTATATGGAAAATTTTAGTTTTATTTATTCGACAAATATATAGATTGTAAACTTTAGTAAAAATACCACATCGTATTTTTCTTCTGTGAAAAAAGGAGGTAAATCACTAAACACTAATCCACAACAGTTCCATCGACGACCACACATTCTTTTTCTATGGGTAAAGCCTCATTCACACGTGAATCGACAATGATTTATATTTCAGATCAAATGAGACATTAAACATTAATCGTATAATATTAAATTAATTGATGTAATTAAATTGTGCTATTGACTGTACCAGTGTTTATAAAAAGAATATGTACCTAAAGCAAATTTTTTAGATGTTTAATAAATTTCTTATTTCTCTTGTTTAAGCTTTTCGAAAATATACATCATATGACGACTGAAAAGGCCAAGGAGTACAAGTGACGAGAAAAAAGCGTTCAATGTTGACCATGTATTAGGAGGAGGTCGACTGATTTGATGATATATTAAGGCACACTTTCCGAATTCGTTTATATCCTTTTGCCACCAAATAAATGGGCCTGCATATAAGCGAAACTGTCACTTGTACTCCTTGGCTTTTTTGATCGTCATACCGACTTTTCCGAAATTTTTCACAATATTTTTTCTTGAGAACAGAACTTTCTTAAGCGGATAGTTTACGTCCTCAATTTATTCTCGAATCGATTCTAGTGTGAATCAAGCTTTAGAGTCACGCAGGCTGCACGTTATGCTCTCTTGTATATATAGCTATCTCTGTATATATTCGGGGATGTTTTCTCGCGTGGTTGATTTTTAATCCCGGGACCGATCTATCCCAATGTCCCCATCCAATCCCTGATTTTTAATATCCTCCGCCTCCCAATTTAGAGGGACACTCCGAGGGGCCGTATGTAGGGGAAGTATGGATTTGCCGATAGATAAAAAAAATGTATTGAAATCCGAAGAAAAATACAATCGAAATTCAGAATATCGATGAAATAATTTTTTACAAAAAAAAAAAATCATAAAAAACTTGCATAAATCTATACAGATTAATTTTCTTATTGTTATTGTCTACATATTATACGTTAAAAGTGCATATGAAGTTTGATTCAGAATACTGGTAAATAAAATATGTAGTACTTACGTATGTAAAATTTATCAGTTAACAATATAAAATCAAAACGTTAAGAGAATGTTAAATCTCATTTAATTCACTTAATTTCAATTAAACTTTTGTCAACAAGATTCTGACTTTATCTAACCGACTAAATAAATATTGTTTTCACTCCGCTTACTAAGAATTAGCTTTAGTCAAACCGATTTCGACGTACGCATTTACTAATTAGTGTATCTATACTTATTTATGATTAAACATTCTTATTGTGATATATCTATTAAATAAACTTCCAGTGTTTTGAGTATTAATTTTCACATTTAAAAAAAATATACTTTAATTTAATGTTTTATGAAAAAGACTCTCAGACGAATTACCAGTTTTTCGGTGTCTTTCAAATCGTTTATATGTTCGATTTGAGAGACATCTATCGGCGACCGGCTCTTTAATCCATATATCTACCTCATTATGT
This sequence comes from Cheumatopsyche charites, assembly GCA_024721215.1. Lineage (NCBI taxonomy): Eukaryota > Metazoa > Arthropoda > Insecta > Trichoptera > Hydropsychidae > Cheumatopsyche > Cheumatopsyche charites. Next base: position 12,142,247 of record CM045587.1, read on the forward strand.
GAGCTATTTATGAAGTGGAATAGAAATAGTGAAATAGATCAAAAACCTTGGTCTATTTATATCTACGCGTGAAAACGACAGGCAGAATTTTCACTATTCGCTTACAGAGTGACGTCATGCTACGAGTCAATGTACAGACAATGTACAATTACAATCTGTAAATGTGAGGATCATTCCAATTCTAGTGAATTCACCTGTAAATGGTTGTAACTATCTACTGTAACTATCTATGTAACTACTGTAACTATCTATCTACACTAAAGCGTTACGCCGGACACACACACATACATACAATAATACCATTTTATATATCGATATCGAATATCATAACAGTGGCAATAGCGTCATCAGGAAACGGAAACGGTGGGGCGCGCACCCCTGCATTTGCAAAACTGGCGCGCGCTCCGCCGTTATTGCAACACAAGGGTTGAAATTCGACACGTTCACACAATGCGCCAAGTTGCAAAACCATTGTCATTCAAATTGACAAATGTCTGAGTGCGACTTGCGCAAACTCGCCCATAATAAATATTTATATTTGAGCAAGGAATGAGCGAGCTGTTTTCGCTATACGCACTGAACCACCCCATCGCCGGCTAACTAACTACCCTTATGTATATGAATATGAATGAAAATGTAAAAAATATATATGTGGATGTATGAAATTCCACCCTCGCAACGATGATGAAATATGACGCTCGAAAATGTCGGCATGACTATTATGATTGTAATAATAATGAACGCTCTTTTTATATCGGTTGTCGTTTCGGGTTAAATGCTCTTTCTATGGTGTTAAACACTCATTATCACTCTATTGTTGGATTATCTTTATTTAATTTGAACTTTTTTAATATTTTTATATTTTTTATAATTAAAAATACAAAAAAAAAATAGATTTTTTTAAAGAAATGAGAATCTATTGAAATCTATACTATTTGTGAGGAATTATGGACCATTTTGATACATTTGATGAATGTTGAATTTTTTACAATATGGGTTGTAATTTTTTCGTAGACTGATCAAATACAATTTTGAATTCGTTATTTGTCATTTGAATCGATTTCTATATAATTTGATTAATCAAAAATATCATAAGGAAGAGATTATTGTCAGTGCATATAAAATTAATATATTATTGGATAACTCTCAAAAGTACATCCTTTTGATTATTTATGATGCATAGTTTACCATTAAAATATTTCTTTATACATTCTATCAATTGTTGCATATTGATCTCTTCTTAATGATATTTTCGTTTAATCAAAAATTTTCCATGAAAATCATTCAAAATAAAATATTTAGAATCACATTTAAACAATGAAAAAAACTATGTATAAACTCATTCAGTACAAAATTTACAAATGAATGTAGAATTTCTTAAATTCTTTAAGACAAGTCAACTCTAGATAGTATTTAAATTTTTCTTTAGAGTAAAATATATTTTTTTTTTCGAAAAAGTAAAAATTTTAAAATATTTCCACTCAAAAAAAAAAAAATTAACGATGTCGCCGAATTAAATTCAAAAGAATCACGTGTGTTGATTCCCATAAGCTATAGAAAAATTGCCGAACAATAAAAAGTGCCCCTTTTACAATATTATGATACGCATACACATAGTGACACTGATATCCCTCGCACATAATAATAATTCATATTTCATTAAGGGTGTTAATACAGCATATCTCCTATCGAGAGAAGTGTGCTCGTTTTTAACACCCCCCCGTACAACACGCTTTTTGTTGTCTCTATTTAAATCGTTTGCCACTTTATTTATTTTTTCGTTTTATTTGCCTTTAGTCCCTCGCTTTGGGGGAGACTCGTTTCATTGGTTGCGATATGAATTTTTGATTCATTTTAATGAACTTCTCGCTTTGTTTGTTTGAATTTATCACAGAATGCTTGGTTTAAAGACAAATTTTAATTTTTGAATATTTGAATTATTCATTGATTTTATTGTCAAAACACTTGGTAAAGTAATGTTTTTTTTTCTGTAAAATGAATCTTTGTCTGTTTCATAACGTTTTGTTTTATGGAGTTGATCATGTTGTGCACTGGGGGGCTCAATTAGTGATGATATTTTGTTGAAAATTCGTATAACGAATCGCCGAAATGATGTATTGTCGCATTTTGTTCGGCTTTGTTGGTTTGACAAAGAGTTTTTCTTGTAAGGGGTAGATTTTGCGTATGCGTGTGAAAAAATTTATAAAGGCAATAAGTGCATTGATAATCGGAATTTCGCACGCTTTTTGTTGAACAGTCATCGTGGGGTTAAGTATTCTTATTGATGTACATATTCCAGCGTTTATTTTATTCAAAAATATATCTATCAAAATTTAAAAAATATATTAAAAATTTAAAAATTCTAATTATTTTAAGGCCTCCATACACATATACGATATATCATACGACAGCTTACAATAGGGTGGATAAGTTTACTAATCATATGAACAATAGAAACACGGTTTATTTTTGAAATCGTAAGACAAAACTATCTATGGGGGTCTTAAAAGATAATTTAAGATATGAGTCAAGAATTATCATCCTAATCAAAAGATCACTTGAACCGATATTTAAGAAAAAAATCTTATGTCAGAATTTTGAATCATTTCAGAATCTATAAAAATAAAAACGAATGTATGTATTTACATATGTTACCTGTAGACTCCGAAACGGCTGATCCGTTCGCTGTGAAACTTTCAGGAATTATTGTACGTATAACTAGAAAGGATTCTGCGTCAATATATTTTGAATTTAAAAAATATATTTTTTTTCGTAAATTTTGTAATTTCAAGGGAGGAAACTTTGACATAGCCAATGTTATGCAAAGCCTACATACGCAACGTGATTGTTATATTTTTAGATCTCAAAATGACTGATTCTTTCACCGAAATTGTAGCGGGAACAGATATTGAATCGGGAACGGGTACAAGAAATAATATACTACAATTTACAATCGGCTTAAAGTCTTAATAGTCTCGAGCAACGCCAAATGACAGAAGCTAGTACATAAATAAACTTCAAAAACATCTTCAACATAAAAAAAAAAGATTAAATCTAGGCCAAAAACCCTAATTAAAACCCCAAATTGACAAAAGTCATCCCCGATAGATCAAACGGCGCGTTCTCACGACACATCGTCCAGCGTCCGTTTCGCCCAAACGACAAACGTCCAATGACGCGCGTCTAATGGCCAGATTAAAGCCCACTTGGGGCAATAAAGGACACCGGGCCGATTTATCACTTGCGGTGCGCGGACACCGTAAAAAAGGAAGCAGCGGCGGCGCCCGCAATTTATCGGCGTCGTTGGGGACAAACGCTCGATTGGGCCCGTCTTTTTTCCACACCGGGCGGACTCAGGGGGGTGGTGCGACACGTGCCCCTTTCGTGAAAAGAAGGGGTGCGAATCGGGTATGTTTCGATTTTACGAGCCCGAGAGCGTTTGATCGATGTGCGTTTTGGTAAAATCAGGTTTCGTGTCATAAGCTTTTATTTTGTATTATGCTTATAATACATAGTTTCTGAAAGTTGAAGTTTCTCGAGACTTTTTGGAATTTAAGATGATTATGAACTGTTCTATATTATAATATACAGGTGGACCTCGTCTTTCTCACAATTCGCTATTTCGCACATTTTCGGAAAATAATATTTTTTTTTTAAATAGATTTTGAACACAAAAAACCACTCTTATTCTTATTTTTTTTTGATAAAGTCGATTTATCTTAAGTCATTTGTAATATTTTCAGTAAATTAGTAAACGAAACATCATTAAAAATTCGAACAAATTCTTTGTTCGATACTTAGGTCTATTGAAAAAAAATCGCCGAGCGATCTCAATATCAAGTGACTTTATCAATAGCTATAAAGAAATTACATGACGGATTGTGCTGAAACTTCATATTTGAATAAAGGAAATATGCATCAATTTAATAAAAAAAAATAATTTCAAGAATATCTTTACGGGATCTTTTTAAATTAACAATTCCGGATACTTTTTTTTTATATACCTCGACTTTCGAACAATTTGACTTTCGTACACATTTTCAAAACTAATTGTGTGCAAAAGTCGAAGTCCTCCTGTATCCCGTTCCTATGCCAAATCCATATTCCCGTTCTTGTTCCAATTCTCGTTATCTTTCCCATGAAAATTCTAATCTATGTTGAATTCGTCATAATAAAAAATCATGAGATTACTAATATCTATCGATTGAGATACATTTTAAATCTGTTGAATCGAAAAGTCCATTATTTACATCTTTCATTACTTAAATCATTCAAAAACAACTTTACACCATACAAAATATAACATATCTACAATAATTTCCCTTAAAAAAATAACTGAAAATATCATATTTAATCGAAATTCTACTGAATATAGATACTCGAAGCATCATTAGGTACACTATACTTTAGCTACAACAGTCTCCCCTATAATACATACATGTGGAGCAGTTCGCACATCGCTCTGTCCTCGTTTTCGCTTGGTTAATAAGCTGAGCAATTTCAACCCCCTCTAAGACGACGAAAATATGGTCTGGCTTCTCTAGTTTTCTGAACAGACGCTTCTAGAAGTGTTGCCAGTGCTAGTCGTTGTGTTACCATGCGATATTGCGAATTTGGCCATCGTAGTGGAAAATCGAAGCAATTATTGCTCGCTGGTGACATCGCGCCTTTGCTAACTCATATCCATTATTAACATATGTGCAATCTTCATAAATTGTATCGAATATAATGGGATAAAGTATTTTTTTTAAGATGACAAACCTGTTTTGTATTTTACTTATTCAAATTGTTGAAATTTATGAGAATTATACATGAAAAATTCATGTGGTTTATTCATAATATTTTTCTTACGTTAATAACGCTTGAACGATTCTATCAAGTTTAACGAATGAATATTATTTTTCTCGTTAATTTCAAAAAAATAATTGTAGACAAAACGTCTTCCATTTCGGTGAGCTTTTTAAATAATACGTTTGTAAAATTGGCTCTCTACTCGTTAGCGCGTTTACAAAAAGTCCCACATTATCGCGTCGTATATTTTCGCGTTTTCCGCCATAATTTGTTTATGTGTCGCATAATACGCATCGGAAAAGGAAACGCGAAAAAAATTCGTACCAATTTTCTCATGTATGAAATATTTACGACGAACGAAAAATAAATATGTCAGAATGGTTTCCTTTTGTGCGGAGAAAATTAGCGCTCGCGGCGCCATTTTGTTTTTTTGTTTTCCATTATTTTCCCTGTACACAAATTTTCCGATTTATACCGCACTCAGTTTATGCGATTCAATTTCAAATCATTTTTTTTAAACAGGTAATTTTTACCCAATTTTTTATATACACACCGTGTATTTTAATCGGTCACAAGTGACACAGATAACCCTTAATAGTTAGTATAATTCACTTTATATATAGTGAAGACGAGACTCCTAAGAGTAGAGAAGTGCACACATAGGTGTCACTAAATAGTTCGAATTAATCGAACATATGAAAGGTGTAGGTGATGTGATCATTTGCGGAGCCGTTTCGTAAAACGTTAAATTAACACTTTTTTCGAATCAAATGAATCCAAACATTCAAAAGAAACGACCGTGTCTCCATATCAATTAAGTAAAACGACATTTTGACACTCGCCAAGATAGGACTCGAACTCACGCATCCCAAGTATGCTGAATCGACACGGTATGCACAAACGCTTTATACCGCTGCGCTATCGGCTGGCTATTTTATTTTTTATTTTATTCATCCTAATAATTTTTCCATTAACAGAATAACTGTCAAAAATGATAGTTTTACTAATAAGTGAGAAACCATATGTTAAATTATTCGCAGTTGTGATGTTTAAGCATGAATTCAACCTCAAAGGAATATTTTTATTGAAAACATAAAACACAATTTGACTGTAGATTTTATTATAAGATAAAAATATAAAATTTTCAGATCGAATTAATTCAGATATACATTTTTATATATCTGAATTTTTTTTCAGCCGTATAGTTTAACGGCATTGACCGCTCGTATGTAACAAGCATTCGAGGATTTATGCCGTAATATATGGCTGTTGTTACTCAGTACCCAGGAACATTGAAAATCGTCCCTACCATAAACATTTTCCGCTTCGAAAAATCGAAAAAAAAAATGAAAATATAAAGGGAAACGAAGGGTAGGGACACACGCCGCTCTATACATGCATTGTACGTGCGTACGTACCTTTAGGGGATTTAAATCTGCCAGCGCTTGATAACGCGGCTTTAATACGCAAAGTGTATAAAATGTTTTTAGCTTTTCTTTTTTTATGTATTTTACGTATCGGGTATTAAAATTGCGAGATTTCATGCTGAAAGTTGATGGAATTGGGTGCGTGAAAATATATGAAAGTTTTCATGGAATAATCTCGTATAAAAATCTAAGTAGATACAATATTTTGAACAAATTTTATATCCATTTTTGTAGTTGATAATTTGATTATTTTACATAAAACATCAATATAGAACTTTTCTAGAATCAAATAATATAATCTTGTAATATTAAACTGAAAATAATATTGATTTGATTGTAGGCTTGAATTAACGTAGTTGAAAATATGTAGTTGCAGTTATATTTAATATATGACGACTGAAAAGGCTAAGGGGGTACATGACTTTGCGGTGATTTCGAGAAAAGTACGCTCAAAGTTGAGCATATACCTAAATGTATTAGGAGAAGGTTGAGTGATTTGATGATATATTGAGGCACACGTTCCGATTCGTTTATATCTTTTTGCCACCAAATATATGAATCGATTCCTATACATAACTCAATTTCGCCAAAAATTTCACTTGTACCCATAGGCCTTTTCAATCGTCATATAATTATCAACTCAATAGTTCAAAATAGTTAAACTGCGATAAAATTTCTGATTCATACTTGTATCGATTTCCTAACAACAAACTAAATTTTTACACTAGAATTTAGTTCGAAAGATAAAAATTCAATTCTTACATTAAATTGGGCACAATTAACTTTACAAATTCATTATCATGAACCAAAAATCTACCTATTGTACAAAACAGAAACATATCGAATGACACATTTAAGTCCAAGTACCCCACAGTGCGTTCCGTCGATATATGTATTATACTACGACAATAAAAAAAGCCGCCCCCGGGGGCCATTTTATTGTTGGGTTATATTGAGTTGGGGTGTGGTGCAAAGTTGTAAATACCCCAAGTAGGTACCGCAAATAATAGACCGCAACGATAATTCTATTGCTCAGATTCCAATATAATTCCGTTCTCAGAGACGTGATTCAATTTGGCACGATGAGAATTCCATTAGAGACTCGATTTAGGAACGGGAACGATTTATTTATTCGTAGATGCATATTTCGAAAGTAAAATGGACAAAATGTAGCTAGAGATCAATAATGATGACTAAATATAACGATGTTGATAAGCTCTTTTTGTGGGAATCATTCGTTATTATGGGTGTAAGTTTCGATTCAATGTGTGAAAAAAGTTTATGTTGAAAATGGATGAAAAAGTAGTTCATTTCAGATAGTTCTAAAACGGTTTATTTTGTTGCTTTCTCATTTGAAAAGTGTTGAATGAAAATCTTAAAAAAAATATTTATATGTAATTGGTCTCTAAATACACATTCCATACATTTTTTCCCTATTCTTTTTTTCTTTCGTTTATTTTTAATTAATCAGCTGTTCTGACAGTTTTCAACTATACATAGTATTAATACACAATAATAACGATTGATATTATTTAATACATCGATGAAGAGAAAGAGATAATGAATTTTCTATTTCAGAAGCCATTTTAATTAATTCTGTACTTTAATGTGAACTGATTACATTCATAACTAATTATAAACAAAAGTACGTTTATAATTTCTAAAAAAATAAATATTTAAGGGAATTAAGAAAGCATCGAAAAACACATTCGATCGTTTTTTTTAACTTCTTGCTTAATGGAGTTAGTCAAGTTTAGCTTTGATTGCCTCACATTTTCAATGTTGTTGTACTCTATGATGTATGATTCGAATATTTTAGTAATTTTATTATATTTCAATATGAGAAATCTATACGAACGAATTCATATAACGCGAAAAAAATCGATATGCGTATTGTGCAAAAGCACTCCCCGTCGTTATAATTTGGGGCTCCGTATATTGCGCGTTAAGCTCGGGTCGTTTTATTTTCCCCACGTTTTATATAATGAGATCAAATAAAAATCAAATTAACTCTCATAGTATTATTATACATAACTCAAAGCTTCCCTATCACTTAACTTACTTAGCAAAACATAGTACGCATATGACCCTACATGAATCATAATCAAATTTGTTCACATCGAGTCATATTTTTCTCGTAAAGGACCCTATAAGCGATTCTTATGATTTTTTCTATTCACAAAATTTACTTATGAATTGTGCATTTATGCGAAATCATTTTGAAAATCTTTACTTACATAAATGAAAATTAATGCGTGTTTGATATACTTCTTAACGGCGGATCCTTTCGCGGTGAATTTTTTCAGAGCATGGACGCCTAGTAAGGTTTATGCTTAATTGCATTTTACAATTTATACTAAAATTCGTACTATCGATTTGATTTTTATCATTCGTCAGTTCTTAGAGGCGCCTTTTCGTAGCCTAGCTGTAGCAAATGTTATGCATGACCTATACTCATAACGTACATAATAATTTCTATATAAAGTGGCAAAAGAATTAGGAACGTGTGCAAAGATATACCAATTATGAAATTACTCGATCTCCTCCTAATAATATAGATACATGTGGGTACATACTCGAATTTGAGCGCACTTTTCTCAAAATCATCGCAAAGTCACTTGTACCCTTTGGCTTTTACAGTCATCATATGTAGTTATACGATTCTATCGACATGACTACAGCAGTAATGAACCTAGTTGCGTTTTTATTTCGTAAATGTACCTATGGGATTCATCGAAAATTGACTTATCACAGCAACAGAGCATTACATTGGACAGACACACACATACATAGATTAGCACTATTACTATACTAGCGATCAGCCCATTGAATATATCAACGCAGTTTTAACCCGCTGAATATATCAACGTAGTTTAAGCTCGCTGAATATATCGACGCGCAGTTTTGGAGCGTTACATGGACACACACACACACAACACAGATACACAGACACAGAATAGCGCTATTATATAGTAAGATATAATATTAGCGATTAGTTATTAAGATATTAGCTATACTAGCGATCAGTCCGTTGAATATATCAACGCAGTTTCAGCCCGTTGAACATATCGACGCGCAGCTTCGGAGCGTTACATGGACACACACACATACACACACACAAAATAGCGTCATTATATACATAGTTAGATCAGTTTGAGGTTCGAGATTTTACTATACGATCTTAATTGAAAAAAAAAACTCAAATTTTAAGAACTTTCTACGCTAAAGGCGCGTTTCTACGATACGCTTCGAAAATATAAAAAAAGGCCGTATAATAGTATTAGCGAAGTTTTCGCCTCGGGGGGGTCGTTTCGCATTGGTGCCCCAAGTCACCCATGGCATGATGGGATTCCGATAAATCACGACGATTCGTCATAATTGAATATTGCGGCGGTTTCGCGAGACGCATCACTTCACCGACAAATTGTTTTATAACCTGATTACGCTTTGCGCTACGTTGGCTATATTGCCGCTCGTGAATGGCAAGCGCGCGAACCTACCCACTTTCGAATATCCTTCTTCAACTTCGCCGCATTCACTTTTATACGTTTCCATTGTGTATTCTAACGTTTGAGTGTTCATTTTAGTACGTTTATAAACGCACTAGGATGTTTATGCATGTGCGATGGATTTTAGTTTGTGCGTAACTGTCGAATGTCGCACGGTAAATGAAGCCTTTTAAATTGCATTTTGCATTTCTGTTGGATTGATTTTATTATCTACTAGCGATCAATCCGTTGAATATATCAACGCTGTTTTGGAGCGTTACATGGACACACACATATATCATATCGATCAAAAATCAAGATTAAAGATGCCAACATCATATTCTAACTAGATTTTTGACGTTTAGTAAAAAAAAAACATTGCTAGAACGCGCTATTGCTGTGATGTATGAGCGATAGAAATTCAAACCTCATTTATAATAATAATAAGAGTGTTTTTTATGTGCAAATATTAAAATCATTATCTTATTCTTGAATATTTCAACTGGCAAAGATTTGGTATAATTTTATGAAAAAATGCAACATTTATCAAATTTTTAAAGTGTCACAATTGATTCCGCTAATGTATTATATTACAAATATCGATTATTTGTTAAGTTTTTGAACGATATTAATCAAAAAAGTTTGAATATTTTATTTGATAATCAAATTTTATATTTGTTGTATATTTGAATAAGTTGAAACAATTGAAACATTGAGAATCTGCGTATTGAAACGTAGAAATATGTTTGTATGGAATTATTCAGAGTTTCAACGAAGCAGATTTCTGTACTTCGCAACTCTATGCGAAATCAATTTGCAGAGTCGAAACAAATTCGCATTTTTTCCTTCGTTCAGCTGAAAATTCTCCGAGTTCAATTATACGATTAAAATTCGGGCCCGAGACGAGATTCAAAAATAGATTGAATAAAGATCAAATTATTCAAATGAACGAAACGGGAGACGGAACAGAAAATGTAATTGGAAATCTGTAAATAGCGCATAGGAAGTGCTGAAAAAAATACAGAAAGAAGATAAACGGGGTCGGGGACACGTGCCGATTGTTTCAGGATTAAGTTGTCACATTCAGCACCACCCTGTATATATAGTGCTAGGGGAAGATCCCCCAGATTTTAATTATTGTGTCTCGAAAAATCGGGGTCAATAAGGATCGGAGTGTGCATCCAAATTGACCAGATATCCATCAATCTGAATTCACTGTCATGAACATCCATGAAAATGACTGTGGATATTCTGAATGTGGATAAAAATCATATTTTTTAATGAATAAATTGCATTGATTTTCTTTTTCATGTTAAATAAGTTTCGATTGTATTGATTTGATCGATTCAAATGAGTTTTTCAATGCATAATGTGACTAATTTAATGAAACGAAATGTCGAAAAAATCGATAAAACATGCTGTAAAAAAAATCCTTTTTTTAAAATTTCTTCATTTTCCCTCATTATTCCGTAGAACTAGAATTTTTTTTGAAGTAGAAATAATTACTTTTTATTCACTGAACGAATTGTCGTGGACGATTATCCTTGGACAATTGTCGCTGAACGTTTTGTCGCAGGATCATTATGAAGCTAAATAATGAGAATGATTATATTTTATTTTTGGCTCTCTAATTTTCAAAGTACTTATCATTTTATTAAACGTTTTTCTAAAGTCATTCAAGCAAATCTTTTAATATCGTATATGAGAATTTTATTTGATGTCTGAAATATATAATAAAGTTAGTACATAATGTAAGGGTGAGTGTTTTTTGTTATGTGGCGCGTGTGTCGATATAAATATTGCTTGACAAGCGCCATTATTAAAATAATAATTTGACGTGTCAATTGCAGTGAAATATTGTAATGCGATATTGTGATTTTGTGCAATCGAGCCATCGTTTATACGCTATCGAAAAATTGACATGCGACATCTACACCATAAACCGATATAAGTTCACATGAATATTTATCAAATATTATTCTAATTAATATTGAAATCAAATTAATAACTTATAGAGTGTCAACGGAAAAAATCAATTAAAGATTCGATGAATTGATGTAAAAATTGTGCAAGTGAGACGATTTAGCACAAAAGACTAAATATTTATGTAAAAATGAAAAATATTAGATTAGGTAAAGGTTTTTCATATTCATTTATCTTTTTCATTACAAATTATAAGGTTGATCTCTAATTATATATCTTATTCTATCAAAATTTCAATTTTATGATATTCTGATTTAAAATTAGGTTTTTTATGTTTTTTCAATGAAAATATAATTTTCTAGGAATATAATTAAAAATTAATGTATAATACTTGTATGTCATTTATAGACTTCTTAATGGCTGATTCGTTCTTAGCAAATATTTCAAGAGGTATTGTTTACACATCTGGAAAAAAATGTATATCATTAAATTTTACAATTAGAATAAAAAATTTAACAATCTATCAGATTTCTATTATTTGCAATTTCACAGAAGGACCTCTCCTTAGCCGAGCCGTAGCTATATAATGCACGGCCTACACACGCAACTTAAATTAATATATTTTTACAGATATTTTGCATTTTATTTTGAATTCATCATAAATTCTATCGATAGTTCGACTGAAAGTCTGCAAAATCTCGAGCAATACCAGGTAGCAGAATCTAGTTAAAAATAAAAATTAAATATAATAAAATAAAATATAATATATATATGTATATTTATTCCAGTTTTTCGATGTAGATAAAAATAAATAGTGTCGATAGTTCAACTTAAAGTCTGCAGAATCTTGAGCAACGCCAGGTAGCGGAAGTTAATTAAAAATAAAAATTAAATTAAATAAAATGTAATATGTATATTTATTCCAGTTTTTCGATGTAGATAAAAATAAATAGTGTCGATAGTTCAACTTAAAGTCTGCAGAATCTCGAGCAACGCCAGGTAGCAGAAGTTAGTTAAAAATAAAAATTAAATATAATAAAATAAAATATAATATAAATATATTTATACCAGTTTTTCGATGTAGATAAAAATAAATAGTGTCGGAGTTGCGGGTGCGCAAAAAAGCGCTCGTAATTCGCGATCGCGCCACGTGGCGCAGTCACGTGTCCGACTTTTTTATTTTACCGCCTCTAAAAAGCGTTATATTATACAGACACACAGAGACAGACACGTTTCACACAACGAATTGCATATATCATTATGTGCATTATGGGCGCATTGTGATATCGGCGGGAGTGTGCACCGGCCTTTTGTTGGCCCTTGTAAAAATGCAATAACGTCATTTGTCCAAAGTTTTCCATAAATGGCGTTTTTTTTTATTATTATTTTATGTGTGGGAATGAACGGGTTAATGTCGATAATTGACAGATTTTTTAGGTTTAGTATACATTCTATAATTTCGATAAATGTATTGTTGTTTTTCATAAAATTACTCTGGGTTTTTTTTTCTCACAAGACTTGAAAAAGATAAAAATGTGATCTAATTTTATATCTTCATATAAAGTAAATGAATATGTTATCACCATTGTAATGATGTATTTTCACTACATTTTATTTTTGTTATTAGTTCTATTCTATTAGATAGGTCAAAGATATTTATATGAACTAGTATGATAGGTCTTATATTGAAACCATTTTTTAAAGTTATATCGGGATCAAGTATTTGCATCATTGATTAGCAATAATCGTTGTTTAAAGCTTTTAAAATATACTAGTAGTGCCACGGATGTGGATCAAAATAGTTCGGAATTAATCAAATTCCTATTGCCACGGATGTGTTTATTGCCATCTATGTATGAAATAAAAAAAGATTTTACGCCTTAAATACTTTAAACGATGCAGTTTCGTAATTACGATGTTAGCTCGGAGGTAAAGCGTTGGGCTAATAAATTGAACGCCCGGGTTCGAGGCACGGCTGTGGCTGAAAACTTCGAGCATCGTTAGCGTATTTATAATATAGATTGTCGAATAGTTTGACTTAGCGTTATGAAATGAAGCAAAAGCAAAATAATACTATTTCCTTCATACTTATAAGCTGCGCGTGAGAAAGAAAGATAGTTGAATCACAATGCTTTCTTAGTGTGACGTAATACTACATATTTATTCACAGACACAGCACAATTATTATATGCAAATGAGTGGCTATACAGAATCTGCGACATTTACATAAACAACCATAAAAAAATCCATCCATTTGACCCAATTCAAAATCCAAAATCCTCCAAACCGGAAATATCCCCCGAAAAATGAACAAAAAAAAACCGGTCACAACGATATTACACTTAAACACCGACAAAAGAATACGTGTGTAAAAAACGGCACGTGTACAGAGCGTGCGTCAATAGTTATGAACGTGTGGGGGTGGCATTTTGAGGAAAGCCGGCTTATTGCGAAACGAAACTCGCATTGTTTCCTTTGATTGGAATACCGACTCAACACTCGGATTGAAATGTTTCGCTTTGATCTCGACAATTATGTCCACTCTCGTACTTTTGGGTCGACAACTAGTGGATATTTTCTTCGGATGGAATTCTTGAGTTGGGTTTCGTCTAGGCGACGGGTAGCGGCAGCGGCAAGGTGCGAAATAGGACCAAATGTTTTGGTTGATCTTGACAATTACGTTCAGTCTCGTACTTATGGGTCGATATCTGTGGATATTTTCTTCAGATGGAATTCTTGAGTTGGGTTTCGTCTAGGCGACGGGTAGCAGCAGCGGCAAGGTGCGGAATAGGACCAAATGTTTTGTTTGATATCGGCAATCATGTCTATTCTCGTACTTTTGGGTCGACATATGTTGATATTTTCTTGAGATGGAATTCTTATGATGGGTTTTGCCTCTAGTGATGAGTAGTAGCAGTAGTGAGGTGTGAAATAGACACAATTGTTCGCATTGTGACCTTGTCGCTGCTGCTCCCCGTCGCTGAAGATAAAACTCATCATATGCAAGTAGACAAACAGCCTGAAGTAGAGTGTTTTCAAATTGTCCAAACTATCTGAATTTCCCAGATTTTTTTATTATTATCGACTGCTGCGCTATTTTTGGTTTTGAAATAAAACATTGAAGCCCGGGGCTGTAAATTTTTCCCTAGTTTTCTGTTTTGGGTTTCGGGAAAAATGGTCACCCTAATATTTTAAAATGTATAAATACACACACACATAGAATTGAATTTATATTAGAATTATTTTAACATTTTTGCTAGTTAGTAGAGCAATTAGTAACGGATTTAATGGCACACTCCTATCGCGTGCCGTCGGATTATACCGGAACTAATTTTACTTTTTTCATATTGAACATAGCGATTTTCATGGTTTTTATTTACTTAATGGCGTGAAATTGTTTTTTCACAATAGCTGGTTATAGTATTTGTTCATCCCCGTGACTGATAAGTAGAAAATCTATATTAATACATTGAAATTATTAAACATTTCAGATTCACTTGTCAATGATCAGTGACATTCATAAATAATAAATGCTTTGGATTAATGAGAACAAAATTGTAATAGAGATGAATTACAATGATATATTTACATTAAAATTATATGACGATAGCCATTACCTTATTGTCCACATCTTGTACAATTTATACGTTTTCATTCAAATGATAAACTTGAAAAAAAAATACACTTCTGCATGAACAGCTATGTCACCATGTGAGGTCTTATCGGGATTAACACAGCCTTCGTTCTTCGGGCCGATGAGCTAATAGGGTATCGATTATCGTCTCAAAATAGTTCTTAAGGCTATATGTTTGCATTTTCATTGTATATTCTAACCCAATGTTTGTATCCAAGCCGCCAAAGGTGTGCCGACACAATGGTAATTGAACTTCTATGACCGCTGTGTGCGAAATTTTGCGGCCAGATCTCGGCAACCTGTGACCCGAATGTTTGCACAATTTTACTGATCAAACAAATATATGATATAAATAATTAATTTAAAATATCGAGGTATATAGTAAATTTTCTGCGCCTATTTTCTGCAATTTTCCTAATAGCAGTGTAGAGCGATTTGCTACTCGAGCGTAACACGAACATACGAAGAGACACACAGAAAAATTAGAGCTATACTATACTAGATTTTTTCCACAAATGGTACAATTTTAATCGGTTCTGGCTTTCTCTATTCAGTGGCTTCGTAGCCATGGGTTTTTTGGTTAGAGGTAGTTAGTTCTTAAGACAATATTACAAAGCCAAGTCCAAAGTGGCACCCACAATTGGGCTTTTGAGATGAATAGTGGTATAAGTCACTTTTTTCAATATTTTGAGTTATTGCCAATTACATGTCCAATAAATAGTAGGGGGAATTTATTAACAGTTCAATTCGCCTTAACTTAACTTCTTCAAGAACAGTTTGATGATTTATGATATAATGTCTACTAAATGCTTTGTATCGCAAAACTAGGTATAAGTGACTTATACTTATGCATCTCATGGGCTCAATTGTTTTATATTGATGCACCAATGGCTGCGCATATGAAAATAATCAATTCTAATTGTAAGAGAACAATTTTCTTTTTTTTATTTTGATTTATAAAAGGTTGCCAAACTCTGAAATAAACGATCTGATTTCAATAATAGAACCTCCTTTTTACTTTAAACACAAAAAAATCGCACACTCACAACATTTAAAGCACTCAAGACCTCATTGTCACCAAAAAGACCACGCATCGTCGATCTTTCGCCACTTTTCTTTTCGAATTCAAAAAACTTTTTTTTTTCGACAAATTATACATTCAAAGGAATGCTTTCGTTCAAAAGTGCCGATACCGTGTCCATTTCCCGGGATTATCTCCCGGGAATTCGAGGTGACCATTGAAATCGGCGTCGCAAGGAGGCTATGATACCTTTTGTGCAACAATGCGCTTCACCACTTGCAATTAAGTGCGTGTTTAGTATGTTTCAAAGAGATCAAAGGAGACGCTCTTTTTCGAACATTTTATTTCGGTAGCGTTTGAAAATTTGGGTAGAGTACTTGCTCTATGTATGATTCGGTCGTTCTATCTATGTACATATCAAAAAAAAAATATATACCTATCTAAAACTAAATTCTGTGACCTGATAGTTCAAATTTAAATTAAATTGAATGATGTATAATATCATAGTACCGTACATGATAGGTAGATAGATATATAGAGAAATAGAATAGGTCTATTATATATTTATTAACGTAAGTATGACATTCATAAAAGGATGAAAAAAAAGCTTTTTTCTTTTTTTTAATTTTCGTAATGAAAGAAGAACATTCCGAGATTGCAATAAAAATAATAATGGAATAAAGCACATAAAAGAGCTTATGGTTTTGCAATCAGTTTTCATTTCGAAATATGTACGCATCTAAAGAAATGACGATTTTGTCAAATCAGCTCCCCTTTATCGTTTCATTTTCTTTTCTTTTCCGTTAGTTCCTATTCATTTTATACCTAAACATATATGAATATCGATTGAAGAAAGTATACGTACAATTTTATTCTTATTAATTAATTAATAATAAATACTACGATGGAAGCGCACCATTCCGCATTTTAATTGCACCTCAACTTTATGTCAGCTTATTAGTCCGGCCTAGTTGGGTACCAGCAAAACTAGACGAAACTACGAACGCCACATTAACGTCTACATTGAACTCTACATTAAATCATTATAAAATTAATAAAATTGCAGCGACATGATAATAATAAATCAACATCAAAATAGAACGACTCAGCCTAATATTTAAAATTTAAACTACATCAAAATTGACAGAGATAAAAATCGCATTCGCACAGCTTTTCCAGGCAAATTTTCGAAATTTCCTCCGGTCAAAAGCCGAGCACAGTTTGAGAACGTCTGGCCGCGGTACCTATTCGTACAATGGCCGTAATGGCGCGGTTATTGGACCGAAAATTTTAATCTTGCGATGATCGCGGTGAGCCGCATTGTGCGCCGCGACATACTCGTAGGTCGCCACTATTGCGGCCCCATTGTTGTCGACTACGAACAGACGAGCTTTTCTCGCTGGCGATATATACTTTTTTTTTTCATCCGACGTGTACGTTTATTTTTTCCTTTTCAGGGCGAAAAACAGAGTTTTCCGAAAAATATCCATCGCTTTTAATTTTTTAATTTCTTATCATTTTTTAAATTTTGATTATCGGACCACTCTAATGTTTAACCTGAAAGCTCGAACATGAAGTATTTAAAACTAAGGGCCGTTTTTTCACTTCTTTTTCAGTTTTCATTATTTAGTCTATTAGTCTTTTTACTACAAACTGTCAAAAATCTATGGAACAGAGAAGTTTTTATAGTTTATTTTTTCTTTTTCAGGGTGAAAAATAGATTTTTTCGAAAAACATTCATCGCTTTTAATTTTTGAATTTTCAAATTTCATTTTTTTTTTGCAATAATCGGACCACTCTAATGTTTAATCTAGAAGCTCGAATATAGAACTATAAAATCTAAGGGCCGTTTTTTAAGCTTTTCATTTATTTTAACTGATTAAGTCAACTTATTAGAGTTTCAAAATTAGATCTTCGACAACGAACTATCAAAAATCCACGTAATAGAGAAGTTTTGATAGTTCAGTTGGAGGATATGACAGTAACTCTGGATAGTTGTCAAAAAAAGATTGTATTTTTTTATCAGTGTTTTAATTCACACGCTCAGTATTTGATTCCATATGGTCAGTATTTAAATTAATTGATCAGTATCTTTTAGACATAATTCAACCTAGAAAATTTCAGTCCATGTGATTTTTTTCATACTGATCGTTGAATATTCATACTGATCATTTAAGCAATAAAATTTTGATTAATATTTCATTGATAAAAATCGAAAATACACTTTCTATCTAATTCAAATCTCAATACTATACAAATACAAAGAGTGGTTCGATTCAACAACACAAAATATTCAATAATATTTTTTTTCAAATTCAACAATTAATGTTAATAAATAGAAATTTCTTGAATATCTCAGATCCAAAACAAGATCATTTCTAAAATTGAACATCTGCCACATCAGCAAGACAATGTGGAAACTGAAGCGTTCCCTTCACAGAGTTTCTTATAAACACCGCGAGTTTTAAGAAGGTACTGTAACGTTTTAAATCACGCATGGAAGCACTTCTTTGAATCAAACTACGCCGTTGAAGGATATTATTATACATTTTATTATATTACGGTTACAGATCCCGAAGGATGTGTCTGGCCATTGAAATTTCTTTGGGGTCGATTTGTGAGGAAAACCAAACAGGCGTAAATTAATAAAACAATATTAATCCCCCTACTGTCTGCGAGATTCGAACCTTCCTTCGATATTGGGTATTTTTTTATCGAAGGTTAAAAAAAGGGTTGGTTTTTTGTGGTTAGTAGGTGTATCACATGTGTTGCTTATTTTTAATGTGGAATAAGATTTTTTTAATTAAATTCACATATGATCAAAAATTTGCCATGTTTAAATTGCTTCCCGAAAGAAGAATAAAAATCTAATTTAGCTTTTAGGTTTATTCCACCAATACTCGTTTTGTTTTATTATTCATTCAAAAATACGTTATAAATTGAGTATTGTAAGAATGAGAATAAAATAGAGTTATTTTCTCGAACAAAAATAACAATAGCACCCTAAGCAAGAAATATAAAGTCGACCAGATAAGTTAATACCACATGCGGATCTTTTTACATCGTACGAAATAAAACGGAACCCATGCTGATATTTCGATCCATTGTAATATATTATATTATGTATAATAATAAATTATTTATTCAAAAAAATCGTTATTATTTTGTAAACTGAAATATTTTTCATGAAACTGAAATTTTTTTGCAAAAAATCGCACAAAAACAAATTAAATCTCAAACTCGGACTCTTAATTCGTTCCGTTCGAAGTTTAGGGGATGAAAGTCGCAAAATCTGACTTTTTTTTAATGCCGATGCGAAAACAAGAACATTATTTAACTTTCTCCGATCCATTATCATGAAATAACACTTTGCTTTATACATTTTTTATATTTATACATTTAAGGGAAGAGGGTAGAAAAAACGAAAGATTAGCATAATGCGCTTCGGGGCGTTTCGCGCTCGACTTGGCCCTATATTTATATTTATTTTTCGTGTATACTTTTTTTTATATAGGAGTGGGATAGTTTTAAAGCGGAAACGGCCATAAAGCCTATTTAAATTCAGAAAAGAGCGGGAAAAAACGGAAGTTTGCGGAAACGGGAAACCAGCCCCCGGCGACATAAATAATTCGCGGACAAAAGATAGACCGTTCGCTTTTTTTCCCTTTATGATAAAAATGTTTTTAAAAATGTACAAATTTGTAAATATATTCAAAATGAGAGATTTATATTTATTAATAAATTTACTATTATTATTTAAAAATAATATACCCAACTTTCGTTTTACACGGTAGATAGGGACCAGCAAAAACCGTGTAAGAAAAAATACACTTTTTATTGCGCGATATTCATTATACATATATGTATTTCAAACAAACCGTGTTAAACCAAATTAATCGTGTAAAAAAATATTTTTTTCATTTTTTTAAACCGTGTTATTTTGAAACCGTGTAAAAAAAACCGTGTAAAATGAGAGTTGGGTGTATTTCATGTATCAACCTATCATATTATTATTCGATATCATGATTAAATTATCTTAAATGAAAAATTGTTGAAATATTTTTATTGTTGTTAACAGGATTCGTTTATTAATTGCGAAGAAAGATTTTTTTACTGTTAATTGCTTGCTAATTAATTCTTCATAAAATGATTTTTTATTCAAATTAAGAAAAGTACTTATAAGAAACATTTCTATGGCTTTTCTCAGAAGCGTTTGTATTTAGATCAATTTGCTTCATATATACGTCTTCTTACTTTCGAAAATTAATTCAAAAATTGTTTTGTATTTTTTTTTAAATAAATATCCGTTATTGTTGGATTTATTTTTAAACAAGATATACATTCATCTTAAAATAAGGTAATATCTTTAAATAAATCCCTTTTTTATTAAAAATCTCACAATTATTTTTAACTTTTAAATTTTGACAAATATTCACTATCTAATGTAGATTTTCAATAATGTATTCTATCTATAAAACTCCCAAGACATTCGAATAAAACAACTTTACAAGTCTATCGTGAAAACCATCAGTTTCGACTTTTATACGAAGGCAATAAAAGTGCAACATTTTACCCTCGATGAAAATATCAAAGCTTCATCCATATCTGAACCAAATAACAAATATTGAAAGCAAAGAAAAATAGTTTTTTCATTGCACACTATTTCAATTATTATTTTTCTGCGCTTTTATGTCAACGCTCTAATGAAACGCGCTCCTTTGTCAAGGCGTCATTCGAACGCATGTTTTATATTATTATAATTTTTCTTGACTTTATATTGGATATAAAGATTTTTTCAGTTGAATTTAGCATTTTTCAATATACTGGTTCAAGTGTGAACAGAGCCTAAGGGCAATACATATAAGTATTCAAATTTAGTGCAGCACAAGTCGTGATTTGCAATCGTAAAACACTATTTTTCTACAACCGCAACTCTGTTAGTGTGACATATATTATTCGTCTCACGATTTCGAATGTTTCAATGTAAATTTTTCGGATAGAACTCGTTATTCGAACAAAGCAGTGATTCTCAATACTATATTTAACATATGTAAATACCTAATAGACATTTTTTTTAAATAAAAATAATGTTACTTGTCACTAGGCAATCGAACTAGCTTCATTTTAAAGCTAACATTCTTCCTCATCTAATTCAGTAGAAAATAATATGCTAAAGTACTTAAATACATCAGAAAAAACAAGTAGCATTACTTATGAAACGAACCTGTATCTATATTTAATGAAAAAATATGAAATCCTACATTAATAATTAATACAAACATTCTTACGAAATGCAATTTTAAGAGCAATACGTAATATCTCTTTAGATTATAAAAGAAAATACAAGCCCAATTAGTGCAAATTTTACAAAAAACAAAAACGAAATTGATCAAAATCATTAATACATATGACGACTGAATATCACAAAGGGTTCAAGTGACCCATTTTTTATCGAAATTGAGTTATATATAGAAAATAGTTCTGTATCGCATACCTATAGAAAAATTTTCTGTACTTTTTTCTGTACTTAATTTCGATAAAACAGATCACTTGCACCCTTTGTGCTATTAGATCGACATATAATAAAAATGGCCATGATTTCCTAAAACACTGTAAATACAAAGATTTTCATGTAATTTCAGAAATGAGCGATTCCTCGAGCAGTCGACCTCCGTTCCGAATAAAGACCGGTTCTTTTGGCCTAAAGCCAAAACGTCACGACACACACTCACTTAAATCTGAGCACACTGTACTTATGTAATGTACGACCCAGATTCTGATGACAATTTATAACCCGACTTAACATCTGGGGGCGTAGCTCAGATGGTAGAGCGCTCGCTTAGCATGTGAGAGGTACCGGGATCGATACCCGGCGCCTCCAATACCTCTTTTTGTGTGTGATTTACCAGTATTTTTATGTAAATTTGTCAGTATTATATTGCAGAAAACACGTAAAAATTAATTATTAAAAAAAAAACTTATTTTTTCAGTAGGTATAGAAGATATGTTCGCTTAGCATGTGAGAGGTACCGGGATCGATACCCGGCGCCTCCAATACCTCTTTTTATGTGGTTTTTACTAGTATTTTTATGTGGTTTTTACTAGTATTTTTATGTAAGTGTGTGAGTATTAGATATATTGCTAAAAATTAAAAAAAAAATGATTGAAAAAAAATGTTTTTTTGAGATTTTTTCAGTAGGTATAAATAGGTAAGTTCGCTTCGCATGTGAGAGGTACCGGGATCGATACCCGGCGCCTCCAATGCCTGTTTTTATGTGGTTTTTACTAGTATTTTTGTTAAGTGTATCAGTATTATATTGCTGAATACATGTATAAATAAATCATTAAGAAAAAAATATTTTTTATTTGGAAATTTTATAGTGAATTACGTTCATATTGCATGTGAGAGGTACCGGGATCGATACTCGGCGCCTCTGATAACTGATTGTTTTTTGTGCATGTTTTCATCAGTATTTTTGTTAAATGTGTCAGTATTGCATATAAATAATATTTGTAAAAATAAATTATGGAAAAAAAAAATTGTGATTTTTTTCATTACAGTAGGTAGGTACGTTCGCTTAGCATGTGAGAGGTATTTGGATCGATAGTCGGGGTTTTTTATGGCTCTTTTATGTGTTTTGTGTCAGTATTTTTATGTAATCAGGCAGTATTGTAAATTGCTAAAAACATGTAAAAAGAAAATATTAAAAAAATATATTTCCTCGTGGAAATTTTTAGAAAACTACGTTCACATTGCATATTGAAAAAGGTCTCGGGATAGATATACTGATGCTTCCAATACCTCTTTTCGTGTTTTTTAAACCAGTATTTTCTTGTAATGTGTCAGTATTATATTTCTGATAATTTATATTAACAAATAATAAAAAAAAAAACACTTATCAAGAAATTATTCAGAAAATCACCTTCTTCGCACGAAACACTATTGAAAAGAAGGTCACATTTTAATGATTAGTAATTTAATACAAAATGTAAAAATTTCAATGTAAATGAAGAATGATTGATTCAAAGAGAACAGCATAGATATATAAATGAGGTCAGTATTTGAATGTGTAAAATCGTCAAAAAAGTCACAATAATTGATATTATTAATCGGGCAGTATTTAAATCCAAGACGTTCATAAAATCTGAATTCACTCTCGGTCTTTCAACACGAACATCAACAGAGTTTATCGAGATGATTTTAATATGTATTTTAAATTATAACGCTTCGGCTTTTGATTATTTTATAAATAAGAATATATCCATCGGTTGGTTTAGCGTTTAATATGCAGAAATTTCCCGAGATTATCGGTTTGCATATCGTTATCTTTTCTAATATTCTCGGTCGGCGAAGTTCGCGGATTCGGATCTTCGTTTTTTGTTTATATTATGAGAAATAATTTCGCTCAAATTTTAATCTTGGACGCTGTGTTTGTTTTGAATTTTAACTTTCTCGGGAATGGTACGGAGAAGACGCGTAAATTAAAACACAGGCGTTGTCAACTCCTAAAATTCGAAATATTTTAAAATTAATCTATAAATGTATATTTTGTCATATTATTACATTTTGTTAATTATTGAATAGATCAACAAAGCATTTAATTCAGATAAGTCAGGTTTTGTTCAGATTTTTTGATGTTTGGTTAAATTGGGTCATGTTTTAGGTCAATAGACGTGCCGATGGTGAATTCTGTATCTAACGATTTTTTATATACATATGTATTACTTCATAGTAGTTTTTTAATGAAATATTCATACAAATAGATAGTTATTCTTATTGTCAGTCCATGGAAAAAATGGTTGATTAAGAATTTTTAAATGATCGTTTATATTAGGTTAAAGATTTTATCACATTGGAATGTGGAATGAGCAGAGTTAGTTAATAACTTTATTAATTAACTGCCTTTTTCGACCTAGCTCTGCTCGAAACACTTTTATCGTTAAACTGATTGTGAATTCATTAATATATTAGTATTTTACGTTAATGTGGTAATTCCAGTCACATGTGTAGGCTTTGCATAATAATTATTATGGTTGAGCTGCAAAAAGGCTCAGAGAACTGTCAAATTATATAAAATCCTTTATTTATAAAAATGTAAAGATGCAGAATTCTTTCTAGATGTGCATACAAAGTGAAATTTATCATGTCGCTTGTACTCATAAGCTTTTTCAGTTATGACATAAATTCGAGCCACACTGAATCACACAAATCTAACTATATAATAAAACTATTCTACATATGTGTATCTGAGTATATGTGTGTGTCCATGTAACACTCCAAAACTGTGCGTTGATATATTCAATGGGGGTGATTGCTGGTTAAATAACAATTAAACAAAAGACAAAAATTGAACACACCTGAACGGAGAAAGGCTCCGACTTTTAGCCGAGGCGAACACGACGCCCGCCTTTATAACAAAGCTGATAAATATTTATGCAGAAATTAAGACGAGAAGTGAGAAATAGAGATGAGCTTTGCCGAGATTAATTTTAACCATCTGGCGTGAAAGCATGTTTCTCATTCGAGTTATATCTCACAAAAGCCACCCCCGTGAAAGGCTTTCGGGGTAAGACTTTCATCCCCCGGATACGTCTCAACTCTAGCGAATTAAAAATTTCTATATAAATAAAACAAACACCTTAATGCGATAACAATGTAATATGTCTAGATATATCTTGAAAAATAATTTCAGTCACATTTCATTTTTTACTGGTAATTTCTACACATCTATATAATATATACGCTAACGATGCTCGAAATTTTCAGCCAGCCCGTGCCTCGAACCCGGGCGTTCAATTTATTAGCCCGCGCCTTACACTCCGAACTACGAGTCGTAATTACGGAACTGCACCGCTTAATGTATATAAGACGTAAAATCTTTTTTTATTTCACACATAGATGGCAATAAACACATCCGTAGCAATACGAAATTTGATTAATTCCGAACTATTTTGATACACATGCGCCTACTGCTAGTTTATCCATTAATATCGTTCGCAGTTAAAGTGAAGAAGTGAGCTGTAAGGTAGAGACTGAAGAGTAAGTTATTGCGCACACAGGTGTCACTAAATAGATTAAATTTAGCGAAACATATATTACGATTGAACAGTACAGAGGTACAAATGATCCTTTTTATCGAAATTAAGTTAAGTACAGAAAATTGTTCTATATGTATATTATACATAAACATATTCTGTACTCAATTCAATTTCGATACTTGTAACCATTGTGATATTCACTCATCATATGTATAAGGTAAAAGATTAAGTTCATTCGTAAAATCGTTTTGTTAAGCGTTAAATTAACACTTTTGTCGAATCAAATGAATATAAATATTCGAAAGAAACGACAAAGTTTCCATATCAATCTATTAAGAAAAACGGAATGCGACTCTCGCCAAGATAGGACTCGAACTCACGCATCCCAAAGTAAGCTGAATTGACACGGCATGCACAATCAATTCATGTTATGATTCAATTGTTTTATTCGAATATTTGGTTCGAAAAGTTTTAATTTAAAGGATTTAAATCCATTACATCTTGTGTCAAGTAAATTCGATTGATTTAACAACACCTATTGTGAGCTCTTATTTACTCTTTAAAGTTGCTAACCTGGAATCTTTATTTCTTTACTTTATATTAAACAATTTTGATTGAGAAATATTAAATATTTTCACTACAATTTTGATTTGGAAAAAAATACAATTTCATACAAAACAACCTGACAATTTCCAACCAGAACTGTTATTTTTTTGCAATTGCGAAACGCGCGTTTCGCAACTGCGTGTTAATTAATTAATAAAAACCAAACAAATGGTTAATTTCATTGTTCGTCTTTCGCTCTGTAGACTTTGACGGTTCGTTAAGTTCAGAATCAAAGTTACAAACAATACTGAGAAGAAGGATTTGTTTTGATATTAAATTTTCTCTCGTTATGTTTGTGTGTCTTGCCTAAATATCGCGTAGGTTGATGAAAATTGGCTTTCGCATTCGAGACGTAAGAGACTTTATTTGAGTGTAATAAAAATATTATTAATTGTCGAAATGTGAAATTTATGCTCGTGTGAACTTTGTTTGTTGTATGATTTGCGTCAATTTTAATTATTTTCTGATTAAAACATATCACTTATGAATAAAAACGATATTTTCATTAAGAAAGTCGAAATCAACTATTGATTAACGCTCGACTGAATCGAAAATTTTCATTGAAGCATAAATGCATCAAATTTTTCTTTGTATCGACAAAATTTACTAATAAGGTATTTAAATAAAACTATTTTGATTGAAGTAAATATAAGAATTAATCAAAAGATATTCGATAGACCCTTATCTTTATCACACATTTCACTCACTGTCATTACCATTTTCATACTATCTAAAGGGGTTAAAAATATGTAAATCTTCTTAGTGTATTTAGATTAAAAAAAAGGGGTTGTAGTGAAATAATTGGTCAACGATTGAAATTTCACATTTGAATCGATCAAAATAAATTAAAACAAATTGCATATTTAAAACACAAAAGAGTGAGACATTTTGAAGAAAATAAAACATTATGGGATTGCTCAATTTATACAATTTTAAGAACATGTGACGAAATTATATTCTCGAAATTAACCTAACAGTTATATCCATTTACCTTACTGTTCAAAGATCTTAGACCTAATAACTAATTATTTGACATTAAAATAATTTAAAATTTAAAAAGAGTAAAGGAAAAGACGAAAAAAATGAATACAATTCGAAAAAGGCCCTTATTTTTTGCACATCTGTCTCACAATCATTTCAACATTTATTCATATAGATATAATTCTTCAAATCTTCTAGCCTTAATGATTATTTCTGTCATATTAAAATAATTTGATAATTTAAATAAAAACACGTACAAGTAACCAACCTCAAAAAAAATCGATACAATACAAAAAAGGCCCTTATTTATCACACTATACTTGTACTATCAATTCCATATTTATTCATACATTACTCTTCAAATCTCCTAGACCTAATAACTACTTATTTTGCATTAAAATAATGTATAATTCACATAAAAATGAGTTCAAGTAACGACAAAAAAAAATCGATACAATACAATACAAAAAAGGCCCTTATTTTTCGCACTTTTCTTTCACTATCAATTCCATATTTATTCATACATTACTCTTCAAGTCTTATAACCTTATAATAAACATCACTTTCTCATCAAAATATTTCAAATAAATAATAAAAATGGGTA